>JAJMYN010000021.1:0-662826 GCA_023087525.1 Lasiodiplodia sp. KE8368
CCCCCCCCTTTCACTTCCAAACCGCTGACCATCCTCCCCAAGTCCGGCGTCATCACCGTCGTCGCCTGGTTCACGCTCACGGAAACCTACCACCCTGTCCTCCTCGAGCGCAAGGCCGCGCGCCTGCGCGCCGAGACGGGCAACCCGGCCTACCGCTCCAAGTTCGCGACCGACGAAACCACAGCACAAGTCTTCAAGCACGCGCTGGCCCGCCCCCTCAAGCTCCTCCTCTTCTCGCCCATCGTGACGCTCATGTGCCTGTACATCGCCATCGCGTACGGCATCCTCTACATCCTCTTCACGACCTTCACCTTCGTCTTCGAAGACCAGTACGGCTTCAACACGTCGTCGGCCGGCCTCACCTACATCGGCTCGGGCGTGGGCTCTCTGCTCGGCCTCTTCGCCGTCGGCAGCATGACGGACCGCATCCTGCAGCGCAAACTAGCCGCCGGCGGCCGCATCCGGCCCGAGGACCGGCTGCCGCTGTTCCTGACGGTGCCGGCGGGGCTGGCGCTGCCGGCGGGGCTCTTCCTGTACGGCTGGACCGCCGACAAGCGCGTGCACTGGATAGCGCCGATGATCGGGACGGGCATCACGGGGTTCGGCATGATTTGCGCGCTGATTTGCGTGCAGACGTACCTCGTCGATGCGTTTACCCAGCACGCGGCCAGCGTGAATGCGGCGAATGCTGTGCTCAGGAGCTTGCTCGGCGCGCTGCTGCCGCTGTGCGGGTTGGATATGTACGATGCGCTGGGGCTGGGCTGGGGAAATACCTTGTTGGGTTTCCTGGCGTTGTTGCTGGCGCCGGCTATGTGGTTGTTTTACTTTTATGGGGAGCGGATCAGGAACAGTCCGAGGTCGAGGAGGGAGTTTTGATTCTGCCGAGTATCTTTAAGAAGCATGATACCAGCGTATTCTTTTTTTCTCCTTACCATTATCGTACAAAAGTAGAGTCGAGATCATTAATGTTTGAATAACAAAATTTCACACGATCCAACACTTGTGCCCTCAGCAGTGTCATGTTGCAGTTTCGGGGAAGAGTGTCACGGTCCGGTATATTATCTGACCACGTCACATTGAACCTCAAGAAATGGGCTCAACTCAGTTCATTCCAGTACTCTTTTGCCCTCAAAGAGGCCTGCGTTAACCAGCATGGGGTAGTTGGTAAGGCCGACCCTTACAAAGACACACCCCTGAATTCTTTCCGGAGCATCCCAAGCACGAAGAAACTTTCACTGAGGTCTGTCAAATCCTTCATTTGCTGATATCCCTCTACGAAAACCCCCCGTTCCCAACTCCTTTAAACAGATATCCGCCATAAAACCCAAACACATTACCCAAAACCCCTTCTCCCCCTTCCCTCACCTCCTCACAATCCTCACCCTAACCTTCTCAGGATGCCTCATAAACAGCGTCGCCCCATACGACGTATCCTCCACAACCTCGATGATCCGCTTCCTCGCCGCCTCGCAACTTTCTCCCCCTTGCGGCACGGCCTCGACGCGGTGCGCGCGCAGCACGGCGGCGACAACGGCCACGAACTCGACCTGCGAGAACTTTTTCCCCGGGCACACGCGCGGACCGTCGGCCCAGGGGATGAAGCTGCCCTTGACGGGGGGCGGCTTGATGGATTCCTCTTCTTCCTCTTCTCCTCCTTGCTCGGGGTCGCTGCGCTTCTTCTCGATCCAGCGCGCGGGGTTCCACAGGAGCGAATCGGCGCCCCAGTAGTCCGGGTCGGACTGCAGGGCGACGACGTTGGGGAAGACGTGGGCGTGGGCGGGGATGGTGGCGGTGAGGTTGTTGTTGGCGGAGGGGATGGCGAGGAGCTGTGGCGAAGGGCCGGTGGTTTTGGGGATGGAGAGGACGGGCGGGTAGAGGCGGAGGGTTTCGTACTGATTTTGGTCAGTTTTGTAGAATGATGTGAGATGTGAGAGAGTGGTTGCTTACCATGACGCCGAGGGCGCGCTTCAGCCGCGGGAATATCTCGTCGTAAGACAGATTCTCAAGTTCAGCGGTGGTGCCGAGCACGGATTGGGCCTCCTCGGCCACCCAGTCCTGCACCTCCGGGTACGCGGCCAGCAGATACATGGCGTAGCAGACGGCGTGGGCGGTCGTCTCGTGGCCGGCGAAGCTGTAGATGAAGACGTTGCCGTACAGCTCGTCGTCCGAGAGGCCCCGCACCGCTTTCTGATCTTTCTGCTGCTGCTGGCGGGCCTCTTCGTTCTTCTGCACCAAGACGCTGAGCAAGTTGGCGTGCTCGGAGCCCTCGTACCGCGTCTTCTCGACCATTTCGACCATAAAGCGCTTCAGCGTCTGCTTGTGCAGGTCGTACTCTTGCAGCACCCTCGGCATCAGCCACTGAGGGAAGGACCAGACCACCTTCGGCAGCAAGCCCATGGGAAGGAAGTCCTCGAGCACCGCCGCCAGGCAGTCGCGGTAGCCAGGCGTGACGGTAGCTTTCTCCCCCTCCTCTTCTGCCACACCCTTCGTCGCCTTCTCCTCCGCCCCGCGGAAGTCACACGAGAAGCCCAGGCCGGCGGCGGTCAGGATGTTCAGCGTCAAAGTCATGGAGTCCTCGGCCAGCATGCCCGTCGACCCGTTGACGCCGACGCCACGTTCGAAGTAGGCCAGCAGCTGCGCCGTCTGCCGGAGCGCCTCGCTCCAGACGATGCGGTTGTTGCGCTCGTTGAAGGGCGTGGCCGTGATGCGGCGGTGGCGCGACCAATCCGCGCCGTCGGTCGACGCAACGCTAGGCCCGTATACATCGATGATTTCTGACAGATGGAGAGGTTAACTGACAAGGTACGAAAAGTATAAAAAATGCTTGATTTCTATCCTCCTTCTTAATTGGGTATGGGGAAGAGAGAGAGAGAGAGCAAACGTACGGACCATGTGCATGGGCTTGAGGAAATCCCTCTTCCGCGCCAGCAGCTCGTCGCTCGCCGCCGCGTCGGCCACGAACACCTCGATGTCGGACGGCGTCGCGTGGGCGAAGACCTTGCCGTAGCGCTCGTGCATGCGGTAGCGGTCGTGGAAGTTCCAGCTGCGCTTGGTCAGCTTCAGCCACTCGTCCACCGTGTCGGCGCCCAGCAGCCGCTCGAGCACGGGGATGAGGACGGGCTGCAGCAACATCCACAGCGGGTTGCGCGTGCTGATCGGGCTGACGTGCACCCGCAAGCCCGACGCCTTCGCCCGCCGCACGTTGCTGTAGAGCGACAGCGCCGACCAGGCCAGGTAGAGCGGGATGGCGCTCGCGATGAGGGCTGCGAGCATGGTTGGCGCCGTGGTGGGTACCCTTGCGATCGTCGTCGATGGACCCTTTGGGCGATCGTATCGAAAGAAACGGCGCTGGATTCGTGCGTTGGCAGCGCTGCGGAAGTGGCTGGCGCGGTTCGGATGGCCTTCTAGTTCTTGCAGAGTACGAGAGGGCAAGCCGGCAACAAGGTATTCCGTGGACCCCTTTCGCTCCCTTGTGCAATTGTAACCCAAGGCTCGGTAGGGAAGCTGCCCGCCCTCCGCTTTTCTTATGTACTGTTACATTGCGAGTCGAGAAGCTATATGTCGTATCCGTTCGTCGTATTCGGATTCCAAGAGCGAAAAAGGGTTAAAATCCCCCGTCTGCCTCGCCGTCGATTTGCCAACTGTCTTCTTCTTTAGCTTGGGGACCGAGCGACCTTCGATTTTGCAGTCCGTGGATTTCGGAAGCTTTGGGTCCGGACGTCGACCATCAGACGTGTGCTTCTCGTGCTCGGGACCCCTCTCGGGTTAGACCGAAATCACTAAATCCTCGGTACATTTGCTCGAGGCCAGACTAACTTTCGTGCGTAACAAGCTAACATCCTAAAAGAAAGGTAGCGTTGGTGCAATGAAGGAATACCGCTAGGGTTGCGTGGCCTCCTCCAGTACCTTCGCAGATAACACTAACCCCGAATAGGCAACAACAGCAACACACTACCACCGTAGTCCGTTGAAGTTGAGAAAACGCTAAGACGCCAATGTTTCACGAATCCGTGGCACTATTGGCTCCTCGTACTTAGCCATGCTGGATTCGCCCATCCTGTTCATGCTCCAAATCACTTTAGGAAGGCTGCCCCTCGTACAGCCAAAGCGATGATTGGCCAGACACTATATTTGCTCCAAGTTTTGTACGACTTCAAAACGGTGGAGACGGAATGCGATCGTCTTCGGGACAAGGCCAAAAGACGGAGAAGATTCCGCCATCTTGCAACGCGGAGCTCGGGGTTGTTGGCAGACCTCGGAGATAAGATGCCCGGCCTCGCCTTTGAGCAGATTATGACCATCAGGCGGGTCCGACGCCCTATAACGGTGGGTCAACGTCGCTCTCTGATTTGGTGGAAAATCGGGGCTTTCTCCAGACTCTTCTGCCCTACATCTAAAATAACCTTGTGCTTGTTCCGCTGCTTAAAACGACGACGGCCGTCCTGGAGACCTCGGAGAATGAAGTGTGCTCGAGCTGGAACGAAAGTTAAGGAGTTTTATGAAAGAAATTCTTAACAGATGAATGCTGAGTCTATAATCGAGGCAAGAATACGATAGCTTCATAGTGGTGTTCTGCGTAGAGCTCTCAAGAGGAGTATATGGGGACTAAGGGTTCGCAGCAGCTCCTGAGAAAACGAAAAAGAAGAAAAGAACGGAGCAGTTGCCGTTGCCATACAGCAATTACGGTTGTCATACAGCAGTATGCACAAGAAAAGGTCCTCTCAATTATACCTTTCGAGATCTATAATCATTTAGACGAACACGGCGTCCCAAGCCTATCGAAGAACTTGGATTGATAATGCCAAGATAGTGGTTGATTAGGTCAGTGTATCGCATGAACGGCAGTGGGAAGCTTAGATTGAAGTACTTTTGTGTTGGATTAATCCGAGAGTATCCCCACCGTGTTGGTTATTTCCCTTCTTTCTCTCATGCAGTCCTTCTCGGCATCGGATCGGAACAAAGATCGGTTATGTTACAGGGATACTCAGCCGCCTCTATTACGAGCACAACAATACTGTAATAGTGTCGGGAGTAGATCACAGATAGGGCGAGTCTCCTCTATTGTTCCGTATCGGCAACAGGGCCGATGCATCGGACCGATTGTGGTCAAGGCTCGGGGTCAAATGCCGAACAGCAGCGCCACAGACGCCAGGAACGCATGATGTTAAGACCACCCGAGATTCTCGCTTCATGTCACTTTTTTTGTGGAGAAGGATCGAGGTGCGTTCCGGAAGCATGTCCGCTGGCCACGGAATCATACCGCGCGCAGCGTCGTCATCATGCATTCAACGAATTGATTCGAAACAGGAGATCCTATTTTTTGTACGCCAAGATTATACAAGTTACCCTATTTACAATTATTCCCTTTTTGATCCAGCCAAGAAGTGAGAAATTACTAGGAGAGAGCCCTTAGTCAATGTGCAACCGCCAAAGCTCCCTGCCGAAGCTCGACGTGTAGCCCTCACGCGTGTGCATGGTGAGGACGTTGTCGTTGATGAGCACGTCGCCCTTCTCCCAGCCCTGATACAAGCAAACGCGGCGGTCGAACAGTGCCCGCTCAACAGCAGTGCGAATGCGCTCATCCTCAGCCTCGTCGACGTCCTGAATGTGCACGTGGGTGGGGGTGAAGCGGGTGCGCTCCTGGGGCCAGAACTCGTGGTAGCGGATGCACGGGGTGCGGGTCTGCGGGTGGTCGACGACGAGCGGCAGGTCGCCGAAGCGGCTGTGGTCGAAGGCGTCGGTGATGACGCACCACTTGTGCTTGCGCAGGTCCTCGGCCGTGTAGCCGCCCGTCAGGTGCTGGAACAGCAGCGGGCTGGTGGCGAACAGCGTGTGGCCGTGGCCCTTGGGGCTGGCCGTCACGGCGACGAACATCTGGAACAGCGGCGGCGTCGACACGCCGTTGACCACCTTGAACAGGCCGTCGTAGTGGAACGGCATGGGCTCCGACGACAGCACGTTGTTGAGCCCGCGCGCCTCCTCGCCGCCGTCCTTGACCTCGAGCAGCTCGCCGAACTTCCACTTCATGATGGTGCCCATCTCACGGCCCTTGGAGAGGAAGGCTTCGCGGTCCGTCGTGCCTGCCAGCCCGCGGAGGACGACGGGCGAGTTGTGCTCCGCGAGCTTGCGCACCTTCTGCATGTCGGCCGCCGCGAACGGCGTGTTGGGCGCGTAGCGGATCAGCAGGCCCATCGGGAACGTGTGCTCGATCGACACGGCGCCCGGCAGGTCGTAGAGTGCAGACTTCTCGCGGTAGCACCACAGCTGGCCGTCGGCCTTGTACACGGGCTCGAGGTCCTTTGCCTCCTTGACTTCGCGGCGCGTCATCGGGATGAAGGAGCCGTCCAGCCGGCACGTCATGACCGAGTGCCACGGCGTGATAGGCCGGTTCTGCACGTTGGGCATGACGGTGATGGGGATCTTGGTCGTCGAGTTGGCTGCATGGATCGAGAGGCGCACCGAGTCGGGGAAGGCCTCCTTGACGCACGCTGCGTAGCACTGGAGAAAAGGGTGAGTATAGGATCATCCCAGGTTGAGGAGTCTCCTTACCTTTCCGCGGGCGATCATCTGCTTGGACACTCTGGACACCTTCCTCTTGAACGCCTTGCGGCTTCCGGTCGACGCATCACTGTCCGATCCGCCCGACGAGGAGACGCCTGATGAATCCGACTGCTCTCCCGAAGCCTCTCCGGCCTTTCGGAGATCGCGAGAGAGATACTTGAGGTAGCCCATATATGTGGCTTTGACACTCTCGTCGGCGGCGATGTGCTTGTTGACGTCATAACCCCTCTCACCGTACGTCTCCATAAGAAGCTCACGGACCAAGGGGGCGGCCTTTTCGTAGCTTGCCGTGTCAGTGTAGTGGAGGAGCTCCGCCGGGAGCTTGTCCTTCAGCGCAGGCATCATGGAAAGACGAGCGAAGTGAATAGAGTTGCAATCAAGCTCAATGGCCATCTGCCGAAGGAGCTCCCCATACTCCCACACCGTAGAGTCTGGGACGTCGAGAAGATCTGAGATCCGTCAGTGATTGAACGCGAGAATAGAGTTGTAGGATTTACTAACCGCTGTAGACAATTCCATCAGAGACGATGGTGAGCTCGGCGCCAGGCGCATATGCATCTTTGATGTTGTCGCAGAAACCCTGGAGATGCTTCAGAGCAACTTCCTCTGCCTTATCCGGCAGTGTTCCCAGCACCTTGTCTTCGGTGTTGGGCGATTTGAAGGGAAAGGCGGGAAGTGTGAGCGAGATGGGCGTCTGTTTTTCAACAGCCTTCTGGATCAATGGGAGAAAAGTATCCCGAGCCTGCGGGATGATCTTGGGGTCGAATGGCGAGGCCTTTAGCCGGTACGACTCGATGACAGAGAGAACATCGTCGGCGATCTGGGCGGTCGAGCGCTTGGAAGCGGCTACCGTGTGGATAGACATGTTCGCGTACGACTATGTCCGCTGTGAGAAGGCGAGATGGGGCAGCCCCTGCTTTATGGGTAGTCTAGGGTAAAAGAGGGTCTTGGAGAAGCGGGGAGTGTTGGGATCACTGATGGAAGCGAGCGCATGAAAAGCTCTTGTGACCTTCAGCTGCACTTCAACACCACCATATATATCTCCCTTCAACGATGAAGATCCCTCCTCGTACGCAATCTCTTACTACAACTCTTGCCCACAACGTTCGACCTCGGCCATCATCGGCACTCGCCGTCTGAAGCACTGGGGTGGCTCACGCGTGTGCCTACCCATCCCGCGTGAGGTTCCCGTAATCGGCAGCTCGAATGATCCAAGGACCTTCTAATCAGAAATTAGGCAAGGCTGTGTCAGCGCAAGCGTATTCCGCGGCTTGGTCCCGCGACGGCCTTCCTTGGGGGACGGATCAGATATGATTTCTCTTCTAGTCTCGGGCTTGATGTCTCGGAACAGCCGTGCTAACCGAGTGTTTACGTCCGCAATGCTGTAGAGAGGTTGCATCAGGCCTGGCTGGCCAGTGAAACTCCACACCACCATTGGGCCAATGACACCATGGCTGCAGTGCAAATCTTCTAGATTCACGGGGGATCCCGGCTGCTATTGGTTCTGGCCTGACCGGAGTTATCGCGAATGTGCCCCTGGCAGCTATTTGAAAAGCCGCGTTGTGGATCCCGTCCCGCATGATTTCGGCAGTCGGGCCAAGATCGAGGCTGTGGCAGCGGGCCTCAGTGCCAGCAGCAGCACTTGCAAGGAAGAGAGAAAAAAAAAGCGAGCAAGGACTAGATCGCGACACGCAGCCCCTTGACCTCGGCATGAAAACGAATTTTGCGATAGCGCCCGATCAAGAGGAAAGGGTGGCAAGAAAAGTTGGCAGGTCGCAACCCGAAGGAGAAGGTCGTTTGCTTCCCCGAAGCGGCAAATTAGCCGCAGAGGAATTTTATGCTTACTGCGGCACCTTATGCACAGCAGCCATGCGCCACTTTAGCCTCGTACCAGCGGTAGGGCTGCTCGAAAGTTTACTGCTTCCACGTGGGCTGCGCTTCAGCGCCTTGACAAGAGGCAGGAAAAGCTTGTAGTGCGGAAAGCGGGACGGCAGTTGAGCAGTCGCCATTCTGATCGGCTGATCGCCCCATCTCCTGAGGCTTGATGGGGCTCTTTCGGCCGCTTGGCGATCCCCAGGAGCGGCAGCTATCGGGTCGTGCCGTAACGAAGATTGACGTCTGAGAGGCTGAGAAATGTCGTGCGGGAGGATTCCGCGCTAGATTTTGGCAGGCCACAGAGAAGAAGGACGTTGGAAAGCACACAGCTCCGAACTTGCGCCGTGCTGTGCAGCAGAAGACGCGGAGAATCACCACTGTGCCAGGCATGGCCAAGCGAACACGAGCCTGTTTCATACGCCTCGTGGCTACAAGGAACGTGCTGTACCCCAGCCGCCCTCTTGTCTCATTTTTTCGCTTTGCCACACTTCGGAAGAAGGCATCGGGCTTGGCTTGTGTCTGCATCGGCGGCGTCCGATGTGATGTGATCTGATCAGGGTGGCATTTTGATCAGACGAAAACTAGTGCGACGTCTAATAATGGTGTGCTTTCGCGCGGAGTTTCCCTCGGTATCCTAACTGATACTGTGCCCCACCTTTCTGCTATATGCATCCCGCTTTCTTTTATCTTTGAGCTCCGCCTCCATCAATTGAACAGCTCACACAACGACAACAACCATGGCCGTAAAGGAGATCTACACTGATTTGACCATTATTGGAGGTAAGTGGACCTTCATGCAGGGGAATTGGTTTCGTAGCTTACGAGTACGGCGCAGCTGGTCCTACCGGCCTTACCATAGCTTTGCTGGCACGCAAGCTGGGACTCAATGTTTTCATTGCTGGTAAGACTCAAGAGCCAGCGAGATAGCAGGACCAATACTCAGACCTCGCTTCAGACAAAGCACCAACCTCGCTTCCGGTTGGCCGTGCCGATGCCCTCAATGCAAGAAGTCAGCAAACGCTTGAAGTGGTCGGCGTGCTCGACAAGCTGGAGCCCAAGGGTCTGAAGTGCAACAGTGAGCAGATACACCCAGTCAGACAACAAACCGCAGCCTCTGACAACAAGCAGCCAGCTCAACCTTCTCGGACGGCAAATTCATCTCGCGGCAGAACAAATGGTGGGTCTCGCTGCACAACTGCTTCCGGCCCAACTTCCTCATGATCGGCCAAGCCGACGTCGAGGCCGCCATGCACGAGATGCTGGACATCCCCTGCTACCACGACCACGAGGCCCTCAGCATTGAGGAGTTCACCAACGCCAACGGCGAGGACTTTGTGCGGACGACGTTCAAGGACAAGGTCGTCGTCAGCAAGTATGCGGTGGGTGCCGACGGCGCGCGGTCCATGGTGCGCAACCAGCTGCAGATCCCCTTCGAGGGCGACAAGCCGAACATGAACTGGCACGTCCTCGACACCTTCATCGACACCGACTTCCCCTGCTGCCCGGAGATCATCACCTTCCAGGTGGACGGCCAGGCACGCATTTCGTGGATCCCGAGGTAAGAATCCCTCCTCAACGAACAAATCTACAGGACCGTATTAATATCTTTTTTTTTTCAGAGAGCGTGGCATGGCCCGCTTCTACACGCTGCTGGAGGACAACTCGCGAGCGGACCAGGCCCGCATCGAGGCCGAGATCCGCAAGTTCCTGGCGCCGCACCGGGTGGACTTCAAGCGGACCGAGTGGTTCAGCATCTTCGAGATCAAGGAGCGCGTCGCACGCACCTACTTCTCCCCCAAGCAGCGCGTCATCCTGGCGGGCGACGCCGCACACATCCACGCAGTGAACGGCGGCCAGGGCCTGAACACGGGCCAGGCCGACGCCTTCGCGCTGGCATGGAGGCTCGCCCTCGCCGTCAAGGAGGGCTACCACGGTGTGCTGCAGAGCTACGAGGACGAGCGGCTGGCTACGGCTCGTGGCGTCATCGATGTTGCGGCCAAGTTGGTGAGGAGCACGGTCAAGACGGCGACCGAATATGTCGAGTTGATTGAAAAGAACGCAAACTACATCACTGGTAAGTTTAACAGCACAAATGAGTGAAGAAGCAAAACTGATTGTGAGGCTTCAGGAATGGGCGTCACCTACGAAAACAACACGTCAGTCATCCAGGGCGAGCCGGCAGGCATTTTCATCCCTGGCCACCGCACTCCCGACATCTATCTGCACGCAAGCGAGAACGACGAGGGTCAGCGCCTGTACGCAGCCCGCTCGTACGGCAAATTCCTCGTCCTTTCGCTACGGGGTGCCTCTTGGAACCCTCCTTCGGCGCCGTGGGCGGACTGGGTGGAGACTTGGGATGTTTCTGGCAGTGCGGAGCCGAAGCCGGAGGTTGCGCAGAGGTTTTCGAAGATGACCAACGTGGGCGTCACCAACGACAAGCCCGTAGAGATCGGAGAGGCCGACTTCGTCGTAGTGAGGCCTGACATGTACACTGGCTACGCGGGCAATGACGTGAGCGGCTATTTCGAGAAGGTCTTCAGCCAATAGGCTTGTACTAAGTAAACAAAAATCCACTACAGTGGAAGATCGATACCCCATGTATATAGGTAAAACTTTCTTGCCTAATTACGAGTGCTGCAGCCTACATCCCTGTCCCCGGTCAAATCGAAAGACCTATGACTCGCAGCACCTCCACTACATCATCCTCCTCAATCATAATACTTCTCATTAACACCAGCGATAATCTCCTTCTCGCGCTGGTCCACCAGCCCCACCCGGAACCTATGGTCCTTTGCGATCCTGGCTCTCGCCCATTCTGTCAAAACGTAACTGATCAGCATCCGCATTCAATCTCGCCCGCTTCCTCTAACCCGCCGAAACTCGGCGCCAGTCCTGCTTTATACGTGCGGCATTCATTCCGCCCCAAAGCTCCTCGGATCCCATCCACTGCATCGCCCGAGAGAAAAGGGAAAGAAAAGAAAGAAGAAAACGTACGTACCTTCAGCCGTGACATCCTCCTCAAACACCCCCTCCCCACTCCTTGCCCCCTGCACCCCAATCCTCCTCAACAACGGACTCTCCACCGGCCGCAGCACCACATCCGCCTCCGGCCTCGCAAAGTAAATCAAACTCAACCTCTTATCCCCTACCTGATCCTCCGGCGGCCGCACGACGCGGTGCACCGTCGACCGCAAATACCCGCCACTCAAGAACTCCAGCGCGTCCGCAATATTCACGATAACAGCGTCGCGCGGCGAGCGCACGTGCTTCCACTGCCCCGCAGGGGTTTGCACTTGCAGCCCCGCGACGGGCTGGTGGAACAGGAACGTCAAAGTGTTGTAGTCGGTGTGCCCCCGCGCCCAGATGTTGCCGCCCGCGGCGTCCGCGGAGGCCGTGCGCGGGTGGTACGCCATGTAGCGCAGGTACTCGAGGCCCCGTGCTTCGTACCGGTGCTGCCGCACGAAGTGGTCGCGGTCGGGGAGCTCGAGGGCGTGGGCGAAGAGGCGGAGGAGGGGGAGGAGGAGGGTGTTGTGGATTTTCTGTCGTGGTGGTGTCAGTGAGGGTTAGCATTGGCTAACGAGGAGATAAATAGGAGGACTGGGCAAGGTGGGGGGATGATTTATACCAGAGAAAACTCCTTGATCTCTTCAATGTGGTCGTTGATGATTTGCGGATGCGGCCGCTCGTGCTCCGGGGTGAATTTGGGAATGTTGTAGCGCTCGTCGTTGTCGCGTGTCGCCAGCTTGCCGGTAGATTGAGGCTTGTAGCCGCGGAAGTCGCCTTTGGCTGTGTCACAGATATACTTCAACTTTTCTTCCAATGGCAGTTCGAATACTGCCTTCGCTATGGCGTATTGGCGTCGGACCTCCTCGTCGGTGAATCCATGGCCGGTGACGTAGAAGAAGCCTGTGCGCCTGGTTGGTCGAGGTCGTGCATCGCTCTGAGGAAAGCTTACCGTTTTTGTTGATGAAGCCAAGCACCTGTTCTGCCAGCTCTTGAATTCCATTGGGTTCGTTTATCTTCGAGATGTCCAAAGCCTCGAGGTCCGCCCAGTCCACTGGATTAAATTAGAATATGGATACCAAGAACAGTTTATCACATTACGTTGTTCTTGCGTCTCTGGGGGATACTCATAGTCCGGAAGATCGGTTGTTGTTGTGGTCGGCGCCATTACGTCTCAAGTGATACAAAGAGTGTACTTTTAGGTTCTTCAGGATTGCGAAGGAAGCTTTGGGGTGAGAGCAAGAATGCGATGCTCACTCGAGAGTAGTGAGACCTTCCCTTCACCTTTGGCGTGGACGCTTCTTGACGTGATCACAAGGCGGGGTAGCTTCATTCGAACTCTCTGTCGTCAGATACGTGACAAAAATCTACCAATAAAATGCACGTAGAGTCAGAACGTGCCATTGGCGGTCGGGATGGCGTGCTACTGGGCCGTAACGGAACATCCGTTTCAAGCTCTGCAACTCAATTGGCCAGAACGTAATGACCCCGCCAATATATCGGAGAATCTCCCTTGAGATATCCAGGCGTATGCAGTGCTTTGTTAGCTGGACGGAACGGTGTCGTTTTACGCGAAGCTTCTCTGATGGGAAAAGTGGGGAAGATAAGATAGCGTAATGCTCGGGAGGGCGGCGCGGGCCGGACATTGCGTCTTTACTTGGCATCAACCCACGATTGATTAGATAGCATTTGATCTCACAGACCATGATGGAAAAACCGGGATGATTGTCAAACAGAGATGATCGGTGCACAAGCAAGGAAACACAGGAATCGCTAAACCACGACGATCATGGGAACGACATGATCAACAGGAAAGAAATCCCTGCCAGCCCATAATTTAGCGTCAGGATTAACCTGTTACGGTATGCAACACCCTCAAGTGACGCTACTTATACGTCTAATAGATGAATCAAGAGAATCCTGACCAATGGGGAAACAACCCAGCCACGATACCCCACAGCATCGCCATCCGAAAAAGGAACAGTGATCGTCCATGACTCCTCCAATCCCATGCCACTGGTCGCCAATGGTGCGGGGAACATCCGGTCCGTTGGCCATTGATCTACGTGCAGCATATGCTTCACGTATATATTTCGACAAACTCCGAAGAATATGCTCTGAACAGATAATCGTCTAAGAAAACTCAATGCAGCACTTCCTACGTAAACTCTCAGATTGTGCCATCATATATCACAACATGTTATAGAAGCCCAAGTCATTCAAAACTTTAACTTCGGCGAAGCGGCCCACTCAACCTTCCGGGCCCCCGCTCAAGCTCTTTGCTTCTGGCTTTCCTTTGGAGATCGTGTGACTATTTTTGTTGGACCGCCGGATCCGGTGCATAGTCTAAGCTTGGTCGTAAATCAAAAGTTCGATGATTCCCGCTAGCATTGAGTTTCAGACTGTAGGGAAAAAATTCAATGAGATAATTGCACTAACTCAGCTGTTGGTTTCAAAGAAAAGAAAATTTGATCTTGCAAACAGCTCAAGATATTCAGCATGTAGCACCGATTGCTTTAGGAGGGTTGATATTGTTCCTAACGCCATGATATCTCAGCCTTCAACACGAGCAAGTACAATACAGCCGCCATGACTACAAGAAAGGTCGATCTTGTAGATACAAATGCTACGCTCTTTGAAATCCATCAAACGGAAACATAGAGATATTCAGACGACCACCCCAGATTGGAGAACTCCAAAGCAGAGGAAAAAGGATTATGAAAAATCCACCGACTTTTACTGCCCCAGTAGAAAAGAATAAAGGGGAAAAGCAATGCGCTCAAAAAGCGATTACTAAATTTCAAGCCGCCAAATATGCAACGCGAGAAAGAAAAAAAAAAACAAGGCTCATAAAACATTCCAAGAGGATATATTCTCGTTTTCAAAATTTCCAGCATCAGAGCAACCAAGGCCATTCCTTTCTGCCATATTGCCTCACTCTTCTCATCTCGGCGGCGGAGATTTCGACTTCGCCCTGGCCTTTAATATTATCGACTGCCTCTCCAACCGCTCAAACTCCTCGCTCGCCAGCCTCGCTCCCTCGACCCGCGCCTTGATCTTCCTGAAGGCGATGTCGCGTCCGAAATTCGGGCTCCAGCTCTTGGGCTTGAGGTCGTTGTTGAAGGGCGAGAAGCCGCAGTCGTCGGTGGCGCCCAGCTGGTCGCGCGGGATGTAGAAGCTGGCTTCGAGCAGCTGGTCGGCGATCGACTCGGGCTTCTCGACGTGCGGCGTCAGCGGGTCGACGCAGCCGATGAAGACGATCTGCTTGACGCCGTCCAGCTTGGGTTCCAGGTGCTTGCCTATCAGCTTGTAGAGCGTCTCCTTTTCCGGCTCCGACCGCATCTGCATCAGGAAGTAGCCCACTCGGACCTTTAGCAGCTTCGGCATCAACGAGTAGTACGACTGGAAGTCCGAGTGGCGAGTATCGCAATCGCCACCAGGACACGTATGCAGGCCAATGTCGACGCGTTCCTCAGGGGTAAAGTGCGATAACACGTCGTCCAGCAGCTTGATGAAAACGTCGATCAAATTGGGCGGAGATCCTTCCTGACACGCGAGGCGACCCTCGGTGAAGTCAATCGATACGCGCACCGCGCCGGCCTCGAAGCAACCACGAATATCCTTGACGCACTCGTCGACAATGTCCTGCATAAACTGTTCCTTGGAGTATCCGGGCACTTCGCCAACGTAAAGGAGGTACATCATCGACGGTGCGATGACAGCAACCTTCATGGGCTTTTTCGTGGCGTACTTGAGAGATGCCTTGAAGTTTTCGTATGCGTATGTCTGGTAGCGGAAGGGCCCGGAAAGGAGACGGGGCAGCGTGCGCGTGTGGCCATCCTGGAAGGTGATTGTAAAACATTGGTCGTCGACGGTGAGGTTTGGGCTGAGGCCTGTTCCATTGAGGGTGCTGCAACAACGAATCAGTGCCGTCCGGCCTCACGTGGTCTGCAATTGGCTTACTCTGTTACAGGGTACGTCGCAAAGGAGCTGCAGCGCTGCTCGCCGTCGGTGGTAAAGTCCTGGCCACTGCGCTCCAGGCGCTCAATGGTATCCTGGACGGCCAGGTCCTGGGCATCGAGCAGATCCTGCTTGGTACAGCGGCCAGCATCGTAATCGGCGTAGGTCTGCTGGAGCTCTGGGATGACGTCAGGCTGGGCTGCAGGTGTGAGGCACAGCAAACGGCTGTCGAAACGCGGGACGGACGGGCAATCAAGACGGGCGACTTACGCATGGGACGCGGCAGGGAACCCACACTTTCGGTGGGAACAATTATGGGCATGTTGGCGTTCAGCAAGAATGGTCCTCTGATGAATTTTGAGCGTGTGGGAGCTCTGGGACGAGGTGCAGTGATGATCCCCGCAGCACTTGCATTGGCTGGCGGCTTGTTGGATTGAGACGGGCCCGCGACAGCAGTGGGCCAGTGGAGAGCCTACAAATGTATACGGAGCGTAGCTGATCTGCGGGCGGTTCCCCTTTATTATTCTGAAGGGTGCGGGACGTGAAGAAGTCGACCAGGGCGGGCGTGGGGCAGGCGTTGCGACGCGGACGGCTCTCCGCCAGGGCTAAGCAGCGCAGCGGGCAAGTCTAGCCCAGCGCCATGCGACGGACCCCGGCCGGGCAGGAGAATTTCGCACGATAAGCGGGTGCCATGTGTGGCCCATGGCCCCCGCCAGGCGGCGGTATAAAGCTGTGGCTCGTGGCCGCCGCCGAGTCGTCAGGCCCCCTCCCGCCAGAACCAGCCGCCGGACGCGCGACCCTGCGGCAGCGTCAGTCCGCCCTGCGCCGCTAGGCACAAATGCCGCTCGATCAGCATCCGTGGAGGATCCGCGTGCATGAAAAGCGCCACTGGCAGCGGTCAAAACCTACGCTGAAGACAAAGCTCCTCACGTGTTGAGCCACGGGCTCCCGAAGAGCCCCACCCCGGTACCTGCCGCCCGCCCACTGGCCGCCGTGGATGCGCCGTTGAGCAACCGTTTGCTCGGCCAGCCTCGGAGCCCGGAAGTGCAGGCATCCCCATGCGACCGCGAGTCGTCTCTCATCTGCCGCGCGCAACGCTCTCACACGCGCGCGCCCACGCCTGCTCGACCGCGTCCGGCACATCGACGTGCGCGATGAATCCTTTGCCGCGCGGGCCATAGCCATTGGCGTCGTCGCGCAGCCGAGGGACCTCGCCTAGGAGCAGGTCGAGGAAGCGAGCAACCTCCCACAAGCCCGCCGGCTCAACGGCTGGAGTGCAGTAGACAATGCCGGAGCCCGCGCTCTCCACCTGCGGCACGAATGTCGGGCAGCTCAGCACGCGGGGCCTGACGGTGGCATCGTCAAAGGCCTTCTCGAACGAGGCCACGGTGCGGCGCGCCATTGTGGGATCCTGGACGACGAGGAGCGTGCGCGGCGGTGCAACGCCATGTCGTTCCAGCAAGGCGCGCGTTTCGATGGCATTGGCTCCGCAGTTGGTGGAGCGGTCCTCGACGAGCACCGTCACACCCGCTTGGCGAATGGCATCTGAATCGTAAAAGCGGTCGAAGACTTGGGCCAGGACGCGCGACTCTGGCAGGCCGCGAATCGCCGGGTAAAGTTCCTGGTAGCGGGGATGGCGCGAAATTGCGTGGTAGAGGAATGGCGTTGAGTGGCCAATGCCTCCGCAGATGACCAGCGTCTTGGTCAGGCGGGGGCGCGCTTCGAGCGCTGAGAAGACAACGTCGGCGCTGTGCAGCACGGCCGACACGCACAAGATCAGGCAGTCCACCGGCTCAGCGGCGTGGACATCAGGCACGTCCTCGGCGCTGAGGAAGGCGGCAATGGCATTGATGTCTGCTGCGCTGAGCTGGCCTGCCATGGTTGAGGGATGCGTAGCGTGAGGCGTCATCGAGAAACTTGGTTTGGCGGTCGTCGTGGTAGGTTTTGGCCCGGTCGAGATGTACCAAATAAGCGAGCACGTGCTGTACCTGCCGTTTGGGTGCAGACGGGACAGCAGCGCCTCGCTTGTGGCAAGAAGCGGCAGCAGTCTTCTAGCCCCATCTCCAGTCGCCTCGCCGCTGTTTTCTCAGGCATCCGTTGCCCATGCTCGTAATCCTCTTTCCCATGCGTCTTTCGCACCGCCACTGGACCCTTTCCTACCATCTGCACAAGCGAAAGAGAATACGATCATGTTGGCTGGATCCGGCAAGCGCGCCGTTCAACGCCTGTGCATCGTCTCTTTAGCCTGGCGTTAAACTTTATCGCCCTGAGATGGCCTACCCGTCTCCTGTCTGGCTAGAGCATGCAGGGTTCGGCGGCTTGGTGCCGACGGCGTGGCGCCTGGGGATTAGCACGGCGAGCTTCACGTCTAATCCTGCAAGCCTAAAGTTGCGGTCCGCGCATCCTCCCGTCTACCGTTTGTCATCGCGTGCAGCTGCCTTTTCAACAGCTAGTACTGCAGCTTTCCGGTACAATGGTTCAGGTACAGCTGCTTGAACTAGCGCCTCGGCGAAATTTAAGCCTGCTGCATTGCCTCCCTAAATCCTTCAACACCAACGGAGATTACACCATGACGATTAAGGCGAGCGGAAGCGTTACTTCCCGCCTTACAATCTGTCGATCGTTGATCGGCCGGACCGTTACACAAAGCCGACGCTTTCATCCGGATCCCTCGGATGAGTGAAGTTAATTACCATGTTCCGACACCTGCAGAGACGTTCGTATGTGCCATAAAAGCCACATGGGATATTGCTAATAAGCGGTGTGATGAGATCCTTAATACACGGTGTGATCAACTGGGGAGAAAGATAAAGATAGAAAAGGGACGTTGCATTCGAATGCTGCGGAGGATCCACAGGCTAAAAATATGAATTGCTGCTATGCACCAACACACTGAAGCCCACAGTACTAATATCGATCGACATCACCACAGCACAGAGCCGCGTTCGGTTTGACCGTAGAAATAAAAATGATTGATCTCTTAATTTAGTACTAAAAAGGTAATGTTGCGTCAGCCAAGAGTTTCTTCACAGAATTTTCCAAAAACGCCAAACTCTATTCAAGAAAGTACTCACGTTAATGCGAATTTCTAATGGTATATATGAACATCGACAAGAATGAAAAATCACAAAGGAGAGGAGCCCCGTCACATCATCATCCCACCAACCTCACTGCTCTCCTGACTTAGTTCTTGCCAACGTTCACCTTGGCGTCGACGAGGCTACCGCCGGCCTTATCGTCGCCGTTGCCCTCGGCGGAGAGGAACGACAGGATGTGGCCAGCGTTGACCGGCTCACGCTTGCTGACCTTCACGGAGGTGACGGCAGCCTTGCTAATATCGCCCTTCTCGTCGCCGTTGCCGGCTTCAGTCAGGAACGAAAGGATGTGGTCCGCGTTGACGGCCTCGGCCTCGGCCTCACGCTTGCCAACCCTCACAGACGTAACGGCAGCCTTGGAAATGTCGCCCTTCTCGTCACCGTTGCCGGCCTCGGCCAGGAACGAGAGGATGTGGCCCGAGTTGACGGGGTCACGCTTGCCAACCCTGACCGAGGTGACGGCGGCCTTGCTGATGTCGCCCTTCTCGTCGCCGTTGCCGGCCTCGGCCAGGAACGAGAGGATGTGGCCCGAGTTGACGGGGTCGCGGGCAGCCACGCCGTTGGAGTTGATGGGGGCGGCGGTGGAGAGAGTGGCAGCGCCGGCCAGGAGGAAGGTAGCGAGGGTGAAAGAACGCATTGTTTCCGGAAATGAGCGATGTGCGGGTCGGCGAGGAGACGGAACACGGAACGAAGACGAAGCCGGGTGAGGGAAACGGAAGGCTTGGTAAAGGCTTGGGGTTTTGTTGTTTGATAAAAGAGCGACGGCTTGTGTTTGATTTGCCCTGGTTGGTTGCGTCGTTGGGGCTCAGGGGGAACTGGGGTTGACGCGTCGGGGACCATGTGGGGCTGGCAAGCGCGCGCTTTGGTCTCCATGGCATCAGTCCGCGGGACGACGCCATGCTTGTTTGGACGTGGCGCTCGTAATCTCCATGATTGTCGCGCGCTGCGTTGTGCTGGTTTGATGAATACTGGAGCTCCCCGTCAACACGCTGGAGAAACAAGCTCTGGATCTGCCTGTCCACAGCAGCGTAGGGTGCCGGAGATTGTTCCCCCGTGGTGCAGCGCGTGATTTTCTGCCCTGTGGGGATGCCGTTTGATCGGCTTTGCTGGCGAATCAGCGGAAAGCCCCTTGGACGGAGGCGATCTAGCATTGACCAGCGAAAATCGAGATGCATTATCGGTGAGCAACGCTTGGACTCGCTGTTTCTCAGGTGAGATCAATGCAACCGAAAATGATTTCGATATTTCTTGCCGGCACGAGTGCTTGATCTTGCCAATGCCGCTCCGGTGCAAGAAATAGCTGAATTGGCGGTCAGCGCAAGAACGAGTCAAAGAATTCATGCACTCGCTTCAGTACGAAAGGTGGAGTCAACGCGTCTACCTACTATTGTACAGGCAAGGACGTACGTCAATATATCGAGCACAGAGCCGTTAAAGCCACGTCTACAGCCAAGGGCAGTGAAGGTGGAGCGATAAGGGCGGCTGTCGAGATGTGGAGACGGCGGCGGAGTGATGGCTGCATTGGGAAGTGATGCAAAGCGGGAGTGTGTTGAAGCACCAAGAGCCGCACATAGCATTGGCCCAGAATAGAAGGCCTCCTAATGGTGAAGAGACAGATGAGTCAGCCAACCGGGAACGCGTCGCGTCCCCGCGTTGTCACATGCGGCTAACCAGCCACCCAGCCTGGGGCCAGACCCTCCGTCGACGTCACACTTTACCACTCTGCCAACAATCATCTTGCCAGCTTCCTGGCTTGCCACTCTTCAAGCGGCAAAGATCCAGTCCACTACCCCGGCATGCCCCTCTTCGAGCGCCAAAGATCCAATCCACTACCCTGTCAGCAAGCTCTGCAAGCTCCGCCAACTCAGCAGACTCAGCAAGCGCTGCAAGCGCTGCAGGCTCAGAAGAAGCTCGACTCAGTCCCAACGCCACTCGACATAATGTCCTCTCCATCGCCCTCCATCTCCCGTCTCGCTGAATTCTTCATCAATTCCATCCGTCGTCCATCATGAGCGCCAGCAACAAGTCCAAAGCCCCCGCGAACAAGGCCATCAACGGCTATGTCCCCGCGTACCAAGCGCCACCCGAGCCACCCGCTCCACTACCAGCTCCGAAGGTGGAGAACAAAATCGAGGTGCCCGAAACCGTCCAGATCACGACCATGACGGACCTGGTCGAGCGAATCCAAGGTATTGCTCTCCCGCGCTCCGTCAATGGCCGACGAGCATCACTGATGTCAATTCAGAGAATGCTTCGGTCCTTTTCCCGGCATCCCCGCGTCTGAGAGTCACAACTGCCCTCGCTCCTTCTGGCCTTCTCTGCCATGCAGTTGTGCTTGGCCCGAAGAACGAGGACTCTAAGACGAGTCGCTACAAGCTTTTATTGAAGGGCCCAGGGGTGCCTGGCGTCAAGCATGAACCTGGCAGGGGTCGGAGAGAAGCTTTAATTGGCCTGCTGGAAGAGCTTGAGAGGAAGGTTGGTAAGGAGATGTTCACCACCTAAGGGCTGTATAAGCCAGCAGAGGACCTGCCGTCCTCAACATGTAGATGTTTACGACTTGCAATGAATTACATACACTCGACCCATTGGTCAAATTGCTCGCCCGCATATGAGAATTCTGCTCCAAGGAATGCAAGAATGGAAGGAATACATACGTTAATAAGTGCTTATACGTATCAGAGCTGGTCGAGAGATTGGTTTCGTGCAGCCATCCTTTTTGCGGAAATAATCTGGGTCCATCATCTCTTCCTCGTATAAGAAGTCATCGTCGAACAACACTTCAGCATCCTCATAGCCATCCTCGACACACGTCAACGTGAACTTGATTCCCGAGTCCCGCCGGGCCACCTCCACTGAAGCTTTGGTTACCGGAACGCCGTAAGCGTTCCCGATCGAATCCTCCAAAATCTGCACACCGGCCCCGACGACGACAAGCCCATCAGAGCTGCTTTCCGGTAGCCCATACGTCATGCTTCCGTAGTTTTGCATCGGCGTCTGGCAATGATCGTCGTACTGCGCTCGGCTCCACACTACGGTATCGAATTCGATCGTTTGGTCTGGACTTTCACCATGCGCCACTTCCTTTGGAACTTCAAGTGTCGACGGCGACGGTTTGCGCCTCGAATTTTTCGCACACTGCCGGAGTATCTCTTCAACTTCTGGTGCCATGCATTCGATCATTGTGCAGAAGTATCCGTGGTCCGTGTCGGTCGGCGAAATATCCGACTCAAGCTCGCGCACCGAGACAGTCGTGGACCGGGATCGCGAGTTGAAGTCCAACGGCACGGCATCAGGCCTCTCATCACGGCTCTCTTCCGGCAGCTTGAAGGGAAGACCAGGTTCCTTATCCTTATCTAGTGTCTCAGTGTCTGTCAGATCTCCGAGCACAGGTTGGTTCGTAGGAGAGCGAACTTCTACCAACCCAGGCAGTGGATCGTGGGATGACCTGGGAACAGTGCTTTCCATGACGTCCAGACTATCACTGAGTGCTTTATCAAAACGTCCGTATTGACTTGAATCTCTTTCCTGGCCCCGGCGGTTGGCAAACTGGATTTCGGGGTCCTCTGGGCAAAAATCTCTCATACCGTGGGATGGCTCCGTGGTAATTTTCTCTCCGGGATTTTGTTTGATCTCGTTCCAGGGGCGATGGTAAAATGATGACAGCCAGGCTTGAGCAGTGCTCAAAGAGCCTTCATGCGACATGATGTGGATTAACGTTGTGGAAGTGTTTCCGTATCGTGGCCAGTTGACTCTGTATCCCGGAGACTCTGCGAAGTCCTTGGTTTGGATGGGCAGGTATGGGGCAGGGCCCTGGTAAAGTTTATGGCTGAGCCTCAGCGGCACAGTAGCAGGCAGTGGGGGGCGCTATTTCTTGTACGGAGCTGATTTTGTTGGAAACAAGGCTGGGTCCTCTCGTGACACGGAGCCCTTGCTATCCGGTCCCCGCGCTTAGCTGGCGGTAGCCTTCGATCCGTCGATCCAGACACCTGCGGCGCAGAGAAGCTGGGCTGAGGTGAGCATGGCACCCTCTTCGCATTATGGCGGTTGGGGTCCGTTGCCAGCCTTCCAGACCCCATTCACGGCTGATCGGCCAAAACGCCCTCCCCATCTCGCCTGCAACATGAGTTCATCATACAGAGATCAGCTGCACCCTCAGGCAGCAAGTTTAGAAACACAAAACTGCGGCACAGGTGTAGCCCGATGCTATAGCTACAGTTATTCAAACCAGGCAACAGTTGAGGCACAAAGGAGATTTATTACTATAAATAAAGGTATGGTACCCCAACACTGTCGCCTTTCGAAACAGCTCCAAACAAAACCTTCAAATAATTGGTTTGGAAGACGTCTTGAAGAAGTTGCGTGGTTCGCTCACAGCTCACTGATTAACAACACTTGTAGCCGCGCGGCTTCGGCAGATGACGTCGATTCGGCGGCGTGGGCCCTATGTACCCGAGGGAGCGGTTTCGATGCAACTAACCGGGAACCATCGTATACCTTGTTGCTTTTTGGCCCCCATGACCCCGCACCTTGCCTTGTGCCATCCTTTGGCTGTTTGTCTTATGATCTTGTGCTGCCGTGTAACCGCATCTCCCTCTGCTATAGAATCTCTTGATATGTTTTCACATGGCGCATTCCGTGATTTTGGCTCTGACGCCATAGATGTCATACCTGCAGATTCACGAGAGAGACATTCATCCCGGATATTCGCAATGGGAAGTCCCGAGAATGCGTGGATGCAGAGTTTGTGCAGGTAAACAAGAATATGTTGAAGATCGTTGCTTTCGATTGGATGTTACTTGGGATTGGACCGTGAACAAATCACTACTTTCTTTTTCTTTTTGTGCTTCATTAAAAGACAGAAGGCGCTCCCGGTTCTTCGCTAAAACAGCAGTTCTTATCGAGACAACTCTATCCTCGACCATGGCCGTTCTATACACGTCAAGCTATCAGGGTGAAACAGGAAAATTCAACAGTGTTTCCCCTTCCCCCCGATGACCCAACCATGTTCGCCGAATATCATTTTTCCCGTTCCTCATTTCTACCAGGTCACTGTCCTTCCAAGATTATGCATATGTTCTTCTCTTTCTGTAGCTCTCGAAAACACGTAGGGAAATCTGGAGTAGTTTTATTGGTGTTAATTCAATCTAATCAATATGAAGTTTGAAATTTTTTACTTAAACTTCAACCCCATGGATCGAGCATCGATTTTATTGCCCGCAGATGCACGTAATGGCAGGGTAAGCAAGGTACGTCCCTACATGCAGCTATGCATATGTAGAATAGATCATCGCGCTCACTTACATGCAATCCTCGGCAGCATCAACATTTCACGTCCGTCCTCTTGCCTTTGTATTGAGATCACCAACAGCTACAGGCTTCCATAAGTTCAATGTCTCGAAGCAATTGAAAAGCGGTTCTCTTACTTACAAGATTGATACAAGGTAATTTAATAATAATTGTTCTCAGATGTAGCCCTTTTTAACCAGATTATTGTGGCATTAAGAAGACGCACGGCGCTTGGTGGTCCACATGAGTGCGCTTTACATTTACAAACGACCACGAGAAAAGTCTCCAACTGCACAATCCAATCCGAACGTGCCAGGCCACCGCGGTGCAAGACACGTCACCGTTGCCTCGCCTACGAACAACGCAAGGGACAAACGAGGCAAATGTCTCTGTCACATGTCGCGGAGAAAAACCTACGCAAATCCGCAACCTCACGATCCAACACAACCAAAGCACAAACCGGCCCCCGGGATACCAACAGCCCCACCAACATCCCCACCACCCCTCCCCAGTACCTTCCCTACCTCACCACATTCCTCCACTATTTTCCAGCCTCACCGGCGGTAGCGGTAGCATCCCCACCGCCGCCCTCACTCCGCACCTCCCCTCATCAACATTGCCGTCCACTCTATCGTCTTCAAACACACACTCCACGCACCGCGCGCACCGCATATGATCGCAAAAGTGATGGCGCCCACGTAGTGGCCCGACGCAGAAGAACAGGCCGGCGTCGTTGAACGTGCGGCAGTGGCAGCAGCACCAGGGATGGCCGCGGTCGACGATGACAGGGGAGCCGCGGCTGTGGTTGTGGAAGATAGCGATCTGGTGGCTGAAGTGGGAGGAGGGAGGTGGTTTGGGTAGTGGTTGTGTGGCAGATACCATCTTGGAAGGGATGGTTTTTGTTGCAGCCTGGGGTGGATTCTCGTGGCGCTGGTAGACTTGAGCTTCGTCTTTGGCGATGCGGCGTCTCCCGGTTGGTGAAATATTTTGGGGGGCGATGCTTATGAAGGTATCTGTAGAGTTCCGTTACGTTTTTATACCTCTTGCGGCGGCGATTTTGCCTGCGTTGGATGATGCTTTGTGTCGGAACATCAGTGTAACTTTGACAAAGAGTCTAAAACAAAATATGGAAAGTGGCCGGCAGCAGGCCGTATTTGAGGAGTGCCATTGGGATAGTATTCTTCCAAGCGTTTGAAGTCAAACAGCAGAGTGAAAGAGAACAGCCACGTAGGATTATTGACACGTCCTCAACCACGACCCCGGAAAGGACTGTACTGAACGACGTAAAAAGTGACACAAACACCGAGAAGAAAGGTAAAAAAAAATAGAGTGAGCATCACTGAAAGCCTTCAACACCAGGTCTTATCCTCTTTCCTCTATCCCAATTACCCATTCGCCATACACTATCCGTAATCTCACATACTCTGCGTCCCCAGCTTCCTATTCGGCAGCAGCGCAACCGAAAGCACGCACCCCAGCGTCACGCCACCAGCCAAATACAACACGGCGTTGATATCGCCATCGCCGCTCTCGCCCTTCGCGTACAAGCTCTGCGCAATCAGCGGGCTGACGATGCTGAACAAGCGGCCCCAGAAGCTCGCGATGCCGCAAGCCGTGCCCCTGACTGGCGCGGGGAAGGCCTCCGGGGTCCAGCCGTACAGGACGGCGTTGAACATGCTCTGGAAGAAGTACTCCATGGCGTTGAGACCGATGTTGGATGCCTCGGAGTTGACTGAGGCGAAGATGAAGATGGAGGCACCCATCAGCCCCGCCGACAGCGCCATGGTCCACTTGCGCCCTACGTGCGGCACGTTGTAGAGCAGCGCCCCGAGTGCCACGCCGAAGACGCCCGGGAAATAGATGAGCAAGTAGGAGCGGTAAGTGAAATCGAGTGAGAGGTTGAGCGAGCCGTTCTTGATGGCGATGATCTTGGGAAGGTAAGTGCCTGTTTGACGTGACGTTAGCGCATATGGACAGATTTGTCTTGCGTGATTGGAAATCTCACCGGCCACGGTAAAGCCCCAGTAATCCATGATGTACGTCAGCCACACCAAGATAGTCAAACGCGTCATCTCCCAGTTACTGAATAGCAGCTTGTACCTCTCAAGCTCCAAGCCCACCTTCTTGCCCAACGAGAGATCCCTCTGGGATTTGCCTGCTCCAAGCCCAGTCGTTCCTGAGAAATGGTCATGCTCACTTTCCAACTGTTCGAATGACTCAAGTCTTAGCCTCGAGTTGTGGCCGTTAATCTTTGCAATGTGATGTATGACTTCCACGGCCTTGTCATCTCGTCCCCTATACACAAGGTACTTTGGCGATTCTTTCATCCTGAATACGATGGTGCGGATGAAGAATAGCGAAATCGTCATAGCACCAAGCGTATACATTAGATACCGCCATCCCATATTGTTTGACTTAGAACAGCACTCGGCGCCGGGGGCGGAATTCCGGCATGATGGCAGCGGATTAGAATCGGCGAAGTTCGGGGTGCACGAGTGCGCTGGAATGTATGCGTACGCGAGTGCTGAGCAGACGAGTACCCCGAGCGGCTGGAAGATCGACAGCAAAGCCAGGAGGAATCGTTTGTTCTAGAATAATTAGCGCTAACTTTATTATTTTACAACCAAGCGACTTACTTGAGGGATGAATTCTAGCGTAATGGTGGTATCGATGGGGATGTTTCCCCCGATACCGAATCCTGTGAAGGCCGTGAGAACCAGAAAAGGACTGTACGAGTTTGGCGCCCCCAGGCAGATTCCGAAAATCGAAGCAATCAAGACTGTGAGGTTGAAAGCCCATTGCCGACCTGGAAAAAATGATCAGCTTCTCTTATACCAAAGAAATTTGAAGTCAGGACACCAACCAACGATATCCGCCAGCACTCCCCATACAAAGGCGCCTGCTTACTCGTTAGTTGCTGCAAGTA
The DNA here is from genome assembly GCA_023087525.1 of Lasiodiplodia sp. KE8368. Taxonomy (NCBI): domain Eukaryota; kingdom Fungi; phylum Ascomycota; class Dothideomycetes; order Botryosphaeriales; family Botryosphaeriaceae; genus Lasiodiplodia; species Lasiodiplodia sp. KE8368. Next base: position 26,707 of record JAJMYN010000021.1, read on the forward strand.
TCTTTACAAATGTTAAATGTACCTGCTGTCAACCCAGCAGAAAATGACGTCGATATGTTTCCCGATTGGTCATCTAGACAAAAACAAAAGAAAAAGTCAGCAGAAATGACGACATGGATTTGCATGAACTCACTTCCAAAGCCAAACTCCTGCTGCACAGGACCGAGGACCAGACCAAATGCGTTGGCCCACAGCAAATCCAAGAAGTAACCGAAGCCGCACATGCACCAGACGTACCACTGGTACTTACCCATGCCCATGGCGTCGATCTCCCGGTTGATGAGGACGCACTTTTTTTCGAACAGTGAGAGGCCCTCGGCGTGCAGGGCCTCAGTCAGGGAGGTCGAACGCGCTACATCGACTGCGTCGTCGCTTAGGTGTTCGGGCTGAATGCCTCTCGCGCTCTTGTAGTCGAAGTCTGCCATGAGAGGCTCGAGCGAGGGGTCTTTGTCGTCGGTGGTGTGCAGATACATCGAGTCGTCGTCGGGATCAAGGGGTTCATTTATTACCGGGCTGCGGGTGACGACAAGGGGCTGTTGTGCTTCGTCTTCCCGCTCGTCATGGTACGAGCTCTCGGACATAGTCTTTTTTTGGCGGGGCGCGCGCGGGATCGAGTGCTGTTTTGAATGAATGGGAGTCAAGTCGACGTCAACAGCTGCGAGTAAGCTTGATGCATCCCGCGTGGTCTCTGCTGTGTAACGCGTAGTTCCATGGCATCAGCGTCGGGCTAAACGCGATGCGGAAATGAGCTAGCGGTTGGCGTATTGGGGGTGGCACCCGTGCAGGAGCGTTGCGCCTGATGAACCTTGTGCTCTAAGGATATAAAAGCATCGCCCGTCCGTGTTTTCCTCCTTCATGTCACTAATAAATACTAGAGTTTTTGCACGTCGAGACTTTGCGACTTCTTGACGCATCAGAGCGTCCAGTTGAGAGGAAATGTCGATGTGCAGAACTCACCAGGAAGTCGATGACGTGCGTCATGGGCCTTCGCTGATGCCGCACGCGACGGGGAGACCGCAACACCAGCCTCTCGCTTATCTGGAACCAACCCCACTCCGCCCCGTATGGCGCGATTTTTAGCTTCCCCGCTGCCGATCGATCGTGCCCCTTCCCGATGCCGTGCCTCGATGAGGCAGCTGTGGAACACATGTTCGACGGCCAAAATATCCGAACCGTCAGGCATCGACCACGCGACGCAGATCCGCATGCGAGCTACGCGGCCGCTAAGAGAAAGACCAGTCTCCATCTGCCGAGTCTTGACGGCAAATGGTCGACTGACTGGACGAGACGAGTTCTTGAATAAAATGAGGGTCCACATAGAGTTATGGAGACTCACCGAAGGGCCATCGGGCTATTGTACCGCCTGACCGGTCAACTCACCATGCTCTATAAACAAGGAACCCTGATGTAGCTCGATCTCGTCCTTCCAACGTAGTAGAACAGAAAGCTCGACCACAACCGTCCAAGTCTTTTGAACAAGAGACTAAAAAAAAGGATATACCAAAAAAAAAAGTCTGAGAAAGGCTGCGTCCTTGTAGCAGATGGACATCTGATTCTGAATTTTCCTGAATTAAACATTCACTAACAGGTTCTTCTTTTATCCCAACTCGAGGCTCAGTATTTACAAACAGCATCGAGGATGACTCTACACACCTCTTCTAGTTCCGCTGATACGAGTAGATAAGAAAACAAGATTCAAGGTCTGCTAGTAAGCTTTTCGCGGATGAAAATGTACAGCTGGTGGAAGGACACAGAGGTGATGAACCGATTTTTTCGAGGGGGTGTAGATGAAATAACTGCTGAGTATGAGAAGAGACAGGGTGCGGTACCAATGAGGAGAAATAGACATGAGCAGAGTCCTGACGATGAGGGCGAGTACTGATGAAGGAGATGTCGATTCCATGATTTCTTGAGAGAAGGTATCGCCCAGTTGTCCGAAAACTCCGCAGCTAGTGACAGGGTCCAGATGTAAAGCCGTTCGCTGAAGGCAGAAGCCCTGCTGGTCGAATCCGCACGGTCGAGTCGCTTTTCGGGTAGGTTCTTCCTGTGATTATCCCACTACGCCGTCTCTATCGGTACAGTCAAATGATTTACCGGCCAAGGATGTTCCAAAGGAGATATGGATAGGGAGGCGGCCACCACATGCATTTCATGAGGCTCGGAAACCAGAGTTCCAGGTCCTGGAAATCTGTAGATCTTCAATACTCATCCAGCGGCCAGAGTAGATGCAGTACTCATCTAGACTCTTAATCCGTGAGCACGACGAGCCCTTGAAATCGGCCAATAGGAAGTGAAAGCGGTGGAAAGGCCGGAGTTGTCAAATCCCCCACGAGAATGCAACGGAGAGACCTTCTAAGCGCGGGTCGCCAGATGACGCTCGTCGTCCAAGCGCCGGCACGCTAGCTGTGAATAATAAAGCTCCCGCCACCTGCCGAGGCTTTCTCGCAGTTCCAGCACCACGTGTGCCCGCACTGCAAGCATTGCCTCGTCCGTTCCCGGTGCGTTCTCAACCCACAGCTGTGGCATGTCCAGTACTTGTCTCTGCAGTCGGCATGCTTCGAGGAATGCGCCGGGCATATCGATTCTTCCAATAGCATCGTTCTGTGGTTGGAGATTTGGAGGGGCTGAGAGGGCGTTTCCCGCGTCTATCTGAAAGAGGAAAGTGTACAAGACTGTGTTCAATAATGCAAGCGATGATGAGATCTCTGCGATTAGCAGCTTGCTCTGTGAAGTATATATGAAAGTACACTGTCGTAGCGATTTTTCCCGAACGTTGGCCGGAAACGGGCGTCGCAGAATAAAACGGTCTTCAGCCGTGAAAAATTGCCGAGTCATGAGGTCTAGGTCCGCGTCACACAAAATCGATAACAGAAGCCCTCGTACGATAATAATGGTCATCCGCGAATCATGAAACGGATGCAAAAACAAGAGGGAAAAAAAGGAGAGAAAGAGAAAAAGAGCGACGGTGGGTCTTGCTCACCTCTCGCAGAAAGCATTTTGCGAGACGTGTGGTGTTGATGCTGGTCCCGACTCTTGCTATCCTCGTGAGCGAGCAAAGCATCATTTTTTGCAGATCACTTGTCGGAAAACTGGTCGGCTGAGGGGTGGGGCTCCACTTTCCCAGACATTTGGGCTAGCTCCCGTTTCCTGATTCAGCTGCACATCAGAAATCTCCCGAAAACCTTGATGGACTTGATACCCGAAACTTGGTCAAGTGGTGCCCTGTACCAGGTAGTCCCTGTCCGCGTCCCCACATGTAACCTTTAAAACATGAGACAAGAAAGGCGGTCGAAGCTGATGGTTTTCGTTCACCGGCATCCGGTCTTGTCTATTACCGTGATCAAAACAAAAGAAAAGTTTCTGCTTGCAGTGTCCCTTTCCTCCCCACTCGAAGCCGTGTATGTACAACGTTGTATGTTCTTGTTGCCTCCAGGAGTCGCAACAAGCTGTTCTGTATTCGCATCCGTTTCTGGAAGAAATAAAACCTGGTGGAACACGACAATGGTGGTGCATGAACCCAACCGCTTCTCAGCCCGAAATGAGATTACCACCCGAGTCTGTTTCTAGTTCCCAAAAAGTCCGTCATGGGGAGAAAAAAGGGCGGAAGAAAAAGGGTCGAAATTGATTGGCTTCCTCGTCCACGTGAACGGTACAGATGGAAATCGGAAAATTGGCGTCCCTCTAGTTCTTGTCCTCCAGGATACCCTCGGCCTCGAGCCGTCTCCGGGCCTCCTCAAGAGCCCAGGTTTGTATGCTGCAAGGAAAAAGCACATCGCATTAGCATCGTCGCAACCAACCCAACTCCATCGATATCCCTTCATTCATTGACCCCTCGCCCTTCCATCCACCCCCGCGCCCATCGATCTCCAGCCCCTCCGACCCCACCCAAAAGAACCCACTCTTCCATCCTGGCCAATTCACTCTCAAACAAGCGGGCAGTGACTCTGAGAAACGTACCTCGTGTCAGGCTTGTAGCAGTACGCCAGACCCGCCATGCCGAGGCTTCCGAAAAAGCCCCAGAACCAGACCTTCTCCCAGCCCTCCTGCTGGTACTTGCCGGGCTGGACGCCGAACAGCCAGCCGCTGGGCGGGTCGTAGTGGTCGCCGTGCGCGTGCGCGTCGCCGCCGAGGCGGCGGGGCGTCGACGACAGGCTCCTGCGGCCGATGGTGCTGGTGCTGGTCGCAGCTATGCGGCGGACGACGGCCGTTGTGTTGCGGATCGAGGACGACATGGCGCAGCCACGAGAAGGAAAAAGGTGGAGTGGAGAGGGTCCGATTGGTGCGAAGGGTTTGGCGAGACCCGAGGTGCGGCGGTCGGGTCCGGTGTTGGCGCTGAAAGCGATGAGGGGGGATGGATGGGGATGAGGTCAAAGTGGCCGCGCGGGTGAGGTTGGAAGTTGAGGTTGCCGGCGGTGCGTGCGTCGTCGTCTGCCGCGGGCCAGTCTGTGCTCCGCAGGACAGAGCGTGTGTCACGAGGAAGGCGGTGAGTCATGGCAGTTCTCTCCCTACGGCCGCCGACACTCGGTTGAACTCCGAACAATACGACTGGTCTGTCACGTTTCAATTGCTGTCACTTCCATCGCGCCGAACGAATCGGGCTAATGGAATGTCTTGCCACTGCACACCGCTCCTACTTCGTAGTTGGCAACAGGTCGAAAGAAGCAGGCCATGTATTAGTTGCTCTTTATCTCTTTCGAATTGCTCTGCCACCCCCATTCCGTTGCCATGCCTTGCCTTGGCGAAGAATGCCACCCCCTTTAGGCCGGCGCTGCCATGTCTCATAACTACGTACATCCCTCGTAACGATGCCGTTTCCCATCTAATCATGCTCATTAAACCCTCCGGCTTCCTGCCTGCTGTCATCTCGTCGTCCATCTCCATCATTTCCATGCTTTCCTTATCCCCAAATGTCGTAGAGCCACATTTCGTCTAAAAGTCATTCACCCGCTGTATTACGCGTGGCTTAGAAAAGAAAACAGATAAAACGAAGAACATTCCTCGAAAGCGACTCGACGACTCGTCGCTGGGAGCAACCGAAGGGGAATATATGCCGCAAACGCCAAGGCCTCCGTAAGAAACGAGGCGGTCCAAATGCAGAAGAAACCCTAAGGAACCGGATAAAAGCGACGCAAGCAAACTGCAACGTCCGGATGCGCTAGAAAGGGCACGCATGTGCCCCGCAATTTTGGTTCCGCCCGTGGAATTTGTACAGGTTGAAGATGCTGAGTATGCAATTGACTCTAGCGACGCGAGTGGGTGTAACGGGTGGTTCTCGTCCTCCTGTCGTCTGAGCTAGCGCTGCCTAAAGGTCAGTTAGCAATCTGGTTTTCTCACAGAAGAAGAAATGAGCGGCCACTCACTTGAACTTGTGTAGTCGCTGTAATAATAACTGCTGTAATCGGTCGTCGTTGTCTTGTCATCGTCGTAGCGAGACTCGTGCCTCTTCTTGCTGAGACCAAAGAGAGCACCTGCGCCTGCAAGGCCGGCGAGCAGACCACCCATGCCCAATCCACTCTTCTTCGGCGGCGGAGGCCTGGACGGGCGGTCGCCGGCGCCGTACCAGCCAGAGTGACGGCTGCCACTGCCGTGGCTGTGACGGTGGTACTCCTCGACGTACTCGGTACGACGCTTCTTCTTGCCGAAGCCGAAGATTGCGAGGATGCCGTCAAAAGCGGCTTTCGCGCAGCAGAAGAGGCAGAGAAGCGCAAGCAGCAGAATACCGGCCAAAACGCCGATGACGATGCCGGCAATGGCACCTCCGCTGAGACCGCCGCCGCTGCTCTCCCCGGCAGTCACGGGCGCGGTGGCGCCAGTAGCAACAGGCGTCTCGAATGGGACAGTTGTGGTTGCGGCGGCGGTAGCTGTGATGGTGATCAGCGTTCCCGACGTCGGACGCACCGGCGCGGAGTATGAGGCTCCCGTACCCGTTGGGGATGCTCCAGGTGATTCGGACACGCCGATTGCGGCGCATTGCCCGCTGAGTTGGCAGTACTGCTGCGAGGTACAGCAGATGCTGCCGCAAGAAGTCTCGCCATTGTCCGTGTTGCACGCGATGGAAGTTCCGGTCGCTTGTGCTGATACAGTCGCGCCGCCGACGTAGCTACTGTGAACCTCAGTTCTGGTCACCTTGTCGGTCTCGACGAAGGTGCTCGTGTAGTACTGCCAGTAGCCTCCGCTGCCAGCCGTCGCGCTGCACTGAGCCTGGTTGGACGAGTCGGTGTAACACGCTCCGCTACTCTCGCAGCAGAGCTGACCCGACCAGCCGCACGGGTACTCGCAAGCGCGCTCGACGAGAGTGACGTTGTGGTACTCTTCAACAGCGACGTCATCGGCGGTTAGAATGGGGTTGGCGCTCGACCATTGCGGGGATAGCGATAGCGCGACCAGGAATGTGGAGACAAGCGAGCTTGGAGCGAGCATGTTGGGCGGCGGCGATTGCGACACTGTCGAAGACCTGGTGGAACAGCCGCAGCTGGTGGAATGCCGTCGGATGCTCAGCTCGCGAGAAAGACGGACGAGCGAGCGGGGCGGGCTGCTGGCGACGCGGAATGCAGTCGAAGGCAGGCGGGAGGGTTTCCTCGTCGGCAGTCGGGTGGGGTCGGCGTGATCTGTGATCTACCCGCAGCGTCGAGCTTGTCTCCGCGTCCAAAGGTGGAATGCAGGTAGGACGGAAAAGCCGGCGCTGAACGAGCGACTGAGGCGTTCGCAACTAAGACGGAGGGTGAAGTGAGTGCGTGGGAGGGAAGAGGAATGCAGGCTTAGAGCTGGGCGGGAAGTGATGCAGGGCGGGTGGGTTTATCGAGCTTGCCAGCCTCCTCCCAACCACCTCGCGCGGCGTGGCCCACGCTCTCCCCAGCTTGCTTGAGGAAAATCGCGAGGCTGAAAGTTTCGAATAAGCCGCTTCCGCGGCACTAACAGCAATACCGCCGACTCAAAATATTCGGACTGTGCGTTGTGACGGCAGTGCACATGGGCAATTTGTGTGTGTGCCCGACTTCGCCGTCGTGTTTGTCTCGTCAGCTGCACCAACACGCTGCCTAGCAACCAACACCGACACCGCAGCCTGTGCGTCGCATGCAGCTTCATTTACAGAGGCGTATTGCAGCCGAGGGCTAGCATGATCCTCGAATCCACGGTGACTGTGCCTCAGCTGTCTTTTTTAAAAAGAAAAATAGCATTAGATAGTTTAAGTTAGCGTCCGAACGTGTATCTAGAATTCTTAATTCCACATCTCGTCCAGACGACAGCTTCAACTGCCTGTGACCTGAGCGAAACTCAAATTTACGCGCTAGCCTTCGGCTCTGTGAGCTGCCACCTCCCCTTGCATCAACAACGCTGCAAGTTGACGCACACATCCACATCTCCGGCGGCGCGTACCTAGTAAACCCGGCCACGTGTAACGGCAAGTCTCCGCGCAATTTGTCCAGTGGGCGCGTCCACCTATTACTCCATTAGAAGCTATCCTATCTACTATTTCTCGGTCTTTTTAGCCGTCTCTCGTAGGTAACCATTTCATGAGCGGGTCAACGAATTACTAGCGAACGTCACGAAAGCAGGGTCAGATGTGAAGGCAAGTGACAGCTTCTGATCTTGTTCACAACACCACTCAACGCACGAAGAAATGGTATCTCAGGGGTATACAGTCCAGAACCCAACAACAACGACAAACCAAAAATCGCAAGGAAATCCAAGTCGACAAAATTCCCGACAAATGAAATTTGCTGGACAGCCGGACAGTATTGAAGGAAAAAATGGCCTCGTTTGGTCGGTCAGCCACATGCAGATAAGGGATGAAATCGAGGTTGAACTCCTCATGAACCGTTATTGAATTGCGCGCGCAGGTTGTCACGGCTGCGGCTTTCCTTCACCACCGCCGTCCAGTCCTCCCACTCCCTCGCCATTTCAGTGAGCACATTGCCCATGACAACTGCGCTGGCCATGAGGCCATGGTTCTCGCCTTCGAGGATGCGTACCTCGCAGCGTTTCATTGTGCGGCCCAGCCACTTGACGTTCTCGACCGGTACGCGCGTGTCTCTGCTGCCGTGGTGTATCACAACAGCCCGAGTGATGTCCACGTAGCGGAATCCAATCTGTTGCGTGCGTTCCAGACATACGAGCAAGTCGACAGCCGGGTTTGCGTTCGTGGTCGCTAGGTCCCACACCGACAGAGTGAGCCTTGTGTCATACTCACGGCGCCGCTCTTGCTCCGCCAGCGTCATTGCTGCCTTCGCCTGCGCTGCCACCTCGTGATTCGGATCGTCTGGGTCATTGGCTGCTATCTCAAGGGCACTGCCGTTGGGTAACACGCGGTCCATCAACATCATTGACTCTCGATTTTTGCTTGCTGCAACTGATACTCGGGCAGCCGGATTCTGTTGACCGGCAATGTAACTCTTGCGCTTGACCCGTTGAGGGGACTTGGGTACGCTCCGTGTGATGCTGGCCGAGGTTGCACTCATGAAACTAGAGTTGGCCACTTTCAACAGCGGGGTTGGGAGAACGCGCAATAGACGCTGCGCTCTTGGAAGCTGGCGCTCCGGCGTCTGCGCATTCACGGGGAGACCAACCGCAGTCATCTGTGACGGTGGAATCCATGGGGCGAGAAGATGCACGCGGCCGCGGATGTGTTGCGGCATGCGCAAGGCTGTTGCTAGGGCGTAGATTGCGCCGGCCGAGTGCGCCATGATCGAGAACTTGGTGATCTTGAGCGCTTGGCAAATGCAAAGAACGTCATCTACATGAAATTTGTCAGTGGTGCATACACTCCGGGTCCTTCATTGAACTTACCCGGCCAACTGAGAGGGGTTCCATGGGGGTCTGACTGGGACTCCCCTACTCCCGGTCGATCCGGGGTGATCAGTCTCAGCTTGAGAGATGTCGCCAACTCATCGTAGAAAGCAGTGACGTAGCGAGTCAACCCCATTCCGACGCAGACGAAAATTGCGAAGCCATTCGGGTCGCCAACCTCAGAGAAGCAGATGGTCCGTCCGGTATTCGGTTCGCGTACCTTCTGCGTCAGGCGTGGCGAATACAAGAAAGCGTCGACATCGTCGTCAATTGAATCCCCACTGTTAGGGCGAAGAGGCTCCTCTAAAACGGCTTCCGGTACTTGCGGCGATTTGAGTGGGGATTTGACCTGCATCGAATCCCTCTTAATCTGATCAACCTTTGCATTATGTTTCTGTTCAGCCTTTAAGGGGATGTCCGGGTGCGACCATCGCTTCTTTTTGGCGTTGCTGCTAGAGTTGGATCGCTTCAAACCTGTTGTCGGCGGCACGAAGAGCGACTGCCGTGACGACGGTGTAGACTCAGCGCTGGCCGCTCGAGAGGGTGCTCGCGAATCCGATGGGAGTTCGAAGCTAAGGTGCAGGTCCAGTTTGTGTGCCGCTTCTTCAAGAGACCTTTTATTGCGCTCTTGCATCATGGCCGACATGCTGTTGTTACCGGCCGAGGGACGGCCCGCGATGGTGTGGCTGCGTCCCATGGATGAGAGCGACGGGCGGATGCTCGGATTACTTGATGCGGTCCTCTCACTCTCACTCCGACCTAGCGACTGCAACGCGAGCTTGTAGTCTATCGGGAGGTCGTCTTCAACATCGTTCTTCAACCCGCCGTTCTGTTCAGGTTGAGCGTGATTTGCAACATCCCCTAGGGGTAAGGGGCTCGTCAATGAACGTCGTATCTCGGTTGGAGCAAGGCCAAGCATTCTATGAGCCTTTGCAAGAGACTCTTCAATGGGCCGCTGCTCATCAAATTCTAGGGCACGGGTGATGGGGGAAAGCGGAGTGCGCATACTAGGTGATCGGGGAGGCTCCTGAACGTCACCGCTGACGTTGAGGTGCAGGCTTCCTGCCTCTTTGTCCCGGAGTTCTTTCTGCCTCTTGAGCTCCTTAATTCGCCGAGTGACCTGCGTGTCCTCCTCGTGCTCTGGTTCTTCTAGTTTTTCTTTGCCCTTTCCTTCGGGCTCAAACGACGGCTCCATTGGCTCGTCTTCCTCAATGACGGTCCTTGTTTTGGACTGTGTCCTGCTCCGAGATCTCGAACTCATCCGCCGGTGTTTGGCTGGACTTTGAGACTGATGACGGAGACTGGAAGTCCTTGATGGAATGGAATCATCTGGCCATCTTGGGCCGCGCTCCTCGACTTCGGCCGGACCGGGAGTGGTGTTGATAGGCGCTGGCTTCGGCCTGGACCTTCGCGGCGGCGTCGAAGGCCCTTCGTAGGGGACTTCGTCGATTCTGGAGCCCCTCAAGGACTGCAGCGACCGTTTCCTCGGACTCGGCGGGCCCGAGGTGCTCTTTGTGGGGGACCAGAGAGCCGACGGCGGGCTGCTCAGGCCGATCGAGTCGCTGTCGCGGCTCCGCAGTCTCTCATGCGAGCTCGCATAGCCCAGGCTTCGTGTTTTGGTTGCGCTGCGCCGGCTTTCCAAAGAAGCCCTGCTGTTTGTGGAGTGGCGACGCAGACCGCGCGTTATGCTGCTTGCGATGCTGCTCGCATCATCTTTGTTGCTCGAGTGTTTCGAGTTCAGCGAGCTGCAGCTCTTGGAAGTGGAGAGGATGTAGTTCTTGAGAGAGCTGCCTTCCCTGTCTCGCTTGTGTCCCTTCGGAGCGGTGATCGGTGAATAGCCTGAAGGCGGTGGGGCGGTTTTAATGACCGGCGGTTCGGCGGCCTCGTCGAAGTCCGGGTCGTTCTGCCTTTCCTCCTCCCACCGTTGGTTCCTATGCACGCCGTATTCGACCCCAAACCCCCCGTGGCCGTTCTGAAACCCAGACTGCCATGCCACAGGGCTGGCAGGGACGGAGTAGCTGTCGCCATCCCCGCCGATACGCGGCAGATTCTCAAAGTGGTCTTGTGCAGGCAGGGAAATGGCGGATAAGGAGTCGATCAGCGACGATATGACCTCGGGCGACGCGGGTTTTGGGCGGATGTGGTTGGGCGAGCGCCGGGAGCGGCCCTCTCGGGGGGCGGACGTAGATGCGGGCAGGGTATGGCGTTTGGGATTGGCGCTCCCATTCTGCAGCGGGGTCGCAGGCGGCGGGTCTTCCATGGTTGGTGGACGGCGGAGGGCGCGACGCAAGGGACGACGGAATGGAATCAGCAGGCGTGGTGGACTGCGGTAGGGGTGTAGCTTCCACGGAAGGCGGCTGCGGTTGCGATGGGAGCTGGCTGCATGATTGTGTCGCAAAGAGCGCGCAAGAAACGAGAGTGCGGAGGCGCGCTGCCACGGGCGCCGCAGTGTGCTGGAGCAAGCAGCGCGGTGGACAAGCGGGTCAATTCACACCACGAGGGGCGTTGCGGTTGGTTATTATTCGCAGTCAGGGTGAGCCCGCACGAGCATTAGATCGACGGAGCGATACAGGGGTGCGGGCGCGCCAGCGTACGCTACACCTGCTACCTGAAATTGCACCCGCCGCCCATAGCAAGTCCGCATGGAGGTTTCTCGCCCAGGCCGCTCTGCAACGGCGGGTGAAGCGCCTTGCCGAGTGTTTCAATGTCTGCGCTCGGGGCTCAATGCGACATGGATGCCGCCGCGGAGAGACAGTCAGCTGCTTCTGCCGCGCGGTTCCTTACTTTTCTCTGCTGGGCAAAAAATAAGGAGGATTCGGGCAATACTGCCGAGGCTTTCCCTGTCGTCAACCGGCCGTCGGGAGTTCCAGCAGAAGGACGACCGTTACGGCTAGGAGGATGCATTTAGCAGCCAAATTAATGCTACGAAGCGAGAGAAGAGGCGCGCATGGCAAGCGCTCGGACTCGCCAAAGCTCCATTCGTCGCGTGCTCCGCGCGGTCGGGCTGGGGCCTCACAGGCACAAAGCTGCGGCCTGACTGTCGTCATCGGCTTGACCCTGCGGGACGCAACACCAAGCTTCCAACCTCGCTGCTTATCATGACCCCGCAGGTTGCGCTTCCCCGTCCCATGTATCCTCACACCCATCTTCCTATCAGTCCTCAACTTCGTCAGGATAGCAGCTTCAATCCTTCTCCTCAGCTTCCAAATCTCCAACTGCAACTGCATATTCTCAAGCCGTTGTGCAACAACGCGGATCCCCTCAATTGAACACCGCCAATCACGACATCGCGCGAACGGCAGCGTCTAGTGTCGGGATACATTGCTATTGCTTCCGGCTTGCCACTGCGGCTCGCGCTCGCCACTATGCTCGACACGCTGCTCGGGCTCCCGTTGCTCAGCGCCGCCTTTCTCCCAATCTACTCTAATTACAGCACCTCGCTTAACCTTCTCTTTTTCTACCTAACATGGTCGACTCTGGTCCTGTCACACCCGCCTTTACGCGTCGAAGGCTTCGGCACGCTCGCCGTACGTCTACTCTTCTACATCCTACCATCCTCGCTATTCCTCCTCTTCGACGTCACAGTACCTAGTCTTTCCGTCGCCATCAAGGCGCAGGGCCAAATCGGACTGCCGGGTCGCAGTGGCGCAAAGGGAACCAAAGGCCGGCAAGGCGTCTTGAAAGTCACCGCATGGAGCATCTTCAATGTCTTGCTCGGCATTGCACTCCAGGTGAGCATTGACTTGGTGTTGACCAAAGTTCTGCGCGTGAAAAGCGCGCTCAAGATCGTAACGAGACTGCCACTCCCATGGGGACTTGCCAAGGACATTTGCAAAGGTTTTCTCATTAGAGGTGTAAGTGCATCTTTTCTATACGAAACAACGTCAGAAAGCAGGGAAGGGCCAGTCACGAACGAATAGATGGTTTATGTACGGCAACTTCCTTTGCTGCAATCTCCTTACCAACATTGTCTTGCGGCCCAATGGAAATCATTCCAACCGTGCACTCAGCTCACGCTTGGCACAGATCCTGCAATATTACATTCATCGACACATTCTCCACGCACCACGATCCCGCATCGCGCGATGGCATCGGAACTGGCAATTGAGCATTCGCGCGCCGTACTCGTTTGTCGCAAACTACGACCATCCGGTTGCATGGCTGCTGCACCGCTGGCTGCCCGTTTACCTACCCGCAGTAATTTTCCGCTTCCACATCTTGACATTTCAATTGCTGCTGGCGCTAGTCTCGCTGGAAGAGCTGCTGGTATACTCGGGATACTCGGTGCTGCCGTCGACGATCATCTTGAGCGGAATGGCAAGGCGTGCTGATGCACATCTTCTGACGGGCGGCCAAGGCAATTACGCGCCGTGGGGTCTTCTAGACTGGGTTCACGGGACAACGATCGGCGGTGGCGTCGTGGAGGATATGCGGGACGAGCTCGATAAGCATCATGTGCCGGAGAAGACGAGCAAAGCGCTTGACAGTGCCAATGGCGCCGTGGACAACCTGGGTTCAAGGATTAAAAACAGACGGAGTAAGGGAAAAGGAAAGTAGTGATGGAAATGAGAAAACCAAAATGAAACCTGCGAGACAGCTGTGACGGTTTGGAGACATGATCGAATGCCGCCTTTTGGTGTTGGGAGTCTCGTTTTGTAATATTTGCTCTAACGGCCTTCAATGTCCATTCTTTTTGTGTCATTGAAATAGAGAACCAGAAGCGCCAGGTAGCATCTCGGATGTTTTTTGTGGAATTCAGCCTCGCAGTACAATATCTCTGGAAATGCAGACCGAACCCTCCGTAACCATCGCCGTGCCATGAAAACCTGCTATTACGGCCGCAGCAAGCCGGTTGTTGGATATCCGCATCCACTCATCCACGTCATCCCAGACTCCTCCGACGGATCGCTTAGAAAACCATGGCGTGGGGCTTGTCACCCTTGCGCAGGCTGAAGGTAGAGCCGAGGTAGCTCAGGAGGTAGGGGTCGCTCTTCTTGATGTTGGCAAGGATGGCCTTGTCGACTGACCTCTGGTCCTCAACACGAGTGCTGGCGGGCTTGCGAGCCTAATCTTCCTGTCAGTGTCCGTCCTCCGCGGCGATATCCTGCGCTACTGACCTCGGGCTTCTCGCCCTGCTTGAAGAAAGCCTCCTCGCTGGCCTTCTTCTCCTTCTTGTCCTTGACGAAGTAGCCGTCGGCGCCGACCTTGTCGACGATGGCGGAGTCGATGCCGCTCAGGTCGACCTTGGTGGAGGTGGCGATGACATAGCGGGCGTTGACTCTCCTGAGAGGGACGCCGTTGACCTTGAAGGGACCGGTGACGAGAAGGACACCCTGGGGCAGGTGCTTGAGGAGGACGACGCGCTTGCCGCGGAAACGGCCGGCGAGGAGGATCAGGACGGTGCCGGGCTGGAGCGAGGCACGCGTCTTGGCGGGACGAATGGCCTTGCGAACCTGCAGAAGAATTGCTGCGTCAGCTTTTTGGTGTTGCTGTTGTGCGCTCCACATATCGCCAACTCGGAATTGCTAAGAGCTCGGGCTAAGTGCGCAACGCGGGCGCCCGTCGCCGCAGCTCCAACCAATATATCCTGCGATTCCCCCTCTTTCCCGCTGTGCTGTCGTTCGAATGCGCGTACCTTGCGGGGCTGCTGCTCATCCTCAGCCGGGTAGTACTTGGCGGCCTTCTCGGTGTGGTGAGGGATGGTCCTCTCGCCCTTGCCGAACTTCTTGGTCGTAGCCTGGGGAGCCGACATTTCGGATGGTGGTTTGGATAATCCGGTCGGGGTAGGGGTCGGTGGGTGGTTGAGTCGTCGTCGTCAAGCCCGTCACAATACTCGCAAGCGAAGTTCAAATTGATCGTGTGGTGAGCGATTCCGGACACGTTTTTCCGGGCCCGAGCCGAGCAGGGCGTGATTGGCCCGCGATGATGCCGCCAAGAACACGGCGCCCGTGCGCGAGCTGCAGCCCGGCAGCGCAACGCGACTGGAGCGGCGGAGCTTGACGTTGCCTCTGATCCACCGAAGGTTGCTTGTGCTTGTGCGAGCAGCTCCAGCCTCACTTCTCCTCCCCAACACCTCCGCTACTCCACACATCCACCATGTCGATAGCCCCGCTGATCACCTTCAAGGCCGGCAAGTGCGAAGTCGACGTCAGTGCTCCTGCTCCATTCCTCCCCGCAAGCCCGACCACTGATGCCTGCTGCAGACGAGCTCCGACCCTTGGAAGGTCAAGGCCGTGTCGACGCCTGGCTACATCTACCTCTACGTCGGCGATGGTGCGACCCCTGCTATTGTCGTTGCCGATAGCTCGCGCTTCTAACAACTTCGCAGAGCTCTGCCACTTCTGCTGGCGCCCGCGGTCGGCGTCGGTCAACGACCCTGAGCTTGACCTGCTCATGATTCCCGGCGACGGCTCCTTCGTTCCCTACACCGGCAAGGAGGACAACCCCGACTCGGACAACCTCAGATCCCCCACCGATGGTCGCATCTTTGTCCTCAAGTTCTCCTCCAGCTCGCAGCGCCACCTCTTCTGGCTGCAGTCCAAGAGCCAGCACCCCAGCGGCGAGGCCAACTGGTTCAGCCCGAGAGACTTGAAGATTGGCCAGATCGTTGACATGCTGCTCTCTGGAGAGGAGATTGATGTTCAGGACGAGATGCGCCAGGTCCAGAACCCTCCTCGCGGTGGAGATGACGACGAGACAATGGAAGATGCCCCCGGCAACGACCATCACAGGCAGGGCAGCGGCGGCGCTGGTGCCGGCGCCACTGGTGGCGACGTCAGGGAAGAAGGCGAGGAGGCTCGTGAGGGAGGTGCTGACGGAGCTCGAGCGTAGGTCACTTCTCGATTTCATGAGGCGTCCTGGCATGGCGTTATGAGGGCATAACAAGATTGGTGCTTCGTCGTTGGAATAGAAGCTGCTCGAAGACAGCGCTTCCATTGCCCGACTCGCGTGTTACGTAGAGAGTGAATCGATTACGGATGGTCACGCTCAAGTGGTGACCCTGTCTCGGCCCCGCACCTCAAGCCCAAGCAACGCTCATGTCATCCGTCGCCATCCCATCAAAGCGCGCGATGCTAACTTCCCACAAGTGGTAGGCAGAACGATGCGTCAGCAATCGTTCAGAACTTCCTCAACTCTCTCAATGCCGGCGGCAGCGCATCCCAGGCGCAGGCTCAGGGCAGCCTGTTCACAACGCTCGCCGATCTTCTTTCTTCCTCCAACACCATTCCCGTCATCGAGGCGGGCGACACCGCCTTCATCGACGCGCTCCTCTCGCACCTTCCTCCCGCCATTCTCCTCCTCTCCCAAGAAGCGGCCGACCTCTCCGATGCCGATCCCAACTCCGAGACCGTCCAGGCCGCCATCCAGGCGCTCAGCATATCACAGAAGAAGGATATTCTCAAGCGTGTTCTTCGCTCCCCGCAGCTACATCAGAGCTTGTCTAGCTTGACGGTCGCTCTGAGGGATGGCGGTCTCCCGAGTGTGAGCGAGGCCTTGAAAATCAAGGTTGAGAATGGAGGATTCATGCGCCACAGCGGCGTCCCCCTGGGCGGTGGTGATGCAGTTGAGGCATTTATGAAGGGTGTAAAAAAGACGGTGGAAGATGAAGAGAAGCAGGGTGGATCAGGAAGGATGGATGTTGACTGAAATTATTCATGCAACAGTTGACGTCGTCAGGTGTTGTACGAGAATAATTACCGGATACGACGTATATAATCCAACCGTCCTTGCGAATTAAGGGAGCCAGAGGGGAAAAAAAAACGAGTTCATGGGCAGGTGGTGGTGCGCACGCCGAATCATCTGGTTCCAAGTGGCTGGTTAAGGCTAAAGTATGATGTTGAGATTACATTAGCTAGCTTTGCCAGAAACTTTGCTACATGCATAAAGTAATCTTCACCCGAGCCAGAGTTGCTTGACCGAAACCTGTAGTAGATGTGATAACTTTGTGCTGTGCCTCCATGGCTTTCACGCTAAATAATTAAAATATGGTTGTAAACACACTGCAACTCTTAAATTATTTACGCATGTCTTTATTAAATAGACAACTAACGTTTGCTTATATTTTATTGGTTTTCCACACCTGTACACCTAGTAGATAAGGACTTTCTATCCTTTAATCCCTAAGAAGACGATCGAGACTTACACTTCAACCACAGAGCTATCTACAGGTTTTAATTCAACTCTACAATCTCTTAACTCAAATTGTGGTCACCTCGCAGTTTCCATTACTGAACGAACTGTATTCTGATGACTTAGGTTGGTCCAAGTTTTTTGAAAGATAAGCCATGCCAGGGTATCTGATATTATTCTACATACGCCTCAAACTGGGCCATTTTAGTCTGCCGGCTTCCAGTGTCACTGGTGCCGTTGCTAACCTTGCCTCTCCGAGATGTTTCTCGTTTCGCTGTTGTCCAGGTAAAGTACTCCGCTACAAAGTATAGTCTATTAAGAGGGCTTCTTCGCGAAGAAAGACATGATGCTTCCCTGTCCTTGTTTTGCACCGCCCTTCTTCGGCTTCGTTGTCGCCGCAGGGTTAGGCTTGGGCTTCTTGGGCTGGGGCTCATCCTCCGAGAAGGACTCCCAGACCGGCTCTTCTTTCGTGACTTCATGGACGAGTCGTCAGCAGCGTCATTTCGATAGTAACCGGCTAGAAACTTACCAAAGTATCCTTCATCGTCCTTGTAGGTCTTCTTCTTCATGACGCGCCTCCGTCCCCTTCTGCGACCATTGGATACCGTGACTTCGTCCTTCTTCTCTGGTTCTGGCTCGGGCTTCGCAGGTGCAGGTGCATCTACGTCCAACTTCTCAGGTTCCTCAGGCTCCTCGGATGCAGCAGCTGGCGCATCCTGCATAATCGCATCATCATCATCGTCTTCGTCCATCATATCTCGAAGTTTCTTTTCCCTCGCTTCTCGTTCGGCTCGGGCCTTCTTCATCGCCTCAGCATTCTCCTCCTTGGATTTCTGATTCACACCAGTGATGACTACATCATCGTCCTCTCCTTCTTCCTCTGAAGCATCCCTCATCGGCTCATCTTCCGCCTGACTCTGCTCCGCTGACTTCGTGGCCGGCGTTGAAGCTCCCGACTCAGCTGTTTTCTTCTTGGGCTGTGCCTTTGCGAACGATGCGAAGATACTCGAGGCCTCCTTCTTCTTCAAGCTTTGTTTATCAACTTTCTTCTTCGGTATTGCTGCGACGTCGACTTGTGGGGTGGATGGGCGAGGGGCAGCTTGCGATTCACGACCCTTGGCTGGCACTTCCTTACTGGATGCGGCCGTAGTACTCGGGCGGGGGGTTGTCTTCGCAGGGATGGATGTAGCAACAGGTGCTGGGGCCTGAGGCTTGATCCCAGGTGTCCTCTTCTTTGAGTGCGGGTTGTGTATGGAGCCGTACGTTTCCCAGGCGTGAAGCGGGTCCTCGTCGGCACACTTCTCAGCTATCTCGCGAGTGCAGTCAGAGAGAATCTGAAGGTCCTTCAGAGGACCTGGCTCCAAGCTGTAGACATGAATGGATGTGATCTCTTCGAATTCTGCTCTGGCCTCATCCATATGTTCCTCCCTCACCAGCTTGATCGATGTAACCTTCAGACGGCTTTCCTCATCTTCGGCAGGGGCGTCGGGTAAAGAGCTAGGAGCTGGTGGACTGCTGGGCATCGGTATGTCCTCATCGCCATGGCCATTGGCTTGGGTCGCGGGCTCAGTGCGTCTCGTGCCGGTGATGATGTAGGTAGCGTGGACGGAACCAGGCTTTTTTTGATTCTCGGTTGCGTGGAAATGGTAGAGCATTCTAGATCAAAGGATTAGCAGTAAGACATATAGAAATGTCATGGTGCATACTGTTTTGCTTGGTGAACGTGGACCTTCAGCTCACGGCTCAGCAGCTTGTAGGTGATCTGCAGCCGAAGTCAGTAGCAAGATCGCGGAAATCGGGTTGAAGCATACAGGGCGCGATTCCTGGAGCACCCGGGCTGCCAGACGCGCTTTGTACTGGTCCATGGCGGAAAGTCCAGTCACAAAAGCTCGAGGTGGGTGGTGGAAAGTGACCGTGAAATGTGAAGATGCGGGAAATGTTCAGGCGCGGAAGTCGCGTCGCCGGAGCAGTCGCGCGCCCGCGTCGCGCCCCACCACGTCACGCCAAGCGTTCCAGCTCCCCGCGCCCTACTGCTCCTTCCGTCATCAGCTACTCCCGCTTCGAATCTCCATGGATGCCATTGATGACGAGGATATCAGGCTCCAGCGGGCCTCCGCTGGCCTACTATCCGACCTACATTCGTCCTTGGGAAAGATTCTATGGAAATCTACCCCTGTATCCGCAGGCCGCCGTCAAGTCCATGGTCTAGTGCGGCAGCGAGACCTGGATCGCCTTCTGTCTTTTGTACAGCTCTTTTCCCTTGTCTTGTTCTGATAAGCTCCCGCTAACTCCCCATGAAGATAGAGCCGTTTCAAGAGGAGCCGCAGCTTCTCGACACGCACTTGAAATATGTCGTGCCGCAGCTGGTTGATGCCTATTTGGAGTATTTGCTCCAATCATCGCGCAAGCCTCTCAAGCCCAAAACTACCACTCTTACTCAGGCCGTTTCTCGAGTCTTGTATACCCTCTGCAAGGTTCGCGGCCAGAAGGTTATTATAGGCTTCCTTAGCAACGAGCCACGCTATCTGGAACCCATCCTTGATCACTTCGAGAAAGGGCTGGGCGATGATTCTCTCGTTTGGGAAGAAAAGTTCGTAGCCTTGCTTTGGCTTTCTCACCTCATGCTTGCTCCTTTCGACCTGGCCTCAATCTCCTCCTTCCAACCTGCTGAAACCGCCCACCAGCGCACCGGCATCAGTCTGCCAAATGATCTGCCCGGCGTTGTCAACCGCATAATCCCGATATGTATTGATCATCTCAAGTGTGCAACGCGAGAGCGTGATGCCGCTGCAGGCCTCCTGGTGCGGCTGTCTTTGCGGCCTGACATGCGCAAAGTAGGCCTGCTGGAGTCTCTCGTCAAGTGGGCATTGTCGTTCTTCAGTAACACAACTGAAAGCGTCTCTGACATCCACATCTGTCTGGGAGTCTTGACTTTTCTCAGCGGCCTTGTTGCATCCGCAAACAAAGACGAATTGGGAGCTTTCCTTCAGGATATCTATAAAGCCTGTGATTTCATCATAAACCAAGGCAATCTCGAATTTGTCAAATCGTCCGCTGTCGCCAGGAAGCTTGTCATCAAGACGTTCCGCAATATCGTCGTTCACTACTTGCAATCAGACTCCCCGGAGGACTCGTCCGCGCTGCTGGAAGACGTTATAGATTTCCTGCTGCAGACCGTCGGTGACGGCGATTCCCCAGTCAGATATGCAGCAAGCAAGGCACTCAGCGTCGTCACAATGAAACTCGAGCCGGAACTTGGTGCCGAGGTTATCGAGGCCATTCTAGGCTGCCTCAATGAAGATGTATTATGGGAAGGCTCTGCCAGGAACCTAAGTGCTGTCAATCCTCTGCGCTGGCATGGTCTCACGCTTGCGCTCTCTCAGCTACTGTATCGAAGAGCGCCATCCACCGATCAACTCCCGGATATTCTCAACGCTTTGCTTCTCGCTCTCACTTTCGAACAGCGCTCTGCCACCGGAGGTTCTATCGGGACAAATGTCCGGGATGCCGCTTGTTTCGGTATTTGGGCCTTGTCCAGGAGATACACGACGGACGAACTACTCTCGGTGAGCACTACTTCGATCCGTGCTGCAGGAGGACACGACCAGGCGCTGTCTATTCCACAGATCCTGGCCATTGAACTTTTGGTTGCCGCATGCTTGGATCCTGCTGGAAATATCCGAAGGGGGTCTTCTGCCGCACTCCAGGAACTTATCGGCAGGCACCCAAATACAGTACTTGAAGGAATTCCTCTGGTCCAGATCGTCGACTTCCATGCTGTCGGGCTGCGTGATCGTGCCATCAGCCAGGTCGGCTTCAAGGCCGCACAATTGGGCCAGATATATTGGGACTCTCTTTTTGCAGGGTTGCTTGGGTGGCGAGGTGTTGGATCACTCGATGCGCCTTCCAGAGCCTCCACCTCAAATGCCATAGGCCGCTTGAGCAGCATTCAGCCTTTTAGCACCGTTAAAGCCATGACTGAACGTGTCCGCAGTCAGCTTTGCAAGCTCCATATCCGAGATGTCGAGGAACGTCATGGCCTGATACTATCGCTAGCATCTCTGGTAACGGAAAGCGGCCGCCGGTATGCCGGAAATTCAACACAGTCAATTGACCAATCGGCTCCACTGAAGGGACAGGAAGTTGCAGAAATCGCTGGACTTTGGAGTCTTCTCGACGGCCAACTCGACCTTCCCGAGCGGGCATTCACATCTCCAGCACTTCGGCCAGAACTAACTGCATTTGCCGTCTGCACCTTCGTTGCTGCCCTGGCTGGTCTTACAAACAGCTTGGGCAACAACACCTCCTCCCCTCCCGTCCCTTTTACCAAGGCTCTTGCCCTGGCTCCCTTGAGGCTCTGTCTCGGTCGCACAGAGGACTCAGTACTTCGTGCCGTGCCTTCGGCTGTCGCCAATATTTCGCTACTCTTAGATCCCAATGATCGGAAGGAGGAGGTGGACTCATGGTTGGGTCACCTCAACTCAGCGAACGTCAGGACTGCTGCGCGCGATTCGGGATATGCTATTGCCATTGGAGCGATATACCCATCAGCTTCAGACGATGCGGACCGTGCACGAATTATCGAGCTTTTGACTTCTCGATGCACCGAGAAAGTCGGAATCGAGGCGCGGGTGGTTGCACTACAGAGCCTGCAGTTCGTTTTTGAAGCAGCGGCAGTGGTTTCTGATAGCTCACTGAGCTCTAAGATCTCTGTCGCGCTGATAACAGCATTGAATGATTACACAATCAATGAGCGGGGCGACGTAGGCTCGCTTGTTCGTTTGGAAGCTCTCAATGCTGTGGACAGCGCTTGGAAGTATGGTCTGCTCACTGGCCTTGAGCAAGAGCAACAGATCATCGCCGATGTGACAAGACTGTCGTTGGAGAAGCTTGACAAAGTGAGACTGAGAGCCGCCTCGTGTCTGCAGCATAATGGCAGGGGCTACTTTGATACGTAAGTTGCCTACTTTACACTCCATGAAGAAAGTCGCTGACATCCCGCAAAGGGAAGCTGAACTCATCGCCTCTGGGATATCATCGCACGAGTACTTCACACGTGCAATCAAATACTTCGACTTCGGAACAACGCAGAGTACGAACCTCGCTATTGTGGAAGGGTACATCAGCTCCGCCGGCATGGGCTCTGAGTCCGTCGTTCAGGCCTCGAGGCTTGCGCTTGTTGAGCATCTTAAAGTACTCCCCACCGAAAGCGAAAGTTTCTCTCTCCTTCATGTGGCGAATGCAATTCTCAACATCTTCAAGGCTCAGCTTGCTAACGACCGCATCATTCTCCCCCTGCTCGAGGTTTTGGCATTCCTGCTTGACGCTCAGGTTTTGCAACGGCTCGTCGGGAGCAATTTCAAGTATGTTGTCTGCCTCAACTTCTTTCCCCTTCATACTGAAAGTACACTGGCTGACCATTCATCAATTATTGCACTGTTTCAGATGGCGCAATTTCCTTTCGCTCGTGCAAAAGGCCCACTTCAAATCCAACAACATGCAAAAGCTCTACCTCGCGCTCGATGTGTACCGAGGGCTTGCAAATGTTCCGGCTATTCGTCAGGATGTGCGAACGAAGCTGGCAAGCATGCTACTGCATCCCTTCCCCAAGGTTCGTCAAGGCTATGAAGATAAGGTAAACCGCTACTGACTCTATCGAATGACAGATCCGTGTCGCGGCGGCGGAGACATTATTTGTGGTTTCGGCGAACGAGGAGCTCAAGGGACACGACTGGTCGCAGCCGTCCAAGAACTTGAAAAGTGTAGCTGATGGGATAAAAGCTCAAGTGGTTTGATTGATTCTTGCTCAGGAAAGCTAAGTAGTGTTTTTCAGAATGGTGCATATTTTCAAGTCATATAACACTTCTTATGTGAAAAAAGTAGAATGGATGTCTATATATGTGGCAGCTCTCATAAGCGAGTCTCTGTTCCACTGAGAAGTCTGCGTGGTGCGTGTTCAAGTGCACGTTCAAGTTGCAAGGTACCCCAGGAAGACGGCGAATCTAGTGCCCCTTACTTTTTTCTGTGGCAGTTCTAGGGGCGATCAAGCAATGACATAGATGAACATTCTAACGGGCCGTTTGGCTAGGTCAGACCTCGCATTTTGCCTCCATAAAAATCTTTCTTAATTCTTAGCGGGGCACTACACCCCCTTTTTCTCCTTTAAATGCGATAATCCGGCAGAGTTTTGGCTGATCCGCGCAGCTTTAATAGATTGAAAGCATAAGAAAACTCAATGATACATCTTAGCTTATGATTTTCTCTTGCATGAATTATTTTCGCTGCCCGTGTTGGAGGAGATCGCAAAATGGTCGCAGCTCCAGTTTTTGTAAACACGATTTGGAAAAGCAAAATGTAACCGAGTATCAATATTTTCCGTATTCCGAAAATTTGCAATCTTTCTTTCGCCTCTCTCAATGAAGATCGAATAGCTTGTCTACCGTTTCCAGGACTCCATAGAAACTCACTACCATTGGACAGCGACTGGGTGTAGCCTCATCCTTCAGTGGACAGCCAGGCGACTGTCTGTTGGCTGGGATACATGAACCTTCTCTGCAACCCCCACCACCACGTACGACCATAGGTCGCAGAATGCAGGGCTTCCCGTCCGCTCAGCCGTACTTAAGCTGCGAACCGGCCGATTAGTACTCAAGTGGGTGACCATTGGGGAATCCCGGCTGTTGTACGTTTTGTTTTTTGCTCGTGCGGCGCACTGACTTTTTGCCGGATTTTGCTGTGGAACGAGGGTGACCATGCATGTGTTGCGCAACAATTCTGGGCCCGCAAAGACCGTTTCCCCGCCATCCAAACCTGGCGGGGTCTTCCTTACAATATTGCACTGCATGGATCCTGGCGTGAGTCCATCCTTTTAAAGTCTTATTGTCGTACGCTAAGGTTACTTTTTATTCGTCTATCTCACACCAGAGGGTCGAAAGAGCCTTGGGCAGCTTGGGATGGCATCAATTCAATTGAGTCTTGCAGAATATCATTTTCTCTAAATCTGCATAGGCAAAACGCTTCTGAAGTCATGCGTGTGAGCTGTTATATGTGGTTTAGTTTAACGCGAGACAGAACCCATAACTTGCAAAGTGCTTGCCGTCAATCGGGTTCTTCGAAAATAATAAGCGCGGCTGGACTGTTTGAGGACATCTCAACGGTAACAACCGGGAGACGGCAAGGATTATTTTCTTCTAGGCGTCGTCATCCTAACAACGCGCGGCCTCTCGGATCATTCCGCATAACTATTGTGAGTAAGTGCGCGAGAACATCGGCGCAATCAAGTTTGGTTAGACCTGAGACATTCGGGACGAAGGACATGGAAGAGAGAACCTGGCATGGCGTGGGCATTGGGTTGGTGCACGTGACTGCGCACCTTGATTTAGCGTCATCGGTTCAACCTTCCAGTTCACCCTAGCACCTAAAGCTTCCTCGACAGAGCAGCTTCGTCTACCAAAACGCCGCCACGATGGCAACCTCAACCCCGCCAAACTGCACGTATGTATAGCTCTTCTCATGGCGCGTTATTCGCTAACTGGTCGACAGTGTCTACGTATGACGCGCAAGTTCTCTTGTTACGCAGCTGATCTGACGCGACGCAGGTCAAGAACCTCGAGGAGCGCATCAAGCTCGACTCCCTCAAGGACACCCTCCGCGAGATCTTCGAAGAATATGGCACCATCCTCGACATTCGCGCCGCCAAGAACCTCAAGGCGAAGGGTCAGGCTTTCGTCGTCTTCGACAATGTAGAGTCGGCTGCGCGCGCCATCGAAGAACTGCAGGACTTTGACGTCTTCGACAAGCCCATGAAGCTGGATTACGCCCGCACGCGCAGCGATGCCATCGTCAAGCGTGAAGGCAATGAGGAGGAATTCGAGGCTCACAAGCGCCACCGCCTGGCCGAGAAAGGTACTCCGTCTATGATGTTCCCATTGCACAGCGGGCTCAGATGGATTATCGTCCTCATAGCCTCCACAGCCTATTTGACGTAAGTGGCCTTTTGCTCACTAGTTTTGCAGAGAGGAAGCAAGCGCTCGAGGCGCAGGAAGCACAGAAGAAGATGAAGCGCCCCGCCGGCGCTCCTGCAGAGTCGAACCGTCCGACCCAGAAGGCTCGCGGTGCTGGCCTCAAATCCACCGGTGGTGCGGCCGCGGTCATTCCCGACGAGTACCTCCCGCCGAACAAGATTCTTTTCGTCCAGAATCTCCCCGACGGATACGATGTCGAGGCTCTCTCGGCCATCTTTGGTCGTTTCGAGGGTTTCAGAGAAGTTCGTGTTGTGCCTGGTCGCAGCGGCATTGCTTTCGTTGAATATGAAGCCGAGGCTGGCGCCATCAGCGCGAAGGAGGCTACGGCTGGAATGGCGCTTGGCGACGAAGGCAAGCCCATGAAGGTCACGTACCAGCGCCAGTAGGCCAAGGAAGCATGTGATATTGGTGCGAGATGGAACGGGTGGAGCAAGACGCAAGAGATACCGGTTCGCGCAAAACAAGCCTGGGGTTGGGCCATCGGCTTTAGTACAGAGATGTCCTCAACTCCAGGCGCGATTTAATGATGATCATGCAAGATGTACAACACAAAATGATACTGGCCTAGAAAATGACATCCTCGTTGTCCTGATCGCCCAAGAGGTCCTTCGTTTCCGTCTCACGCTCAACCTGCGCAGCCGCGACTTGTCCTGTCTTGAGATCCCTCTCCTTTTCTGCCTCGGCAGCGTCGCGCTCCTTTTTGCCAGAAACCTTCTTCAGTCTGTAGAACTCCTCTCTGTCGAGCTCATCTAGCTCCGAGTTAATGTACTTGATCGTGTTCTCCGTCCTGGGAATGATGACGTGCTCGCTGTCATGACGGTCAGTATATCTAATAGCTAGAAGGTATTCCTGGATCACCCACATGGCGTTGACTCTGCGGTTCACGACCTTGATGACCTCGTCTAGGATGACGAAGGCGGTCTGCAGACTAGCCAGTTCGACCAGCGTTTCCACTGCACGAGCATACGTCTCTCTGCACCTCTGCACCTGCTGTCCACCCTTGCCTAGACCCGTGAGACCGAAGTCGTTATTACCCTCGGTGGTGAAGCTCTCGAACTGCGGCAGGAAGACACCAGAGACGTTCTCCTGCTTGGTGCGAACACGGAACTTGGCGTTCTTCGCCGACTCCTGGATCTGGTAGCTGATGTCTCCACCAGCAGCGTAAGTCACCTCGGCGAGCGAAAAGGCGGCGATCTGCATCACGCGGCCCATCTTGCGCTTGGCTTCATCGATGCGGCGGGTGATCTCTGTCGCTCACTCAGCGGGACGAAGCTCGGACGGAGCGAACTCGGGAAGGGAGAAGGTACCTCGGAAGCGTCTGTGTGTGGGCAGGGACGTCAGCAAACAGAGTGGGAGGTTGGCGGGGCGGTGATGGCGGGCATGGCGCACTTCGTCAGGGCCTCGCTCTTGCGCTTGAGCAGATCATGGCCAGTCTGTGCTCCCTTGAGCTTGCTCTTCATCTGTCCCAACACCTGGCGGGTCGGGAAGACGGCCTCACGCGCCTGGATCTGGGTGTGAGCTCTCGCCGCGGATAGCGCAATAGCGGGAGGCGGGTCATCGTACCGCGCCGCCCGAGGACATTTCGGGCGATTATAATTAGGGGGGATGCGAAATGAAGAGCAGCCTGCACCACGGGCCCGGGCCGAGAACAGAGAAAGGGAGAGATGGTGGCTGAGCTCGATAGCTTGGTGTTGGCTTGAGTGGAGCTCGTGCTCTCGACGGCGGGCGCACTGAGTGAGTGAGGTGTGTCGTGCCCGACCGTCCGGCGGCCAATCACGCGCTAGCGGCGGGCGTGAAGCAGCGCGCGAAACTCGAAACTCTCGACCAAGCGCCGTCTGGCGATTCGCCCTCTACTCCTCTCCTCCCCCTCCAGCCCAATCCCGCATACGACGCGCTCCAAAGCATCCGTCTCCCGCGCCTCTCGGCCTCAGCCAGGCCAGCAACGCCCGCCACGCGCGATGCCTGGAGAGCTTCTTCGCCCCGCTGCCGGCGACGCGCCGCAGCCTGCTGTACAGGTCCCGCGGGCGAAGCGCACCTCACCCACCAAGTCGTCCGACCTGTACCTGATCCAAGATAGCGACGTCATCTACGAGCAGGAACTCATCCGCAGCCCGGGCAGCATCAAGCCGTGGCTCGACTACGCTGCCTTCAAGCGCCAGAATGGCTCCCTGCTCGAGCAGGCCTTCGTGCTAGAGCGCGCTTGCACCACGCTGCCGCGTTCCTACAAGCTGTGGAAGATGTACCTGGACCTGCGTGTCCAGCACATCAAGGGAAAGAACCCAGCCAAGTACCAGGCCCACTACGTCAAGACCAATGCTCTCTTCGAGCGCGCACTGGTGCTGCTGAACAAAATGCCGCGCATCTGGGAAATGTACTTGGAATTTTTGATGCAGCAGCCTCTCGTCACCACCACCCGCCGCACCTTCGACCGTGCCCTCCGCGCCCTGCCACTCACTCAGCATAACCGCATCTGGGCTCTGTATCGTCCCTTTGCTAGCTCCGCCTCCGGCGAAACTGCTGTCAAGATCTGGCGCCGCTACATGCAAATCCACCCGGAGCATGCCGAAGACTTCATCGCTCTCTTGATCGACATGCGCCAGTACACCGAGGCCGTTAAGAAGTACATGGACATCCTCAACAACCCCAAATTCAAGAGCAAGGAGGCAAAGGGTCCATTCCAGTTCTGGACGGAAATGGTTGAGCTGCTCATCGACCATGCCAAAGAAATCGACACAGGAGATGACGTCGGCATCGATGTAGAGAAGATCATCCGGAGCGGAATCGCCAAGTTTTCGGACCAGAGGGGCATTTTGTGGGTCGGCCTGGCAAGGTACTGGATCAACAAGGGCGACTACGAGCGTGCACGCGACATCTTCGAGGAGGGAATTACTACTGTCATGACCGTCCGTGATTTCTCCATTGTCTTCGACACGTATGCGGAAGCCGAGGAGGCCTTGATTGGTATCAAGATGGAGGAGGCAGGTAAAAGACAAGAGAAGGGAGTTGTTGACGAGGATCTCGACTTGGACCTTGACATCCGCATGGCCCGCTTTGAGCAGCTCATGGACCGCCGGCCTTTCCTCGTGAACGACGTGCTCCTCCGCCAGAACCCGAACAACGTCAACGAGTGGGAGAAGCGTGTCGGTCTTTGGGGTGATAACAAGACAGAGGTTGTCAAGACTTACGCCGATGCCATCGCCACCATCAACCCGAAGAAGGCCGTCGGCAAGTTTCACGAGCTTTGGGCCAATTACGCGAAGTTTTACGAGAATGGTGGAGACATGCAGAACGCCCGCATCATCATGGAGAAGGCTGTCAAGGTGCCGTTCAAGTCAGTCAACGAGCTAGCCGAAATGTGGTGCGAATGGGCAGAGATGGAGCTTAGGAACGAGAACTTCGACCGTGCGGTGGACATCATGGCCAAAGCGACCCAAGCACCGAAGAGATCGACGGTCGACTACTTTGACGAGACGCTCTCGCCTCAGCAAAGAGTCCACAAGAGCTGGAAGCTGTGGAGTTTCTATGTTGATCTGGTGGAGAGTGTTAGCACCCTCGAGGAGACAAAGAAGGTCTACGAGCGCATTTTCGAGCTGAAGATTGCCACTCCTCAGACTGTCGTCAACTACGCAAACCTGATGGAAGAAAACAAGTACTTCGAGGACTCGTTCAAGGTGTACGAGCGCGGTCTCGACCTGTTCAACTACCCGGTGGCTTTCGAGCTTTGGAATCTCTACCTTACCAAGGCTGTAGACCGCAAGGTCGGCATGGAGAGACTACGAGACCTGTTCGAACAAGCTCTCGAGGACTGCCCGCCGAAGTTTGCCAAGGTGTTGTACTTGATGTATGGCGCATTAGAGGAGGAAAGAGGGCTTGCCCGTCACGCGATGCGCATCTACGAACGTGCCACGCGCTTCGTCGCGGATGAGGACAGACTGGAGATGTTTGAATTCTACATTACGAAGTCGGCATCGAACTTTGGATTGACTTCGACGCGTCCAATTTACGAGCGTGCCATCTCTGCACTGCCGGACAAGGAAGCCAAGGAAATGTGTCTCAAATTTGCGGAGATGGAGAGGCGGCTTGGTGAGATCGACCGCGCCAGAGCCATCTACGGCCATGCCAGTCAGTTCTGCGACCCAAGGACGGAGCCTGGATTCTGGCAGAAATGGGAGAGCTTCGAGGTGCAGCACGGCAACGAGGACACATTCAAGGAAATGCTTCGCATCAAGAGAAGCGTGCAGGCACAGTTCAAGTATGTTATGACCCCGGCAATGTATGCGTGCGGCTTACTGACATTTCTTCCAGCACCGACGTTAACTTTATCGCCTCTCAGGCGCTTGCCCGTGCTCAACAACCTATCGATGCTGACGGCGTTGATCAAGACAAGGTGGATGCTATGGCTGCTCTCGAACGCCAAGCCAGAGCACCCGAAGGCTTCATCGCCGCCAGCAACGGTTCCGAAGGCGGCAACAGACCAACGGCACAGGCCGAAGAAGCTGTTGCAGCAAACCCGGACGCGCTAGACATTGACGACGATCTGTAAGCGGCATCGAGGCGCGCAGATACCCTACGTAGTTCAGGCACTGCTTGATTGATGGATTCCCTTTTCTGCAGATGTGAGCGGTTCTACACTGGCCGATTAAGATTTTTCTCCACTTTTTTTTTTTTTCCAGCTTCAGGCATGCAACCTTCCTTTTACCTCTCATTGAGTTCCGTTAGCTGCATTATAACCGGCGTTCTGGGTGGGCCATTGGCCCCGGATGATTGACTTGGGCGGAGGATCGATCTCTTGTTCTGGATCTCATCTTTTCATGCACATTCCCCTCCTTTCTGATCTCCTTGCCCTTCGATTCTCTTATCGGCCTTTACTTCCGCGTTTCATTCAGACGGTGGCGTCAAGCAAGATTCCATTGGCGTGCTGCCCGTCTCTTCTTCGGGCTTTCCGAGCGATTGTCAGCAAGCATGTAACCTGCAGTTTCAGAAAACGATTGGAAAGCAAGCGACTTCTGCAACAACCAGCGCTCCTCTTCGATGTCTTTCGTCCGTGTCTCACGCGTGTGCTTATTTTCCCCAGCAGAAGCCTAGCGCGGAAGTGCTCTCTTAGCTCACATCACACGGTAGGAGGCCGACTGGGATTGTTCGGCAACTGTCCTCAATGCCCATGCATGGAGCTGAGGGCTGACTTGTATGCAGCCAGAGATCACTCAGCGCCAAGGCCGTTGTTCCGTATCATCCAGGCTAACGGTATATTGTGCTGTAGGAGGGCTGAATCTAGGCAGATCAGCTGAGAGTCGAGATAAGGTTTAGGCGAACCTCTGAAGGCGAACAGTAGGCGGTGCATCAAGGATGACGAGGGCTAGCGTCACACTGGGCCCCCGCGTTTACGGCATGACGCGCGGGTCCATCACTCCTGCGTTCTGTCTGGACGCCGCAGCACCACACCCGCATCACCGCGCAGCATTGTGGCTAATTAGCGCCTCCAGCTAACGCTTGGCCCAGTGCTTCCCATTCGCTCCCGTCGGCGTCAGCTGCTGCACGCGGGCACAGCAAAGACCCCGGAACGTGGCACCGAGTTTCTGTCCGTTGACGTCGTTCTTTGTTCGGCGCGCCCTCGACTCTTCCTGCTCTCCTGCCACTGCCTTCGGCGACGCACCAATGGCACCAGCCACGACTTGCGCGCCAAGAGCAGCGCCCAGCGGACCACCGCACGCGCGCAGAAGCTTACTGGCTGCAAGCCAAGGGTGATGCGGGCTTGGGGGCTGACGTCGGTGGGGTCGTTCGCGAAGGCACGCTTGCTTCTTGGACGGCGGGTAAGAATTACTGGGCGTCATTGCTTCTTTCCCAGAGAAGGTTGGCACGAGAATCCTTTATCTACCCTGTCCCCGGCCGCAGACGCGCGACCACCCGCCACGGGAAGAGCGCCCTCTAACCTCTTTGTCCTTGCTCGAACGAGAAAGCGAGCTTTCCTCTTCTTTCCAAGCTGCCCCACAGCGGCTCACCACTCAAGTACTGCGCCGAGGACTATTTGACTCGTAGCTAGTGGAGCTTAGCAGTTGCCTTGCTGCTGAGTCGCCCTCATTTCACGCTGGAGTACAACAACGTTCACATCGACATCCGCCCTGTGCCAGACTCCCGCTCAGCCTCCGGCATGGACACAAACACGACGAGCGCCGCCAGCGGTAAGTCCTAGGACACATGACCATTGAAACCCCATCATTGCCCTTCTGCGGCCCTCGCCTCACTCAGCACTTCACTCTTTCAGGCCATCTTCCATTGAATTCCGCCATCGAGTCTCAGCTATCCAATAACTGATCCCCATTCTTTGACATCCATCCCTCCGCACTCTCCGACCCTAGCTCCTCAACATACTAATCAATTCCCTCTTCTGGAAAAAATACAGGCATAGACGCGACCCCAGCCGGCAGCAACCCGACCGTCAACACGGACTTCAAAGCCGCCGCCAACGGCGCCGACACCAGCGCCATCGAAGACGATCTCGGCGACCACCACCACGGCGGCCTGCAAATGCACGACCCCTTCGGCGGCGACAAGCTGGACCGGATCGCCGGCGACGACGACGACATGCACATGCCCGGCCGCTCGTCGTCAGCAGGAGGCGGCGGCGGCAGCGGCGGCGGGTCGCCCACGCGCGACCGCCGCATGAGCAAGGAGTGGGACGCCAGCAAGGTCCCGCCGTCGCGGTTCCAGAAGCGCAGCGGCAGCATCTACTCGACGCCGAGCAGCCGTGATGCTCACCTGACCGGTACCGGGTCTGAGAGGGATAAGGGATACTGGGAGAAGATGAAGGAGAAGGTGAGTGAAAGTTTTCAACAGCGGAGTGTTGCTTTTGTTTTTGATGGGGAAGTTTTGAGATGATTTGAATGTGTGTGGTTGGCTTCTGTGCAGTGGTATTGCTTGGAGATTGGCATATGCGCGTTTTCCACCAAGCTACTTCATTTTTTCCCCGATACAAGACGGATATCGCTGACACGCTTGCTTTCACAGGGCTGGATTAAGAAATAGCTCGAGACCTACCCGCATTACCATTGTTATCCTCCCGGCTTTTTATTCAATTCCCGGTATCACCTACCTTAAAGTTTGCCACTCCTTTTTTGTTCGTCTGTGGTAAACCACCAAAAAGAAAATCAATTCAAAAAGGCTTTGACACCCCCAATTGAATTCATGTATGGTACCATCGGCCAGAATCCACCTTCTCTCTTTGTCTACTTTTACTCTTTTTCTGTGATATCTGTGCCTTTACTTCTCTCTCCCCAGCTCTATCCGCCGGGCCTGGATTTCAAACTTAGTGTAGTATGCAGTAACAAATGATACCTATTTGCATGTTCACAGTCAGAATTTAAAAAATATGAGGATGGGTAGTAGGAGCACTCCTCCAGAACCAAATATCAATGGTTGCTGAATATTACCGTCTTGGTCTAAATTGTCCTTGTAGTCTTCCTAAACTTCGACGAAAATGTGACGCTTCCACCGAAGGAGCTAGCCTCATCCGCACGGGCATTTGAGGTCCACGTCTAGACGCACGTGTCGGCTATCGATTTAAGCATTCCTATCCAGGACTTAAACTTTCGACTGCCCACACGAGCCTGGTGTAGGTTTCACAAAAGTGTATCCTGAAAACGAGCATATGACGTTACAAGAGTTGCTATTGTGCAGCTACCTATCACTAACGCCAATTCTTTCCACTTTTTTTTTTTCCTTGAAGAATTCTTTCCGCCGACATTCTCTGTACTACTTAAAGTGAATTTGGATGTGGATAACCCCATCCGTATCGACTGGTGTCGTTTGTCATCTACGACTGATCCTGTATATGAGTGGTATCCTGTACATTGGGGTGTTGATCAGGGTTGGCGGTCATGGCCTGAAGATTTGCTGCGCTCTCAGAGTTTTGCCCTAGAACAGAGACGCGAATTATCTAACTCCCTTTTTGCAGTAGTAAAAAAAAGAACATAAAAATGAAAATGAGGGGGCATATTGGACTTTTAGCCCCACGTACCACCGCCGCCACGTCCGCCCTTCCTCTGGGCCGAAAGACGCCAAGCGTCGCCCTCTGCATCCTTGCCCGACTGCAAAGGCTGGATACGCTCCGCCCTCTTCCTCTTGCTGAGCCGGTCCGTCGGGGCGACCTGGAAGAACCTGGGCGCGGCCTCGACCAGCCACTTGGGCTCGATGGCCGTGAGGATGTGCATGTACTCCTTCTGCGTCTCGACGACGCTGTTGTAGATGACGTGCTCGGCCGGCGCGCGGAACAGCGCCGACGACGGGTGCATGTACACCGTGTTGCCCTCGACCAGCGTCTTGTAGCCCTCGGTGGCGTCCTTGCGCGCCGCGTTGCGGAAGAAGCCCGAGCAGAGAGCCTTGCGCACCGCCTGCGTGTCACGGCCGCACGACACGATCGGCGACTTGTACCGCTTCATGATGGTGGTTAGTTGGTCGCGCACATCGGCGACACGCTTCATGGCCTTTGGCTGGATGAAGTTCTCGTAGCACCATTGCACCGAGAACTTCGAGTGCTTCCACGCGTTGTAGACGTTAAGGAGAGTCAAGTGATCGCCGTGCGCGTCGTTGAACTTCAGCCGCTTATTGTCGGCCTGTTGCTGCTTGTCCCTTGGCCGATGGAACACTGTCTGGGTAGCGGAGATCATCGAGACGATGGTTAGCATCTCATCCGAACACTTCAACTTGACGGACATGATGAGTGATTTTGACAACGCGGGATCCATAGGGAAGTCAGCCATCTGTCGACCAAGCTGGGTGAGCAAACCCTCCTCATCGAGCGCACCAAGTGCATACAGCTCTTCCAGAGCAGTCAGCATAGTGTTAGTCGGCGGCGGATCCATAAAGTCAAATCCAAGAAGATCGTTGATACCCATGGCCTTCAGCATGAGAATGGTGTTGGAGAGATTTTGACGCTGGATCTCGGGGATCGTGGTCGGTAACATTTCTGATTGGAATGCTGCCTCGGTGTACAATCGGAAACACTTGCCAGGACCAGTACGACCAGCTCGGCCAGCACGTTGCTTGGCCTGTGCTTGCGAAATGGGTGTGACCTGAAGGCGGTCCATTCCCAGCTTCGGGTCGTAGGCTGTCTGCTTGACGAAACCAGGATCAACCACGAAGTAGATTCCGTCGATGGTGATGGACGTCTCGGCGATGTTAGTAGCGATGACGACCTTCCTGCCACCCGGGGGAGGTGGCTCGAAGATGCGGCTAGCGACTTCGCTGGGCAAAGCACCGTAGATGGGTAAGATGACCAACTCGGGCACACCAGGCCCTAACGCTTTCATCCTCTCAAAGAGGATTTCGCAACTCGTGTCGATTTCTTCTTTGCCAGTCAGGAAAAGTAGGATATCACCCGGAGGTTCAGTCAGGTGGATCTGCATGACTGTCGTCAGGGCTGCGTCAAGGTAATCGCTCTCGGGCTCCTTGGAATACATGATCTCGACTGGGTAGGTGCGTCCCGGGATGGAGAAGATGGGGCATTTGTTAAAGTATTCCGAGAACTTGTCGGCATCCAGAGTTGCCGATGTGACAATGACCTTCATGTCGGGACGTCTCTTGAGCGTCTTCTTGAGGAGACCGAAGAGGACGTCGGTTGCAATGGTACGCTCGTGCGCTTCGTCGAGGATGATGACGGAATACTTGTTCAGCATCGGGTCTAACAAGATCTCGCGCTGCATGATACCATCCGTCATGTACTTGATCTTGGTGTCCGGGCTAGTACAGTCCTCGA
Source organism: Lasiodiplodia sp. KE8368 (assembly GCA_023087525.1). NCBI lineage: Eukaryota > Fungi > Ascomycota > Dothideomycetes > Botryosphaeriales > Botryosphaeriaceae > Lasiodiplodia > Lasiodiplodia sp. KE8368. The sequence continues at coordinate 61,399 of JAJMYN010000021.1, forward strand.
AACGAATGGTATAGCCAACCTCAGCACCGAGCTTGCACCCGACCTCCTCTGCCACACGCTTAGCAACGGACATGGCCGCTACACGACGCGGCTGCGTGCAGCCGATCATGCCATTATTGGCAAACCCATCCTCTGCAAGGAATTGTGTAAGTTGGGTGGTTTTTCCCGAACCAGTGTCGCCTACGAGAATGAGGAGCTGGTGTTCGCGCACGGCTTGAAGCAGCTGGTTGCGGAACTTGAAGACAGGTAAGCCTTCCCTCTGGTCCTTGATGGACATGTTCGTCCGCTTTCCAGTCTCCGTCTTGCCTTGGGTGATCTTCTTCCACTCAGGAAGAGGCTCATTGGACTGGCCAGAAGGTGCGGCACGGTAATCGCTGGCAAACTTGCGCTCGTCAGGACCGGCCATGGGGTCATTCCATTGAGCACTCAAATCCACGCGAGATGCCTCGGCCGTTTTCTTGTCTTGCTCCTCCTGGGCCCGCAACTCCTTTCGCTCCTTCGCAAGCTGCTCGCCCGACATTGCAGCACGATTGAGAGAACCGTCGGGAGCTTTAACGACACGGATAGGCGAAAGCTCGAGCGACTGTTTAGTCTGGCCAACCAAGAACGGAGGCTCCTCCTCCTTGACTTCGATGTCAACGTCCAACTCCTCCTCGAGCATGCCATGCTCGTTAACGTTGTCAAACGTGTCGTAGATTCCTGGGTAGTCTGAAGCACGCGCTTGGCCGGCGGAGATCATCTGCTGGATTTCCCAGCGTTCAGGCGAGGCGTATCTCTTCTTTGCGGGAGGTGGTCCATTGAAATTGCTGCTGGAAATGGGGGCCTCGGTCCCAAGGTTGCCATAGCGGCCGTTCGACAATCTGCCACCTAGACCTTCTGAATTGGCTCCCGACGCCACTCTCAGCTCGGGTGCAAGATCTTCGCCTGTTGTTTGATCGACTTCCTTCATGGTAAGACTGATCTTTCCGTCCTTGATTTCGGTGACCTTCACCTTGACCTCCTGGTCCCGCGATAGAAGGTCCGAGGGGTCATTGACACGGCCCTCAGCCATACGCGACACATGAACCAGTCCATCAACCCGGCCTTTGACACCATGCAGCCTTACAAAAGCGCCGTAGGGCTTCAGACCCGTAACGCGACCATTGTAGATTTTGTGAACAATCGGCGCATCGTCGGTCTCAGGGGGAGGGGCGTCGCGAAAGTCGTCATCGTAGTCGTGGCGGCGGCGGTGCCTGCCTCTGCGGTCATCGTGCCGGTCATAGTCACGCTCGCGCGTCCGGGTCAAGTCTCTGGCCGGGCGCGACCTGCCAAACTCATCCTCGAACATGTAGTCGTCGTTGTTGCTTTGGTGGCGGCTCCTGTGGGGTGAGCGCGACCGTGAGCGCGATCTGCGAGATCTCTTCGTCTTGCTCCTGCTGTAGCTCTCGTCTTTGTAAGGACTGGGGCTACGCTTCCTAGTGGAAGAATTTCCTCCGTTTCCTGCCTTGCCCGCAAGATTCTCCAACATGGCAAAAGTGTCATCCAAAGCACCCTCCTTCGCATCTTCATCCAGTAAGGCGGAGTCGTCGTACGGCTTGGGGACTTCCTGGTCGGCGATCGCTAGGCCCTTGAAGACCCTAGCCTTCCTTTCGCGCTCATCCTCGGGCTTTTCTTCTTGTTGTACCGTCCTTCCTGCACCATTGGACTTCTTGAACTTGGGGTGCATGGTGAGGACCAGCCGGTCGATGCTCTCGACGAGACTTGGAGGGAAATCGTCGGCGCCGATTTCGACGAGCTTCGCCTTGAATTCATCGAGCGACTTGCATTGCAGGTGCTGGTCGATGAGGAATTCCGCAAGGACTTTGTCGGCGACATGGATATGGTTGTCGAGCTCGGAGGTCACCTTCGACACGAGCGACAGGAGCTCGAGCGAGCTGAGGTCGTCCATGGCGACTAGCTTGCGACAGCACAGGTCGACAAGAAGGAGGCGACGGTTGCGGTGACGTAGGGTAGGGTGCGCGTTGGGCGCGCGAATATCTTGGAAAGTTCGCGCGCGTTGTCGTGACGATTTGCGCGGCTGGCTTGCGGCGATGGGTTGATGGTCAAGAAATCCGCGCTAGCGCTGCCTAGCCCCCGCGGGCGGTGAGCGCCGCCGCACCCGCCACCCACACGGCTCTAGGTACCTAACATGCGCACTCCCACCTTTGGTCCTTGGTGCTCCAGAGCGATGGACGGGGTCCAGATGACAGGTAGCCTTGCCACTATAATCCTCGGCGGTACTCTATTCCATACTTCTACTCCACTCTGGCTAGCATTTTATCGCTATCAGTATGTAATGCATACGTTCAGGCTGTTGCACTAAAGAAAAAGACCGATTTGTTGTTCTCATTAAGCCCCCCAAGACATTGCTGATAGATGTCTAGAATCTCGACTCATCCTGCAAGCATTTCCAAGATAGGACCCGCCAACGCCGCCGTCGCCGCCAGATCCTTCAAAACCGCCATTTCAATGTTGCCTCTCAACTGCGCTTGTGCCTCACCCGCGCCTCGAGCCCCTACTGGCAGCGCCCCAACAGTCACCGGCTCCTTGCACTTCAGCTTGAACGAATGTGCGCCGTCCGCAGTCTCAATCACCGCCTCGACTAGCAGCTTGTATCGCCGGCTCACGCTTGACAAGTTGGTGGTCGCTGGCATGTATTTCAGTTGACCCATGGCGATCTCCTTTGGCTTTCCTGGTGTGAGGGCTCCCATGTTCTGGAAAGTAACCCCGGCATCATCTTCGCGGATTTGGCGGACATGCTCCATGCCTCGTACTACCCTTAGCACCAACTTAGAGTTCATTTTGATGTTGATAGACTTCAACACGAATTGTGGCGGAGTAGCGACCGTGACATCCTTGGACTCGGGTGGTAAGACTTCCAGAGCGACCAAAAGCCTCCAAGGCTCGGTTGGTCTCACATACTTTGGTGTTGAAGCAGTGATGCGGAACCGAAAAGTAGGCTTGGTAGGGTTGCTGAAACTAAACCTCTTCAGCTTCGGGCGTTCACTTTCCGGGACGAGCTCAAATCCGCGGATGCTGCAGTCTTTGTCGTGCGGGGCATCCCCTTCCAATTCCGGGGTCTTGTCGTCGGCGGATGGGATGAACTCCAACAATATCTCAGCGGTTTCCGGCTTCTTCTTCAGCTTCTTGTCGCTGAAGTGGACGTAGGCCACTAACGAGTACGCTATAAAGCTATAGTAGCCGGTGAGCAGGCCTTGAGCGTTGAGCTGGAAAGAAGGAGGTAGGACCGTCTCAGGCAACTGTTTTTCTGTGCGTTTCGAATCCCAGCTTTTGACTTCTCTTGGGGCGGCCGTTGTCGGGAAGGTGAAGGCGAAAGGCCAGTTGTGGACGCCAGTGGCGAGGGTAGTGTTGACGCCAGAAATCAGGTTGTCCTCGAAGAGACAGACGCGGTCTCGGTACTGGTTGTACAATCCGCTAAGATTATTCTTTTCGCTGATGGTAGTCTTGACTCGGCCCCAGAACTTGACCTCGACGCGTTCTACGGCTCTGGGTTTGAGGCATTGATATCGAACACGGCCTTTCACTGTGTCTCCGGATAAGTAAAATGGCTGCTGCGGATCCAAGACGATTGACGCTGCCATTTCGAAAGTCTGGTAGTTGCAAAACGGACCCAACGCCCGAGATTTGAGAGTCGAGAAAAGGGACCTAATGGCACTGTGGGGGCCATATTCCTCGTCTATGTGGCGTTGAACGCGTTCCGAATAGAAGTCGAAGGATCACTTGGCGTCAGACGGCGACTGCATCCAACAATTGAATTTTCGTCGTTATGTCCATTCAGCAGCCACACCGGTCCAACAGATTCAAAGCCACTGGGGCCTAGGCGGCTGCCTGTCCGACTTGGCATTGGATATGAAATACTACAATCACGAGTCGGTCAATTTGATTTTCTACGCTTACTACTATCGCACTGGGCGGTGTACCCGGGCAGCTATACCTGCCTTGTGAGGTAATGGCGCTCTCGCTTACCAGCACTCATTTTGACTTCGGCTAGAGCCGTCTAAGCCTCGCACTGTGCGGCCTTATTCTCTCAGTACAACCCTCTCTGACAGGGACGAAGCCTGTGTCACTGATTGGCAGCCCTTTGGTCAAACGTGACAGCTGCGACAGCTCGTCGAAACGTCAGCTTGAGCAAACGCTCTCTCGCGACGTGAGCTGTGAAATGCGTGTCAGCCGCTGACCGCGGCATTACTCTCGTCTAGCCCGTTTCCCACAAGATCCGACAGCACCAGGTATTGCAATCAGCACCGGCAATGCAACTACTCCGACTGCGGGGGTTTCCGCTCAACACTGTCCAGCTACCATACAGCGACGCGAGCACAGGCCCGCACGAGGTGAAACACCATCTTCACCGCACCTTGGCCCCTTTCACAGATGGCCTCATTCTAAAGAGCCCGAGTGGGGACACGCAGCACAGCCGATAGCGTGTCGACACGAATGCGGAGCGGGGTGCTGACCAGGTCAGCAGCATCGTGAAGGCGGTGCACAAGAGCTAAGTACTGTGTACTAAGCTCAGCCCCCACCGGCGCGAGTTTTTCGCGTTGTTTGCCCAAAGTCGCTGGTGCAATGCTGCGAACGGATGATTCCAGAAGTTCTGGAAACTATCGAGAAGCGGCGTTGGCTGTGGCGCAGAAGCTGCGGCGGTGCAGCGTGGTGATGAATGGCGTCGCGCACCCCGCCACATACGTTGAGACATCTGGCAAGTCGCATGACGCCGTGGGTACCTACGTCGCTAGCTGAGGGAAAAAAGCTAGCCCGAGGTCGCGAAGCCTGTGGTGGAAGATCTACGGCTCATAGCGTTCGTTTTATTACAGCCACTCGGGCCTTCGCGACGAATTATCCGCACAGACTGGCGGCGCTGATGGGGAATCCTCCTGCCCATCTGCATGTCGGATGACGGTCGGCGCGTACTGCTTCACCGTCTCCGGTGGACCGCAGGGAAACGGCGAGCGAGATAGCCGCCGCCGACGACAGCCAACCGGCTAAGAACGACTGGGCCGGGGCGGGGCCGCGCTTTAGGCGTGGCGCTTGCGGGGGGTAGCTTAGATCAAGAGGACTGGCAGAGGCTTGGCTTCCAGTCAAGCAAGCTTGGAACCGTGGCTCCTTTCGTGGCACCAGTGAACGTCAACAATGCTGAGAAGCTTGTTTTTTCGCGGCATGAGCGTGAAAACAGCACCCAGTACAAGTACATCTGACGACGCCCTGCCTTCGCGGCGGTTAGCAACAACACAGCCCAGCCAGCCGCGCCTTGTACGGAGATTATTGAGGACGCGTCGTGCGCAGCTAGCCTCGCTCCCCCTTCACCCATCGGCGTTACGCCCTCGCCGGCCCACTGATCGCCGAGCCGCGCCACAGACACCCTGCCCTGATCACCTCCCTGGCGACGCTGCAATCTCTCCAAGCAGCGCAGCCTCCGTCGTACAAAATCCCAGCCCGCCCAGCAGCCGGCCGATTCCCGAATTCCTGCGCTCACAGGCCACCTACGCCCACAACAAACGCGCACTGTCGGTCCGCCTGCACCCGCCCGGCAGCCTCGTTGCCTGCCCCCATTAAATTTACCGAGCCGAGCCTGCGCCCCAGGAGTACAGCATGCGTAAGTTCTGCCTGCAACCTCGTCACCCGCGACTCCACCGCTGACCATGTACCGTTCAGACACCATCAAGTCCAGAGCCCGGCACACGGCATGGAAGGCCAAAAAGGGCTCCACCCAATGGAATCCCTGGGCCCGAAAGATTTCCCACACCGGCGACTCACTCTATGATGAGGAGAACCCGCGCGAGTCGCACGACACCCACCACTCGAGAGCCCACTCCGAGGCTTGTGTCGCCGGCGAAGTCGAATTGAACAGGATGCCCGACGCCCAAGGCGGCCCCGTGCATGCCGCAACCATGCCGCCTCCGTCGCGCGGCTCCACCGAGCCTTTTGGAGTCACCGCCAATGGAAATGGCGAAGCCAGCGACGGACTTACCAGGAGAAAGACGAACAAGACGGACAGCGACGAGGAGGAAAAGCCCGAGGGCTTGGGCAGCCGGACGAGCACCAAGCGCACGAAAAAGCAGCCCGTCATAACTCCCTGGACTCAGTTCAAACACGTCGTTTTTGGTTCCTGGGTTAACATCCTGCTCCTTGCCGTCCCTGCTGGTTTTGCCGTCAACTATGCCCACCTGAACGGCATCATTGTTTTCGTCATCAACTTCATTGCCATTGTGCCGCTGGCTGGTATGCTCAGCTATGCCACCGAAGAGCTTGCCTTGCACATTGGAGAGACTTTGGGAGGTTTGTTGAACGCCTCTTTTGGGTAAGTTTATCTTTTAGTCGCAGCGCCCCACATGCAAGTCAGCTGACGCAGGACATTTCAGTAACGCCGTCGAACTTATCGTCGGTATTCAGGCGCTCGTGAAGAGGGAGCTTACGATCGTCAAGACGTCCCTCATTGGCAGTATGCTCTCCAACTTGCTCCTCGTCATGGGCATGTGCTTCTTCCTCGGAGGCCTTAGCCGTGTTGAGCAGCACTTCAACGTCACGGTTGCTCAGACCAGTGCCAGCTTGCTCGCTCTGGCTGTCGCAAGTCTGATCATTCCCACCGTTTTCCGCATGTGGGTTGAGCCCAAGGACGAGGTCGCTGATCTTGTCGATACCGACGCGCTTTCCCGCGGCACTTCCGTCATCCTCCTTTTCGTCTATGGCTGCTATCTGCTTTTCCAGCTCAAGACCCATGTTGTCATGTACAACGAGCCAAGCAAGAAGGTTGAGAAGAGAACCAAGGAAGTCAAGGCTGGTTCCACCAACATGGGACTTGCGGGTATTGGCGCCGCTGCCGCGGGTGCTGTTGGAGGCAAGATCCACGAGGACCAGCTCCTGAACAAGCAGGACGATGATGACGATGATGATGATGAGGAGGTCCCCGTCTTGACTGTGACTGGAGCCTTGGTTGCGCTTGCCATTTCTACCGTTCTGGTTGCCTTCTGCTCCGAATTCATGGTCGATAACATCTCCTCGGTTGCTGGCGACGGCAAGGGTCTTTCCGAGACTTTCCTTGGTTTGATCCTGCTCCCGATTGTCGGTAACGCCGCCGAGCACGCTACTGCCGTCACTGTTGCCATGAAGGATAAGATGGATCTGTCCATTGGTGTGGCTGTTGGTTCCAGCACGCAGATTGCTCTGCTCGTCCTCCCTTTGACTGTTCTGATTGGCTGGATTGTAAGTTCTAGAAGCCCGACGCTGGTGTTACCCGCTGCTAACATGTTCAGATTGGCATTGATGAGATGAACCTTTCTTTCGACGGATTCCAGGTTGCGGTCCTTTTCGTGTCCGTCTTGCTGGTTAACTATCTGATTGGAGACGGCAAGTCCAACTGGTTGGAGGGCATGCTCCTGATGACCACCTATACGATCATCGCCGTCGCCGCCTTCGTCTACCCCGACTAAGTGGATTTGCGATCAACGAAACTTTATGTTCCACAGGACCCAACGATCTGGACCACCGGTCGGCTTTTTACGTGCTATTTGAGCGTTTCGGGGTTTGGTGTTTGGATTACGACTTCAATGGACTTAATTAGGGTTCAAAAAGCAAGATGATACCCCGTAACCCCGGGCTTTGTTGTTTTAATACAAGAACTGTACTAGTATTAGATCTGCTTCTTGCTTTATGTTTTCATGTCACTTGGTTAACTTCAATTCTCACTTTTTCACCCCCCGAGCCTACGCCTTGGAGTTAGCGTAGTTTGGTTTCGAGGATGCTGTTCCAGCCAAAGGCTTCAGCCACCGACCTCGCATTTCAGATGAGACCCGTGGCTCAACAAATGCTTCAACTGTACATAATGATTTCCTCAACTCTTTTTTCTTCAATGCTGAACCTCTCACCCCCGATTCCTTGAAATTAAATATTCGACTTCAAGGTTCTCAAAGACAACTCGACAATGCTATTCCAGGAAAGTCCGGTAACTATTTCTACTAGATCTGAATCATAAAAGGAAAAGGTCAATTTGGCATTCCAGTTCTGCCTGGCGCGGACACCGGGATTTGAACTTTGAATTCGAGAGGACAATGGTGAGCGTCTTTTCTTTTTATCACCACCTTCCCAATTTGTGAAGACCCTGACTCCAGGGTCCAGCAGGCCTTCCTCGAGGTATATAACAGCTTCCACACACTCTCCTCCTCCATCTCTTCTACATCTTCCTCAACACCCAACAAACTGTCGCATTGACGGACTCAATCATCTGGACTCTCAACCAGTCACCATGAGTGAGACACAGGTGAAGGCCGAGCCAGAAGACCAGGCTTTCATACAGCCACCCAGGCCCACAGACCCCGGTGCGACCAGGGAAACAGCAATTGAAATCGATGAGTTCGAAATACCTGTCAAGACGGAAGAGGATGATGATGATGATGTGGATGTGGATGCGCTGCCAAGCAGGCTTCGCGACTTTGGACACGACAAGGCTTCCGCAATCCTCATCGACGAGGATGACACCCCAGATACCCACCAAGGAGAGCATCCGCTTTCACCCGTCGCACCTCTCACCTCGAATGTCGGCCCCGAAGCACCGAATGCTGCCGAGAACAGACAATCACCCCCACTACGCCTTGGAAACTCAATGCTTTCCAAACCCGGCCGTAAGCCGGCGAGGCGAGACTTGCAGCAGATGCGTCTGCTGCGCAAGCGCCTGAGGTCAACTGCAAACAACAACAACAACGACTACGGTCCCATCTACGGTGCTCCGCCGACTCCAGGTCCATCTCATAATGGTATTCCAGGCCCGTCCGTTGCCACACCAGAGGAACAGCAGCATTCGGCTCCAGAATTAACGCCGTTCAAACAGGCAAGGGCTGAGTACGAAGGTAAAAAGCGAAACGGAACCTGCACCATGGAGGACGACATCGTGTTCCTGCGGCTTCAGAATGAAGAGGATGCCAGACAGAAGCAGGCTGCTGCGGACGCGCGCTACGAAGCAGAGGGAGATATGGATGTTGACGAGGACTTCAGCGCTCCCCAGGACGACCCAGAAGACTCTTTGTTCGTCCCCCGTTCAACTTCTCGCCGCAAGAGAACCGGCGCTTATCCGGGAAAGGATGATGATGACGAGGACGACTTCCTCGACGTCGGTGAGGGTCCTTCTTCGGCCTCGGAAGACAGGGATGGGGGGAATAGCAGCGAAGAGGTTGAGGGGAATAGAAAGAGGCGAAAGAAATCCAAATCCACCACTCGGAAGCGGGCCAAGAAGGGAGAAGGCTCGAGGAAAGGAAAGAAGAACGCAAGGGCGCAATCGCCGCAGGCGGAGGCTTCTACCAATGGCGCTCGCGCTCTGAATTCGCTGATGCATTCGAACGTCTTCCGCGATGCGGCGGCCAACCAGGATGTACCAGCCCTGCCGGAGATCACAGATACCCGCAAAACGGAAGCTTTGAAGAAACTGATCGCGTCGGTGCCTCAAAGTCAAAGAAAGAAGGCCTTCACTGACAGGAATGAACTACTCAAAGCAAGCCAAAAGTTCTCTCGTCGTGGTGCACGCCCGGACGGAGCTGGTGGGTGGAAGATAACCGGTATGGTATCTTCACTGCAGAACCACCAGCTTGTTGGTGCCGGCTTCATGCGGGAGAGAGAGAACGCTGTAGATAAGCCTCACGGTGGCCTTTGCGCTGATGTAAGAGCTTCTCTCACCACATTTTGCCTTGCATGCTTACGCTAACTAACTTGCTCCAGGCCATGGGTCTTGGTAAGACTCTTGAAATGATTGCAAATATCATGAACGATCGCCCGAAGAAGCCGGAGCCTGGAGAACCAATAACCACTCTCATCGTTCTCCCTGCAACGCTCGTCACGCAGTGGCACGACGAGCTGAGGAAACACGTGGATCGCAAACAGCGACTCTCGATACTCGTATGGAAAGCTGGCTCCCGGCCCGAGACTCATGATCTCGTGGAAACTCTGAGCAAGTTTGACATCGTCCTTACCACGTACTACGAAGTTCGGAATAGCTACCCGAAGGCGGACGTACCGCTGGAACTCCAAACGAGCGAGGAGAAAAGCGCGTGGTGGAAAAAGTACTTTGAGGAAAACAAAGGGTTTCTGCACAGCGTTCAATGGAGAAGAGTGGTGCTGGATGAGGCGCAGGCGATCAAGAACTATCGCTCGGCGACATCTTTGGCGTGCAGAGCGTTGAAAGCAAAGTTCAGATGGGCTCTTTCTGGTATGTCACCACTTAATTCGGACATATCCATCCGGATGGGAGCTTCACGTCCCCTGATTTGTCGGCACTAACGAGAAAAAGGTACCCCCATTCTGAACTCGGCGCTCGAGCTCTACCCCTACTTCAAGTTCCTCCAGGTTCCATACACGGGAACCTTCCGTGTGTTCAAGGCCAACTACTATAGCAAAGCCGACGAGGAGCCGATGGAGAGGCTAAGCATCATGGTCAACCGCTTCATGATCCGACGCACGCACCGAGACACGATGTTCGGGGCGCCAATCGTGAAGCTCCCCAAGGCGAGCGATCGCATTCATTGGGTGAAGTTCAACGACCTTGAGCGGGGCATCTACGAGATCGTGCGCAAGCGCATGATTACGCGGGTTAACAGTTTTGCGCAGGACAACACGCTGCAGCGCAACTACCGTAATGTGCTAGTCATGCTGCTCCGGCTACGACAGATGACGGGCAATCTGCTGCTTGTCGAGGTTGTGATGAAGGACCTACTCGAGCGCGAAGACCACGAAAAGATCCGCAAATTGACCGAAATGGAGCTCGAAGGTGATGACATCAGGCGTGCTCAGATTATTGAGCTACGCAGAATGCTCTCGAAGCCACCGCCAGATGCACAGGTCGAAGAAGAAGACGACAACTACGGATTCCTTGACGATGTGCCTGATGAGAGGATCAGCTTGGGACGGGCGCATGGGAAGAAGTTCAACTTTAATAGGTACTTACAGGACCTACGCGAGGGTCAAGAGTGGGAGGGCCTCAAGAAGCGTACCCTCTGCGTTGTGTGCAATATGCCGCCTGATCAGCCCTACGTCACCTCTTGCTATCACATCTACTGCGAAGAGTGCCTGGAGATGCAACAGCATGAGTCGGTTGCCAAAGGTGAGGACCATGCTATTTGCGCGCGCTGTTCAGTTGAGTATATCTGGGCGCATCCGTGCGATGAGTTCGACCTCGATTCCATCGTATCGGACATTGACGAGGCAGATATCAATGCAGATGATGAGCCGCCTGTGGAAAGGTGGCGCAAGAAGAAGAACAAGAAGAGGAAGGGAAAGGGCAGGAATGACGAGGAGAATGTCACGAAGACATGGATCGAGAAGAATGGGACAGTGCTCCCGTCGGCCAAGACGATCGCAATCAAGGCCCAGATCCTCAACTGGCTACAGCAGGACCCGGAAGCAAAGATCCTGGTATACACGCAGTTCATCTCGATGATCCAGATCATGAAGAAGATCTGCCAAATGGAGGAGTGGAACTTCCTCGAGTACACGGGCAAGATGTCGATTGCCTCGCGCGACAAGGCACTCGATTCGTTCAAGACCGGCACCGTCTCCATCCTGCTAGCAAGTCTTAAGTGCGGCGGCTTGGGTCTCAACCTTACCGCCGCTAAGCATGTCATCTCGATCGACCCTTGGTGGAACTCGGCTATCGAGCAGCAGGCCTTCTGCCGCGTCTTTCGCATCGGCCAAACTGAGGAGACGTCCATGACCCGCTTCGCCGTTGCTGACAGCATCGATGAGAAGTTGATTGCTATGCAAGATAAGAAGCAGAAGGAGATTGACCGAGTTATGGGCGACAGTGGCCCACAGCGCGAAAAGTAAGTGCCTCCTCTATTGGCCTACCACAATGAGTCTTTCTGACGTACTTTGCAGCCTCTCGGTGTCGGAAATGATGCGCCTCTTCGGTCCAGTCAGAGAAGATGATCGGGGCCGGGAGTTCATTATTGTGGAGGACAAGGAGACGCTGCCGCAATACGACGCAGACAGCGAGGATGAGGGCGATGAGGACTAAAAGGGGGGGTTCTCAGGGTGGCATCTGACGAGCGAGCCCTGGTTTGACACAAAAGTGCTTTATTTCATGAGTCTGGAAAAATCTCAGGGTCATATATTCACAATGGGGGCAGGCTTACACATCCTCTTACAGCCTTGAAGGCTTCTTTTTTGAGGAAATATTCATGGGTAGTTGAGGCGCCTAAGCGTTTGGAAGCATGCAAATTGAAAATCTGCTTGAGCGTTCAAAATTGCACGACCCCCTAATGACGAGATAGAATATGCGCATTTACACAGACAGGCGCAGTCCAACGCATAATTGATGCATCTCTGGGTATTTGAAGCTAACGTCCGGACGCAGATGTCCATTAAAAAAAATGGACATTTACGTCCGGACGTTAGCTTCAAATCCGCCGGGATGACATATTTCAAAAAAAACAAGGCAACAGAGCGGGGGGAGGACCAAAGCAGCGATCCGGGTGCAACCCCTCTTGCCAGGCCGATAGGCTTGCTTGGCGGAACGTGGCGCTACACGGCGTCGATTCTGCGCCTAGAAATGGAGACTATGGTGTGGCTTGATACGGGGCGGGATTTGCTGCAACGAGCGCGGAGGTTGAAATACGCGGTGCCCAGGGCGCGCCGCTAGCAGCCGGAGCGGCGGGAGATGCACGCAGGCGTGGATTTGGGGCTCGATTCTGGGGGAGTGTGATGTGGGCGTGGCGGGTGATTTGTTATAGATAACAGCTGAGTGGGCGGGGCCCGATATCGCGACTGAGGCCCCGAATTTGGGCCTTCTGGATGCTGCCGGCCATTGCTGACAAAACTCCACCGTTTCCTCGCGCTATAGCCATGCCGGCAGCTCCCCTCAAGGCCCTGGAATCGCACCCTGCGTCTCGCCACTGCACGCATCCCGCAGCAGCCCTTGTGCCTGGCTGAATCCCCACAGTCGGACCACCGCCGCGCCCGCCGACCGCAGCCGTCCCCGCCGCAACCACGCCCTCGCCAGCGCGCAATGCGCACCAATGGATTCCGGCCTGAGTGTTGCCCAGTCTGAGGGCCAGCAACCCTCGCATGCGAAGGCCGGCCCCGCGAAGGCGCGCGCCAGGAACAAGCGGAAGGATGCGCACGACGACCAAGTCAAGCGCCGCTGCGTGAGCACCGCCTGCATTGCCTGCCGTCGCCGCAAGTCAAAGGCACGCCGCCAGCCCACGCCCAACGCCAACCGCTGACCATTGTCCAGTGCGACGGCAACACCCCCGCCTGCGCCGCCTGCGCCTCCGTCTACAACACCGAATGCGTCTACGATCCGGGTTCCGACCACCGCCGCAAGGGCGTCTACAAGAAGGACATCGACCAGCTCAAGACCAAGAACTCGACCCTCGAGACCCTGATCCATGCCATCCTCAACTGGCCCGAAGATGAGGTGCCCAACCTGGTCAGCCAGATACGCACCTGCGAGAGCCTCGACGCCGTCGCCGAGCAGATCCTCCTCAAGGAGCAGGGCATGGAAGATGACTCAGAAGAGATCTCGCCTTTCGAGACCGACGCTCCGCAGGGCGCTCCCACCTTCGAGACACAGCTGTCGGGAAAGATGGGCCAGCTGCGCCTCGAAGACGGCTCACAGCGTTACATCGGAGGCACCTCCAACTTGATCCACTTGGGCCAGGGCGGTGACGGCGACGACGACTTCACGACTGTCGCCGAACAAGACCAGTACGCCCAACTGGAGGATCCCATCACGTCATGGACTACCGTGACCAAAGACCCGGAGCTGATCACCCATCTGATCAACATGTATTTTGTCTGGCACTACGCCTTCTTCACCACTCTGCCCAAGAACTTGTTCTACCGTGATTTCCTACTCGGAAACCCCCCGGGTGAGAATGGCAGGAAATACTGCACGCCCCTGCTGGTCAATGCGATGCTGGCTTTGGGTTGCCACTTTACTTCACTGCCAGGCGCTCGCGCCAGCCGTGATGACTCGGCCTCTGCTGGCGACCACTTCTTCAAGGAGGCCAAGCGTTTGATAATGGAGAATGACGAGCATGAGAAACCGCGGATGACCACTGTCCAAGCCCTAGCGCTCATGTCAGTACGGGAAGCTGGCTGCGGCCGTGAGGCAAAGGGCTGGGTTTACAGTGGCATGAGTTTCCGAATGGCATGCGACTTGGGCTTGAATCTCGACTCTGGAGGTCTCTCGTCCGCTCAAGGCGCCTTGGATGAGGGCGAGGAAGATGCGCGCCGCATCACGTTCTGGGGGTGTTTCCTGTTCGACAAGTGAGTTTTGCTTTCGAACAAGTCTGTTCACGCACGCAATGCAGTGCCTCAAGAACGTGTGACTGACGACGTCCAGGTGTTGGTCAAATTATCTGGGACGTTTGCCCCAACTTCCTACCAGCATAATCACGGTCCCGAAGTTTGAAGTATTTCCGAACGAAGACGCCGAAACGTGGTGCGCATACAACGATTCCGGTTTTAGCCAGGCCAACGCCCAACCAGCGCGAACGCGTGCAGTCGCTCGGCAGATTTCTTTGCTGTGTGAGATCAGCAATGATCTCATGAACTCATTCTACAACCCCATTGATATGGACAAATCAAAAGGAAAGCAACTAGAACTCAAGAAATTGAGTGAGCTGCACCAGCGACTGGAGGCTTGGAGGAGAGATCTTCCTAAAGAGTTTGAGCCGCGGGAAGGCGGCTTGCCGTCAATGCTTGTGATGCAGTAAGTGCCCTTAAAACAAGAGCCAAGCGAGTGGTGCAACACCAGCAGATCCTGAGGTTGCGTACGCACCGTATAACGAGGTTGGAATATTATCCAATTTCGGAAGCTCAGAACTGGATCAGCTAATGACTGCCGGTGGCCATTCCACTTCCCTACGCGCTAGAGCGCCTCATGATCTATCATTCTGTCTAAACGCTGACTCTTGGCTAGCATGTTCTTTCAACTTCTCTACATCCATCTCTTCCGACCCTTCCTCAAATATGACAAAACAACCTCTCCATTACCGCCAAATGTCTCTCCGCGGAAACTCTGCACTCAAGCAGCGCAATCAATATCAAAGCTTTTGAGGCTGTACAAACGGTCGCATGGTTTACGGCAAATATGCAATGTCGCCGTCTACATTGCGCACTCTGCTTGCACGATCCACCTTCTAAACCTTCCAGAGAAAAATGCCCGCCGAGATATTATCCACGGTGTTAAGCACTTAGAAGAAATTGCCGAGGGCTGGCTCTGTGCCCGCCGCACCTTAAGCATCCTCTCCATTCTCGCCCGGAAATGGCAGGTTGAGCTTCCTGAAGAAGCCGCCACGGTCCTCGCTCGCACCGACTCAAAATTCGGCTCCTACCATGGCGATACGCTCTCCCCGAAAGGTACAGCCGCACTACCGCATGCGGCACAACCACCACCAGGCTCCCTCCCTCCTCTTGTCCAAACCTACGGCTACACCGCCGCTATTCCTGCCAGTACAATACCCACGGTTCCCGCAAACGCCGCCAGCTTCGCCGCCGCTGCAACAATGGGCCGTCGTGGATCCGACAACCGCTCGCATACCGGACCGCCACAGACCGCAGCAGAGATTCAGTACCCCCGCGTTCACCGGCAGACGTCGCAACAGCAACTCACTAATCCCAGTACCCCCATCAACACAGCGGGCTCCGCTGCCGTCTCGTTGGGCGGCTCGCCGTCGGAGCTTTTCGGGGGCGTCGACGCGCTGCTGCGCGAGAGCCAGGATAACTGGTGGTTACGCGACCAGAGCCAGCTGGCCGTCGGCTTCGATAATTGGGGCATGAGCGCTGAGGAAATGGCGTATCTGAATCGCAGCCCGATTGCTACGGCTACTGCTACGAATAGCGCGAGGCAGCAGCAGCAGCAACAGCCAGTCTCATCAACCACAACAGGGGAGAATTTGGTTCAAACATCGTATGTTGTGAATGGTGGTGCAGTAACTGGAGCGGATGCAACCGGTATTAGTGGAACCGTAATGAATGGTGGGTATGGCTCGATGAATCTGTATAACGAGGATGAGTGGTATCAATAACGCGTCATTTTTCATTTTCTTGTTTCGTTCTCTTTCCATGTTCCTGGCAAGATCATTTCAACAGAGCTAGGAAGCGGGGTTTGGTAGGGGAAAACGACTGGATTCATCTGTCCATGAAATCATTTTGGCGTCTTTCGAATTCGGGATTGGGCGAGGGACAGGAAGGTAACGAATGCGTAGATAAACCCCTCGACTCTCCACTTCTCATTGTCGTTTCATTCCTCTTTAAGTTCATCTCTGTCTCTTTCTCGGAGTTGAAGAGAAATCAAGAGGTAGGGAAGAAGAGCATGCTGTAGTATGGGATGATACCAATTATATACAAGATATCTGCTTCTTTCTGATACGTCAATGTCTCCCGGATGAGAAAACTTATCTATTTTCTCTTCGTCGCACGTTCAGAGGAAGACACTACACGTCAACTGACTTCATTACCTCTTCAATGATTTGGGGCATACAGTCCAATGCCGGCCCCATCCCATTTACTAAAATGAGATAAAACGACATCGGAAGTTCCAAAGGGGGAAAAGTCGTCGATTTCTTACACCACGTCATCACTAGCAAAGTATCTTTCGATCGCGAACCCTGCTCCGATCGCAACCTCATTGTATGCATGTACAGTACATACATACGAACACATTCCTATCTTGCACGCATGCATTGCATGAACCTAATGATTGTCGTCACCAGCAGGAATTAGCAGCAAACTTCCTCGCTCACGCAGAAAGGGCTCTCTCTCAGCGAACCGGAAACACAGATCTCACGGCTTGGGAGCGCGGAAGGGGGGCATTGCACATCCGACCGGTGAACTTTTTTTTTCTTTCGAGTAAGCCATACAGGAAGAGCTTTGACTGGGGCATCATGTGCTACATGCACACGTGCATATGTGATGCGTGCGTGCGCGCGTGCAGTGCATGTGTTGTGGACGTGCATATGAAACGTGGGCTCTCCGATTCTCGCTGATTGCATGCCGTGCTGCTGATCAGGAGCCGACGGGGCGGGAAGATGTGGCTGGCGGAACTGCATGCTGCTGCCGTTGCTGCTACTGCTTGCTGACAGCGGCTGGGAAAGCCGAGGCGGGAGGACGGGTTGAGACGCGTAGAGCAGCGAGGATGGGAATATGGGAATAATACGGAAAAGAAAGCTTTCTCACGTTTGTAAGTATGTCTCTTTCTCCTTCTCTACTGTGCTTACTCGAACATGTCATTCCTGGCCCCGACTCTTTTTTTTTTTTTTCGTGGTGATAGCTCACCTATGTGCTTCAAGGTGCCAGCGGTACGCCTTACCCTCGGACTCGCGCGCCATTGCTGATCCTCATCCTCTCGGCCCCCCGGGGTCCAATTTGATGGTGACAATCTGTCCGCATTTTGCATGATGAGGACGGAGGTCGGAATGATGATGACGATTATGAGAACGCTGGTGAGACGAAAACCGTTGGGCCGGGGAGGGGAAAGGGCCATTGCGTGGCCCATCGCCCATGGTGTTTCACAACTGGGGGAATAAGATGTGCTGATAGGGCAGAGATTGGGGGAAAACGCACGGGGCGCATCTTGCTCTCAGGAGCAGGGTAAGCTGAGACGGGGATGGATAGCGGAAGATCGGATGGTCAGGCGGGCGGTCAGGCAAGGCATTGGGGCGTAGGTAGTGCTTATTTTGCGCCCATCGTCTCCTAGGTCTTTGACGGTTGAGTAAACTAATTCATGCAAGGCGAGTGAATTGGAAGAACGACATTGAAGAGAAGCACAAATGAGCCGGCCATTGGTGTGAATCAGTTCGTCATTGAAGATTAGATTTATCGTGAACAATTGCCTTTAGCTGTACGTATGTACATACAGGGTATCATTAAGCTCGTCGCCCCCGGATCCCCCATTGTCATTTTTGATGCGTGCCTTTGCCTACCCGATATCATGCCATTACCACGCCGCTCCAATCCATTCATTCTTACTCCAGAAGCCTGTCCAGCGATCCAAATTACTTCCGCGTTTCAGAACCGTAGCCATCATCCAGGGTCAATGCAAAACAAGAAAGATCCAATGAAAATCCCCGATCAGATGTTGATCAGTCATTAGTGAACGCCGACCCCGCTATCCTGCTCTTTGCCCTTTGCCATGGTATGTGAGGAGCTGGAGAAATAATGAAAGGAAAAGTGATGTTTCGGTTCGAAATATGACGTGTACACGATTGAGACAGACCGGTATTTAGCAAGGCGTAATGTGTGGGCGTGGGTGTTAGGCTATCTCATGCAGCGTTGAATGGTTTGCTCCAGCATATGCTATTCGGCAGGTCCAATGGAAGCTGTCCAAACTTTCCGGTGCAATCGACTCGGGAGCCGTCAGCCGGGGCGAGATAACCGTGTATGTGGCCGGGAAAAATCATACGACAAACTGAACTCGGTGGTCTTGGTGTTGAGACGGTGAGAAAGAGTTAAGCAATCAGAGTGCGCTTGACTCTCTTCCTCTTCAGACTTTCTTTGTCTGCGGCAGCCTCAGCGGCGCGCCTTGCCTCAGTTATGCGCTTGCCGCCCATGCTGCGGACCGTCTCCTCAATCTTGCCCTTAAGGTGTAGAGCCTCGATATCGTCGCCACCGCCAATGCTTCTACCATTGATGAGCACGTTGGGCACGGTCGAGCGGCCAGTGGACTTCTTGAGCTGAGCTTGGATTGCGGAGCCGAGCGGGTGCTGGTCAAGTTCGACGACGTACGGCGCCGGAGTGATGGAGTAGTCCTCGAGCAAAATCCTCTTGGCCTTTGCGGAGAAGCGGCAGTACGACTTGGAGAAGATGATGACTAGAGCGAGGGGTTAGACATGTAGATTTACGGCTGAGAACGGGGAACAGCTCACTGGGACTCTTCTTGAGGATGTCGTTGATTTCAAGCTCGGCCTCGTGCTCCTCCTGCGTCTCTTCGTCGGCGTCAGAGCCGCTGGTGGCCTTAGACGAGGCGGCGGCCTTGACGCTATCGCCGACGTTGCCCACCTTGGCGACGCCGTCAACGCTGTCGGACGCCTTATTGCTATCCTTCATGATGACACGGCCAGCGACGCTCCTCTCGCCGGTGACTTCATCGTGCTCGCCAACCTTGGTGTCCTTTTCGACCCTGGTGTTCTGCTGGCTGGTCTTGCCGCTGACCCTGTCCTTCTCCTTCTCTGCGTCGCCGGCGGCGACGACTTCCTGGATGCGGTTGCCCTTGTTGTTGGCGCTCTTCTTGGCCTTGTCCTCTGCGGCCTTTAGGCGTTTGCTGACGTCGTCGTCGGTGGCGAGATTGGGCTCAACAATAGCATTGGCGGAGCGCTCGCGCTCGCTGAGAGCGCTCTGGGTGCGCGTGTAGAAGGCTGAGTCGCGGGTTTGGCGTGCGGCGGAGGTTAGGTAGAGAGTAGTGAGGACGACGATGAGCACGGCTATGGAAAAGATCTTTAGGCGGCGCTGAGAGCGCATGGTTGGCATGGTGGTTGTGGTGGTGTGGTGTGGTGAGAGTTGAGGCGGGAGGTGGAGGTGCGGAGAAGGTAAGAAGGCGTCGGGTGATGCAAGCTCGGCTCGGCGGAGGAGTGGTGTAGCTCTCCTTTGGGCGGGCTGGGCAGGGACAGGAATAGAAATCAGAGCAGGAGTGGCAAAGGTTTGTTATCAATGACAGTGGAGTATGTTTTAGACTTGGCCTGTTCAGCGTTTCAGACTGGGCACGGTGGTAAGGCGCGTTGTGGTGGAGATTCGAGCGAGTGGAGCTGGGACGTGGTTGGTCGGGCGCAGCACAGTACGAGGCGCTCTTTGAATAATGACGTCCGACCAGCGCCCCTTTCTTCGCTACCGTGGCTCGAGATTGCCCGTTTGAAAACCATAGTCTTGGCAGTCTCTCACCTAGATGCTGCACAGCGCGTCTCATTTCTTATCGTTGTGGCTCGGGGCAGGCGGGCCCAGCAGCCGGTGGGGGCCAGTCAAACAGGCTGCTGTCGCCAATCGCATGGAGCAATTCTACCTACGACGTTTCCCGCGCCATGTGCGCGAATAGATGCAAAATGCTGAGGTGGTTGCGACATATTATAGCGAGACCCAAACAGCATCTGTTTAGCGCAGCCCTCAGCTTGGCATGCGACGTTGAGATTTCAATTTTACCCGCCGACTCTCCTTTCCGAGTCACCTGCCTCTTTATTGCTTTGTGATTTGATATGCTGGCGGCACCAATCTCTCAGTGATGTGGCAGGATCCGCGGCAACAGGAGCTTCTTTTAATATTTTTTCCCTTGAAGGCGCGCCGAGGGGACGCCGGCGCAAGCTACTTCAGGAGGCTGAGACGCTTGTTGATCAAGTGCGGGGCACACGCAGAGAAGCAAAGGGCGGCGGGGCTCACCACAGCCGTGCAGAGGACAATATTTTGTAAGTGACTCATCAGGCCGAAAAAGCAGCCGCGAGCAGCAGGATGCACTCAGCCATGTTGCTCGAATCCTGCCTGTGCTGCCTCACTCGGCCGACGGCTGCGCAACACCACGCAGTCCATTGTTCCCTTTCGATCGGGTCGACGGCTGAGCGAGCCGCAACGCACCGACACCCACTACCCCGCAAACGCACCAGCACCTGCATTTCCCCCCGGCCCACATCGACACGTGCTGTGCATTTGTCCAAGCGAGCCAGGCACCGGCCTCTACAACAAGAGACAGCAATAGTATGTGGGACTTGCCGTCGCCTGTGGCTTAGGCGCCATTCCGAACGGGATCAATTCCCCGGGGCGCCGCAGTGCACAATCCATACGATCAGGCGAGGGCGCAGCAGAGGAAGCAAAGGGCCGAGGACGGGCGAATCTTGGACGAGGGCGGGGCCTTGTAAGCTCGCACTCGCGTTCTCGATTCCCGAGCCCGGCAGTCCTGAGCAGATCAGCACCACTCGCGTC
The DNA here is from genome assembly GCA_023087525.1 of Lasiodiplodia sp. KE8368. Taxonomy (NCBI): domain Eukaryota; kingdom Fungi; phylum Ascomycota; class Dothideomycetes; order Botryosphaeriales; family Botryosphaeriaceae; genus Lasiodiplodia; species Lasiodiplodia sp. KE8368. The sequence continues at coordinate 82,318 of JAJMYN010000021.1, forward strand.
CATGACTGCCGCTTTGCCAGCCCGCGCCACTTCTCTCTAGCTGCCAGCAGTGCGACCCCGGAGGCAGCGATGGGCGTGTTGGGGCGGCTGCTAGTTGCTTGTGACTGTTGCCCAGCCCGCCTCCGCGCCGCTCATTCGTGTGGAGGAGGCGCTGGGCAAGGCTGGCCCGCCTGGTCCTTGTCGTGCTCATAACATCCGCCAACCCGGTCTGCGCCCTCCGTACCTACTTTGCTTTCCGTTGCCGTTGGGGTGCATGCTCCGGCTGACGCGCGGTACATTTGTCCGCCTCAGCCCAGCTTCTCTCAGCTACCTCACTCCACTGAACATGTAGTCACCATCCGCCCTCTACCCCCTTCTAACCATGGCTCCTGCCGCTTCACTCGCTTCTCGCGCTGCCGACGAGCCCATGATCGGGCGACCAACGAATCCCGACGGCCTGGTGCTCGAGGCATGGGCCCAGGGCTACATGTACGTTCTCACCTTCCCAATGCGCTGCCAGACCACTCACGCCTTGCCCAGGGTCGGCAGTTTGGTCATCATGACCTGCATCACCATCGCCAACATGCGCCGTGGCGTGCTCCTGCACAAGCTCATTCTCATCGAGGTTGGTCATTCCCGATGCGGAAAGCGTGCAGCATCGCTAACATCGACCAGCTCATAATGGGCATGTTTCACGGCACCTTTATCTTCGCCCACGAACCATACTACGGCTGGTACCTCTCGTCCACAGCCATCTTCCTCAACGCATCCTGGTGCCTGCATAACATCATCGCCTGGCTGAAGAACAAGCCCTTCCTCTCCCGCAAGGTCTCCATCTTCTACATCACCACTGTCGTCATCGCCCTTGGCTACTGGGTCCTCGAGATCTACGCCAACTTCGCCTTCTTCAACAACATCAACCGCATTTTCCTCAAGACCCGCCCGTGGGAAGCCTTATTCCGGTAAGTTCGAGTGATGTCAACACTAGACGACACCGGCTGACCAAGGCGCTATGACGCGACCCCGCAGTGACCCATGGTGGATCTTCACGACGATCAACCTGATCTACAATATCCACACGCGCTACGACCTGTCCGTCTGGCACATCGTGCGCATCTCGCCGCGCTTCGGTGTGCTGCTCGCCTCCATGCTCCTTTCCATCCTCTTCATCATTGTCGACATTCTCGCCGTCACCCGCGTCTTCAACGCCCACGCCCTGCCTGACGGAATAAATCCCTTCTGGAAGCTTGCCTTTGTCTTCAAATGTCTGACCGATACCATCGTCCTCGACGACTTCAAAACTGCCCTCGATCGGCTCAGCAAGGCGAGAAAGCGGCAGCTGAGCAACGGCCCCGACGCCCTGGAGGACGGCAATGTTGAGGGCGTTGACGGCTGGGCCCATGGGTGGAAGGGCGTCGGCAGCGGTGGCCCGTCAAAAGAAGGCAAGGTCAGGAGAATGAGTCCGGCGACGCAAAGGGTCGAGGACATCAAGTTCGCCGATAGAGATGAGGAGCAGGATGTCGTTGCACCCTTGAGCTTGGAAGATGCTCTGAGGTTGCCCAGAAGATTGGAAAGTGGGCACTCCGAGAGACGCCTGATTTAAAAGAGGAAAAGAAGGAAAGAAAATAAATCCTACTCCAGCAAGTTGCGGCATACTCCTGTGGGTACGTACACATCTTGCACCCCGCTGCGAGAAGTACCTTCGAGTCCTCGAACCATCGAGTCTTCGCGCCCTGAGAATTTCCCCGAACATCGAACGGAGAAGTTGAGGATTCCCTGCGACTGCGACCCAATCATACAACGAAGATCCTTGATTCAGGAAAACTCTAATCAGTAACCACCACAACTGAGAGAATAGACTCTGCATCAACTACTGGAGACAAGACATGCAAGAAATTGCCATGTCACATTCCCCGCAGAACCAGACGGTGCTGGAGACGCCTGAGTTTCTATTTTTGGCCTAGGGAGTAGATCACGATAGGCCAACAGATAGACTCAGCACCTGCAGTATCAAGTGAAGTCATGCGGGACATGCCGGCTGCCTTACTGGTCCGCTACGCGCTCCACATAGACTTCCCAACAACATCCAAACAAAACCGTTCTGGGGATGCAATATCAATCCAAGGCGCGCAGCCGCTCACAAGAGCAATCAGGTCCATACTTATCCTCTTCACTAAAAATATTTCATTATTCTGAATGTGCAATGCACGTCAATTTCTATTTTTTCCTTCCTCGCGTTTCGTGTTTACAGATACCCCGGCCATGAGCAAACTTTGTTTCGAGAGCGATATCCACATCCTACTGTAACCCATACCATTTTCACATACATACTCTGCACCAGCGGAGGAATATATCAAAGCATTATCACAGCGGTTACTGATACCCGAAACATATCAAACGTGCGATATGCCGTGGATTACCCGATGATTGCATGAAGAACGGAGATTATTATGCATGTCGTTTGCTGCGAGATGCTTTATGCGCAGCACCTCGCAAATTCTAGGAGATTCGGTGATTTTTCAAAAGGGTATCGAAGCCATTATGTGCCGGCATTACTTTAATGCATGAACACTATGACGCACATGTTCTCACAATTCTTCAGTCCTCCACTGACGTCAAGACAGCTGAAATCCGTTCGATTGTAGAGACAATGAGAGAATTATAGCTACATAGTCGTAGTAAGAGAGAGGGAGAGGGAGAGAGAGACAGAGAGAGAGAACCGTGAGAAGACCTACAGCATCAAACTCCGATGGGAGAGCGTATCACTCGTTACAGCCAGGATACACCATAGCTTGACTTTCCATTTCCGGACAGCCCGAATACTCTCCATTGTTGCATTTCAACAGGAAAAAAGAGAACGTCTGTAATTTGAAAAGGGCTTTTCATTCGCCCTTGTGAAGGGATAGAGAGAACGCCGCCCATAGCAGGAATAATAATAGTAGGCTTTTCAACCATGGGAGGTCAGGTGGATATCTTGCGAATATGGACGAGGAGAAAACAAGAGCAATTGATCCGCTGGAACGCTTAAGTGTTATGGACAGTTGGACGGACGCCTAGGCTCCCGGAAAATTTATGATCAAGAATGAGGATAAGAGCGCAAGGGGAGTTTTCGTTTGGCAATGACATCTAACCGCGAGAGGTGAGACGAATATTCCGAGGTAGTGTTGGCATCACAAACTCCTTGTCGTCGTCAGATGGGTTGTCGTCGACCTCGATCGTGTCGGTCTTCAAGTCCCCGTTCATACCGCTGCTGATCGGCACTGGTGCTGCAGCAGGCATGAGCTTCGAGTCGGTGTCCATCAAGTCGGGTTTGTTTCGCGATTGACGTTGCTCTTCACGTTGCCTTGCCTTCTCGGCAGCCTTCTCCGCCTTCTCCTTCTGCTTCTCGATTTCGGCTTCCGCGACCTTGATCACTTCTTCGAAGCTTTTCCGGGCGCCTTCGAGCTCATTCCGGCAGTCCCCATCCCGGAGCGATTGATGTGCACCACGTTCACAGAGGCTTTGGGCGTTCTCCAATGCCTTGTCCGCAGTATCGAATCCCTCGGAGCCGCCGTCACTGCCAAAGCCACCAGGGCCCATGCCCCGGGTCGTGCGGAAAGCTCCCAGGCCGGCGCGTGGTCGGAACTGCAGCTTGGCAAGGACGGGGTCGAAGTCATCGCTGTTGTGGTCGTCGTCGTCCTCGGTCTCGGCGGACATGGCCTCCATGCGCGCGGCCATCTTGCCCTTCCTCAGCATGTTCCGACCCGTTCCAATGTTCCGCACCAACGTCTCAAAAGCCTTCTGCACCTCTGCATCGTAGTAGACAACAATCATGCTCCGGGTCCGGTACTTGGTCGGGCCCGACGTCTTGGACAAGACGGAGGCGGGCTTGCGCTTGCGATTGGCATTGGCCAGAGCTTGTCTCTCGGCCTGATTGGGGATGTGCGGCTCCTCCGGAGCAGGCGGGGCGGCGTCGGTGCCGTCCTGCTCAAGAAGGGCCTCTTTCCCTTCCTTGAGCGTCTCGGTGGAGCCGGTCTTCTTGACTATCTTCTGGACGACGGGGACCTTGGCAACCTCATCCTGCTTCTCCTCGATCTTGGTCGCAATGCGTTGTAGGTCCTCCAGCCATGCAGGGATGTTGTCGCGGAGGAAGGTAAAGCACTTCTCAGAGTCGGACATGGTACGATATGGGCGTTGCGGTATTTACGGCAGTGCGCGCGAGGGGGATCGACGTTGCGGGTACGCCCTCGGCTGCAGAGCAAAGGCTCGCGTGAGGTAAGGACAGGAGATGGCGGATGTGGCGGACGGGAGACGGGGTTATGGGTGGACTTGGTCAAGTCAATGGCGAGTGGTACGGCCGACAGCGCCCGGGAGGAAAAGGGAAGAGGAGAGAATGCGGGCGAACGACCTGGGGCCCTTCAGAGACGACGAAAGGTAATAGTGGAGAGGCAGGGATTCGATGCACGGGCGGTCGTCGTCGCGATTTGCTCGACCGGGGTAGGGCGGGAGCGGCAGCGGTTTCGGTCGGCGGCGGACGGGGTTGGTGCCCTTGCGGCGATGGCAGCGAGCGGGCAAGAGGGCGTGCATACGACATCTGTCGGCGCAGGAGCAGTACAAGTAACGGAGCGGAGGCGGGAGGTTCGCCTTCGCAGCCGGGCCGTCCCTGGGCTTTGGGACGATGCCCACCACAAGTCACGCATGCGAAGCTCTCGCCTCGCATTCGCTTAAACCAAAGGCTGTTCTCGCTGCAGACACGCAATTTACCGCTACGCCGCCCGGCCACGCCGCCAGTTCAACTTCCACCCCGCCGTCAGCAGTCCAGGAAAGCCCGGCGGCCGGCTGCAGCTAGGTATCGTACTCCAGGGAACGCCTTGCTTTACCACGTTGCGCTCAACACCACATCTGCACGAAGCCACCGCGCGTGGGATGGCCAGGCCGCGGCGCAGCCGACTTGCGACCGGAGAAGCTTCGCGCCCCCAGGGGCTCCCACGCATCGTCTAGCAGCTCCGAGTCGTATACTAGACGCCGCGTCGACGCCGCAGCCGTTGGCCCCGCCGCGCCGCCGGTGGTCCCAATTCCTTAGTCACAACGGCGGCCGGCAATCAGCAGCGTCGCGGGATGGCTGCGAGATCGCCCCGGCCTTAGCCGCGTGAACGCCCGCCGCGCTTGTCTCGATCCCCTCCCGTGCCGCAGCCAACTCCACCGCGGCCAGGCACCAGCTCCATTGGAGGAGAATTTCGCAGCGCGTCGAACCATTGGCTCGAGCTGCCCGCGGGCCCGTGAACCTGCACGTTTGACCGTTGCAACGAGGCTGCATGTGTTGCTGAGTTGTCCTACACTCGGCGGCCCGTAAGAGACAGGCGTGCCAGCCCAATGGGAGCGACCCCATGTCCTTAACGGCGCTTAGGTGAGCGGTGTGGCCAGCCAGAACCGGTGGGACAGGATATCCCAATTCAGCGCGCGACGACGACTTGCAGCACATCACGCGCTCCGCGCGTGAAGACATTGGACCGGGTTTCGACACTGCAGCAGCAACATGCCGCCGCGCATGTGCTGTGGAGTCGCACAATCACGCCTTCCCCGTCACCATCCGAGCTTGTCGCTGAGCCAGCCCTTTTTTTCTAAAATGACCAATGCACTCGATCAGAGTTTGCCCCTGTGGTCAGCACGCGTCGATGTGATGACGTGCAGCTTTCTTGATTGCTCCTGTCGTCAGCGCCTCAGAAGGTTGTACGGAATGCACTCCTCTCCCTAACAAGCCCATTAACTCTATGGCCACAGCTCCTGCATCTTCCATTCGCCCGTGCTCTCTTGATATGTATACAAGTAGCGTCTAGCCTTCTCCGGATCGCTGATATCCGTCTGTTCCACCTCTTGCGGCCTGATCACAACCACTCTAAAGTGCTTGCGTGCCACGGGGTCATGCAAGTCCTCGACTTTGGTCCCCAGCTTCAGGTTTTCCTTGTCATACGGCTCGGTGACCGGCCTCCCCGGAGGCGGTGCGCGGAAGCTACCTGGGAAATGCGAGGGCGGTCAGCCAGAGGTCGTGCAACGCCGCGAGAACCGTGACACAAGCATCCCCGGTGTGTGGCATGCTCGCGTCTCTTTGCTCGTACAGGAACCGAGGCAGCTGGGTGTTCTGGAAAGCGCCTAGTCGCCTTGCATGTCTGCTCTCCAAACCTGAGGTTCCACCTAATAATATCTGCCTCACGAACATCTCCTGACCGAGCGATGTCCAATGGCTGCCACAATCGCTTCGTATCCGACGAAAATGAGGTGCAAAGGAAGGCACCATCAAACGAGAAAAAGACGTACCTCTCAAGGCAGGGGAAGTATTGCCAAAATGCCCGGTGACCTCCTTCGCCCAGCTCCAGTCTGCTTCGCTCCCGGGCTTGACGACCCTCATTCTCTTGCCAACCTCGCTCTTGACGGTGCGCACACCTGAGCTCTCCTCGCCGCCTCCCTCAACGTCCGGCCCGATTATGAATGCGTCGCCTTTGATCCTCCACTGCGTCATCGCAGGCTGCACCCAGTAGACGGCCTCGACAGGGCCGCCTCCGCCGCTGCCCTGCCATTGCTCCTCGCTACTCGCATGGCCGGGGCTCGAGCCGAAGATCTGGGGCACCTTGAGCATGCGGATGTCCGTCGTGAACGTCGGCAGGTCGCTCTCGTAGACACGCTCGTTCATGGGCGCGGGGTTGTGCTTGTTCTCGGGCAGCTCCGCCCAGAAGCCGCGGAAGATGCAGTACCGCGCGCGGGGGAGGTACGGAACCGCAGAGCCTTCAGGGGCCTTCTGAACCGTGGAAAGGACAAATTCGGGTGAGTCGAGCTTGGACAGGTGTGACAGAAAGGTGCTCTTCCAGGGCGCGGGGCCCTTCTCTGCGCTGGCGGACGTGGACGACATGGCGCGCAGAAATTGCGCAAGGCGAGGCTTCGCGCGCGAGAAAGCTATTGTGGCGGTGATTCAGTAGGTCACTTTGTCGTGCAGCGAGTGTTGGAGTGATTGGGTGCTATATAGGCTTGTCGTGGTGGGCTGATAGCTTTCAATGACGCGGCGACTTTGGAGCTCTAGCTACGTGGGGCACGAGTAATGACGTCGAAGAAGCGCCGTCTGCAATCGAAAACCATGATAATTCGACACCACTGAAGTCTTGAACGCGATTACACAAGAAAGTATGGAGCACTCTATGTGCGAGGTATCATTGCTCACCAACTACGTACTTAAGTTCTTGCTTCTGTCTCCAACGACTCTATACAACAGAAGCATCTGCTATTCTAGGAGGATGCATTACCCGTCTACCCTTGTGGGCTTCTAGTTGAATGGTTTGAATGTTTTTGATAATTAATGCAATCTTACTTTTCTAGCCCTTGTGCACAACCTTGATGCCGCTATCTCCGCTACCTGGAGCACCTTGCTTGCTGAGCGCCTCCATCTCCTCAATGTCCATGTCCTCGAAAGATTTACTTCCTGGTGCGGGTGGCTCAGACTTCCCACCTTCAGCTGTCCTCACGCTTCTCGGTCCAGGTGGGGGTCCGCCTGCTTCAGTCTCTGCTTCCTTTTTCCAAGCTTCTCTTTCCATCTCGTCGAACTCGTCTCTCCTGTCGAGCCAGCGCTCCTGCACATCCCGCGGCTCAAGCATAGTTTCTCCTTCGCGCATTGCAATTTGCCAGACGGTCTCGTTGACCCCCTCATTACTGCCAAAAGCGTATCCGCCAGCGCGGTCGATGGCGCGCAGGAGGGTTAGCATAGACTGCTTATCCTCGACAGCCAACGTATGGAATGACAACAGGCCGAAGTTCTCAATCATCTCGCAAATAGCTGCGTTCAAAGCTGAAAACTTCGACTTTGGCCTCCTGGAGTCCTCATCGTCAATGTTGTTGAAGTCCACCTCCTCTTCCTCTCCCTTATCCATCGGAGGCTGTGCTCCTCTGCTACCGAACCGGGAACCCTGCTCAGCTTCCAGATGTGGGAGGAGATAGTCCAATGCTTGGACTTCCGTGTAGAAATCGAGGTTGAACGGTAGGTCTGGATAGTTGCGAAGATTGTCGATCTTAGTGAGGACGTTGATGTGGGGAAGATCCATCTGTAACATTCCGCGGAGAGCGACGAGGAGCGCTGATATATATAGCGAAGGTTGGGAAATAACGAATGAGTCGCTCAGCTGCACTACTACGAGCTGTTCCAGCGGACCGTCAGCTGCTATCAACGAAGACCATCGGGGGAGGATTGCGGACTCTGTACCCGAGTTTTTCTAACCTCAAGAAGATGTGGCGCAGTGATGAGTGGTGCGTGAAGAGCTCAACTTGTCCGGGGCAATCGAAAAGTATGTAATCGTCTGTGGTACCTGCAGTCAGTAAAAGCGCGGCGCTCCGCGGAGGAGCTACACACCTCCGAGCTCCTTCAAGCCTGCCTCGAGCCAGTCCAGGTTGTGCTCCAGTTCCTCCAGAGCGTATAGCACGCCCCCGTTGGGACCAAGTTCTTCTGCTTCCATGATCTCTTCCAAGGTCACGAGATCGCGCACGTCGAGGGCAACAGGGTATGAGGTGTGATCGTTGGCGGGGTCGAGATTGACGACAGAGCACTTGCGGCCGATGGCGGACATGAACTGGTGCATGCCATTGCAGTAAGTGGACTTTCCTGCACCGGGCGACCCTATTACCAGCTGTGCGAAGGGCATTTTCGGCGATGTTGCAGGAGTTATTCGGGTTGCGACAAAAAAGTGAAGCTCGAAGGCGCTGGAAAGACGCGCCGGCGCCGATCATGACGAACTGGCGCGGCAGGCGGGGGCCCAGAAATCGTTGCCGCCGTCCGTTCTGCCACCGCCTTGCCTTCGTCAACACCAAACAACAGCTTCTTTTACCTTACACCTTCCTCCTTCACCACAGCCAACCGCTCCAAGATTCAAGATGAGCTCCAGTATGCTCCCGATCCTGCCGTCTCGTCAAGCGCTGACCATCTAACAGACCAGTTTGAGCTCGCGCAACCGCCGACTGACGCAATCTCGTCCCTCACATTCGCGCCTGGCATCCCCACTCGCCTACTCGTCTCGTCATGGGATAAGCACGTGTACATTTACGACACGCACTCGACACCTGGTGGCGAACTGCTGCGAAAAGTCGAGCACCGCGCGCCTGTGCTAGATGTATGCTTTGGCAAGGATGAGAACGAGGCTTTTAGCGCCGGCCTGGACTGGGACGTGAAGAGGTGCGAATACCACCTGAAATACAGAGGCGCGCGAGACTGATCAATGCGCAACATTTAGGATTGATTTGCAGACGGGAGAAAGCTCGGTGCTGAGCTCTCATGAGGCTGGGGTCAAGTCCGTCGTTTACAGCCGCGAGCATGCCCTGCTGGTATCGGCGTCCTGGGACGCGACGCTACACGTTCACTTCCCCTCTGACACCACGCAACCACCGACGACGATCCAGCTCCCGAGCAAGCCCTTTTCACTATCAATCACTGCGACCAAGCTCGTCGTCGCCATGGCGTCGCGCGCAGTGCACATCTACGACCTCAAGGCCCTCCAGATGCTCTGCTCCCAGAACACCGACCCAGCAAACATCCTCTCGCCAGAGCCATGGCAGCGACGCGAGTCGTCACTGAAGTTCATGACACGCGCCGTTGCATGCATGCCTACTGACGCCGGCTACGCTAGCAGCAGCATTGAGGGTCGTGTCGCTGTCGAATGGTTCGACCCCAGCCCCGAAAGCCAGGCACGCAAGTACGCCTTCAAGTGTCATCGGCAGAACATTGACGGCGTCGACACTGTTTACCCTGTCAATGCCCTCGCATACCACCCCCACTTCGGTACATTTGCGTCTGGCGGTGGTGACGGTGTCGTGGCGCTGTGGGACGGCATTGCGAAGAGGAGGATAAGGCAGTACCAGCGCTACCCTGCTAGCGTTGCTGCTTTGGCCTTCTCGGATGATGGAAAGCACCTTGCTGTGGGTGTGAGTCCAGGTTTTGAGGATGGTCAGGAGGACATGCCGGAGGGACCGGTGAAACTCTTGGTTAGAGAGCTCGGAGAATCCGAGGCGAAGGGCAAGGGTGCGAAATAGAGAAACAATGAGTAGAACAAAGGAGTCTGGAGTCTGGAGTCTGGTCATAGGGCCGGCGATAATCTCGCCTATCTACCGTTTATCTCAGGCTTGAAATTTCCTTGCAACAAGCACATTCGAGAAGGCCACGAAGGTGGCTCTATTCATAATCACTCAGGGCCATGACATTAACATGGCGAAAATGGTTAACGCGAATTCTCGCAAATCGTTGCGGAAGAAAAGGCTCGGGCAGAAGAAGCTCGCAATGGCAAGTTTATTATTCCTGTCGTGCTTGCCAAGCAATAACGATTTCTGTAGTCACCAGTAGACAAATCGTAGATGGAAAAACACGCTCAAACTGTTATGATAATCTTAAGCGCAATGTTCAACATGGATTAAATGTGTTGAGGGTCTCTATGCTGGCAGATTTCATATGTGTGATGTTCACCTCTGCATTTCTTTGCCTTAACACGGTCATTATCTTTGTTTCCACTCTGTCTTATAACTACCGCAGTGCTTAGAAGCGCGAATTTCCCTTTTTTGTGACGGGAAGAGTGCCGTGTGGTGGCTTCCGAATTTGGCGGGCGGCGGCGTACATGGAAGGTGCGCGCCTTCTTCTTTCTTGCGTCTCTCACTTAGCTGCCTAGCCATCTTCTTTACGCCGCATTTCCCTCTTGTATTCAATCGTTGACGCAAACTCTCACACCAAAGGCATTCGCTCCCTCTACGTTTCTTCATTCGTGAACGCGCAGTAGCCTCTCACCCATGGGGTCAAGTCGAAAGAATGGGGTGCCTGCATCGACGGCCCCAGCTTCGATGTCTCGTCCTTCTCACTCACTCGAGTCGTCGGTAAGGCCTCATGTAATGCTTTCTGCTATGACCCCGTGATTGATTCCGGAATCTCACGGCAGACACAAAAGCAAAAACGACCGCGCATCATGAGCGGTCTCCATCCATCACAAGACGTTATTGGCGGAATGACCCTTCCGTGGGAAACTCCAACGCCGGTCACGACTGAGCCGCCTCCCTCATCCAGGTACACCACAAGGGGGGCCGTAAATGGCTTCCAGCGAGGGATTTACGACATCAAATATCACCCAATGGATGAAATCACAAGGCCGACGGCTTCCGCTAAACGAGAGCAAAGACTCAGGGCGAAATCCATGGAGGAAGAAGACGAGTGCATCGCGCTATCGAGCGGCAGCGGCTCTGATATGGAAGATTCAGATGTCGACGAAGACGAGGGCCCAAGTAAGTTCACTTAGTGCACATATACAAATGCTTCTAACTCTACGTAGTTGTTCCTGCTCGGAAAATCACATCAACCCAGCGAAGCAAACGGACACGGCGTTCAGATGCCGCCAAGCGACCACTTTACAATACGAAGAAACACCCCGTCGATGATCTCTTGAGCGATAACATCGCAGTAAATCCTCCACGGCCTACCAAGAAGCGCATCACTCGCATGTCCTCGGGTACCGTCCATGCAGATACGCCTCAAGTAGCCACACCAGAACCAGCAACAGCGGGTGGAAGGACTATTGCCTCGATGACTGACAAGCTTGGACCCCCTCCCCAATTTCCTGAGGAGTCACCATCCTCGATCCAGGAGACCATTCAGCGTACAATGGCCGTGGTGAAGGAAGCGAGCCTACTTATACCGCTCTTTCCGGCAATAGAGGCACACCTGCAGAGATCCCGGTCACCAATACAGGTCTACGAGGATCGCAGCATTATCCACCGTACCAAGTCTCATTCCGCAGTGCTCCATCTAGGTGACTTCGAGAAGGAGAACATCCGACACGTCTCACCTACCAACAGCGCTGTTGACAGCTCTCTCGATGACATGGCGATGGAAGTTCATTCTTCTAGTGGCGATCTACACGGCCATGAGGATGAAGAGGCCGATTATGTCCTGGAGTCAAGGCAACCAAGCGAAGACATCGACCAACCTCAACGTGAAAGCTCAAGTCATCACATGCCCCCTCCGCTTCCACTGGCTTCTCCCTCCACCTTCCAGCGTTCACGTGGGCTTTCACAACATTCTTCTCAGCAGCTCTTGACACACTCGCAGATCAAGGCCCAGAGACTTCAGGAGCCGCCGTCGACAGGGAACACCCCCCATCAGTCACAGGTTGAAAATGATCTGCCATGTTCTAAAACTTTCGCGAGCTCTCGAACTGTTTTAGCCGACGGCAACGATAATGGACCCCAGGAGCAGACAACTGAGGATAACGACATGAATGACTTGATCGAAGAGTTTCTTGAGAATTCGCAAAGTGATGCCCAGGATCCTCAGGTCACTATCCCATCTCTTGACGAAGATATGCCCCAAGAGAAGACGATCGCAGATACTCACCTGACGTTCTCCCAGTCGGAGGATTATAGGAACCAACAAATTGGCACCCAGATTACTACTGAATCTTTCGAATTTTCCGACGATTCCACTTCAACAATAGGATTACAGCACTCCGAAGAGCTCTGATCAAAGCCTCATTTGCGCCTTATGTCCGGGAAACGGAGCTTTTGCATCTTGTCTAGATGCGATGATTCAAGTCTCTTCATTATATTGCTACCACACCAACTCGCTCTTCGAATCGTACACGATACGCCGCTTCTTGTGCTTCACCAAAGTTTTGTACTCTTTACGCCTCTTAGTGTACGGATAGCGAAGTGCAGCCGCCTCTTTTTTTTGCTGTTTGCTGGCATATTTATGTACATCCTTTATCGCCCTTGTCTGACATTTCGCGAGCATGAATATCAAAAAGGTTTTGTAGCTGGGAGGTAGGTGAGAATGGGACAGATTGCTGCGTACAATCGGTGGTGTGCCTCCAATTGCGGTCCAATGCTGATTTTCAAAGATACGAAGAGAGCTTTGGAGGCTATGTGAAGGAGTGGCTGGGACCACGCCTTGAATAATCATAATTATCCTCGTCAAGAAGACAAGATAGCTCAGAGTCTGGCCAGGGTGCGACCATTTTAATAAAGCCTGTGTTTAATGAGGTTTTCGAGAGCAAGCACTCCTGTGTGGAGGACAAAGAGCCAGTGAAGGATTTGCATAGGAAATATGAGAGACATGTTTCACGATAAATGATTCAGTGGCTGTTTGTCAAGAGCGGCCGACGTATTAGCTTAGCGTCCAACTTTTGCAAGCCCCGTAAGATTTCAATGCTGATGATCGCCCGAAGAGCGGCGCTCCATAGGACGTCGGAATTAATTGCTTCGTCAGGAGAAAGACACTCTAATACTCTACCTTCTACTCCCCACGCGCGTAGTTTGGATCCAACTTCGGCTCCCGATGATGCGAATTTGTTGTATAACCTCGAGCATGCGAGTGTCTCAGAAATTGAGTGCATCAAAATGATGCGTTGAGGCAGATTTTGGCGTCTCCGGAGATGAAGCTCTTCAACGAGCAAGTGCGGTCGGATAGAGATCGGGTAGATCGATCGAGGCTCATCAACCGATTTTAAGAGTTGAAGCCTCTAGATGCGATGCCTAAGTTTCGTTCTCTGCCGAGCTGCGTAGACGGAAGGACAATCATCGAAGGGCGAAAGCTAAGACCCAAGTCGCATCTTTCAACGCGAAAACGAGGGTTGGAGCGTGATAACATAAATTTGCAGCACGAAAATGAAATACTGCAGAATTTTAATGCCACACTGGAGGGAATCATTCACGGAGCAGGACTGCAGCCGCCAACCTAATTCGTGTTCTCCATGAGTGTTAACTTTACAGCTCATTCCCATCCTCTTCTGACTCAGCTCAGGTGGGAGACCCTCCGCTCGCCTTTAACACCCATCAGGATTCAGAAAACGCAGCCAAGGTAACGTCTGGAGCGTCAATTGAGGAGCTCTCTTGAGCCGCAGCTGCTCTTGCAGAGAAGGCGGGACGCTGATCGTCAGAAACATATAAGAAACCACACAAGTAGGTACCGCATCGGATGCGGCGGACAAGATTCGAAGATTGCGGAAGTGATTTTAGGTTTCGGGTTGGAGACTTCAAAGGAAATGCACGTAACCCCGCCTCCTCCCGGGCGGCAAACAGGAGATTGGTGGCCTCACTTCCCCGCACACACCAAAAAGGAAGGCAGAACGACATACCGTGGTACCACAACCGTTGCACACTCATTAAACGTGGCGATCAAAATGCGCTGTTTCACCCACGTCTAGACTTTTGAAACCCATCCAGTCCGCCATGCATTATCGACTGCTCTTACTCTTATGGATTACACAGCACGTAGGAGCCCAAGCAAATGACGATTTCGACGTGCTAGATTTCATCGACCCACTCATCGGCTCTAATAATGGCGGTAACGTGTTTTGCGGTGCCACACTGCCTTATGGAATGGTTAGTCTTTCTTTCTCCTCTTGGCCCCTCTGCTGAACAACCCCTAGGCAAAAGCATCCGCCGACGTCGACGGGCAGAATACTGGCGGCTTCTCCACAGACGGAAGTAACGTTATTGGGTTTTCAAGCCTTCATGACTCGGGTACCGGGGGCAATCCTTCTCTGGGAAACTTCCCTCTGTTTCCACAGCTGTGCCTGGAAAATGATATCGATAATTGCGTCTTCTCCAAGCGGGCTCGGGCCACGCCCTACGTCAACGATTCGGTGGTCGCCCGGCCGGGATACTTTGCGCTGACCCTGCAAAATGGAATCGCTGCCGAGATGACCGTCTCGAAGCATACCGCGCTTTACAATTTCAGATTTCCCGATGCGAGCACGAGCGGTGGCGACCAAGTTGTTCCTATGATCCTGCTGGATCTTACGGACCTTTGGGACAGTCGCCAGAACGCGACGTTTGAGGTCCATGACTCGCGAATGACAGGCAACGGCACCTTTCTGCCGAGCTTTGGAGCCGGGTCGTATGAAGTGCATTTTTGTGTGGATTTCTTCGGCCATGTGGATTTCGTGTACGACAGCGGCGTCTGGGTCAATGAAAGAGGCGGCGTGGATCAAAAAAGCATATTCGTCACGCGGGGCTTCAACAACTTCTACCTGCAGGCAGGCGGATTTGCCCGGTTCCAGCCCGGAGCGAACAGGACAATCACCGCCAGGATGGGCGTGAGCTTCATCAGCGTGGAAAAGGCATGCGCGAATGCACAGGCGGAAATTCCGCGACCTCTTTCGGATTTCAATAGTACCAGGAAGACGGTTGAGGATGCTTGGAGGGAGAAGTTGAGTCCACTTACCTTGGAAGTTGGGGACGTTGGCCGTGATCTTCAGACGAATTTTTGGAGCTCGCTCTACCGGACGATGATATCCCCACAGGACTACACAGGCGAAAATCCCCGGTGGAACTCCTCGGTCTACTACGATTCTTTCTACTGCTTATGGGACCAGTTCCGCTCTCAGCTGCCAATGCTGACTATTCTGGATCCAGTAACGTATTCCGATATGCTGAAGAGCCTCCTATTTACTTTCCAAAATGAGGGATGGCTGCCTGATTGCCGAATGTCATTGAGCAAGGGTTGGACGCAGGGCGGGTCAAATGCAGACGTGGTGCTTGTTGACGCGTATTTCAA
Source organism: Lasiodiplodia sp. KE8368 (assembly GCA_023087525.1). NCBI lineage: Eukaryota > Fungi > Ascomycota > Dothideomycetes > Botryosphaeriales > Botryosphaeriaceae > Lasiodiplodia > Lasiodiplodia sp. KE8368. The sequence goes on from JAJMYN010000021.1 coordinate 97,835, forward strand.
GAATGTCACCGGCATCGATTGGGACACGGCATGGGAAGCGGTTGTGAACGACGCCGAAAACGAGCCACTGGAATGGTCGAAGGAGGGGAGAGGCGGGCTGGTATCCTGGAAGAAGCTAGGATACATCCCAGCTCTCGACTTTGATTATCTCGGTTTTGGGACGAACTCGAGAAGCATCTCCCGTACCCTGGAGTACTCTTACAACGACTTCTGCATCGGTGCCTTCGGAAGAGCCTCTGGGAAGGAGGGATACGAAACTTACTTGGCTCGGGGAAACAACTGGAAGAACCTGTTCAAGGAAGACCAAACGTCGGTGATCAACGGAACGGACCCAGGCTTCGTTGGTTTCTTCCAGCCAAAGTACTTGAATGCGACATGGGGTTTTCAAGATCCCATTTCGTGCAGTCCTATTGCCGGGTTTTGCTCGCTGACGACAAACCCATCGGAGACGTTTGAATCCAGTATTTGGCAATATCAATTGTGGGTTCCGGATCATGCTACCGGGGGAAAGTCACTGACGCCTCGTCCAGCTTTGTGCCGCACGATATCGAAACACTGATCTCGAAATTCGGTGGCGATCAACGCTTTGTGGACCGACTCGACTACTTTCATGAGTCCCCGCTCGTGGACATTGGCAACGAGCCAGTGTTTTTGAGCGTGTTCCAGTATCATTACGCCGGAAGGCCTGGGCTTTCATCGCGGCGCTCACATTATTACATACCTTCCCGCTTCAACACCTCATACAGCGGTCTGCCAGGCAACGATGATGTGAGTTCTGAACTGCGTGGTTTGTTTGCGTTGCTGACATGCTCTTCAGAGTGGTGCCATGGGCTCGTTTGCGGCCTTCAACATGATGGGCCTGTTCCCTAATCCCGGACAGGATGTCTACCTGATCATTCCACCCTACTTTCCCAGCGTGCAGGTGCGGCACCCGTTGACGAATCGTACCGCGACAATCAGGACGGAGAATTTCGACTCGGCGTACGTCAACGTCTTCATCCAGAATGCGACGCTGAACGGAGAGCCGTACACCAAGAATTGGATTGGGCACGACTTCTTTACGCAGGGCGGCGAACTGGTGCTGACGTTAGGAAGCGAGGAGAGCAGCTGGGGAAGGGCTGTGGAGGATCGCCCGCCGTCCGAGACTGGGGGAGATCAAAGTGCGGAGGCCACGTGGGAAGGCTAGCGGTTTCCGCATCCGTCGTGTCTACTAGATGGGAGGCCTGGCTGTTGTTGTCAACGTGATCCTGGTCCACGAAATTAATCGGGACCCTTTCGTGACCGCCCAGAGCGGTAACCCGCCCGATTGCTTGATAAGGAAAGTCTGATGTGTTGATTACGCACAGATGATTAGTGAACGGAGCCTCTCCGGATAGCTTCCGTGACACCGTGCTGGTCTGGCCTTGGGTGGTGCCGAGGATGACGGGTAGCCGGTGGGCAGCCGGCGGGTTTGCGACGAACAGCCGTACGTGCTGCGTTGAGTTACGGTCGTGTTGCCCCAAAGAGATGCAGAGTCGATGTTCTTGGTTGGCGCCGGCCGCGGGGCAACTACAACTCCACCCAACTGCCCCTCAGCATCAGCTGTTTGCTCCACAGCAGTTTCCCGAGTCATGGTCTCAGGAAAGCCGTCGAATTTCCGTTCGACCATAACGCAAGGATGCCTGCCTACCCCACAGACGGTACTTACGTCACCACCATCCGATGATTAATGCGGCCATAGCTCCCAATTTTCAACCCCATCACGCCCACAGCTTTCTACGTTAAATTGCCCGCCTGCCCCGCTTCCGTTTGATTCATTTTTTCAGATCAAGATACCCCACCAGTCGCACAACATGTCCAGCGTTCCCGCAACCCAGAAGGAGTGGCGCGTCCAGGGCCAGAATGGCAACGACTCGCTCATCCTCAATGAGCAGGCGCCCGTTCCCAAGCTCGGCGACAAGGATGTCCTTGTAAAGTGTGAGTTCTACCTCCTCCTTCAAAGCCCGCAGCCAATTGACCAGCAAACCCGCAGTCCACGCCGCCTCGCTCAACTACCGCGACCTCATCATCCCGCGGGGCATGTACCCCTTCGCCCTCAAGGATGGCGTCGTCCCGGCCTCTGACGGCGCCGGCGAGGTCGTTGCCGTGGGCCCGCGCGTGACGCGCTTCAAGCAGGGCGACAAGGTCGCCACGCTCTTCAACCAAGCCCACATTGCCGGCTCGCTCGACAACGTCTCAGTTGGCACGGGCGTCGGCGGCGTCGTCGACGGCTGCCTGCGCCAATACGGTGCCTTCGACCAGGAGGGCCTGGTCCACGTCCCCAAGAACCTCAACTGGCTGGAGGCCTCGACCTTGAGCTGCGCCGCCCTGACTGCTTGGAACGGCCTGTACGGCCTCGAGGGCAGGGCCCTGAAGCCGGGCGACTGGGTCATCACTCAGGGCACCGGCGGTGTGTCCATGTTTGCGCTTCAGGTGCGTTGAATGCCGGGAACACCGTTGTGCTCTCCTCTTGAAAGCTGACATATATATCCCACAGTTCGCCAAATCCGCCGGCGCCAAGGTCATCGCGACGACGTCGAGCAAGGAGAAGGCCGACAAGCTCAAGAAGCTGGGCGCCGACCACGTCATCAACTACAAGGAAGTCGCCAACTGGGGCGAGCAGGCCAAGCAGCTGACGGGCGGCCGCGGCGTCGACTTCGTCATCGAGGTCGGCGGGCCCAAGACCATGGCCCAGTCGCTCAAGTCGATCCGCATCGACGGCATCATCGCCATCATCGGCTTCGTCGGCGGCCAGCAGCAGGAGCAGCCCACCTTCCTCGACTGCCTCAGCAACCTCTGCACCGTCCGCGGCCTCCTCGTCGGCTCGCGCGCCCAGTTCGACGACATGAACCGCGCCATCGAGGCCAACGACATCCACCCCATCGTTGACGACCAGGTCTTCTCGCTCGAGCAGACCAAGGAAGCTTACCAGTACATGTGGGACCAGAAGCACTTTGGCAAGCTTACCATCAAGATCGCATGAGCTTGATAATGATCAAATGTACATTTAACGCCGTGGTTTTGAATGCAAAAATTGATATCACATTAGCAAAGATGAAAAACGAACGAAAAGCGTGGATCTAGTCGTGTTGGTGTTTGGTTAGGTACTAGAAGAACGAATAACAAAAGAATAGGGGCGCTGTAGGTTACATTTCCGGTGTCGAGGTTAGAGTTGTCATTAGTCGCTACAAGGCGAGAGCTATCAGTGTGTAAGTCCCCCTCTTACCATCCTAACTCCTATGCCCGCTTCTAAATGCCCACACTATGATTGCTACCAACACAGTAGAGGAACAAAAAAAAAACAATCCAAAACAGAATACCACCAGTGACTAGATGAAGAAGTCGGGCAAGCAAGCTCATCACCTTGCCTCTGCAAACATGCCTGCCAAAACGGCTGCGCCAATCACTCCCCCGTCCTTCGCCTCGCCGAGAACGACCCTCTTGGACGAATTCTTCCGCGAACCTGCAGAAAGCAGCGTGTCTATCCACTTCTCGCAGTCCTCCAAGTAGCCGGGATACTGCAAGATCACGCCGCCGGTATGGGCGACGATCAGCTGCTCTTCCGCCTCACCCGTCGGCGCGTCAGGAGAAGACGGGGAAGTGACGTTTGCATCTGCCTCCGTGCCCGATGCGTCGTCATCGTCGTCCAGATGAACCTCGCCAACGCGCGCCAGCAGGCCCACAATCATGGCCGCCACGAGCGCAGCGGAGCGGACTTGCACGGCGGCGGCGGCCGCACGGAGGAGCCCCATGCGCTCCTTCGTCCACGCGAAGCTGCCGCCGCTGGCCGAGCGCGGGGGGTACAGCTCTTCCAAGCTCCTCTTCAGCTCCGCGTCGTCGGCGAGCGCGACGACCGTGGCCAGGAACTTTGTGGATAGGGAGTTCCGGCGCATCAGGGTCGGGGGCAGATCGTCCTTGGTGCCGCCACACTGCTCGGGTAGCAGCTGGACCAGGGCGAGGCGGACGAGCTCGCCTAGGTAGCGGCCCGCGGTCATGTACTCGACGGGCTGGAAGCCCGGGGCGTCGCACGCGCGGTCGAGCTCGGCGTCCCAGATGGTTGGGACCTGGAGTTGCTTCAAGGGCCGGTCGGTGCCGCAGACGGACCACTCCGTGTTGACCACTATCTTCGCGTCTTGCGGAGAGGTCTCCGCTGGGAGATCGAGAAAGTGCGTCTTGAAGGAGCCGAGGCTGTCGACGGTCATGGGGACGGTTGCGTTGGTGCCGGTGCCGACGACGAGGCCCATGACGACGCGGCTGTTGCTGGAGACTTTGATGGAGTAGGCGAGGGAGGCGTAGGTGGCGACCGTGTCGTTGGTGATGGCGGCGATGCGGAGCTTGGGTAATGTGGGAGTTGCTTTTTGCGGGGAAATGAAGCCGTTGGCGCAATGGCGTGCATATCCGGCGAGGAGCATTTTGCCTAGGTTGAGGTCTGATGTGATGGCGAAGCCCTTACCCATGGGCATGAGCGTGGCTTGGGATATTGCGTCTTGCCTTAGTAGAAGGAAGCTCGTCAGCAACGTGATCACTCGCAAAAAAGGCAGCGAAGATGGGCTCAAGCTGGCCGACAGGCCATATAACAGCAACGAAAGCACGACCAAGGGCTGAGAAGACGCACTTCATAGGAAAAGAAAAGGTTATGCCCAGGGGGATCGCGTCAAGATCCTTGATGCGCAGGGTTGCGTCGTCGAGAGCTTCCCGAACGACAGCGGCTATGCAGTCACCGATCCAAATAAACAAATCATCAGCCTGGTCCATTTTCAAGTGCTCTTCAATCGGCCAGGCGCGCTCATGGCAGCGGTGAATTTTGGCTGGCCTGTCCGGGACATGATGGCGTGATGTTGAGTTGGAGTCATCGTTCTGCTCACCCGCCTCGCCCAGCAGCTTCACGAAGCCAACGCGCAGGTTGGTGCCGCCGACATCGATGGCCAGGAAGGTACCAGTTTCGCGGCCAGTGGGCAGGGCAGTCACTGGAGTTGCGAGAAAGTGTTGGGTCGACTGCTGGGCCAGGTGTCTGTAGGTGTCGGAAAAGCCACGGGCCAGCTGCAAGAGGTCGCGGGTGTTGATGTGGCGGGTGAGCGGCTGCAGCACGGCAGCACAATCAAGGGCCATCGCTGTTCAAGACGGCTGGTCTGGTCTGGCGCGGTATGTGGAGGGGGAGTGTGTATGGGGGAATTAAGATAACGGGGTATAGGGAGCCATATCTGCCGGCAATAAGATTGCTGAAAGCAGCTGGTAGCCTTGCGCCTCGGGCAGGGTTCCGAGCTGTGGCGGGCGGACGGAGTGCAGGCTCAGCGAGGGTACGCCAGGCTGAAAGCGGCCCGGGTCGTGGGCGTAGGGCGGTTGAGCCGATGCAACAGTCCCGATGCTCGCGCCCTGCTGGGATAGTGGAAGCTTCCGTGATGCCTGCACCTGCTGCCGCTGGACCCTGAGTGCTGGTGCCTTCCGTGCAACGTCAGTCCCGCCCGAGCTCTGATCTCCGCCTCTAGCTCCCCACGCCCAACCCGCTCCGCATCTCTGCACCTCTGCACCTCTCATCCCCACCTGCGCCATGGACGAGAAACATCCGCTGCCGCTTGCTCGTCCTTCCGAGCCCCGCCAACCCGAGCCCTCGCGTCCGCGTCGTGCCCTGTTGGCCGTCTTTGTGCGCGTCGCCGTCATAGCTCTGCTTGCTTTGTTGGTCCTATTCTTCCCGACTGGCATCCAGAGTCGCCCCATGGTTGCCTGGGACGACGATGCCGCCCCTCAGACAGCCTTGACTGATGTCAAGAAGGTGCCCCTTGAGGCTCATATCATGTAAGGCCGCCCTCTTCCTACTGTTCCGCTTCCCCCGCGCTCAAAACGCCACCATAATCTTGTCTAACGCTATCTTCCGATCCCAGGTCGAAATGCCCCGATGCCCTCGACTGCCTGCAGCTGCTTGTATTGCCTACCATGGTCGAGATCTCGGATCGCATCAACTTCACGCTCTCGTACATTGGCAAGCCCACCGACCATGACGACGGCGTTGAGTGCAAGCACGGCGAGAGTGAATGCTTAGGAAACATGATCGAATTGTGTGCAGCGTCGGCTTATCCTGACCCGAAGATCTATCTTGGCTTTACATACTGCCTGACTCGGCAGTACCAGAAGATCCCCCAGCGCCACATGATAGAGGACTGTGCGATGGAGCATGGGATCGATTTTGCCAGGATCAACGACTGCTTGACCCAGGATGATGGTGGCTTCGCGGCCGATCTGCTGCAGGCCAGCTTCGTGAGGAGCTCTGAAGCCAATGTCACCAAGAGCTGCACGGTGAGTGAACCTGACAATATCCTGGGAGAAATCCCACTAATGATTGGCAAAGATCCGGCTGGACGAGAAAGTCCGCTGCATTCGAGACAATGGCGAATGGACGGACTGCCCTGCTGGCTCTGACCGCGATTCGCTCATGCGGGATATCAACGATCTGTACGACCAGCTCAACGGCGTGTAAATGACCCGAAAAGCGATGCGGAAGTGTGAAGAAGCTAGCTTGTCTTGAAAACCAATGTTTCTCAGGTCTGCTGACCTCTCAGCACCGAGAATCTTGCTGGAACGGTAGGTATTGTTATCCTCTCGACACCCTTACGCCGGACGAAAAGTTGGACGGACTGCGGATTTGACGACCCTGGCCAAGAATGAATGCATGTATGAGTCAACGAGGCGATGTAACCTTTCACCAATGGAGTAAATTCTGTATCATGAATGTCTACGACGCCATATTTAGGCGCGAGGAGAGGACTGCTGAACGCTTGACAAACGCCGTGACGCATGCAAGTTTCCATTTGTTTAGTGAAGCCAAAAAAAAAAAAAAATTAGGGTCAGATACGCTCACTGGAGCGCAGTTCCGGATCCATTGTTGAACTCTGGTTGAATCTGGAACATTCACCTCACGCATACATCTTTTTCTAGATATGCCCGCCTCACTGGAACTCTCCAAACTCTCCGTCGTCGAAGCCCAACTCCTGCGGACTTGGCTGCTTCTCTGCGGGCGGCATTGCCCCCTGTGGTGGCAACGGCCTACTCCTCCGCCTTTCTGCTTTGACAGACGATGCACTAGGTGGCGGGGGCAGAAATGGCACCGGTCCCCCACCGCCGCCGCTCGGGGGCGGAGGCTTGATGGAGAACAAGGCGGCCTGCGCGTCTTTGTTCTCCTCGCTGGGCGGGCTCCCGCTGCTGTTCCTGTTCCGCCTGCCCCTCCCACCGATGTTGACGGTGATGGTCTCGCCCTCCTTCAGGCTGAAGTCCTTCTTCTCCTCGGCGGCGGTCTTGGAGGGTCGCGCGGAGCCGGAGGAGGAGCCGTTGCTGTTGCCACCCTTGGGCTCGAAGCCGAGCACCTTGCGCGCGTCCTGCAGCGAGATGTTGAAGTCCATGGCCTCGCTGCGCTCCTCGAAGCCGATGCCCAGCGTCGCTTTCATGCCCTGGTTGCGGAACTGCACGGCGAAGAAGCGGCTGCTGTCGATGGCCTGCTCGACGACGGCCGGCGACGTGTAGGGCGCGGCGGCGAAGAGCTCGCCGGTGGCCGGGTCCTCGACGAGCAGGTCCACCTTGACGTCCTCGCTCGGCTGCTGCTGCTGCTCTGGTGTGGGTGTTGTTGCCGAGGCGGGCTTGGGGACGGCCGTCTCGAGCAGGCGCATGCGGCCGGTGAAGATCTTCTTGCTGCGCTTCTCGTCGGTCCATTCGGCGGCCGAGTAGCCCTTGTTCGAGGAGAGCGGCGGGATCTGGTAGATGTGCACGTTGGTGGCAATGAAGAGCACGCGCTGGATGGCGTCGGGCGGCAGCTTCTGGCCGGTGGTCGGGTCGATGGTCTCCATGGTGAGGGTGAGGGCGGGGAGGTGAGGCGGGCGGGGTTACGAGCGGTGAAGGATTGGTGGAGGAGTGGGCGGAAAGTTTAAAGGGAGGGTTGGCTTCGTGCGGGAGAGAGAGAGAGGTCGCGGCTAGGTGGGATCGGGCCGGGTGCGGAGGGTCAATGGCTGGTGGGTATTGTAGGACGTTGGGCACTGATGTTTCTCGCGGTGTCGAGGTGCCCCTGGTGCTCTGGTGAAATAAAGTCCGGTAAACCCCCGCCGCGCGCCGCGGGGGAAATTGAGGGGCACTGGGCTGGTGGTTCAGCAGATCGATCGCCGAGCAGCGAAACACGGCCTATAAACGCGAGGGTTGCAAGGCGAGCCTCTGGCTTCCAGAAGCAAGCGGGAGGGGTGGTGAGAGCATGATGGGCGGGCGGTAGTGATGCGTTGTCAAAGTCGCTGCAGCCATCCAGACACCAAGCGCAGCCCGAGATCGACCTTGCAGAGCGAAGCGCTCCACTCGGCGGCCACGCGCAGCGCCGCATCATGTGATCTTGCGACCGGTTCATGCCCCTCTATTTCTAGCCATGTCTATCAATAATACCAGCCCACCACCAGGGTGCGGCTGCTTATCAACCGCAGCCATTGCGGCCCGACCCTCGCCTACTTGGCGTGCCCGTTGACACCCGCCTGCCCGCTCTTGAACTGCTCGTAGCCCTCCTTCGCTGCCTGCTGGACGGAGGTCTTGCCCTCACTGGGAGCTCTGCGTCAGCGCCGGTGCGTGAGACGGGGTCAGATGATACATACACAATCTCCTTGACCTTGGCCAGGATGTCCTTCCAGTCGCCGAATACGGTGAAGGGAATGTCCTCGCGCACGCAGTATTGGATCAGGTCGTGGCCCTTTTTGGCGAACAGCAAGTCAGTCTCCCTCGCCGCCGAGAGGTCACTGACGCCGTCGCCCGCGTAGAACATGGTCGGACGCTGGCCCTCGGGCAGCTGTGCGTAGGGGCGGAGCGTAAGCGACTTGTCGTGCCCGAATCCGCTGCGCAACCGTCAGAACCGCTGTTTGCTTTTTTCGCGCGTGGCCGCCTACCTGTCGTCGTGGAAGACAATCTCCCAGCCACCCTCCTCGTTGATGCTGCTCTTGCCGGCGCGCGGCCTCACGTCGTTGGCGACGACCTGCATCTTGACAAACTCCGGGCCGACCAGGTGCTCGAGCAGCGCCTTGATGATGGGCTGCATGCCCGACGAGAGCACGACGATGGGCACGTTGTTCTCCAGCGACCACTTGAAGAACTCGTTGAAGCCGGGGTCCAGCTTGATGTTCTCAACCAGGTACTTGATGCACTGATCGTACGGCTTGTTGATGCTGTCCATCATCTCCTTGAACGACTCGCGGAACGTCTTGACGCCGTTGAGCGTGTCCATGTTGCCCTGGCGTCTGAGCGGTTGGCCGAAGCCGATGTTGTCGGTCTTCAAAACGGTTAGAATCCGCTACATAGGGCAAATTCAGACACGAACCATGAAGTCATTGCCTGTCGAGCTTCAGTATTCATTGTTCCGGCATTTTGGTCTTGCAGGCAGACAGAGCAGTACAGCTACTCTGCGAGCATCACGGCCAGGGCACACGCAGGCGGGAACGAGGCAAGGTCCCGCAAATAGATGGACACCACGTGAAGGGCGCTGTATCTCCCGGCCAGAACCATTGCTTCGCGCGTGTTTGTATTCGCGAGGAAGCTCAACTCCACATGTAGAACTGTACTGCTCTCTCCGTGTGCCCAAGGGCGCCTCTAAAAGGGCAAATAGAAATGTTCGAGGCTGGCTAATACGGCGATCTTCATGCTTTCGAGATGGAGAAAGTACCCGGCAGCCCCGCCTCGCAAGACAAGAGGCATCGATCGGGGAAGAGCATGGCTCCGGTACCAGCCAGCCTCGAGCGCGAAGACAGGAAGGAGAGAGATCTTTAGAACTTACTGTCCTGAAGAGTGATGGTGCCGTCGAAATCGGTGAAGAAGACGAACTTGGGGTCGGTCTTCAGCGCCGAGAGATCAGGAGCGCCAGACATGATGTGGAGTGAGAATTAATGGAACAAAAGGAAGCAAATTGGACGGTCTATGGCGGGAGAAGACAGGTCTATGGTGAGAAGAGGTCTACGGGGGAGAGGAGGAAGATGACAGGAAGCCAAGTCAACAAAAATCGCAATTTGCGACCTGCCGCCGCAGCCAGCCCCGCGGTCGCAGCGGGGATCATGATTGCGCGTGAGCCGTCGCCGCGCCGCCGCTTGGCTCCCGGACGCCAGTCCTCACCGCCTCCGCCCGCGGCCTGTCGTCCGCCGGCCAGCTGTGCTGCCACCGATCCAAATCCATCGGCATCAACTCCATTCCCACGGCCACCCGCCCTCCTTAGAGATGCGCCCGGCGCTGCAGCACGCCGCCCGCTCGCTCTCCGACTATGCTGCGCTAACGTTCGCCCAAGCCCGGCCCACCGCCGTCTCCAAGCAGTCGTCCGTCTGCTTCCAATGCAAGCTGCGCGCCTTCTCCGCCGCCCCGCTCCCCCCGAGCAAGAGGACGCCGCCGCCATCTGTGCGTGCAGCCATACGTCAATGGTCTTCCACTGCACGCCTGTGTCAGGAAAAGCCTTCCCCCGGTCCCCACGATCCTCAATCGCCAGCCGTTGAGGACGCCGCAAAGCGCACTTCCGAACTGTCGTCCCAGCAAGCCCCCGAACTACCTCCGTCCCCAGATGCATCAGCATCAGCACCCTCGAATGAAACAACGCCTCCGCCTTCACGAGAGCCGGAATCTCCACATGCCTCCTCATCTCCGTCCCCAGAACCCGAGCGGGTCGAGCAGGTTCCAGACGAAAAACTACCGTCTCACCGTCAAGGTCTACGATGGGAAGTCTACAAGCGGGCCACCGCCTACTTCGACGAGCTGCTACCGAAGCTCATCCTTGTTGGGCAGAAGGTGAACAGCTACACCGGAACAGACTTCTCTGGCATCGAGGCTCTCCGCCAGGAGATCAAGCAACAAGGTGAGATGCAGCCGATTACTTGAGAAATGTGTGCTAATAACTACGCAGAACGACTCGTCCGATCCCGCCGTGCTCAAGTCGAAGATGCGAAACGCGAGCTCGAGGCCGCCCAGTCACAACAACAGGCATCACAGAAGGAAGTCGTCGGCCTGCTGGAACGGAAGCACTCATGGTCTGCCGCTGATCTCGAACGGTACATGTCTCTGATCCGCTCTGAACATCTCAACGAACAAGCCGTCCGAAGCGCCAAGGATGCCGTGGTATCTGCTGATCGGGCTCTCGAGGAGGCCCGCGCCCATTTGGAGAAACGTGAGCGCGCCCAGTACCACGAGGAGCAAATTTGGAGCGACACCATCCGCCGGAACAGCACTTGGGTTACCATTGGCCTGATGGGAGTCAACATTCTGCTACTTCTCAGCCAACTTGTTGCTATCGAGCCCTGGCGGAGGAGGAGACTTGTCAGGGAGATCAAGAATGCACTGGACGAGAGGACCATGACAGCCGCAGCCCCAGCAGCCGGCATTGGTGCTGCTGCGGTCCCGATCACCCCCGAAACGGCCACGGAGATCGCTGAGGCCGCCGAGGTCCGCTCGACCGACGCTGTTCAGAAAGAGATCGATGACTTCGTTGAGCCGGCTGGCGTACCGCTTGAGCGTGTCGAGTTTGCAGATGCCCCTGAGACAGTCACGGCTGACCTGTCTGGTCCGGAACCCACCATACCCCTCCCAGTGACTGAACCTACTCCGGTCTTTGAGGAAAAGCCTGTTCCGCAGGAAAGGCCTGTGCCGATGAGGAGACCTGTTCCGATGACTGCACAAGAGAAGTTGGTCTTCTTTATCGAGGACTGCAATCTCTACCTTCAAGACCTCTTTAGCGAACGCGCCATCTCCGTTCGCAAGGTTGACGTTACCAATGCAGCGCTTCAGGGTGCTGTCGCTGGAGCTGCGTTTATGGGAGTCCTCGTGCTGGCCTTCCTGAAACCCAGTGGCGGCAATTAAAGGGAAGCCATAATAGATGTATGTAATGTACAACATGTAAAAAATCATGAGTATGAATGATTATGGACCATTAGAAACCATTTCAGATGACAGCGTCGATCGTAATGCTAGTACTGACCCAGACTACACCTGCGAGCCGGGATGAGCGCACCAGTCACACTTATCACATCCGCAACTCTGACATTCATCTATTTGCTCTCTGAAATACTTAAGGCATCGCTACTAAGATGTAAGTACTGCTAGAGGTATTCAATTTCAAGGAAATCTATTAACAAGTGCTTGTCTTTCAGTGAACATGACGCCCCTGAGAGGTCACATATATCTCACTCCAAAAAGGGTATCATGATCCCAGCTCTCCAACGATTCCTCTTCCAGTCGCCTAAGCCTCCTTCGCCTCCTTGCCGTCCTCGCTCTGCTTCTGACTGCTGGAGCCACTCACGGCGGCCGGGGCAGGCTGGCCGTGGGCAATCTGGACGTGCTCGAGCAGGGTCCAGTCGCCAATCTGCTCGTCGAAGAACTGGTCGATGTCGAGACCGATCATCTCGGCCTCCTCGCTGACGCGCAGGTGCATGCCGGGGATGAACTTGAGGATGTAGAGCAGGATGCAGGAGACGACGAACGAGTAAGCGGAGATGGCGCAGATCTCGGCGAGCTGGCGGCCGACCTGGACGCCCTCGCCGTCCATGGCGCCGGCGGCCTCGGTGCCCAGGCCGTCGAGCGAGGCGACCCAGGTCTGGGCGAAGATGCCGGTGAGGAAGGAGCCGATCATGCCGCCGATGCCGTGCAGCTTGAAGACGTCCATGCCCTCGTCGATGTGCAGCCAGCGGTCGACGTTCTGGACCGCCGAGCAGGCGGCCCCCGTGAGGAAGCCGATGACGGCGGCGATCCAGAGCGAGACGAAGCCCGCCGCGGGCGTGATGCCGACCAGACCGGCGATGGCGCCAGAGCACGCGCCCACGACCGAGAACTTGCCCTTGTGCTTGATGTAGTCGACCAGCACCCAGCCCAGCACGCCGAAGCACGCCGCCGTGTTGGTGTTGAAGCAGACGTACATGGAGCGCACCGACGCGTTGAGCGCCGACCCGCCGTTGAAGCCAAACCATCCGAACCAGATGAGCACCGTGCCTGGAAGAAAGGAAGGTCAGTTGCCTGGCACTGAAGGGGGAAAGTAGAGGAATTACTCACCCAGGAAGACGAGCGTGGTGTTGTGCGGCTTGCCGTGCGAGGCCTCGCCGGCGTGCTTCCTCTTGCCCAGCACGAAGGCGTAGGCCAGGGCGGACCAGCCCGAGGCGATGTGGACGGGGCCGCCGCCGGCGAAGTCGAGCGACGGCAGGTTGTACAGCCAGCCGTTGGCGTTCCAGGTCCAGCAGGCGATGGGGCAGTAGACGACGGTGGCCCACAGGAACGAGAAGATGAGCGAGGGCACGATGCGGCCGCGCTCGAAGGCGCCGCCGATGACGATCTGCACGGTGCACGCGCAGAAGAGCAGCTGGTACAGGCAGAAGACGATCTCGGGCAGCAGCGCCGACCCGGGCGACGGCGCCACCTGCACGTTCATCAGGCCGAAGTTCTTGAGGTCGCCGATGAAGGGCCCCGCCGTGCGGCTGTACGCCAGCGAGTAGCCCCAGAACATCCACTGGAACGTCGTCACGCCCATGACCATGAATGACTGGAAGAGCAGTGACAGCGACGACTTGCGCCGCGCGAGGCCGCCGTAGAGCAGACCGATGCCGGGGATGATCATGAAGACGAGACACGCGCAGACCATCAGCCAGACGTAGTGGAACTCCAGGCCCGTATAGATGGCGTTGACATTGACCAGGGTAGGGTCGCCGCCCTTGGGATCCGACGGGTCATACTCGGGCTAGGCACCTTGTGAGCAGCTGGGGAAGCATTGGGGTAGAGCAGGACTTACAGTTGGTGGTATCTCCGCCATGGTGTGCAGCAGGGTTATGGCAGCTGATTGAATGGCACTTAACTGGACTAGAGCCCCCGAGATTGGTACGGATTCGGAAATCGAGGAGGAAAAACAGACTAAGGATGAGGGAGCGTAAGGATAGATATAAGCGTCCGCGAGAGAAGGCCTGAGTCAAGGGGCCACAGCTTCAGACCGGCAATGGGGGAATTGGACCCCCATATTGACGCCTCTTCTCCGCGTACAGCTCACAGTCCCACGGCTTCTTCTCGCCTTCAAGACGGCTTGGCACTGATAAGAGACAGCCGGCGCACGAGCAACATCCCCGGAATAAGCCAAGCGGACAAGACATAGGCAAGCGATCTTGGCGGGCGGAGAGGATTGAGGGATTCGGGTGGGTTCTCTTCTGGGTTGTTCCGTTCAAGATAGCGACTGCACCCGCGGTGCCGGGTCCCCTGGCCATGATAGGGCGCACTTTGAGTCTCGAGAACACCCACCATCAGTCAGTGATTTCAGTAACATGACGACGCACGGCTGTTTCGGCAGCACGTAAGATTAGAGAGGGATCAGCCCGCTCTGAGATTGGGTGCGAGGGCAGCGGAAACGTTGGCAGGGGACAGAGCTGCGGGCGCGCCGAGAGGCCGGTTGGTGGATTGCGCTTCTCCGGACTTTTAGACCGGTTGCGGCATAGACTGAGCTGTCGGCACATGGGATTGAGCATGGGGAATTATTTGATTCGCGGCGGCTCACGGCTATTGATAGTAGGAGCGAGTCGCGGCTGATAAGGGAAGGCAGCTATAGATAGATAACGTTGGGGCCGCACATGCGGCGTGGAACATCCACCCAGCGGCGCTCTCGGCGAGCGCGGCGGCGAGACGAGAGCGGAAGGGAGATTCTGCATTGGAGACGTGGTGGCTGCGTTGTGGTGAAGATGGACGAGGCCGGCCGGCCGGAGGGCGTTGAGCTTATCGCACGAACACCATGCTAGGCGGGAGTCGAGCGTCGCCAGCCGAGACGTGGCTGAAGACAAAGGCAGATTGCCTGTGCCTGCAGAATCCGCTCCCCCATGTCATCCCCAGGATCGGGTTCTGATAAGCCCACGGCCGCTGAGGTAATGTCATGCTCAAAGCGCATCAAACATGGGTGTTGTGTGGCGTTTGAGGCTTACTGCGACCTCCACCATCTATGCCCCATCACTGCATTGGCCATCGGCATTCGGTGTTGGTCCGTTTGCATCCCACCTTCACTCAAACTGTTGATGCCTAATATCCGGGTCGAGACCTCGGGAAAGAAGCGCTGTTCCACGTCCATCACTAACCGGCCGCCTGCCTACTCTGGCGGCTTCACGAGAGTGCAATCTCCGGAGTCATCGTCACCACGTGGGACTGAGGATTGCAAATGGTTTTCATAAATGCATTCGGAAGCTTATCATAAACAACACATGTACAGTACACCCGCAACTACTCACAGTAGAAATCCAGATCTCCCGTAACAACCTCCACCGCGTCCAGAAGTGAATGACAACAAAACAGCCAAACACCCAAGCAACGCCACCAACGCCTTGCATGAAAGAGAGACGCAACTACCGAAGAACTTGAACGCCTAGTAGTGCCGCAGACCCTTCCTACAGTCTGCTCTCCAGCGCAGCCCACCCCTTCTCCCCGGGCCACCTCGCCTCCGGCCACACGTGCCGCATCGCTTCCCAGATGTGCGAGACATGCTCGATGCGAAGGCCGTTCTTGACTTCGTCAGGCAAATCCTTGGCGTCCTTGCGGTTAGCCTCTGGCAGAAGAACGACCTCGACGCCTGCGCGCAATGCTCCGATCAACTTTTCCTTGATGCCGCCCACCGGCAGCACCCGCCCGCGCAGCGAGACCTCGCCGGTCATTGCCAGTCGCGGAGACACCGGCTTGCCGGAGAAGAGGGAAATGAGAGCAATCGTGTGAGCAAGGCCAGCCGAGGGGCCGTCCTTGGGAATAGCACCCGACGGACAATGGACGTGGATGCTACGCTCCTTCATGATATCCATGTCTGGACTGGCCGAGAGACCGAGCTCGTATGCGTGCGCCTTCACCCATGTGAGCGCCACTTCAACCGACTCTTTGAGCACGTCGCCGAGCTTGCCGGTAAGTTGGACGCGACCAGTGCCAGGCATGTCCGCAATCTCGATGAACAAGATGCTTCCCTGGCCGCCAGTGCTGTAAGCCACAAGACCGGTTACGACACCGGGCCGAGAATGCCTCTCAGCGAGCTCCTCGCTGAAGGTTTCGACGCCCAAAATCTTCTCCAGGTCCTCCACATTCACCTCTGGCTGATAGAGCTGCAGGCTGTGGGCATCGATAGCCTCAGCATACTCGACCGCTTTGTACCGGCAAACGCTTCCCAACTCGCGTTCCAAATTCCTGACACCCGACTCTCGGGTGTACGAAGTGATGATCTTGTCAATAACGTCTTCGGGCAACAGGACCTTGTCTGAGGCAAGCCCGTTGGTCGTGATCTGCTTGGGGAGCAGGTGCCGTGTGGCAATGTGCCTCTTCTCCAGAGTCGTGTAACCAGAGAGCTGAATCGTCTCCATTCTGTCGAGAAGGGGAGGCGGGATTGTGTCGAGAGTGTTTGCTGTTGCGATGAAGAGAATCTTGCTCAAGTCGATAGGGATGTTGATGTAATGGTCGGTGAAGGTGTGGTTCTGCTCCGGGTCCAAGACTTCGAGCATCGCTGCCGATGGGTCACCATTGTGGTTTGACATGCCAATTTTGTCGATCTCATCAAGGAGGAAGACTGGGTTAGCGACGCCAACCTTCTTCAGCCCCTGCACAATCAAACCAGGCATCGCGGCCACGTAGGTTCTTCTGTGGCCACGGATTTCGGCCTCATCACGCACACCACCCAGGGAAATCCGGTGGAACTTGCGGCCAAGGGCCGTTGCCACGGACTTGGCCAAGCTGGTCTTACCCGTGCCAGGAGGACCAACAAGGAGAAGAATCGGTGACTTGTCGACCATGCGCTTCTTCTCCAGCAGACGAAGCTCAGCCTCGCTTGGGTCTTTCGGGGTTGTCTTCACCAAGGAGGTCTCTCTTGCCTCATCTGCAGCTGCCTCCTTCTCTTCGTGTTCTTCCTTGGGGTCCTTTGCGCTGTCCTTGGGGGTGGACTCAGACAACATCTTGATCTGAGCCTCAATGTCGGCGTTAACAGATTGCTTGAGCTTGAGAACAGCGAGGTATTCCAGCAGACGCTTCTTGATCTTTTCCAAGCCATGGTGATCGTCGTCGAGTTGCTTTCTTGCCCTTGCGAGAGTCTGTGCATCCAGCTGATCTTCGGTCAACTTGGACCAAGGAATGTCGGCAAGGTTCTCCAGGTAATTCCTGCAGACCTGATACTCGGCCTGAGCCGGGTTCATCTTCTGTAGCCTCTGCATCTCGCGTTGCGCGACCTTTTGTGCCTCGGGGCTCATCTTGGCCTCCTCTAATCTTTTCTTCAGCTCATCCAGCTCGTTGCCCTCTTCCTGACCGCCAGCTCCAGCATTGCCACCCGGGAAGCCGGGAAAGCCGGGGAAGCCGCTCATGCTGCTGAGGTTGTTGGGCATCCTTAACCGCGCCTTGTTCCATCTCTCGATCTTTTCCGCGTCGATGCCGGTCGAGGGCTTGGCGGGATTGGCGGTAAGCATCCGGCTGCTTCCTTGGATGGCCTGGATTTGCTTGTGCAGGATCTCGATGACTCGCTGAACACGATCCTTGACAGAAACGGCAGACAGAACGCGCAGTTTCTCCTCGTGGGTGCACTCTATGGCGTTGGCAGCCATGACATCGGCCAGCAGGCCGGCTTCGGAGACGTCCTTCTTTGCAATGAATAGCTCCAGCCGCCGTGCCATCAACGGTGTTATTGTCATGTTCATCCGAGGCAAGATGGATGATAGGCGCACGAGAGCCAGGTACTCGCGTGACAGCTGCTTGAGCTCGGAGAAGAGGTTGAGCATGGTGGAGTCGGTGGGATTGACGACTGCAAACCGGACATTGTCAGCACTGCACACTGCAAGCGTGACGCGTGGACTTACATTCATCCTCCAGATGAATCAATTCGGCCTCAAAGTAGGGTCGCTCCTGAATGACATTCTGGACCTTGAAACGGCTGATGCCCTCAACCAGCAGGCTCAGCTCTCCCTGGCCGCGGCCCTGTACGCCCGACACTTTGGCAACGGTGCCGAAGGAGAACAGGTCGTCCTTTGTGGCGTGAACGGGGTCTTTGGCGTCGGGCTTCGCGGCCTTCTTCTTGGCAGCGGCATCGGCGTCGATGAGGCGCTGGCCGTCGCGCGAAAGAAGTGGCGAGTTCAGCGGCACGCAGCCTATCGTGACGGGGGCATCGCTCTTGGGGCTTGCGGCGCGGCTGTAGATGTGTGCGAGAAGAGAGGCGACATCGGCGCGGTTCACAATGGGGAGATTGAGGGTCACGCCGGGGAAGAGGGCGGACGGCGCGGCCAGCGGAACAATGGGCAGGACTTTCGACTTTGGGTTCGCCATCAATGAAGCGTGGGTTGCGGTTCGGAGGAGCGTTGAGGCACAGCGGCGAGAGCGGAGGTGGGGGAATATACTGGAAGCTCGCGAGCTCAGCTATCGTCCGGACCCTGAAGAGGCCGAGGTAATCACAGCGAGCCGCTTCCACACTTCCCACGTCACCACTTCACGTGTTCCACCCCGGCGCGCCCCTTTCCATACCGCCTCCGCAGTGCTGATCTAGAAGGCTCCACGTCATCCGATGTCGCGCTGCGGCGACTTGTTGGACTCTTCAGACGCGCTAAGCCGCGAACGCTCCGCCTCCACACTGCCGCCCCACTCCCGATAACACGCAGATCACACGCTGACGTGCTTTGGTGCTCAAATTACTACTAAATGCATATTCGATACTCTACCTGTCCCCACATCACACTCCCCAAACGCCTTGCTCCACCCATGGTGATACAAATACGTAACTAGCAAATGACAAATGAGAACAAATTCCAAAAACGTTGTGTCAAAACCCTTCCGTCCGCCTCCTCTTCTTCTTTGGCCGCCCTCCGTGGGTCCCTCTCTCCACCTGCGTCGATGGTGCGGGTTGAGAAGACTGCCCCATATGGCTCGGCGGCCCGCGAACAGGTGAGCTCATCGGTGCTCTGGACGGTTGCGACACTACCGTCAATCGCGGTGTCTGCGACACAGACTGCTGTGACTGGTGGAACAGCTCCGTCTCTCGCCGTTGCTTCCGCGCCCGCCTCTCTTCTTGCTTGAGTAATTTCTCGCGCTTTTTGGCAGAGAGAGTTGGATCATTCAGAGCACTCCTGCGCCTTCCTCTTCTCAAGAAGTAGTCGTTTTCATCACGACCTGCCGGATACGCCTCACCAATCTTCCACTGCGCAAGAACCTGCTTCCCGACTGCTGGCAGGTCTGGTATTTGCTTGCTGCCATGGCCCGAGGTCACTCCAAATCTACTGAGGCGTTGAGGAATGGATAGATCGGTCAAAGACGGCCTGCTCGAAATCAGGGTACCTTCAGAGGCAAGCGAGGGCGTAGCCTCTGGAGTCGGCAGTGCATAGTTCGAACTTTGACTGTAGTCCGGCTCGGAGCTAAGGTACCCTGCTGAATAGCTGTCCTCATCCATGAGTTGAGATGCTTCAATCGAGTCTTGCTCCATCTCTGGCTGCTGCACCTCCAGTTTGACACTTGCGAGGCAAGCAAGCACCGACATACGCCTGGCAAGCCTTTCTCGCTCAACGCGATCTCTTGCTGCCGTATTCGGTGGCATAGTCGACACATGCTTCTGGATGAATTTCTCATACGTCAGCGAGATGGACGGAATTCCATCCTCAAATTCGACGATGGAAGCTCCTCCTAAGGGTTTGATGGCCAATG
Organism: Lasiodiplodia sp. KE8368; assembly: GCA_023087525.1. NCBI lineage: Eukaryota > Fungi > Ascomycota > Dothideomycetes > Botryosphaeriales > Botryosphaeriaceae > Lasiodiplodia > Lasiodiplodia sp. KE8368. The sequence continues at coordinate 117,485 of JAJMYN010000021.1, forward strand.
ATGGCTCACCATCATCCTGTCCGGAGACAGACCTCGCCAACTCCGAAAAAGATACAGACGTCTCGTCGACGTCAGCGACATTCAGATCTGAGATCTCCCTGCCAGCAACACGGTACAGTGTGTTTGGGCGACATTCCGTGGGATCCATGGAGCCGATGTTCGTGAAGAGCTCGGCCATCATCGCAGAAGAGTCCTCCCGGGTAAGATCATCGATCTTGCTCATGTCGTCGAGCAAATCGTTGAGCTGAGACAACTTTTTCAACCTCCACATCCGGACCTCGTCCATTGAAACCATTGCAGTCTTTCTTCTTCGCAACACGTAGTTCTTCGATTCATTCTCCGAATCTTCAATGTCATCCGCCTCAGAGGATGAGTCATTCAAGATGCGAGTCGAACTTTGAGGACCGGTTTTTCTTGTCCAAGAAGGACTCTCGATTCCCAGAGCAGCTCGTTGCTGCTTCAATGGACCCGATGCCTCATCCGAAACAACTACAAGCATTCGACTCGTCTCCAGAGTTTTTGACAGGAGATGGAAGTTGAAGAATCGGAGCCCACTGTCGCGGTAGTCGCTCCCAGGCCCAGAGGCAATGCCCCGAGGATTACTACCGAATTCGAGAGACTCCATGTGCATTCCACGCAGTGCAGGATGCGAGTGCAGGAATGTTGCGGGATCCGAAGTAGAGATGAGTAAGTCTACATCCTCATGTCGGCGGTACCTGAATACAATGCTGTAAAATAAAGTATGAGATTGTAGAAATACAACGGTGTCTGCAGAATTGAGTGAGTATGAGTGCAGTAGCCGTCTGATGAGCTTTTTTACATACCTTCTTCATCTACAAATGCATGAATCTGCATCGTCGTATCTTCTTCGTGGACAAAATGTCTCCAGGAGAGTAGAACATCTGCATCCACCCATCCCTCACCCTCGTCTGACTGAGTAGGTACAGGCACCTTTACGACTAAAAGGTGCGTTGAGGTCAAGACAAGGATGCGAGCTGAGTCGGAAGGATCTCTCCTCACGTCCAAGATCCATGAGGAGGTGCGAGCAAGTCTGAGGCTCGACGGTGACAAGTAAACTAATCGGCCATGGAAATCTGCAACCTGGACAATTCGCCTGTTGCAAACCAACACGGTGGTTACGTCGTTGACCCACAGAATGCGGCCCCAGCCATCATAGTTACCTGGAAGCGTACCCTCCTGAATGTCTGATTTGGTCACAGGCGGTTCAAGACGACCTTCCGTGGCCTGGACTGAACGATAGTTGCTCTTTTTCCCGCGCCTACCCTCTATATTGTATACAGTCCAGTGCCCTTCCTGATCCAGCGTTCCGAACTGCCGCTGGTACCAAGGATTGAAAGCAACGTCTGCGTAGCCTGGCTCGAGTGGAGCAGAGTTGAGGCACACAATATGGCTTGCTTCCAATCTGGAGGCAGGTAAGGGAAGAGAAGGCACAGGGCCGGTTGCGGGAGCTACTGGCTGACGATGATACAGTGGCCGAAAAATATGGATGGACCGGGCGGAACGAACAGCCAAAAAAGTGCTGCGATTACCATCTTGGACTGCACTGGTGATCTGTAAGATGGGCGTGCCAGTTCCAGGCCACCAGCCAACGTCTCCATGGCGAAGGGTGGGGACTTTCAACCAGGTACTCTTGTCTTGAGACCAGCCATGGCGCTCAACTTGTCGCCGCACTAGACGAAGAGATTCGCCAGTAACACCTCCAGGCGAGGCTACAAAACCGATGGTCCCCTTGCCGCGCTTGTTGTCCACATCAGCAGCTCTTCCACAAGCCAGCAGGTCTCCAGTCAGAGGATCAAATGTAGTGGCAACGGCTTCGATGGCATTCGAGACCTGGGCAAGGCGACCAAGAAGGGGGGCAGCGACCTGGAACTCGGGAAATTGAGCAAGAAAATGACTCTCCTGGTCGTCTAGCTCAGCGGCCGAGCTCACGCGGCATGTGGTCGTGGAAATGGTAGCGGGGACCTCGGCCTGGCGGTGGCCCACGGGGTGGAAGACGCGTCGCACGCCAGGAGATCGCTTGAAAACCCAGGTCCTGTTCTCGACGTCGTACACAGGTTGACCAAAGTGACCATAGTGTAGGTCGTCAACACCCGGGTCAGTCATTCGGCTTCGGTGGGGGTTCAACGGCGGAGAAGATCATGTCGTCGCAGGCGATGGCGGCGTTTCCGGCGCATTTGATGGGCGGTAATTGCGATCAGTACTCCGGGGGCATGCTGCAGGCGCGCAGACGCAGCGACGAGGGTTGAGAAACCGGAGCGGCTGCAGGAAAAGAGTCGAAGCAAGCGAGTGATCGCATTCCCGCCGCTAAGGTGACGGGAAATTTTCAGCCCTAAGGCCGCCGGCCGCTGGTCGCCCTGCCAACGTCGTCCGTGCGCGCCGCTGCTGTTCAACACCACGCCGGCTAGCGTTTCTTGCGCCCCGCGATTGAATCCCAGCATACACACCCGTTCGCACCTTACTGCGGTACCAGAACATACTTCTCGAGCATTGCAACGACCGACTCGATTACTCGCCGAACATCACCTGGCTGCACCGACAACATGGCCACCGCGGTTTTTGAGCCCTCGCTCTCCACCAGCGCAATGCGCGCCCCTCTCTCGTCTGCCGACGCGCCTTCGATGGCCGACTCCCTTCCGAATGTGCAATTTGGCTTCGACGGCCTGCGTCAGCGAATGGATGCTTTCAAGACACGCTTCGATGAATACATCGTCCAGGGCAGAAAGCGGATGAGGGAGGAGAAGAATCAGTTTTACCTCAACATTGCCGAGATGCAGGGTAGGTCTGCCCTTTGCAGTTGATATGCAGGAGGCAGTGCTAACACATTTCTTAATAGAGGACCAACGCCACAAGCAGAGAGAAATCGAGATCCTACAGCTCAAGTCGACGACGCACCAGCAGACGGTCGCAAAGGAGGCCCAAGAAACAGCTGAAATGCACAACGCTATCGCTGCTCTCAACTCGCGCAGGGATGAGCAGATTTCCCGTCGCGACGCCCTGAAGGCCCAGATTGCAGAGGTTCAGGGCCAGATCGCCGCCAAGCGCGAAGCTCAAAGAGACCACGCTCGCTACCTCGACTCCCAAGCCCGATTTAATCAGCCAGAGCTTGCATTCTGGCGGGACTACCTTTGTTTGGAGATGGAGGGTGCTGGCGTGAGCGACCGTTTGAAGTTCACCTTTACACACGTCAATGAGCGTGATTGGGAGAAGGAGGGTTTCTTCGAACTTGACACGACCTATCGCGAGTACACGATCAGTTACATGAGGCCCCGTCTTGACCAAGAGGAGGTGAACGAAGCGCTGGAGAGGCTGAACAAGTCAAGACAACTCGGTGGATTCCTCAGGCGTATGAGGGAGCTATTCATCGAGGCTTCAAAATGATGCGATATCACGTAGTCGAGGTTTGCGGGTGTTTTGGTGTACTGGCTTTGGGATACCACTGATCTTTTCATGACTGGTTTTTCTCTTTCCCTTTTCTTGCTCTTGCATTTTGAGCTATGCTATGGAGAGCTACTTTTGGAAATCCTTGGTAGATATTGTGCTCCTGTTACTTGGTGCTGTAATATTGCGGAGCGTATTCCAACAGCCAACCCTTCTCAATTTTCGTGACGTCCCTAATGAACGTCTTGTTTGCGGTCTCCATGATTTCGTGGAATATAACCCAATCGGCTTTGCGATTCTAAATAAAATAGGCGTCAGATAGTGACTCAACTGAGATATCGGGCGATGACTTAGACTTACAAACATGAGAGAAGTGGGATGGGCATGCAGGGTCATGCCTCCATCAATCGTCTTGAAGGTCCCATCCGGCTGCATCCTGGCCGCATGGGCGAAGAATCCAGTGGTCAAGCACCTTCGAATTTGTTCTGCCTTGTCAGGCCCTCCAACGCGAAGGACAGCAGATGAAGCCAAGCTTTCCTCGACATTGATCCCAAGCCGCTCAAGATACCTTCGAAGCTGATTGCGGATGCTGAGTGCCCGTGCCATTGACTTAAAGTTCAAATAATTATCGCGGCACCACTTTGCATCCTTCTTCCCCTTTGTAACAAAAGCGTGATATACATTGAGAAGGGTCAGATGGTCACCTTCTTCGACGGCAAACTTCCTCCGTGCGCTTTCTTGGGCCTTTTTCTGCCCCTCATGGGAAAACCAAACATTTCCCTGCAGACTCGTCATCGCAGCTATTGATAGCATCTCGCTCAGACAGCCAAATCCCTGAGCTGAGAGAAGGGCTTTAGCCATCATCGGCTCAACTGCTAGTTCCGCCATCCGCGTGCCGAGCGGTTTGGTCAGCTTGGCGTAATCGTCTAGAGCGCCCAAGGAATACAGAAGCTCCAATGCTCTAATGATGAGTTCGGCGGGAGGCGGGGATAGATAGTCAAATCGCGCAATGTTGTCGATTCCGAGGGCCTTCAGCTGCAGGATGATGGGGGCCAAGTTCGAGCGTTGTATTTCCGGCACGGTAGCCTCTGGAAGACTTGCAAACGCTTGTTCCGTGTACAAGCGGTAGCACTTTCCTGGTTTTGTGCGGCCCGCGCGACCTGCGCGCTGGGTTGCAGACGCTTTTGAGACGGGCGTTGCCGTAAGAGTTTCAATACCGGTGTTGGGATTATATGCTCGTAGCTTCACGTAGCCGCAATCAATAACGTAAACGATTCCTTCGATCGTCACCGAGGCTTCGGCGATGTTTGTTGCCACGATGACTTTGCGGGTGTTCTCGGGAGTCGGCTCGAAGACGTACATTTGCTGGTCGGTCGGTAGCCCTGCGTAGAGGGGTAGTGCTTGGATCGAAGGGGCCTTTGGGTTGAGATTTACAGCACGGTCGGCTATCATTTCGAGCGCAGTGTCTATCTCTTCTCGTCCAGTCAAGAAGATCAAGATATCACCCTCGGGCTCCTGGGTATGGATGTCGAATACAGTTTTGACCGTCCGTTCGACGTAGTCCTCGGCAGGCTGCTCCAGATAATGGATGTCCACTGGATACATGCGTCCTTCCAGGCTGATAATCCGCCCAATGCTTCCTCCAAGCACACCGGGGTTTTCGCCATCGTCAGGGGATTCGCCAGCAAAGAATTTCAAGAAATCTTCTGCTTGGAGTGTTGCACTGCTGACAATGATGCGTAACTCTGGGCGTTTCTTTCGGATCTTTTTCAAGAGTCCAAGAAGCAGGTCGGAACTCAGGGAGCGCTCGTGAGCCTCGTCAACCATGATCACCGAGTAGCGGGACAGCAGAGGGTCAACGAGAGCCTCTCTGAGAAGCATGCCATCGGTGAGAAACTTGATGCGCGTGGCGGCTGAAGTGACATCCTCGAATCTTATCGAGTAACCCACGTCCTGGCCAAGATTACAGCCCATCTCCTCAGCGACTCGTGCGGCAACGGAGGTGGCAGCGACCCTCCGAGGCTGTGTGAAATGTCAGGGAAGCAAAAGACTGGATCCAATTAGAGCTAACTGACCCACCTGCGTGACAGCCATGAGTTTTCCTTCGGCACACCATCCTGCTTGGTCCAAGAACTGCGGTATCTGGGTCGTCTTTCCGCTACCGGTGTGCCCGACGACGATGGTGACCGGAAATGTCTCAACGAGATAAAGAAGAGCTTCGCGGTGGCGCGCAATGGGGAGCAAGGCAGCCGGTTTGTACAGCGAGGGCACGAAATCAGCGTCCTGGTCGGCCATGGGGAAGAGGTTGAGCAGTCGAGCTCCGTGCGCCTGAGGGGCGGGCCGGCGGATCTTCTAAGCCAGAGGGTAAGCGATCCGATTTGGGCGTGTTCTGGACGTTGTGCATCACTGGGAAATCACGGGCCGGGGTGCCGAGGAACAGCCGCAAGGAAGTCGGTTGCGACAGGGGCTGCGTCATTGCGCGGCGCCGGACGAGTTGGGCCCGAGCGGGTAACCATTCATTCCACCTTCTTCCAGGCTCCAGACCATCGCTTCCCACCCACACACTACCCCCGTCTCGTGCGCGCCCATACCTCGAATCCCGCTACGAGCGACACCGCTCACCCTACCGCTCACCACCATGTCCGAGAACTCGCCTGCCGACAAGAGGCCCCGCCCAGTATGTCCACTCGAACCCCGCGCGAAATTGATCAATATATAGCAAAGAGATCGGCCCGAGGCTGATCTGTGTAGGAGAGCATCACCACAAAGCATGACATTGAGTTCGCTTCCGACGATGAGGCCCCGACCCCGGCGACTGCTGGTCCTCCCACTATTTCCCCCCAGCCAAAGAAGGTGAGCTTCCAGGAGCCCGCCAACGACGACGAGACTCCTCCGCCGAAGCCACCGCGACCCATGAGCCCCATGGCTCAGGCAGAGGCCACCCTCATCGAGGCCTTCCCAGACACCGATCCCAAGGTCGTCAAGGCCGTGTTGGTCGCCAGCGGCGGGAAGGTAGAGCCGGCCTTCAACGCCCTGTTGAGTACGCATATTGTTCGCATTGAGGAGGTTCAAGCTGACGGGCTTCAGGCATGAGCGACCCCAACTTCAAGGAAGAGGAGGTACCCCCACCGCAGCCACCACGCCCCAGCCAGCCGCGCAGCCAGCTTGAGCAAGATGAGCTGTACGCGCGCCAGCTGGCCGCTCACTTTTCGAGCTCTGGTAGCAGGGACTACCCGCAGCAGCAGCAACGTCGCATGCAGCCGGAGGATGAGCGCGAGCACAGCTTCTTTGATGGTGAGCAATGCGCCGTCCGCCACGCGCTCCTTGCATCATACTGACGGCGCCAGACGACTTGCCCGTCATCCAAGAGAACATCAAGAAGGGCTTCCTCGAGACCCAGACCAAGGTCAACCGATGGATAACCGACTTCAAGAAGAAGCTGGATGGTGAGGAGGAAGACGAGGCTCAGCCGGGCTCTAGCCAGGTCCCCCGCCAGAATTTCGGCCCCTCGCAGTCAGACCAGCTGTACGGCATCCGCAGGAGCGCCGAAGGCCGGCACAGCGCAGACCGCGAGCGTTACGACGCAGATCCCCGTGTTCTCGGTGACGATTTCTCAACGCTCGAACTGCGCGACAACGAAGGTACGTGGCACATATAACCACAATCCGGGCTTTACTTGTGAACAATTGAGACCTGACCGACCTTTCCCAACAGCAGCCCAGAGGCGTTCTAACCGCCCGTCAGCGAACCCTGACTTGTTCAAATCCACTCCAAAGCCGCCGCAGTCCGGTCCCGTTGACGAAGTTGATGCGCTGTATCGCAACCCTACTCCCCCTCGCCAGCCGTCGCCCGGTGCGAACAAGACCAAGAAGTGGCAGCCTTTGACATCAGTGGCGCCTAATCCCGAGGCGGACGATCACGACCCATTCAGCTTGGGCGACAGCGACGACGAACAGGAGGCGAAGACAAAGGATATCAAAGCCGAGGATACCGAAAGGTTGAAGAAGGCTGCTGCTGCGTCCGAAGCCAAGGACACGACGGAGTCGGGATCGTCTCCTAGACCAGCCGAGAGGAGCGGCAGCGTAGGACAAAAGGATAAAGTTGCCGAGGAGCTGTTGACCGAGAAGAAATAGGCGTCCTATTGAAGGGCCTCAGGTGAGGCATCGGATGGTTGCGGTATTCCGGAAGTATGGCAGGATATTATGGTGAGGCTTTTTATTAGGTTTCTATGGCAATACCATCGCTGGGACCGGTTTGGGACATGACTGATCACCCACTTGTTGTGAATTGTTTCCTATTGTATAAAAACGTCACTGATGCGTAGACTGAAGCACTGTTGAATCTTGATCAGCTGTGTGGAGCTGCAAGTTCCTCGATTCGTGTTGATACCAGAGTCAGCCACTTCTTGAGCTCGCCGTCACTTGCCTTGCAGCTTCAAATTTCCCCACAATAGCCGGGATTGAGCTCTGAGGCTACGGAAGGACTTTCCTTTGATGAATTAGCGCGATTCCCGATCCAGTATCGATGACAACAGAAGCTCAGTAACGGTCGCCAAGAGATATGCACTCAACTCTACATATATATACTTACTTACCTCGACCTTGCCTCAATCCTAATTTCTCGAATCTTTTTCCAAATTGCACTAGTAGCCGCAATGGCTCCCATCCGCTTTAGTGCCCTTCTCCCCTTGTTCCCATTCCTCACTCTCGCTCGAGAAATCACCTTTCCCCCACTTTCGGGCTACCAGAATCAACAAGTCCCCGTGCAACCGGGGTCTGAATTTGATGCTACTGGCAACATTAAAAATGATGGGATATCGGGTGCCAAGTTTGCGGGCCTGATGACTTTTGCGAACTTGCCATACGTACACTGCCTGGCGGCTGACGAACAAGACGTTGAAAAGTTCGATATTGCTTTTCTGGGAGCACCATTTGACACGGTAAGTTTTCTTTGAGGCGTGGATTGATTGTTATCATTCTATTGGGGCTCAGGAGCGGTGATAATCGAGATGACTAAAAGCTGGTCCGAGAAGTACTCGGCGGCGCTACCTTTGGCCCTCTTGCTGATTTACTTTTTTTTAGGGGGTAACAGCTCGACCGGGCGCCCGATATGGGCCAGGAGGCATCCGTGTCGGCTCAAGGAGGATGGTTCCGGAGGAATGGAATATTTACACTGGTGGGTAATCGCTTTTCTTTCCCATGCAGCAACAGTTCGGTCGAGAGCGATGTTCAGAAGGAGGCCGGCCGTGGTACGAGCTTCCGGTACTCGCCACCATCAGCCTCCCTGAGGCTCGAGCGACATTGGGCGGGCTTATAGTGAGCGCATGCTATTAATGCTGCACGCCTTGAGTGGTACGAGAAACGTCCAATCGTGCGACATTACCACCGGGCCGTCGGTAACAGACTGCCTAACGCTAATGCACGACTGGACTATCTGGTTATGTCTTCTGCGCAATGGATTCAAGTACCTGGAAGGATACGACTGATGCAGCCGCGACGATCTTGTAGGAGAGAACGCCTATCAGAGCTGGGCCAAGATTGTAGACTGTGGGGATGCGCCACTCACTTTTCTGGTATGAAGACGCTTCGTTTGCTACAGATACCCATGGCACTGACGTGTAGGTAGGACAACACGGTAGCCCTCAAGCAGTTAGACAGGGCGCACAAGGTACATATCACCACTTCTACGGATCTCCGGCCCTAGCGCGTGAGGAATGCCTTCGGAGCCTTTCATTGTCCAGAGCAAGGGCCAGATTGCACAGGCGGAAACGGCGGGCACCAGCGGTGTGGAATAAGTGCGGTCGTTTGCAGTCTGCTCTTCGGCTATGACGCTGCGATCTTGTCATGGATCCGGGGAGAAGTGAGGCAAGCGAATCGGAGAAGGCCCATTGTCCTGACTTGAAATTGTGTGAAACAGGTCCTTGCAGGACGTACGACGAACTCGAGCGACTACACAACGCCTAGAATCATCACGCTGGGTGGCGACCACACCACGACACTCTCGGCACTGAGATCCACTGCAGAGAAATGGGGTCCGGTCAGCGTTATCCATTTCGACAGTCACATTGGTAAGCATTTGGTGATATGTGGCGGGGCTTTCTGCTGATACAATGGCTACAGATACCTGGGATCCTGATGTTCTTGGTAAGTGCGGTCGTGCTTCAGACGCTATACACCAGAGAGCTGACGAATATCAGGCGGGGGTATCTCACACTACGCTGTGCGTATAGTGCCACCTGAAACCCTAGGGGCGATGGATGGCTGACGTATACCAAACGCAGGGAGTCAATCATGGCACATTCCTCCACATAGCACATGAGGAAGGATTGATCCGCAACACGTCGATTCATGCGGGCATTCGAGCTCCAGTGATGCGGCCGAAAGGAGACATCCGCAATGACATTAGATGCGGGTTCGACATGGTCAAGGCTAGAGAGATAGACCGAATCGGCATCGATGGAGTCATCGAACGCCTGAAGCAGCGTGTCGGAGACAGCAACGTCTACATTTCCGTCGACATTGATGTCCTCGACCCAGCATTTGCACCAGGTGAGTCAAGGAAGCCTGCGGTATGATTGGTGTTGCTGACATGACGTGCAAGCAACCGGCACAGCCGAACCGGGTGGATGGTCATCCCGTGAGCTGCTCAGCATTCTTGATGGGCTGAGCGGACTGAATGTCATTGGCGCAGACATCGGTAAGCATCAGGCGCGTCTCCAGGAATTGTTACTAACGAGGAGCCAGTGGAGGTGTCGCCGGTGTGGGATAATGCCGGAGAGACGACGGTGCTAGCAGCAGCGCAGGTGGCGGATTCTCTCCTGACACTGATGGTGCAAACGCCGGTCAAGTCGAAGGTGGAGGAGCTGCAGTGAGACGGTGTGACGATGGATAGCCTGAGGAGGACCAGGGGACTTGAGTGGCGAAGAATAGTGCTAGCGTTCGTACGTGAGGTAACAAGAGGCGAGGCGAGGCTAGTGGCCACAAAGTAGTTGCCGGGTGTGTGGGGACGGACAGGCCTGCCCCACCATCCCCTCTTCGTTAGTGAGATCATCAACAACGTCTGCCACTTTATTCGGCCGTCCCCATCTCCTACCATCTGCCCCTGCAACAGACCACATCCAACCCAGCGCCATGGACCAGAAGCGCGACGAAAACCACGTCGAGGAGCCCAAGCGCTTCGAGCCGAAGAAGCCCGTGCAGCTTGACCCGCCTAAAGACGATCCCATCACTCTTGACTATCTGGCCAAATGCGACGGTGCGATCCATCGTGTAGTCTTCTTTCTTTAGCCTGCATGCGCTGACGCCCGCGTCCAGGAACCACCGAGGGTCACCCCACGCTGGTTGCCATCAAAGTACGCCCGCAACCGCCCCGGTCCTGCTGACCTGGCACTAATAGCTTTACTCCAGGGCACTGTATTTGACGTCTCCAAAAACGAAGCATACGGCCCAAAGGGCCAGTACAAGGGTGAGTGCCCTTTTTGCCCGTCATGTCTCTTCCCGCCAACGCAACATCTAAACCCCCACCCCCGCTACGAGTCATCCCGTGTAACCAGCGTCTGAGTCCTGACTGCTTGCCCTTCTTTCAGTTTTTGCTGGTAGGGAGCCCAACCGCGCCCTGGCTCAGTCTTCGCTCAAGATCGAGGACTGCCGCCCGGAGTGGGAGGACTTGTCGGACAAGGAGAAAACGGTCCTCGATGAGTGGTATACCTTCTTCAGCAAGCGCTACAATATCGTGGGAAAGGTGCAGCGCGATGCCAGTGCGACTCTGTAAGTAAACCAGAGAATCAAATGACTTCTATCTGTCCTTGTGAGCGCATGTTGCAGCACCAGCCCGTGGGTTGCGACCTGTGTTGAGATGATGAGATGTTGCTTCCCGCAACAGCAATGTGAGAGGCAGGCGAGGCTTACCATTTGTGCGCTGAATCTGAAGAGCAACGGTTACCACATCCCGCCCCGGAAAGCAGCCGAGTACGACGGTTTTGTTATTTGGCTCCGCATGCTGCCTCGCGCTGTTGTACTTCATTGCTTTTTGATGGTTGTGCAAGCTCTAGCCTCGGCTCCATACAGATGACCAGCACCCGGGTACAGGAATGGCGCTATGCACGTTCGAGGTCTGTTGCAGGTATGCCTCACACGGTTACACATGGATGTACATGCAGGCATCTTTGTTTGTCCTACATCTGCTCAGGATTCTGAATCCCTCATCACTGCTGCTAGAAGATTTGGGTCGATCATTCTTGCTAACGTCTCATTAGGCAACTCGCGTCAAAATCATCGTGGAGGCTATGAAGTTGCTTCTCGACTACGCATGCAGCGAGAAGAAGGATGTAAAGGAACACTTTCGATTAGCACTATCATGCAAGACAAGCAAAATCAAGTCATATCAGACAAACAAAAAAGAAGCCAAGCCAAAGCGACAAAAAAGCCAAGTCATAATGTCCGTTATGATCCCAAGCCAAATGCAGGAAAACTTGGAGAAAAAGCGATATGCAAAAAAACCGACCGGAAATGACTGGCAGATAATCGACAAGATTGGAGACATCCACCGTCTTGATTCAGCAACGCTCTTGTCCACCCAGGAAAGCTGATCACGTTCTTGGCCGCCTGTCGTAATACCAAAGAAAGCCTCACCGAATACGATGTTCTTCATAGGACGTCAAGGGACAAGTGCTTCCTTCCACCGTCGCTTTCAATGTCTGCTCACATCATCTGTCCGTCAAAGGCTCGTCCAGGTGGCGGCTGGACATGCTGCGGCGAACCGGCTGCCACGCACGCCGGACAATTCTCGCAAGGCTGCCTCCACTCTCTCTTGATGCTCCAGGCACCGAAGCACTGGTGGTTGGGGTCATTGCGCGCGAAGTGGCAATGCTTGATCAGCCGTCGACCCACGTGGCTGCAGTGGTAGTGGATCGCCTCGTATTGGCACATGGTGGCTGGAGAGATTGAAGAAGCGGTGAGTGCCGTGTATAGTCGTCGAGTGAAATGGTTGGGCGATTGCAATGCGAGTAGAGCCTGTGCTCTTCTTGATTGGTTAGGAAGACAGAAGTAACTGATCCAAGAACGACTGTGTGTCGGTGGCGTCGGCAGTGGCGCATGTCAGACGGGAGCGAAGGCACGGGAACCTGGCGGACTGATGATAATATGGCCATATACGTACGAGGCTTTCAGCGTGTGCTAGCGCTTGTGTGTCTGAGACCGGCTGACAGCCGGTGTCGAAATGTCAAAGGATAAGAGCGTGAAGCTTGTGCAGCCACGCGTCTGATTAAGGTATAAAAAGACAGTTGCGAGATTTTTTTTTTTTCTGAACAAGATTGAAAGAAGATTGCCACCGTTTGTTTTGGACAGCACCACCGGTAGTAAGTCGTAGCTCCTTATATACACCAAGGTCCAGACTCTCCTGCCTTTCCTGAGGCGGTCATACAGCGGGCCACCCCGGCCTATCCCCCCACTCCGCGAAATGAAGCAGGTTCTTCCGACTGCTCACAAAGTTCGGTCTGAGCTTCCATTGATCGAGTAAAGTCCTGGTATCGGATACGGCAGAGCGGAGTCAATGTCCCTAGGCTGACAGGGCTGGCCTGGCGCTTCCTCCCGCAGAATCCTTGCAAACGGATTGGTAGGCGCCGTCGAAGACTCCCGTACGCCAAGGTCCATCAGAGAAGTTGCCTGGTTCTCAACTGGTGGGGTAACAGCTCTCATCGCACAAGGGCAAATGGGATTCAGCAACAATCACAGATTTAGGATAGTACGGATCGCATGAGGATCGCTTTCGTCTGGGCGCCAGCAGACCGTGATTCCACCTGACGTAACACGATGATGAAGCGAGAAAGATTTTCGTCGCTTGGCTTTGGTCCCTTTGTCGATTCACACGGGCCAGTGCAGCGACGGCCTGAATGAAGGATCCTTTTTAGCGTCGTGCATATGTAGCAATCACACTTTGATGGATTGTGCATGCGGCACCATGGACCGGGCCGTCCGATCCTTCACCAGCATTTGAGGCCTCAACAAAGCCAGGGATTCTTTCTGATATCATAAAGAGTTATATTCCGCTGTCCGCCGCACGTTGACACAACAGGCTGGGCACATCCAGGGTCTTAGCGTAGCCTTGGACAAGGCTCATTGGTACGAGCCTAACGATGTTGAAGCGGGAAACAAGGGTAATGCAATCAAACGTTACGGCTTCCTCCACGCGAACTCAGGGGGACAGCTCCATCGCCATACACAAGACAGGTTTTGGTGAAATTCATTGAAGCATGCTACTTTTGTTCCATCCGCGATACCACATCAACGCCAAATACTGAGGATATTGTGCATCTTATTACAAGATTCAAGACACTTCAGCTTCACCGTTTGACACCCTTGTTGCGCGCACGGCGCATCTGCCGCTTCCTCGCAATGATCCTCGACTGTTTGGCGAGCTTTTCGTCCTTCGCTGCCGATTTTGCGTTCTTCTTGGATGAGCCTTCATCGTCATCTTCATGCCCTCTCTTACGCTTTCCCGCGCCCTTTGCCCCGTTCTTTTGGCCCTTTCCTCCTTTGCGTCCCTTCTTCGGAGTCTTTTCCTCCTCGTCATCGTCCTCGGAGCCGCTGCCGTCCTCGGTCGCCTTCTTACGGGTCTTCTCGCGCATCTTCGCCTCCATTTCTCTCCGCCTCTGAACCACCTGTGCATTCTCGATGGCAAACTCGACAATCAGACGTTTCTTCCTGTCCTGGATATCCTCGGGCGCCACCTTCTTGCTCTTTTGGGTCGTCTCCAATGCCTTGTAATCTATGGCGTGGCAGTTGAGCCATCGGAGACCCATCAAAGCGTGACGGTGAGTATAGTACTCGATGAAACCATAACCTCTGCTGCGACCAGCGCCGCTGGTCTCGCTAACCTTGGTTCCATCCTTGTTCTCGAACACGATTTTGGCCTGCTTTACCACACCCTTGCCCTTCTTTCTCCTCTCTTTATCAGCCTCGCGCATTTCATCATCGCCACGTCGGAGCTCTTCTTGCGACAAGGGCGAGCGCTTTCCCTCTTTCATGTCCTTGGCGAAGCCGACAATGGCCTGACGGGCAAGCTGCTTGAGGTCCTTGGAGGTAATAGTGCGGGGAATATTGCGGACAGACAAACGAGTCAAACTCATGTGAAGTGAGGGATTACTCTCGATCAGGTTCTTCCGTTGCTTCACACTGGCCTCACGGAGCTGGATTTCAGCGGGAGAGAGGAGCTTGTAGAGCGGCGAATTGGACGCGATGGTTCCCTCGGAGAGCAAGTAGAGCTTGCGCTTGTCGTTGTCTCTCTTGTAGCGATGTGCCACGCCTTCTGCCGTGAGCTTCTCGGCTTCATTGCGCTCCACCGCCTTTGTGATGTTCAAGACGCGACCGTCCATGGTGTATTGTCCGGTCGGGTCGGCCTCGGTGTTTTGCAGCACCGAGTGGGCAGCAATAGGAGCAGACTTGTCCTTGAGGTTCTGCGGGTTATGCTGCTTTGGTGCGTTTTTCAAGCAAGCAATGGCATCATCGTCTTTGAAGAAGCAGACGAATCCAGTGCCTTTCGGCTTTTCCGTGACACGATCGATGACAACCCTGGCATACCGAACGCCACCAAATTGTTCAAAATGTTCCTCAAGATCCTCATCCGTGCATGTGAATGGTAGGTTGCGTATGAAGAGAGTGGTGGTGCTGTAAAAGTTTGTGGTGCGTGGGGTTTTGTGCTCTTCCTCGTCAATGTATCTCTCCTCGTCATCGCTGTCTTCTTCCTCATCGTCATCGTCGTCGTCATCATTCTCGTCGTCTTCGTCCGCTTCTTCTTCGTCCTCATCATCTTCTTCGTCCTCCTCGTTCTCTTCGGCTTCTTCATCTGCCTCGTCGTCGTCGGCAGCTTGATCCTGGACCTTTTGCCAAGTCTCCTTGTCGACAGACCAGTCAACGGCCAGGGTACGGCCATCGATTTCCTTGCCGTTGACAGCTTCGAGAGCTTTCTCGGCGTTCTTCCTCCCCCTCAGTGTGACGAAGCCGTAGCCGGCCAGCATGCCGTTGGACTTCTTGGGCAAGATGGCCTTCTTGATCTTGCCGTAGCTGAGGAAGAGCTTGGAAAGCTGGTCCTCGGTCTTTATACTCCAAGGCAGGTTGCGGATGATCAGCTTGGACTGGCTGGGCTGCATCTGCTCCTCCTTCCTCTTCTTAGCCTCAACGGCAGCCTTGGCAGGCTGGCTGACACCATGTTCGGGGTCGCGATGGCGGGGCTCGGCGATGTCGACCTTGATCTTGCGGCCTTGCAGGTCGGAGCCGTCAAACTCGTCCCTCGCACGGGCGGCGTCCTCAGCGTCGGCAAATGTGACGAAACCATAGCCCTTGCATTGTTTGGACTCCTTGTCGAGGACGGCGACGGCATGCTTGATAGGGAAAGATTGCGAGAAGTGATCGGTCAAGTCATCGGTGGTAACGGTTGTGCCCAAGCCGCGCACGAAGAGCTGGCGGCGATGCTTGAGGGCGCTGTCGTCGGCGCGGGATTCGTGGGTGGTGGACGCGGCAATGGTCGACTCAGTAGGAGCGCCGTTGGCAGAAGAGGAGGCGACAGCAGCGCCGTCCTCGGAAAGGCGCTGTCTCTTGCGGTGGGGGCCCATGATGATTTGGTGATCTGGGAAGCAGCGTTTGAGAGGCCCAAAAAAAAGTTGCCCTGACTTCACGCCCACGCGTCCAAGCGTCCGACAAGCTGCCGCGCGCCAAGCCGCTGCCTCCGCCCCGCCACTGCTCCTCGCAACTCCGCCGCCCGTTTATGCTTTCCACCCAAACACTCGGCCTGCTTCACTTTCCTCGACGAAACACGACGTCACGGCTCACGCCACGCTTATCTCCACTTCCTGCGCGTCCTCCCTGACTCATGCCCCTGCTCACCCGAGGAAACAGACTCAAGCCGCGTCCATCAGCTGCATGTCACATTAAGCATAATCATCGAAGGCCACAACGATTCATCAAGCTCCGCACTGTAAAGCAGCTATTCCATCAGCTTCATACATGTGTCTGCCAATTGATTCCCATTTTCCAGAAATATCTACATTTTCACACATGCCGCTCAGACCGGATAGATGCTTCCGACAGCGCGCAAATAGCTTCACAGCCCCAATTTGTAAGAAGAAACTTGGATTCCCATTCCGGTGAAGCCGAAAACGTCATGTAGGCAGTCTGAATCAGCAATGACGTCCCCTACTACATCCCATCGGCCCCCGTCATCCATCATGGCCGAGGTTCGCTTGCGCCACGGCAGGGAAGCTGTTGCTGTTGAGTCGAAAACACCAAGCCAAGACACTTTGCCACTGCCTTGGACCCTCTGACAACTGCCGGTCCTTGAATTACACGGAAACACCCGTCACCCCCGCCGTTACAACCCACCTGCTGCCTGGTCACCACGCTCATCGCTGCAGCGAGACACCGGAGACGTCTCCAGTTTTGCTCTCATCCCCAGCAATTTGACTTTCTGTGTTTCGGAGCTAGTCTTGCACAACTACTCAATTCGTCATAGGCCCAGGCCGAGTGTCCAGTGTCCAACTTCTATATCAACAATCTCTTAACAGGTACCGTCGTCGTTCTTAGTCATCGCGCCAGAATTTCACGAAATGAAGCCATGGGGGCCATGAAATACGACGAGGCGATGATCTTGACATGTACGCCAGTGGAAGCATACAATATGATACACACGGAATGAACCTTCGGCATTTAAGCCATAGATGCAGGCATGATGCCGAGATTCGCCTGACAATCCGGGGTACCTTATCTTCGAAATCGATCTCCCGCTGAACCTTGGCCTGTCCCTCCCTTCGGCTCTACATCCGTACTACTGTTGACGCCGGTGCTCTCAGCAGACCAGGCATGGCCATGCCATCACACAGACTCTGCTCAGGCCATCAAATCCACCTGCGGCACAGCACTGACGACTCATTCAGGCCTCCACCAGCTGCAGGGGCATGGTCTGTGCTTGTACCGTGGCTTAAATGAATTTCAATGTGCCGACCGTTTGCTTGCATTGCCGAACGCCTGCTAACCAGTACCATGCCAATAACAACAGCAAAAAGCAAAGCTCGCGTATGCAGTGGCTGATTGATCCTGAATGGCCGTTGCACCACTGGGGCTGAGCCTGGTGTTGCCTTACTGCAGCCAAAAGTCATTTCCTTTCCTGGACTACATGACTCTCTAGCCAAGCGCTGCTTCACGCCTTGGATCACCCGACTTCTTCACAGAAAACGCTCGCCGATCTGTAGAATGCTGTCAAAGGATATGTCAGCCTCCGCAGTAAAGGCTCCATACGAGCTATCTGGGGGTGGCGTTTCATAGCCACTATTGTCGCTACCGGAGTCTTCGGGCTGGCTTTCCCACGCGGCGGCGGCTAAAAGCCATGGCGAAACGGGAGGCTGAAACAGGACACAATGCCGAACGCAACAAACTACCGAGCTTAGGCACGGAGTTGCGGAATACGACAAAAGGCGCTCCCACTTCTTCGAAAATAGCTAGAACGGTGCCAAGGAGCCCGGCACTCGCCCCAAAGCACGGGATTGAGATCGGCAACCAGCGAACTGTTGGCCCTATGGCAGATGCCCTTTTGGTGTCATGGAAAAGGCAGGTGTGTATATATGTATCTACCTCCCGTCCCGGTCTCCGATAGCCGTTCCCTCACCCTGTACCTTTTCCAGCCTTCGATATGATGCATTTAACGCTGTCGGCCGCCGCTGTGGCCGGGTTTCTCTCCCCAGCTCTCGCCTATCCCTCGGAAATCAGGCCGCGCATTGTTAAGAACTCAAGCGGCCTGCTTCCTTGCTACAACTATGTTGTCATTGGTGGTGGTGCTTCAGGTTTGACTGTGGCCAACCGTCTGTCCGAAAATCCAGGTTTGTCTTTTTAATTCGCTACTCGACCCTTCTGTACTAACAAAATCACAGGCACCTCCGTTCTCGTTATCGAAGCTGGCGACTTGTAGGCTCAATGTTGGCAACTAGGAAATTGACGGGTGCTGATCTTGCTTTTCTAGCGACCAAGCGGAGGATTTCATTGAGATTCCTGGCCTTTCAGGCGGAGCAGTCGGAACCAAGTACGACTGGAACATTTCTTATGTCGCGACTGCCGACGTAAACGACCGCGCGGTTTCCATCCCCCAAGGAAAGGCCGTTGGTGGGTCAACATTGCTCAATCGTATGCTTATGCATCGTGGCTCAGCCCACGACTACGATCGATGGGAAGCCTTGGGCAATGCGGGATGGAGCTGGACTGGCCTGCTGCCGTTTTTCAAGAAGGTAGGTTGGACTTTGCGGGAGAACACGAGCATACACTGAAATTCGATCAGAGCGAGATCTTCTCTCCGCCAAACGCCGATGTTGCCGCGCAGTACGATATCACCTACGATGAATCAGCCCACGGCACCGAAGGCCGCATCCATGCGTCTTATTCTCCCTGGATTTGGCCATCGACCGGTAGGCAAATTTTCGAGATATTTGTCCACAGTGTTTTTTATTGACATGCCTTCTAGAAAATTATGTTGCGGGTGCGAAGGAGCTTGGCATCAATATCCCCGTTGATGGCCAAAATGGCGAGGCTCTCGGTGCATACTGGATGACACACGCTCAGGACCCCTCTACAGTCACAAGAAGCTCCGCTCGCAAGGGTTATTGGGATACCGCCGCTGATCGCACCAACTTCCATATTCTTCCCAACACCCATGTCACCAAGCTACTCCTGAACGGCACAACCGTCACTGGTGTTGAATTTGCTGCTTCGGCCGGCGCAGCTCGCCAGACTGTTTCCATCAGCAAAGAGGCGATCTTGGCTGCAGGTGCTCTCCACACACCCCAGATCCTACAGTTGTCAGGCATCGGCCCTGCTTCCCTTCTCAACCAGCTTGGTATTACGCCGGTCGTGGATCTTCCTGTTGGATACAACCTGCACGACCACGTCATGGTCCCCATTGTCCACAACGTTGATCTTGCTCTTCAGTCCGCCAATCTGCAGTCCAATACAACTTTCGCTGCCGAGGCGCGTTCTCAGTACGATTCTGAAAAGACAGGCCCCTACTCCACGGCTACCGGAGACATTCTGTTTTTCCTACCCACGGAGAACTACACTACTGCAGGTTCATCTCTGCATGACCAGGCGCTTGCTCAGAGCCCGAGTGACTACCTCGATTCCGACACCCCGTCGTCTTTCCTCACGGGTTATGCTTCCCAGCATGAGCAGCTCGCCGAGACCCTTGTGGCTTCTGACGCTGCCACCATTGAGGCTATCCCCTCTGACGGAACCATCATCGTTGCTCTCATGCACCCCTTCTCACGCGGCACTGTCAAGATCCAGTCGACCGACCCCTTTGAGGCTCCGCTGGCAGACTCGGCATTCTTGAAGAATCCGTTGGATGTCGCCGTGTTGGTTGAGGCTGTCAAGTTTGCTCGCAACCTTTTCAACACCACCGCTTTCGCTCCTCTGAACCCCGTCGAGCTTGTTCCTGGATCCAACATCACCACCGACGCCGCCATCGAGACTGCGGTTCGCAACAGCGCAACCACTGTCTTCCATCCTGTCGGCTCTTGTCACATGGGTAAGCAGGAGGAGGGAGCCTGTGTCGATGCTCAGCTCAAAGTCTATGGTGTTGAGAAGCTGCGTGTTGTTGATGGCAGCGTCATGCCCCTTGTTCCTGCGGCTCACACCATGGGTACTGTGTACGGTGTCGCCGAGAAGGCTGCTGACATCATTCTGAACGGCTCTGCTTGAGAGTCTGATATTCGTTTAAAGTCCTTTCATGTATGATATTGAGATACAATGCTTTATGTAAATTTGTCATGAATATTTTCCCAGTAGAAACTTTCCTTCTACCTTCCTCTAAACTCTTTGAAAACTTCTTCCACTGTCCTTCCTTGCTTGATTCCTTCTCCGCACTTTTCATCCGCTTCGACAATTCCAGGAATTGCCTCAAGCACGGCCTCGGCTTGGTCCCGCGGGACCCTTACGACGCCATTCAGGTCAGCAACGATGTAATCACCAGGCTCAATCCACGCCTCTTGGTCTGCTGAATTAAGGCGCACTGGCACATTTATGGCCGAAGGCCGGCAAACTGCGCCACCTGCAGTGGTACCGACCGCCCTTGCAAAGATCTGCACGATCATGGATTAGCGCTGAGGCAATCACTTGGGTTGATGGTGTCTACCGGAAATCCCAAAACACGGTGCTCTTGAAGGTCCCTCAGCCGCCCGTCAATAACAACTCCCGCAGCACCGAGCTTCTGGGCGCGCAAAGACATGAGACCACCGTAGACGGCATTGACATGGGGCAACGGTTGTGAGATGAAGACCACCGCATCTTGCGGGATTTGGTCAATCTATTCACAATCAGCTCGGTTCCGCTATTCTATTAGATTCAAGGTGCAGACTCACATAGTTCCCTTGGACTTTGGGGGACTCGGTGTCAGATTTCGGGACAAATTTGACAGTGAATGCCTCGCCAACTATTTTGGTTGGCCCGGATTGAAAGACCGGAGAGTACATGGTCAAGCCATCAAGGAAACCGCCATGGGGGTGCTTGAGTTTGCTCAGACCATCTGCAACCTGGGAATGCATCAGCCTCCGTGAAGAGTTAGGGGGGGTTTTTTTTTTTTTAATGGGAGACACACATCGCAGGTAGTCCACTGTTTGAGACGCTCGACAATCGAAGCTGACATCTTGGTTGGATGAAATTGTTGTAGAAGACGACGAGAATAATTCATGTCCTCCTCAAATTTGATGTTGGTTGGAAAGCCGCTAGTAATATGTGTGATGGAAGCGGGGTCAATCGTCGGGCGTTTTCCGATCAGCGGATGATGCTCCGATACTCTTCGATTGCTCTCAAGACCCGTAGTCTGTCAAGGAAGACGCAAGAATGGTTAGGAGATTGTCTTCAGATGCTCACGCTCTTAGAGAAGAGCAATCGAGATCCGGCACGCCGATACCCGTATGATGTCGGTGCTACCCTCTCTCGGACCTACGCCGAAGCTCATGGATTAGAGCGGCATACGGATGCTACCGAAAGCCCTATTTGCCCGTCGCTGGCAGGGGTATAGCAGGGGTATCTCGTTTCACCGCCTAGGGGGCATTCCAATTTACTAAGTGAGTATGCGTTCTGTGCTAAGAATCCATCTTGAGGGGAAAAAAACACTAAGTATGTTCCAGGGCATGATTCTAGCATAGATATCGAGTTTCACGTAATCTGGACATGGCGTTGTGTTGGAAAGATCCTGTAAGTCGTCGGGCAGATTGATTTCTGCCGGTACAAATTTCGTGTTCCGGACGGGCACGAAACTTGGTAGCGACGGGCAGATAGGACTTTGGGTACGGACGCCCATAGAGGCCACAGAGGCACGGAGGTTTGCCGATAGCAGATGCGTGCGACACATCTTTCTTATAGACTGCCGGCGCATAGACTTTTCGTGTCGAAAACCTTGCAACATTTCAGCCATGAGCGACCAAGGATTTCCCGCCAGCAACCGTACGTGGCAGATACTGCATCAGGCGAAGAAGAACGGGTATGCAGTTGGTGCCTTTAACTGGTAATTATATACTGCAAAAATGCATAAATAAAAAAGACTAATATGTTGGACTATAGCTACAACAACGATGGCGTTATGGCTGTCATCCGGGCTGCGGAGAGGAAGAGATCACCTGCAATAATCCAGATCTTTCCATGGATGATGCATTTTCAGGGCGATCATTTCATCAGGTACATCGCTTCGGCTATCCGAGATGCCTCGGTACCCATTGCCTTGCATATGGATCACTGCATCAAAGACGAAGATGTGCAGCACGCTCTCACGCTACCCTTCGATTCGATCATGGTGGATGCATCAACTTCCGGAGGGGAACTCAATGCCGAGTACTGTGCGCAGATTGTTCAGCAAGCAAGTCGACTTGGAATTACCATTGAAGCCGAGGTGGGACGTATCGATGGTTGCGAAGATGGTCTCCCCGAAGCGGACATGGAAGCGGCCTTGACAGACCCCAATGAAGCGCGAGATTTCGTAGCGAAGACGGGGGTGCATTTCTTAGCGCCTTCGTTTGGGAATGTCCATGGTCCATATCCCCCGGGCGGTGCTGCCAAGTTCTGGAAGCTCGACAGGTTCGTGATGCCCCTTCATTTTACTTCTACATGCTCATATAAGTCTTGTCAGATTGACCGCCATTGGCACTGAGATTGGTCCTGACATTCCCCTGGTCCTTCACGGAACACATCCTGTATCGGATGAGCTGTTTCAAAAGGCAATAGGATGCGGCGTCGCGAAGATCAACCTGAATCGCAACGTCAGAGATCCGTATACGGCGTTCGTTGCGGAAAAAGCAGGGGAATTGGAGCTGACTACGTTGAAAGAGCAGGCTGTGGAAATATATGCAAAATCCATAGAGCGCATACTTGATGTGTTTGGGTCGTCTGGGAGAGCATAATGCAGCCGAATGCATCGTAGAGAGCTGTACAGCCACCCTGAATAAGGGTTGCCATATCGCCACGTTCCGTAAATGAAACCATCTTATTTTTTTTCAAATTTTTTTTTTACGTGCAATTCTTGATGCCTACTTGATACCCGCTACCCACTACAATTTGCTTACTCTAAGCAGCCGCCACCAAACAGTCTATTATGCATTTCTCAACCTTTGGTTCTTGCAATAGTTCCCACAATTCTCTAATCCCCGGGAATCCATTATGCTTAAGTAGTAGTGTCGGCTATTTCACTTTCATATTGTATGTTAGAAAGCCTAGCAAAGGGCAAATCCAAACTTTTATTTTACATGAATCACTTCACACTCACCCCCCGAGAGAAAGATGACTGGGAATATAAGTTGAAGTTGAGCAAATATCATTACTGCATAATATCTTTTAATTGTACAAATCAACCATCCAAGGGCGAGGATGAAATAGGGGGCAAGGGCACGTCCAGCTTGGCAGCCATATCCTTGAACATTTTGATGTCTGCATCGGCAAATGGAATTCCCTGGCGAGTTCGCTGCTGAGAGAGCCTGTGTTCCGGCTCACCTGGGAAGAGAACCTCGGAGAATCCGGGAGCCGGAGGAACAGCGTGAACGCGCTGGGCCAAGACGTCCATGCGTGAGCGGAATTCGTCTGATGACATGAAAATATCAGGCTTGATAGCAATAAAGCAATGGCCGACATTCTGAGGCCTTGCTTCCTTGTACTGGTCACCGACCTCTCCACCAAAGGCAGCGCCGGAGAGAACGCCTGACATGACATCCATAAGGATGGCAATTCCAGAGCCCTTTGGCCCACCGATAGGAGCCATCATTCCGTTCAAGGCCTCCTTGGAGTTGGTGGTAGGATTGCCGTCGGCGTCCATAGCCCAGCCCAGGGGAATGTCCTCGCCACGGAGAGCAGCGCGACGGATCTTTCCCTTTGCAACGACGGAGGGGGCCATGTCGAGGATGTAGGGAACTTCATCTTTGGAAGGAGCTCCAGCAGCGAAGGGAGAAATGCCCAGCAGGGTTTCCTTGCCGCCAAAGGGAGCCATTTGGCGAGCAGAATTGGTGAAGACGAGGGAGATCATGCCTTCTTGCAGGGCCTGCAAGACGTAGGTGGCGGCCATGCCGAAATGGTTGGAATGGTTGGCTGTGACGATGCCGATGCCGTAGGTCTTTGCGCGATTGATTGCTTCCTGCATGCCGCGAGTGGCAACGATGAAGCCGAAACCATTGTCGCCGTCGAGATGGGCGGCGACAGGGGTCTTTTCGTCCACCTTGATGGAGGGGCTCGGGTTGACGAGCTTGGAAGTGACACGGGCCAGATATTGCTGTTGATGGTTAGTGCGGGTGTGCGTGATTGGGAAAGTGGAGGGGTTTTATGTACCTCAAGGCGCATCAGCCCGTGGGTGCCCTGGCAGCATGGTCAGCAAGACGGAAAAGGGAAGGTGCAAGAGGGCAGCTTACCACGCCGCGCACATCGGCCTGGACCAAGCAATTGGCCATCATTTGGGCGTCATCTTCAGACAGGCCGCCTTTGATCAGCACGGCCTTGGCGAAAGATGCAGCTGCATCGGGAGCAATGTAATGGCTTTCAGAGGAGGACATTTTGATGGTCTGCGGAATTGTGCATAGTGCAGATGGGTTTGGAGGGTGTAATAAAGAAGCGGCATCGGGGACAGGCCGTGTTGGTGCACATGGAAGGCGGGGCACTGAGGAAAGCGTCGGCGCGTGGGCCGAGGCCGCAGCTGATCAAAATCCACCAGCCCTCGCTCCCGCTCCGTCTCATCGCTCTCATGCCGCCCGAACCCACTCCGCCCAAAAAGCCCATCGCATGCGTCCGGTGCCGACACCGCAAGGTCAAGTGCGATGGCCTGCTGCCCGCCTGCTCCAATTGTCTCAAAGCCCGTGTTCCGTGCGAGGAGAGCGCTGGCTCCGAGAAAAGGTGCTCCGCCCACCACTACTGTAGCCAACCCACTGACCTCAATCAGGTACATTCGCGAGCTCGAGGCCCGAGTCCGAGAGCTTGAGACTCAACTCACGAGCCTCCGCTCTCCCACGGACCATGTCGTCGCCCCCAGCCAACCCGACCCCTCACCCGGCAATGCCAGTGCCGTCCAAGCTCACACCCCATCCACCCCCCGCATCGGTCCGGAGCAGCCGCTAGCCCACGAGGTCGGACTCCTTTCCCTGCAGGCCGCCAACTCTCCAAAGTATCTCGGTCCTTCGTCCGGCGTGGCCTTTGCCCGTTTGATCTTTGCCTCAGCACCCCACACCCAGGGACTGTCGACCCACTTCGCCGCTGACCTCCCGCAATCCCACCTTTCCGACATCTCTTCGGCCTCGCATCTGCCCTCTCTCCCCGAGATCCACCGCTTTGTTGCCGCCTACTTTGACCAGTTCCACCATCTGTATCCCTTTCTGGATGAAGTCTATGTCGACGACCTTGTCGAAAAATGTCTAGCCAAACCCTCTCTCGCCACCGATTCTGACATGTGCATGCTTTTCCTGGTCATTGCCATTGGTTCTCGTGCCGTCGAATCCCAGCTTGGTGCAGACTTTGCCTCTGCCACCTATCTTGCCGCCGCCATCAAGTTTCTGTCCGACATAGCACTGCATGAATCCATACAAGGCGTCCAGATTTTGCTTCTCCTCGTCCTGAGCAGCTTCTGCTTTCCTGGTGGCCTTAATGCCTGGTTTCTGACCCACACCATCATTGCCAGCTGCCTAGACCTGGGCTTGCAGAGAAAACAGCCCATGGGTGAGCCCAACCGCCCCGCCCCTCCCAATGTGCTGCTGACCTGCTTCTAGAGACGGATGACGACAGACCACAGCCAAGATATGGCGGCACCGTTGCTGCTCATGACACAAGGAGCGGCATATTTTGGTCAGCATACTCACTCGACCGCACCCTTTGTACCACCTTGGGTCGCCCGCTCACGCTGAGAGATGAAGCAATTGACATAGAGTTCCCTGGTCAGCAAGGGTCAGATGAGGTTGATCTTGATGCTATTGAGGGTGCTGCTCAAGCGCTGCAGCCCCCTTCCGCCGCAACGCCCGTGGACCAAGGAGAGCCTTACGAGCGCCAGCCAAAGCGCATGCGCACCGAGCAGCCTCCTCACCATAACTTCTACGCGGCAAACATATCTTTCCGTTTTGACCGCATTGTTGCCGAGGTGAAATTGATGATCCATCGCGTCGCACAGTCCCCAAATCGATTCCCTTGGCCAAGCGACTTTGAGGGCTGGCAGAAGGCCGTGCATGCATCTTGTAAGGGACTCTTCGAGCATGCTCAACAAACTCTATCGCGAAGAGCCGGTGGAATCGCCCGCTCCATTTCCTACCGCTCAATCCCGTCAATTGAGCTGAAGTATCACCAATGCGTCATGCTCCTGTACCGTCCAAGCCCAGCATTCCCCCGACCTGCGCCGGAAGCATTGCATGTCTGTTTCGACAGTGCCACAGAAACCATCCGGATCTATTACGAATTGCACCGCTTCGGCCAGATGATGAATTCATGGCTTACAGCTCATAGCATCTTCGTCTCGGCAATTACCATGCTCTACTGTCTTTGGATCAGTCCTGCCATTCGCGGACGGGCAAGAGACACTTTCAGCGAGCATGCAAGACGATGTTCAGAAATACTTGAAGCCCTGGGCAAGACGTGGTCTGTGGCCAAGGATGCACGAGCTAAGTTTGATCGTCTGGCCGAAGCAACCTCTGAGTCCTGGAGAAGACGAGAGGAGCCAGCAGTCGTGGAGTCTACAGCTGGTCCAGAACAGTCCCGGCCTGTTGACGGCAGCGGACTCGGGGTCGATTGGACAGAGCAAAGCTTCGACGCCTTGTTTGATTCCACAGACATTTTTGCCGATGAACTGGGAGACATGAGCGGATGGTTCGATCTGGAGTGGTTTGAGACGTATGGCGTCGAAGGGCTCGGGAATGCAGGAATGGCATAGAAAGAAATGGCCATCCGCAATTATCTCCGACTTACGTAGGCGGCTGAGACTGTCATCCGGGCGTAAATGTAGAATTATTAAATATACATCTACGTCTGGACGGTAGCTTCAGCTGCTTTCGGTACCCACGGATCAGTCCGTCGGCGAGAGTCCGAAAGTCTCGGAGCGATCCCCACTCGGGGATTACTTAAGGCGGTCGTTTGTCGCTGTTCCTCGGCTCCAGCACCAAGCACCATGCGGCCCCCAACAATACGCTCGCTACGGCTTTCCGGCCACCTCTTTCGTCGCACCTTTGCCTCGGCAACACCCCGAGTTGCCCTTCTCTACCAAGCTCTGGACCCGCCCATCATCAACGGTGTGCGCAAGCCCAAGAAGCCAGGCGGTTCGTTTCCCAAAAAGGCTTGTCTCCGCCCCAACATTGCTGATGATCTCCAGGATACCGCGACTCTGGAGCAGACATTGCATACGTGTTGCGGGAGCAATGCCGCATTTCCGTTGCAACTCCAGCGCAAAACCCCAACCCGACGAATGACGTCGACTGGGTTTTTCCAGACCACGAGCAGGGAATTGTAGCCGCCGTGGAAGCTGGAGCTACCTGTTTATGGGCAAACACCATCCTTTTCAAAGACCATCCTCTGCAGACATCATCCGCTTTGGTCCCATACCAGGATAAGGTTCGTGTTGTTGGTCAACCGCCGCTCTTTGTGGACGCGTATGACGACAAGAACTATGTAAACAGCATGTTAAGGCAGCGCGGCGGCTTCACTCTCCCCAAATCAAGCATTGTTTCGCAGCAAGATGATCTAGAAGCATCACTGGCACGCGACAACATCTCATCCTGGCCCGTCGTTGCCAAACCCATCCGCGGACGTGGTAGTCACGGCGTCAAGCTTTGCTCGTCTCTCCAAGAGCTTCGCGACCATGCCGACCGCCTCTTTTCTGAATCTCCATCCATCATGATCGAGGAGTACCTGTCAGGGCAAGAGGCCACCGTCACGGTCATGCCGCCTTCTGCCAATCGCCCCGATTACTGGGCCATGCCCGCTGTCGCCCGCTTCAACCACGTTGATGGCATCGCCCCCTACAATGGTGTTGTTGCCGTCACCGCCAACTCACGCGTCATTTCCCCCAAAGAAGCCAGCGAGGATCCAGCATATGAGCAACTTGCCAGGGAATGCGAGGCTACAGCACGCCTACTTCAGACAAAAGCACCCATCCGGATAGACGTCCGGCGCTTCGGAGATGAGAAGGGATCACCTTTTGCGCTTTTCGATGTTAACATGAAGCCTGTTCGTACTCCTTCCAAATGCCAGCCTAGATGGCTGAGGGCTGACACATTAATAGAACATGACTGGACCGGGAAGACCCGGAAGAGAGGATCAGGCAAGCCTTACAGCCTTGGCTGCGGCTGGTCTTGGTTGGGACTATCCTCAGCTTTTGGAAAACATTTTGCAATCAGCTTGTTCCCTGAAGGACCTCCGGACAGCAAAGCCAGCCTTTTAACTCGCAGCTCTGAAAGAAGTAAATCCGTAGCCAAAAATAAGTTCTTCAATTCTTCTACTTCATGAAGATGCGTGGCTCTCGGGTGCTGTTTCTCCATTGACCTGACTCTTTCCAATGAACGCCGAAGTAAGATGTTCACACATGTACTCATCTTCCGGAGCAACCTCAAAATCGAACCTGCAAAGATCCTCCTTGAATGGGAACATGTAGGTAGATGTTACCCTTTCTTCCGTCAGCGCCATCATTCAAGATGAATCATCTACTTACCAATGATGCTCTTTGCTTGCCTGATACTCCTCCAGAGCAGCGCGATCATGGTGGTAGCTGACAAGCGCAAATTCGAAGCCTTTGCTCCGCTCAATCGGATCCGTAACAGAAGGGCCTCCGACGATAAGACGGCCGTCCTTGACGCATGGGAGATTTTTGAGCTTTTTGAGCTCTCGGACGAAGGTCGCTTTGTGCTCTGCCGTCACTTCAGGCTTGAACTTGAAGAGAACTACGACCCCGCGGCTGTCTGTTAGCTACGGAAAGAATTGACGGCTGAGTTGCGCTTACCGATGTGTATGAGAGTCATTGTTGCAAAAGCTTTTTTTTTTTTTTTTTAATGGGAATGGCGGGAAAGTGCAATGGCACCAGCATGTCATATATAGGTGGTTACCTGCCTCTTGTAAGGGACGGCTGGCTTAATGACGGTCGTTTTCCTCCCCCCACTTTGATTAGCCTCGGCACACGTCCGCGGTGAAATTGTCTCGGAAAGGCCCCGAATACGGATGAGCTAATTCCTGGCTGGTGGGAGCCCTCAGGTCACACAGGATTCGTAATTCCAGGTGCGATACCCTCAGTTAAGAGCTCGTTTACCATCTCGACGATGTGAGGCGGTGCACATAGGCACTCGAGCCGGCCGCATAAGCGGAGGGTTGAGTTCCCGGAGCAGTGGCGACGGAGCGGTGCCTGCCGAAGCGTAGCTGGTGGATTATGTTCATATGTATGAATCTGGGAGTCTTTTCCAAATTTGCAAACCAGGACGTACAGAGGTTTATGGAGGTCTTAGGCTTAGTGTCTCATCAAAGGTCCTGCAAATGTTGCTAATGGGAAAGGTTATCAAATGCGGCGAGCTCTTTGTTTGCGCTTGGCTAAGTACCTCTTATTTCATCATACTGATGAGATGAGAGATGGGATCAAAGTGCTTCTTTTTCTCCTTCTTCTCTTCTTTTTCGAAACTCTGCTGCTCCTTTTCTCTCAGCCACTCCGACCGTCCTACACGGCTCTTTTCTTCGAAGCACCCATCTCGCTGGTTGAGGGAGTTGTTCTTCCTCCACACAGTGATATCGGCCACGCTCCGCCAGAAGGTTGCGCGCGAGATACCCATGCGCTTGCAAAGAACCGTCTCGAATTCGTCCGGCGTCTCGAAAGCCTCTTCGGTGCTGTCGCTATCGTCCACGTCCGGATAATACTTGCCGTCGTTGGCCTTGACTCTTTCGCTTGTACTGTGGACGTAGTCTCGAATGCGGTCGTGATTTTCGAAAGAAACGACCCCTTCGAGGACATTGGCCTCGGTAATCTTACTGATGAAGGACGTCTCTTCTGAGCTGACATCGTTGCGTTCTTGTTTGCGGAGGACGCTTTTCTTCTCCTCTTCGGAATATGAAATTGGGCATGGAGGAGCATGGCCATCTTTCGTCCTTGTGATATCATCCCAATGCTCTGTGACGTTGATCAGAGCGGCACGAAGATGGTTGGGCCCGGCTGAATGGCATGATTTGGCGGCTATCAGTAGCTCTCGCACTATTTGCCACTTCGGTATGCTAAGAATGTTGTGGCTTTCTTCGATACGTTTAATCTTATCGAAGAACCTTGCATCCATCATCTCTTGACGCCAGTCCACAAGTTGCTTCGCGATAAGCTCCTGCCGCTTGTGGGAGCTGGTCTCGGGCTGTCGTGGCATCCGCGGTTTACTTGAACGCAGTTCGGATCTCCGCATTCGATTAGTGCCCCAAGCCAGTAGACCGGGCTACGCCATCCCGCTGAAACCGTCAGTGATGGCGGCAATTTTGACATTCCGAGACTGTGTGAAGTTGACATGTCGAAAGTGGGTCTTCAATAGCTCGTAGGCTGAGAGTCTTGGGGTGCTTATTGCGGTAATGATGCGCGGTAACAGATGATCCACGATCTTCAGATAATCACCGTAGAGCTTACGATGCTGTAAGCTGAAATCCTGCTTCTTTTCTCCGTGAACGATCGGACCATCTTCGAGCACAGCCGGAGTGTTCTTGATTGTGTTATTGTAAATGAAGACTTCAGGGTTAATGACTATGCCAGTGAGCTGAGTGAACTGTAGCTGCTGAATAGGCTGACTTACAGGGACCGCCATCTCTTGGCTCGTGGCCTTGAAAACTCCACATCCTAGTGCAATAGGGACCAACGCAGAGCCCTTTCAAGTCATCGCGGTCAGGAATCGGGAAAGACGGGCAACCCAGAGGCAGGTCGCGGGAAAAGTAGATGGCACCGAAACCAGGGAGTTCAAATGATAAAAGGCGGGCCTCGATATCAGCAAATTCGTCAATCAGTTTCAGTCTTTCCTCATCGTTAAGATCTGTCCAAATGTTGATCTCTGAGCCGTCAGGTTCTTCGAAAGCGATGAAATGCCAGCCAATGGGGTTGTCTTGAGTGCAGTCGTATCGCAGGACTTTGGGAACGGGTACACCAAGAGATCTCGCGAGAGCCATCATTGCTACTCGATTCGCCATGCGCAGTTGTTGTATCTCGGGCTTCCTCTCCGTTGCGGTGTCGAAATGAAGTCGAAAAATGAGGCTTCCACCACATGAATCCACCCTGGCACGGATGTCGCGATATTTAGGGGTCTCAGCCGCTTTTTCGAGGAAGACTCTTGCTGCCCTAGGAAACATGATCCTC
Source organism: Lasiodiplodia sp. KE8368 (assembly GCA_023087525.1). Taxonomy (NCBI): domain Eukaryota; kingdom Fungi; phylum Ascomycota; class Dothideomycetes; order Botryosphaeriales; family Botryosphaeriaceae; genus Lasiodiplodia; species Lasiodiplodia sp. KE8368. The sequence continues at coordinate 148,709 of JAJMYN010000021.1, forward strand.
TTCGCAATATATTTCATCTCTTCCGTAGGGAATTCGCGATAGGTAGCGGCGTACTTAAGCGCTCGTTCTGACCTTCAACACGCAGTAGGTTAGTCTTCACATCGATAGATTATTGCAGATTACCATAGGAAAGGTTCAGCAGAATAGACATACAGAAATTGACGAGAAATATACCCCCACAGGCCCCGAGATGGTGTTTGATGTGCAGTGTGGTCCGGCGTAGCACGGTGTGAATGGTGAGACGATTCGCCTTTTGGTAAATTAACAAAGCTCCCTTGTCAACGGGATTGAGTACGGGGCATTAACATTGTTTTTGGCTTCGGTATCTTTCCACTCGGTGTTTTTCCAATCGATCACATGGGCGTGTGGAAATTCACGAACGTGGGAGCGAGCATCTGGATCTTTGGGCTTTCGGCGAGGTGTATGTGGTCGTCCGCCGCCTGGAATAGAGAGAAGTTCTGCTGTTCTTCTCTCGTCTTGCTCTGTCTTCTCTCTCGCACCTTTTCGTTTAGTTTTTTTTTAAAGCTCGAATGTCGCGCAGGTGTCATTTTCGCCGGGGGTAGCACCCGCGGACGACATGCTGAAAGCTGCCTTAACATGGTGACATTGGCAAAGGCGATGGGCGGAGAAATGCCAATGATGAGGAAAGAGCGAAGGACGGTGGGCGGCAGCCGATGGTTTTACGAAACCTGAGGTTGCACGACATAAGCGGGTCGACAGGGTATGAGAAGTTGTGGCCGGAGCATTTATCCATCTATTCTGCTTTGAAAACCTTTGTTTCCGTCCCTCCATTCTATGGAAAGAAAGACGAAAAAACTATCGTAGAAGATGCGCTTAAATGTATGCAATTGAGATATCCGTTGGCGAGATTGGAGGCATGGCGAAGCTGTGGGGACGGCAGGGCGGGCGGGGGCAGGGATCAAAGGCTGGCCTCCTCGTCGCTCCTTCTCATACATCATCGCCGTCGCGAACCTCTTCCCCATCCTCTTGAGTCCCGACTAGAATAGGTGTCCAGATGCTGCCTCCAGCCTCAATTCACTACGACTCCCCCACAGTCTCCTTCTCGCCTCCCGTCCTGTGACAATCTGCCTCGCACCAGCCCGCGCCAAACAAACGCGTCCCTCCGATCTACTACCCGCCTTGCATCCACACCGAGCAACAAACCAAGCTTTCGCACCGTCTCTCGCGCCCACATCAGCCTCGAGCCCCCTGACCTTAGCACGCGAAGCAAACAGCCTACTACAGCTTATACCGTTCGAGTTCCGCATCCCACCAAAAAAAACAACCCCGCGCACCTTCAGACCCCACAGCCCTCCCAACGCAACCAACACCACCACCACTATGCCGAGCGCAATGGTGCAGCAAACCGCCACGGCGGCGGCGCTGTCCGCCGCCAGTAACGTGCTCGCGCAGCTCATCACGGCGCAGAAGACGGGCGTGAGACAAACCACCCACCCACCCAACCACCACCCCCACCCTTTCCTCATCCCAACGAAAAAAAAAAAAAAACGAGGGTAAACGGCTGACATTTGCGCCCATCGTCCGTCGACCGGCGAAAAGCAAGCGTTCACCATCGACGCGGTGCCCGTGGCCAAGTTCGTCCTCTTCACCATCCTCAGCACCCCGCCGAACGTGCTGTGGCAGGAGTTCCTCGAAGACGTGTTTCCAGGCGAGAAGAAGGTGCAGCCGGCGATAAAGAAGGGCACGAATGACGAGAAGCAGGGAAAGGACGTGGTCAAGGATAAGGCGCAGCAGAAAAGCGCGGGGATGAACTGGGCCAACGTGCTGTGGAAATTCCTGCTGGACCAGACGGTCGGCGGCGTCGTGAACACGGTGCTGTTCATTGCGGGCATGAAGGCGCTAAACGGCGGGAATGCCGAGGAGGTCAAGATAGCCGTGAAGGAGGTGAGTTTGCGCTCTGATTGCGTATTGGGAGATTTATGTCGGCAAGGGTTGAGAGTGAAGTTGAGGGGAAAAGAGAGTATGGCTGATTATTTCTGCGGTTGTAGGGGCTCTGGCCTATCTTCCTCGCGGGCACCAAGCTGTGGCCTCTGGTCTCTGCCATTAGTTTTACGATGATTCCCGTTGAGAAGAGGGTGGTTTTTGGTAGCATCGCTGGCGTTGCTTGGGGAGTGTACCTCAGCTTGATGGCTGCAGAGTAGGTTGGTTTTTGACAGGGGTGATATTTTTACCTTGGCTCCGCGCGACGACGTTGTGTCAAAGGCATTTCTGGATTACTACAGCACGGTTTCCATTGGCGCACGGGTACAGGTGGCTGTCCAGCTGGTCCATGCAGACATGACCTCAAATATCAAGGCAATCTAGACGGATGGAGCGGCGACAGACTTGTCTCGACCTTGGAGTGTCTCTCAAAGCACGACAATGCCTTTCAGCCAACTTAATATTGCAAGCAAGCGCTCATTTGTATAAAGTCTCGGCATGATCTTCGCGTACTTCTGTCCTGGTCTATGTTCGATCCCTATCACTTGCAGTCTCATTTTTCCTGTCTCTTTCTCCAAGCGTTGCAATTATCTCAAAGTCTCAATTATTCTATATTCCATCCGTGCGCATTCTTGGAGAAGGAGCAAGAACAACGATCTTGCACGCTTGCCTCATGGACTCTCAATCATGATGACACAAACCTACGCTAATTTCAGAAAGAGGTTAGATGGAGATACGAGGCTCAAGCATGAAAGGATGCGCCGGTTGGTAGCTAATCCCGCCCCAAAGCAGTCCTTCAGTCGAGCACACAATGAGAATATCGCATGCATCTCTCAAAAGGTAAGCCAAAACTATGTCTTCAGACCACGTCTCTACTTTTCAAACCCGCCTGCAAGATTTGAAACCATATCATGACCCTAATAGGCATTCAGAATTTCCCGCCACGAGCTACCAAAACGCCAACATACCGCCCTACCCAACCATTCTATGCCATCTCATATATTGGTATACCACACAAACCCCCTTCGACAAAAGAAAGAAGAAAGAAGCGAACGACAAAAGAAAAAAAAAGCGGGGAATAACGAAGAGTGAAGAAGAAGATTATTACACAAGAGCCCTTCGTACCTCACGGCGACCTCCCACCCCCATACCCCCGCTCATCCAACGGCGAGTCCCGACTATGTTGCCGATGATGATGGTGGTGGTTCATATGGACATTCGTATGATGCCGGAGCCCCTGATCAAACTCATCCAGCTCGACCTGCTCGACGCCGACGGCCTCGTTCGTCACCGTCACGTGGCTCTCCTTGAGAATGTACTTCTGGCTCTCGGCGTCCGACAGCTCCTCCCAGTTGCGCTTGCCCGCCTCGCACGCCACCGTGTGCGAGTGGTCGCCATCCGCTACGCCTCCGTCGCCGCGGATATGATGCCCATGCCCCCCGATCGCCACCCCGACAGCATCCCCATCCATGCTCCCCCGAGACATCCGGAACGTGTCCAGCTTGTGGTGCGTGTGGTTTCCGCCCGTCAGTCGGCTTTTGTTACCGCCCGTGTGGCCGCCGCCGACGGTTGTTATTCCATCTTTGCTGGGCCCGCTGTTGGAGAGCGAGGACGCGAAGAAGGGGATGTAGCGGAGGAGTGGGCGCAGCGCGGGCAGCGAGCCGGCGATCAGACCGACGCCGGACTCGATGATGGACCAGAGTGCGATGTTGGCGAGGCCGTAGAGGTAGTCGTCCGGGCTGTTGTAGTTGAGGAGGTAGCGGAGGCGGACGAGGGTGGCGGTCGAGGCGCTAGTAGTAGGAGGGTTAGTGGGGGGTTTATTGTATGTGGGTGAGGGGAGGATGGGGAGGAGGGAAGCTGGATTGAAGTGATAGTTTGCATGGACACACACTCCCCAGCTGCCGGACCTGAGATGACAGAGAAATGAGAAGGCGAGCAAAACTTACACAACACCCAACGCCAGAACGACGACGACGGAAGCCTTGATGCGGAAGCGGAGTTGGATGTTCCACAAGATGAAGGCCGGCAGGATGGCGCAGGACCAGTCGGTGACGATGGAGCAGGCGGACAGGAAGTACGACGAGTTGGTGATGGCCTTGGTGTCGATGCAGTGGCCGAGCGTCTTGTCCCAGGTGGCGGCGACGGGCTGGCACTGGACCAGCACGGTGACGATGGTGACGATGGCGCCGATGGCGCTCAGGAACATGATGAGCCAGAGCGAGTAGCGGTACTTGCGCTGCTGCGTGATGCGGAGGAGGGCGATGCAAATGGCGCACTTGATCGGCACCGTCGAGGCGATGTACCAGATCTGGAAGAACATGAACCACTGTCAGGCGTCAGTCAACGGTGTCACGTCTTCCATCCAAAACGAGGGAACATACTTTGCGCCCCTGCTTGTCGTGGTAAGAATTGATGTGATTACTGTGAGTGCCGATGCCATTAAAGGACGCTGAGATTGTAGCTTGGCAAGCCAGTGTGTATAGGACCTGTTGACAGTCAGTCAGACACGACCATGATACGCTCTTCCGTTCGAGGTAATACTGACCAGGCCTGACACCATCATCCAGTCATCCAAACCGAATGCCTTCATGCCCGTCCGCACGATTATTCGAGCAACAACAACAACCCATGACATCGTAAGAAGGGCAATCGACACGACATTGAGTGAGAGGCCCGGGCCTGTAGGAGTGAGCACCATTGATCAAGTGATGGAGAGAATGGTGGATATGGTTCAACGACAAGGGCCGGGGCGGTAGCAGTAAGTCAGGTGGGCCAAAGGGCCGCGCAGGATATGTATATGCAGTGAGGGAAATAGAAATCAAACCACGACGGGCGAAAGAAGGGGCCAGACATGGTGGAACTCGGGCAGGGTCTCAAAGAAAAGTCGGTTACGCCAGCTAGACCGGTCCAGCGGATACGGGTAGCACTCTAGCAAATCGATTTTTTCCCAAGCCGTGCTCAGTTTGCTCCCAGTCAGTTCAAGCCACAATTGTTCCCCTGGCTTTGTCAGGTGTCAGCGCGCTTCTGGTACGGAAGCAGTTCGAAGCCTTGCCGCGGAACCGGCTGGGATCAGCTGCGGATACCAAGGGACACTTATTTAGTCCGTCGGACATGCACGTGGCATGGCTGCGGCAGTTGGCTGCGTTCCTGCTTTAGAACGGGCGCTAGGAATTAGTCCAAAGCATGCGCTGCGGCAGCCAACGGTCAAAGCATTGCCCTGGCGATTCAGGATATAAAGTAGAAGCCGTATTCAGCGCCTCTAGAAGGGCGACATGACATTGATGCGGGTCTGCCAGAGTCAGCAGTCGTGCGCAAAAAAGCAAGGCCAAGAAGATTCGTGTGGGGAGGACGCGCATGGCGTGGGCTGAAAGCGTGGCTGGACTCAAAAAGCCAGCCAGAGCGCCACAAACGGAAAGCGCACTATCTACGCACGCAGCCTGATACGCCGGACGCCACTCCGGTAGGGCGCGCATCACGGTTGTCCCTGGTGTCGATCTTGTCGCCTGGCTTCATCAGAAGCGGTTGATCCTTCAGCGGAGCCGCATCTTGCCTGCCGGGTTATCCCGACGAACACGATAACCACGCGGCTGCAAGATTGGGTTTGAGTGGGTCATGGTGGATCGAATTTCTGCTCTGAAGATATCGAGAAAAATAGGAGTTGGGTGATGGGGAAAAGGGAGCGATGCGGAAATGCGCGAGTAAGCCGATGGAGATGGTGAATCCGCTGCGAGGTTTGCCTCATTCTTCGCATCAACACGAGGTCTGGTCCATTGGTCGCCTTAATCGTGTTCCTCTCTCTCACCTGCTCAGCTGGCAGCCACATCATACGACCTCGCCATTGTGTCGAAAGAGCGGCGAGCGTTTCATTTAGGGTGGCTTGCAGCCTTCTCAGTCGATAAGCAAAGCCAATCTGCAGGCATCCGCATGCCAGTGTCTTAGCCTGGGCAAATTTGTGGGCGGCTGTGCAGATTATTGATGCGCAACAGGGCAAAGTTGATCAATGATCTGGAAGCGGGAGAGATGCATGTCGTGCTCGGCAGGCACCACCCCTCGCCACGTCCACCACCACTCTTGCGGAGATCACAGCCCAGACTGTGCCTATCTGAATATCCCTGTCCATTCGCCCTTGGATGAATACCTCGGTACCCCGTCCGCGGCAACGGAAGCAGAGAGCAGGTGGATCTGGAGGATGCGGAATGCTGGGTGAGAGCCTGATTGGAACTTGTTAGCGTTGTAAGGTCTCTCTGAGATTTGAGCCATCAAGTGCTCCAGCCGCCGCTGACTCGCCCTCATCTCACTCGGTTTTCGCCTATCGAGGATCCGAGCCTTAAACCAATGGTGGTGCTCAGCAGCGTTCTGTCTCAAATCCAGATCTTTTCTTCCCACGGTGTTTCCGAGAAATCCGCATAGAAAAAGGGGACAAAACAGTCCCTCTTCTTCAGCCGTGCCGAACACCTGTTCGACTTTCTTTTTCTCCATCCTTCCCGCAGCCCCTCCCGCGGACATTTCCCACCTCCGTTTGCATCTGCAAGCATCCCCCGCGAATTCCCCGAGTTCCGCCGACCCACACACGCACATCCCTGAAAACTTGTCGTTTCAGCTCCAAACACGAATGCCCAAAAAGCAAATAAAAGGGCTGCCCAAAGGGCAAAAGGAAAGCTCCCCCGGACAGGCTTGAACTGTCAACCTCCTGATTGCAATGGTAATCAGATTACCTTTAACAGTCAGACGCGCTAGCCAATTGCGCCACGGAGGAGTTATTTGTAACAACCCCTTGGATCCAGCTGAGTTACTGGAGTGGCAGGTGCTGAAAGACGGTTTTCCAATAGCACTTATGAAGAAAAGCGCGTGGTTGACCCCCCTTGGGTTGTGAACAAAAGACGAAACGCCGATGGTGGGAAAACGTTCATTATTATCGTGGGGGCGATCGGCTATTGAGTCATGCGAGGAATGCTGAGAGGTTGTTCATGATTAGTGGATTCTATCAGATCTTAGCCTTCCTGCACTCTTCCTGCGAGAGTATAAAGATCCACCTAACGGCAGAACTCACCTACTAATATAAACGGGGCGCACTGTCTTTTAGTGAGACAGGATTGATGAGCTAATTTCTCCTATAACCCGCCATGGCTGCCGCCAGCTAACAAATAGCTCTTCTGAACTACTGCTTCAGCTCTGCACACGATGTCTCAGTCACCCAACATCCATTCACACAGCGGGATGCAGAAGATAGTGTGTTAATGTTTCATGGTTAATATATATTAATTTCCCTGCATTGGCAGTTGAAGCCATCATCCGGATGCAAATATGTATTTAAAATTCACACAAAAGCGTCCGGACATGAGCTCCAAATGCCCACATAAGTAAAATTTATTTAATTAGCAGCAGGTATTACTAGAATTCACGACACTCTTGAGTCCATCTTCTCTTCATCAATATTTCATTACTTTTTCGTTACTCTACTAATATCAACCCTATCTTCCGTCTCTGCAGCAACGTGCACATAGAGCATTCACTCTCTCTAACAACGGATTAAAGAATAAATAAATCTTTTGCTCAAGCGCTCCACCTCGCTTCTCTCACCATTCTCAAGTCTATGCCGGGAACTTGAACGACGCATTTCCATTGCCGTAATCCCCGGTCTGGGTGGTGAAGTCGGACACCTCGCTCAAGTCGCTGATGCGTCCCAGCAGCAGCTCGAGGGCGCGGTAGGCGGCGCCGGGCGTGTAGCCGGGCAGCTCGTGGCCGGCGAGCTGGGTCTGGTAGAAGGTCAACCCACGCTCCGAGCCCCACGATCCGAGAATTCCGGAGCCAGCGAGCGAGCCGCCATTCCATTCCACATGGTAAGGACTGTACAGAGGCTTGCCCGGGTACTCCTGGAGCCCCTGTTTTCCATTCCAGGTCGTGTTCTGCAGGGCCAGCAGGGTGCCGTTGGTGGAGAGGATGAAATCCAGGTTTCCGGAGCCGACGATGACGTTGTTGGTGCGCTCGATGACGTTCTGCAGCGTGCCGTCGAGGGCCGGGCCGGGGCTCTGGTCGCCGCTGCCGACGAAGACGTTGATGTCGGTGCACTGCGCCCAATCCGCGTCGACGGGCGCGTTGATGGCCTGCTTCACGTCGGTGCGGTTGAAGTAGACCTCCAGCCCGGGCGGCGAGTAGTCGCCCGTGTTGACGATGCCGAGGACGGAGAAGGGATGCGGGCACGTCTCGGTGATGTGGTAGATGTTGAAGCACGGGTTGACCTCGAGCGCGGCCGCGTACACGTCGTCCCACAGGTCGCACGCCGCCGCGGCCTCGTCGACGTAGGGGTCCGGCAGCAACGGGAACGGATCCTGCGGCGGGGGGAACGTCAGGTAGGTGGCGAGGTAGTCGGTGTAGTTGCAGGCGGCGGCGCGTTCCTTGATGTCGGCCGTGAAGCTGTCGTTGAGGAAGAAGACGTTGGACCAGAAGTCGACGTACTGCGGCACGATGACCTCCTGCTGTAGCACCTCGTCGCCGATGATGGGGTCGTTGATGGCGATGCCCGCTAGGTTGTAGTAGTCGGTGTCGTTGCGGTTCAGGAACTCGTTGGCCACGTACGGCACGTAGAAGCCTGCGTAGCTCTCGCCGGTGATGTAAACCTTGCTGCCGTGCGCGTCGAACGTGTCGACGAATGACTTGTAGAAGCCGGCGAACTCCTTGGCCAGGTCGAGCTCGTTGGTGATGTCGGGCTCGCCCTGGGTGAAGCCGACGCCGACAGGTTGTCTAAAAAAAAGGTCAGTTCAAAGTTCTGAAGTTTCGAGGGCTTGAGAGGAAAGCTTACTCAACCCAAAGCATGTTGGTCAGGTTGACCCAGGTGTATGGGTTCTGCACGGGGGCGTAGGTGCCGGACTCCCATGTGAACGGACCATTTTCCGTCAACAGACCGCTGAGAGAACTGCAGCCCGGGCCGCCATTGAACCTTAAGAAAAGTCAGGAGACACGGTCTTAAACAAACTCAAGAGCTGCAGCATGCATACCAGATAGTGATCTCGTCGGTGGCATTGGGGTTCGTGGACGGGAAGAACCTGATTGATCCGGATCAGCAACCAAAAAGCTTATCAGGGGGCCAAGCACCAGCGCACGTACCAGAAGTAAAGCTTGCGGGTTTCGTTAGCCCTGTCCGAGATCGGTAGCAGACCGGCGTAGGACTCGCCGATGTCAAAGTCGACGTCGGGGATCTTGGTGCCGTCGACGGCGAAAGCTGCGGGGAGGAGCGGTGTGAGCACATTTGACGTGTCGGCTGGTGATGAGGTGGGTAGTGCTTACACTGCGTCTTGTTCGTAGCGAACGGCGACGCACGCTTCTGCAGCCTGGGCTGCTCGGCGGCGAAAGCGGCGACCGCAGCGGCCTCGGCCTCGCGCTTCTCAAAGAAGCCCTTCTTGACCTCCTCAGCGCGCTGGAAGGCGTGCAGTGGGCCGCGGCCTTGCTGCTTGGCCCCGGCGGCGAAGGGGAGCAGGGCAGCGGCACTAAGCAATGCAAACGAAGGCTTCATTGTGAACAAGCTACACCGAGTGGTAGACCAAGCTTTTTCCAAGACCCGGGGCGACCGGGCTTTTATAAGGTGCAGCTTCGGTGTCGCGTCATTTTATTTGGGCGGAGACGGAGATAACGAAACGAAGGGTATACTAGCAGAATCAGGCAGGAGCTGTTGCTGTGGCGGGCTTCGCATCTAAGGCGATCGCTGCTTGCGGACCAACCTGGTTGCATGAACAGCTCCTGACTCAGCTGTCTTTAGCCATTGAAACGCGACTACTGCGGAGCCTGGCAGATGATGGGACGGGATCATCGCCGTCCCTGTCAATCGCCTGTCGCGCCAAGCTTGGAGGGGAAACACTTAAACTTCTCAAAACACTTAACACATGATTCGATTGAGTTTTTCTAATAAGCAGGACTGTCGTATAACCGACCGGAACGGATTCGAGCCGGCGTGTGAGCGGCGTGCAGGTTAGTGACGTCGTCGAGCGGCGGTCAGGCAGACACTGCCGTCTGTTGGCCCAAGCAGCCCGCGCTTCTTGCGGGGCGCAGTCGAAAGGCGTCATATGCAGTTGCTAGTTCACCATCATTATTCACCCAACTGCGCGGTAGACCAAGAAGAGCCTCACGCTCTCCTTTTCCTCCGCACTCTGCTCTCATCGAGGCATTGACAACCACCCTTCATTGTCCCATCTGAACTCTGACTGTGGCAAACGTCACCCCGCACCAGACGATTGGATTTGTTTCCACCCACGATTCCCCGCATCCGGGCAACCCTGGTCGCGTTGGCCGGCATATCAGATACGAATCAACGTCGGTTATGTAGCCGTCGGTTCCAGCGCCACAACGACGGAATGTACTTGCCGAATCAGGCAGCTGCAGCCAATGGCCGGCCAGAACCGAGGCAGAGATCACGTGATAATCGTCGGCGGTGGCAAAAAAAGCCACTGGCAAGAAGGTGAACAACACTCCACCAGAGAGATACAACAGGCGGCCACGCGTGATTGCTAAGGCGAATCGTGAATTCCGTCATTGGAAGGCAGTCGTGTGGTGTCAGCCGATCCTAGAGAGCTCTCATAAGCCTGTGGGCAGTCTGCCGGTTGGGCGCGCCGGTATCGGGGCAACGCGGGTCCTCGCCCTCGGGAGAGAGAGGGATAAGCGCGGCACGAGGCAGCAACTCACTTGTCGCGACAGTCATACATGATGTTTGGTGAGGTGTTTTTGACATTTGTTTTTGTGGTTTTTTATTTGTTTTGTCTTGCTGTGTGTAGGTTGAAAGTGTAGTAGGGGTATCGAGGAAATTACTGAAGGACCCTTGCTGCAAATTGAAAGGATAAAACACATCCAACGCCTGTGTAAGACCATGCGCCATGCTCGCGCGTCTATGCGTCTAGAAGCCGGAAAGACGAGAACCCGAAAGAGGTTGTGGTGGTGTGGTCATTGTGTGGTTGCGGGCGTAGGTAGCGCCATGTCGGACCGTGTCGTGTGAGCCGTCTAGTTGGCCGAGGCCTCGCGGTGCTGCCACGGCAGCCAGGACGAGATCTGTCATTTCTTGTGTCAGCCATTAACCTCAGCGCCGTGAAACCGGAAGAAGGCGGCGGGCCATACCTTCTGGGCTGCGCGCTCGGCGGCGACCTTCCTCTCCAGATCCTCCAGGCGCTTGAGCTTCAATTCGTGGTAGATGTGCAGCTGCTCCTTGTGCTCGTCCTTCAGCTTCTTGAACTCGCGGTCCAGCTCCTCGTGCCACGGGTACAGCACGCCCGTCTGGAAGCACAGCGCCGACACGGCGACGGTGAAGTTGAGGTAGGGAAGCCAGCGGCGGGCGGTCGCTCCGAGAACCATCTTGAAAGCGCGATTTTTTGTTTTCTTCTTTCTTTGCGGGAAAAAAACGGGAAAAGTGAACGCGGAGAAGAGAGTGACAAGCAAAACAAAATTTTTGAAAGAGGGCCCAGGGCAGCGGGCGGTATAAATATCTCCGGGCCTTGGGGCAAGGGGAGGGAGCACAATTAGTGGGGGCTTGTGAGTCGCCTTGGGATGGTGGCTGCTTGGTCACTGCTGAACCGAAGCTTTCCGAATAGCGTAACTCGGACCCACTTTGTGGTCTGATTTCAGAGGCCTTTTATCTTGCAATGGCCAGCCCAAGATGAGGAATTCCTGCAACTTTGCCACCTGATAGGCCGCAGCAGCCGTTTAAGGCGCGTGCCCGCGTTCCAGCCACGTGGTGCGGCAAAAAATAGACGCTGAGAGCGCGCCCGAGACGCCATCGTCCGCGTCGGGTACGTGGCAAGCGTTCAGCTTGGGCTTTCGGCTAGTTACCAGCGTCGAGGCCTTGGGTCTACGACCAACGCTCTGTTAAAGCTGCAGCCAGTGTGCCTCGACTCATCGCCATCCGCCTCCGACTTCGCCGCGCCCAGCCCGCATCCATCAGCCTGTCTTGGCTCCCCGGAATTTCATGCTCAGCTCGGAATCCAACCCCGCGACACTTCCTGCGGAGGCGGGATCAGCTGGCCGCTCCGTAACGCCCATCTGACAAGCGGCCCCGTTCTCCACAAATGGCAGCCTTGTGAGCAGCGCGGGATGAGAAGCCGTGGGGAGGCATTTTTTGGCTGGTGAAAGGAGACGAAATGACCTCGGTTTCGGGAAAGGGAGTCACAGGCCGGACACTGCCGCTACGTACGAGTTTTTCTCATCCGCCAAAGGCAACCCGTAACCACTTGCTTCCTGTATAACGCTGGGCGCCCGCAACCTTTTATCCGAAGGCCGGCTGCTGCTGCGCCCCCCATTCAAAAGGGATTTTCTCTTCGAACGAGAATTACCCGTGGCCACAGCCGCCGCACCCGCGAATTCCCGCACGCTCGAACTCTGCGAATTGGCAATTGCCGCAAAAACCGGATTGGCTGTCGTGTATGCGTCGCATCAGTGAGACGAAAGATCAGGGATGAGGAGAGCTAGAAGGTTCGATGAAGTCTGAGCGTCTGTCGTAGCTCCCGAGTTGCAGACGACAAGAGAGGCATTCCGTTCCTGCAGCGCCTTGAAGGGCCGACGTTGGAAAGTGTGGGTTCACAACGGCACGGGACGAGGCACAACCGCCTCCGCATTGCGTCACTCGGCATCCCGGCGCATGCCCTCGCTCGCGCTGTCGCGTGCCCAAGAAGATTTGGCGAACAACCACCCCTTGCAGCTGAACTTTTGCTTATTATTCCTAATGCGCTTGTCTTTGGGTTTCTCGCTCAACCTTATTTTTTTTTTTAAAAAAAATCTTTTACTGAAGGCACTTGCCGTTTCAAGAGCTGGGTGATTAATAAGACAGGGATGGGCTTGAACGACACCCAATCAACCCGAAATAGTTGCCACGAGACAAACTTTTGAGAAGAGTAGATGGTAACCAATATCAGTACACTTCATGCACCTCCGACAAGCAAGGCAAGAAGACAAATTCCCATGGATTCATACAGTTCATTCTATTCTTTTTTTTCGTCTCTATGAAACAACTTACTCATACGCCTTTCCATTTATCCCTCCCGTTCCCTAATAATAGTACAAGGCCTCCAAGCAAGCCCTCTAGAAAGAAGTCCAGCCGTTATCCGCCGCAATAATCGCGCCGTTAATACCTTCGGCATTCTCGCTCGCCAGGTGCACGATCGTCTTGGCCAGCTTCTCGACGTCGACGCTGCCGGGCAGGATGTTGGCGAGGGTGGCGGCCGTCTGCTGGCCCTCCTCGTTGAAGTCGGTGGGGATGGTGCTGACGAGGTTGGTGTCCATGCTGCCGGGCAGCACGGCGTTGCAGCGGATGCCCTTCTTGGCGTAGGCGGCGGCCGTGTTCTTGGTCAGGCCGACGAGGCCGTGGTTGGCGGCCGTGTAGGCGGCACCTTTGATGAAGACCATGTGAGCGTACGTTTCCGGGTCGAGGTTGCTGTACAGGTCGCGGCCGGCGACGCCGCCGACGGCGGCCGCCAGCACCGGCGCGATGGACGACATACCTGCTGCGGCGCCGCGCACGGCGGCGGCCGCCGCCACGTTGATGATGTTGCACCCGTGCGTCGACTTGGCGTCGCGCGACAGGAAGTGCTTGACCGCGTGCTTGGACATGAGCGCGGGGCCCGTGAGGTTGACGGCGAGGACGCGGTTCCACAGGTCGGCGTCGATGTTGTCGACCGGGTCGTAGGCGTCCATGATGCCGGCGCAGTTGATGAGCACGTCGAGGCGCCCGAAGCGGCGGATGCAGTGCTCGACGGCGGCCGCGGCGCCCGTCTCGTTGGACACGTCCGTCACGGCCGTCGACAACTTGTCCAAGGGTCCGACGTGCCACAGCTTCTCGAAGTCGTTCTCCGTCTCCTTGACACGCTCCTCGTTGACGTCGCAGATGACGACCTTGGCCTTGTTGTCGCTGCACGCCTTGACGATGGCGCGGCCCAGGCCGCCGGCACCGCCGGTGACGAGGACGACCTTATCTTCGAGGAGGCGAGGCATTGTTCGGGGTTGAGGAGAGGTCGGTGGAGGAAGAAGGTAGGCGCTAAGAATGAAATTTGGTACGAAGAAGCTGTGGAAGTGAACTGCAACAGAAAAGGGAAGGAAAGAAAGACAGAAAGCAGCACCGAGCTTGCCGGCTCTTTTATGAGAGAGAGCTGCTCGAGCTCGAGCTCCTGAAACCCACCTTAGTTTGCGGCTGAGGCGCCCGCCTTCGTGGCAGTGTGAGCGTCCGGACTGACGTCCTGCCAGCTGGAAGCTTCAGGTGCGGGTCTTTGCGGGGAACCCAAAGGCGGTCTGGCCGCACATCCGTGTGTGCCAATGAGCGCTGGCGCAGGAGCAAGAGCGGTCAGTGACCAGTATGAGCAGGACCCACCCTTGCCCTAGTTTCCCGCTCGGCCCGACCGAGAAACGCCCATCGTGGCCTTTATTTGGTGCTGGCGAGGGGTTCCAGAATCTTGCTCTTCCGAGAAGCCGTGTTGATGACGCCAGCTGCCTCCAAGCTGTGGCGGTGTTGAGCGTCTCCGCTGTCGTTCGGGTAGAAATGACGTGGGCGTGGTGTTCAGGGTTCAGGAGCTCAGGCCATCCCGCAAGGGCACTCCTCCAGAGACCCAGTGCTGCCATGTGCGGACAAAACATAACTCTCAGTTTTAAGTCAGTGAAATAGCTACTCAGCATTGTTATGGGTGCTTTGGGTAGTAAAATGGGCCTGCCTTCGGGTTTTTAATGCATTGAAGTGCTCTTCCTTGACGGAATACCGTTCCCTGCAAGGGCGGAGATCAAGCCGACTCATATTCAACATGACAAACTCCTTCGTTTGAGGGCCCATAACTCTAATTATGGCATTCGTCCATGGTTCGGTGTTTTCCCACGAGCAGAGTTGGCGAATCCTTTCGGAGCCACCTCCAGCGCCTCCTCGACACCCATTTAGCCGAGAGCCAGCCAACTCCGAGCCTCGGACATTCGGCTTCCAGATACTACATTCAAACTAAATCACATATTCACGGGGAGAAAGATGAGATGAAGCACGCAGCTTTCTCAGACTAGACCAAAATTTCCGGGAGGCGTCCGGCAAGTACTCCAAGGAGAGGAGTGACTGGTAGATATATACTTGGGGCGGGATCCTATCCCCGACAACAACCTCGGATATTTATCCGCGGGTAATACAAACATGACGAGGCAAGATTATGACGATCCGCAAATGCGCCCCTCCAACCAGCCAGCCAGTCAGCCAGCCAGCCACATGGTTCAAGAGGGGACGCCTGAGTGGGGAACCGGGAGGATCCCAAGGATACTGGTCAGGCTGATTGATTGACCCTGCATATGCAAGTGAGCAGTTCGTGCGGGAGCGGCCGTTTAGGCGAATGAAGGTTATTTTGATGTCGCGCTTGGTTTGAGTCAGTCATGAGGGTTCACTCGATGATGCTTAAACCTTGCATGCCTCACCCTTTTCGTGGAGACGTTAAAATCATTGATCTAGATAGCTGTGCCGTTGAACTACAGACGTCCTTCATGACTTGTTTACGTGCGATAGCTCTTTGCTGTCCCTTTAGCAAAGGAGAATGTTGAAATGGCAGTGATTGTTCGAAAATGATGAACGACATATTAAACAAACTCACGTATGGCACCCACACCTTTACGAAACACACTCACTTCCAAGATAAACTTAACACTAATTTGTGCAACTCTAATACTATTTACCGTCACTGACACAGGAGGCAAAGTATAACAACACAACAGAAACATGGCACAATAGATTTGTAAGAACAACATTCAATTCATCATGAATCATCATATCATACTTGATAACTATCCACAGCTACAACTTTCATTAAGTAACCCACCCAACATCTACCTCGCCTCACCCTCCTCGACGTCACCCCTCTCAACCCGCTCGTTGCTAGTGCGGTTCAACTCCTTGTGCGGGATCCTGAAGACCAGCGGGCTGATGAGCACCATAATAGTAGCAGCGCCGAGGAAGCCGGCGGTGACGCCCCATCCCATGCGGTAGTCGGGCTTATCCTTGTCGGGCCAGATGCGGCTGCCGTAGACGCTGGACAGGTTGCCGCAGGCGTTGACGAGGGCGAGCACGATGGCGCGCTTCTCGGGCGGCGTGTTGATCGTGTTGGAGATCCACGCGAGCGCGAGCGGCAGCGCCGTCCAGATGCCGGCGGCGACGAAGCACGTCATGACGTAGCGCACGATGCGGTGCGTGACGGCGGCGCACACGACGGCGCACACGCAGCCCAGGCACAGGAAGAAGGCGACGAAAGGAGCACGCGCGCCGTTGCCGCCCTTCTTGCGCTGGAAGCGGTCGGCCACGACGGCGGCGCAGTTGGCGACGAAGGCCGCCACGATGTAGATGGGCACCGTCATGTACTGCGCCGTCACGTCGTCATAGCCCAGCGTCTTGGTCAGAGTCGGGATGAAGTATGAGATGGTGCCCGAGCCGACGTTGAGCATCAGCAGCACGAGGAAGAACCAGGTGCGGTAGTCGACGATGGCCGCTAAGAAGGCTTGACCGTGCGAGAGCTTGCCGGCGTTGCTGGCCTCGGCCTCGCGGGAGCGCGTGTCGGCGATGAGGCGCACAGTGGCGAGCTGCTTCTCCTCGAGGCTGAGGGCGGGCGAGGTCGCAGGGTAGTCGAGGAGGACGAAGACGGCGATGGCAGCAACACCGACGGTGCACACGCCCTCGACGATGAACAGCCAGCGCCAGCCAGTGATGCCGTGGGCGTCGTGGAGACCATCGGTGATACCACCAGAGATGAGACCTCCGAAAGCGCCAGACAGAGTGGCGGCAGTGTAGAAGATGGTGAAACGCTTGCCTGCAGGCAGTTAGACGACTAGATGTGCGGAGATGGTGGGTGAGGTTTCTTACCAAGCTCGCCGCTGGTGTACCAGCAACTCAGCAGGTAGAGCACACCAGGGAAGAAGCCGGACTCGACGCAGCCAACGACGAAGCGGAAGGCAAGCATGGCACCGTAGGACTGAGCAGAAGACATGGCAGCGCTCAAAGCGCCCCAAACAATCATGATGCCGGGCAGGAACAGCGACGGGCGCGACCGACTGAGGATCATGTTGGAGGGAACCTCGCAGAGAAGGTAGCCGAAGAAGAAGATGGACAAGACCCAAGCATACTTCTGGTCATCGAGGTTCAGGTCGTCCTCCATGCCGGCGATTTTGGCGTTTCCCTGATGGAATGTTAGGATTGAGATGCTGGGAGATGGTGGTTCAACTCACGATGTTGGTGCGATCGACATAGTTGAGAATGTACATGATCCAGAGAATGGGCATCAGGCGCAAGTCAATCTTGCGCAGGAGCTTCTTCTCCTCGGGCGAGCCGGGCACATAGTTTCTGAGGGCCTCCTCAAGCTCCTCGTCAACATCGCCGGGCTTCACGGGGTCGGGCATCTCCAGCTGTTCAGTCTGCGGCTTGTCGGCTTTGTCCATGCTCGCACGGACCGACGCCGTCTCGGATTGGCCCATGTTGAAGAGTGCGGATGAGATAGGATGGAGATAAGGGCAGAGACGACGGGGGCAGGCGAAAAGGACGAAAGTGAAGAAGACACGGGACGAGGGAGCAAGAGGGCTCTATATGCAGCAGCGCTGGCGGCAATAAAACTCTGGTCTCCACACTGCCAGGCACATGCCATGGACTGAGTAACCTCAACATTACCACGCCGCTCCCGCACTGATAATGAGCTTACCTGCGTTAAGCGAAGACTCCGTTGGCCCCACGGGGAGGGTCGGGCGATGATTGGAGCCCGTGGATACCGCTGGCAGCAGCCGCGGTGGACCCGAGGTTGTCAAGGTCGGGGATATGTCACCCCACGGACTTGAAATGTGGGTGTTTCGTCCGTGTATGCGGTCACGGTGGGGACCTGGATGCGGCTCTGGGTGGTCGCGAGAGGACTTGGCGACCGGGAAGAGGCCAAAAGCCGGGTGCTGAGATGCCGATTGCGGCAAATCTGCAGCCTGTGCTTCTCGACCGGTCGGCGTTTACGGGCCAATCAGCCTGGGCGACAGTGGCGATTTTGCCGACGGGCGCAACGGGCGGGCGGTGTGTTGAGCCGGCGTGGCCGCTCTCACTCGGTGCAGCGCGGGCCGTCGGGTGCTGGTGCTGCTCAACAACATTTTGGCGCTGATTGTGTGCTGATGCAGCGTCCCAGCGTGCTGACAGCATGGCGGGCGCAGAAGCGAGGTGTGGGTGGGCGGCGACTGGAGTCAGTCGGGCTCCCCACGCTCCAGTGTCTTCCCCGTGATTCCCCGTGGGCAGGTGGGTCCACTCGGATTCGCCAAACAAGGCCAACCGTCGCTGTGGGGAATCGTCCAGTCTCTGTGGCCAACGTGACCACAATGACGGCGGCAGGCGGCGTGCGACCGGCGCATTCATAAGGGCGCGCGCCCGCAGCATCGCGAGACTGGCCCTGATGGTGTTGTGCCGTTGCTGCGCGAAGCTTGAGGAAAGCTTGTCCGCGTTTTGCTCGGCGCCGTGCCCAGCCGCCCACCTCATCACTGCTTTCCGTGTCCAAATCGGACGCATGCAGCTCTCGTTCTTCGCTTCTTCTCCCGCGCTTCTGCTGCATACGCGCTACAATATTCGCGCTGCACCCTTCGATCTTGATCAAGATTCTGGCGTCGATCGCGTGCAGGAGACAGCGTGCCGTCTCTGCATCGGCCCCAAGGAAGAGGCGGATAATCATTTCCCAGCCCACGGCACTGCCGGGCGGCAGCGATGCCGGCCGGCCGTCGGCAGCAACCACCCCGCATCCGACCAGGAAGACCACCGTGCGGCGTCAGTTCCGGTCCGAGGCCCGACTTCCCTCCTCAGGGTCCATCCAAGGGACGCAGATGGCAGTCTCCGCGGAGCTGTCAATC
Organism: Lasiodiplodia sp. KE8368; assembly: GCA_023087525.1. Taxonomy (NCBI): domain Eukaryota; kingdom Fungi; phylum Ascomycota; class Dothideomycetes; order Botryosphaeriales; family Botryosphaeriaceae; genus Lasiodiplodia; species Lasiodiplodia sp. KE8368. Next base: position 167,486 of record JAJMYN010000021.1, read on the forward strand.
CCGGCCCCCGTCAATCGTTCGTCGGATGACCTGAGTACGACCGAGTCAATACCGAAGCGGTCGCAAACTCGCGGCAGAACGCCGGCCGCTTTTTTAGACTTTCCGTCTGGCCCTGCGTTGTGGCAGGCGCACTAGGCATGCTGAAACAGCCACGCCCATCACATCGTCAGCCACCATACCCTGACGGCATGCACAATGCCGTTGCATTAGTGCCAGAACAGATCCTGCTGCAGGAGAAAGTGATAGTAATCATGGCACGCCAGCGCGGCACGGCGCACACTCGGAGAGGCGGGAAAAAGCAATTCGGGTCGAGCGAGAGCCAATCCCGAGGGCCTCTCCCCTGCCGCCGGACCTTCTACGGTTCTTCTAGAACAACATACCGCGCCGCCCCTACCCGAACCACACCCGGCTGATGATTGCTTTCTTTTTTGCTTTTTTGACTTTCCGTCACCCAAAAACGCAAAATTAAACCTTGCCACGACCTTGGGGGTCGCAGCTTGTGCCCCTCACGCACACACAGCCCCGCCGATTGCATGCGTTAGCTCCATGGCGTCGTTAACGCCCGCTCGTCGTCGTCTTCCAGAAGGGTGCCTGGCGTGCCGCTGCATCGAAGCTGCCATCGAAAGAAAAAGGAAGGCGTGGGCGGCCGATGACAGATAATGCCAGCCCAGGGGCGCCAGCGCCGACGCCAGCGCCAGCGCCAGCGAACCGTCCCACAGCCGCCCAATCTACTGCAGCGGACAAGCCACAAGTACCTTTCTGCACAGATACCGCTCACATCCGAGCGTCGTGTTTTTTTGCCCTCGGCCGTTCCCCTCTCCCCACCGTCAGCCAGTCTTTCGTCAGCCCTACGTGCCGTGATGATGATGTGACGCGCAAGCATTGCAGAATCTTCTTCCCCTCTTTTTTTCTTTCTTTTCTTCCCGTGTGCCTGTCCTTGTGACACGCGTTCAGCCAGGTAGGAGTGACACATACATGCATCAAAACGGCGCTGCACCGAAGCTTCTAGGGTGGCACCCGAACCAGAAAGAGGAAATGCACCAGCTGCAGGATCGCCACAGCCAGCTGCGTGTTGCCCCGTTCTTTTGTTCTCGAATCCACATCATCACCCTATCTTTCTGTCTGGTTCCAGCAGAAAACCACCGCTGGCGCTGGAATGAGCCGTACGCTCGTCGTCAGAGCAATGACGTCTGCGGTAGCGTACATTTGACGCCGTGGCGCTACGCTCTGTCTTTTTAACGATAGGTATTGATAAGCCTGCGCACGGGCCCTGGCTTGGGGAAGAGGGGGCTTGGCCTTGGCTCGTCGCCTAAGGCCCTTAGGCGATAATCCGCCTCCATCTCACCGTGTGGTTTGTCATCGATCTCTATCTCATGAGGTTGTCATCGATCTAGCTTCCCGTGCTAATAATCTCCGTACCTACCTCATCGGTAGTCAGATCGCCAGATTGTCAGATCTATCTCGCTTTTTTCCTTTTTTTAGCGTCAAAAATACCTCGACTGCAGTTCCCCGTGCCCCGTATTCCCCTTTCGCTATATTCGTCACGAGGTCCGAAACTGCCAAATTATTAGGCGGAACGGGACAACGGGGCTATAATCCTCAACCGCCAAAGGTGCGAGCAACGGCTCGTTCCATCACCCGAAGCGGGGACGAATGAACGAGCACTGCTCGAGGGGAAAGGAAGAGGGGGAAGTGGAACTAGAAAGACACTAGAAATGAAGATGCGCTAGTGGTATCCTGCATATGGCAATGAGGAGAGGCGGTGGTGGTGTGTGAACGGGTGACTAGAAGAACACTAGAAACAACGAGGAGAATAAGAAAATGCAAGGAAGGGATCCAACATTCCTTCTTCCACCAAATGACCAACGCAACTATCGTCCGTTATGGCAAACACTCGCAGCGAGTTGGCCACAGCACGCAAGCCACGTATGGACTCCGCCCCCTGTAGCTTGCGCCTCTTGTCTACGAGGCTTGACGGACCCCTGCACAATGGGCATTTTCTTTTTCCTTCTCGAAGATCCGGCCAAATTCGATGCATGATTCCACAGCGAATCGAAAGATTCAGGATTCAGGATAGTCCGTTAGTAACGGGTAGTTCCCCCACATTCCGAAGGATTACGGCAGGGGACAGCCACCGCCGACCGTTCGTGCGTTCGTACAAGAGCTCTCTCACCGATCATCCCGTGTGATAAGGTTTGGTTAAGCACGACCAAAGCAGGGCCAACAACGTAGAATGCTGCATCGAACGCACGGGACCAGCCACGGTCCCTTAGCCACCAAACATACATGCCTCGGCCCCACACGCCCCCCTCCGTCCAAACCCTCCAAGGGACGGACGGGATTAATCGACGACGATAGACCATTCCGTGCATTTTCTAGCGCGAGGGCGTGCGGACGGGCGGGGAGCGGTCGGCCGGTTCGTCGGCGTCGGGCTGAACAATTACGCGGGATGTATCTCGATTGTATTTCCTTCCTTCTGACCCTGCCCCACTCTCATATGAAGAGACATGTGCGTGTCTTATCTCTATCTCAATGCTTGTATGGTAGACGGCGGACGAGGCCGACTCTCCGAAGTGACCCCTGCCATTAATTTTTTGTTTTTTTATCGGCTTGCCTAAAAAAGGTAGAATACGTGTCTCTATCTAACATGCATCGCCTATTCCCATTCACGAGCAACCTGCATCGTAGGGCGTATGTGCTGGTTGACTGACCGGCCGAGACAGATGCTACCATCCACGGGCCAGTGGTGCTCAGGTGGGGTGGGGGTGGGTGCACGTGGATAACGCCCACGAATGAGACGGTGCAGGGATGCGGGCAGCAATCGAAACAATAGTAGTGCGCCTCTCTCCCACCACCGTCACCACACCCTCAACGGACATGAGCGCAGCAAATAATGACAAGGAAAATGATAACACTGCCACGCGACACGAGGCCAAGAAGAAGCAAAAACGTGCTGCTGACGCGCAGCACACCAGATGGCCTCATCTACTTTAGCACATGGCAAAGACAGGCATTGTTATTAGGTACATGTTGGTGGTATCCTTGTAGTGCGCCGATCATCGCCCGTTGTGGCGTGGGGAGAGGGGAAAGATTTCGAACTAGAAGCAACTAGCCAGTTGCGACGTCGGAGCGGGGGTGAGCGGGTTCTGACGGATGAAGGGACCTAGGCAGGGTGGGGGGGATGATGGGGCGGGGGTTTTTTTCTTTTTTTTTCTGGCGCTTGGGGGCGGGAAGGAACGAAGGAGAAGAATGGAAGGAAGGGAGAAGAGGGGTAGGTAGGTTAATAGTGGGGCCATTCGAAGAGTCGAAGACGGAGCCTAAGGAAGAAGAAGGTTTGACGGCGGTAAGTTGCAGGGACCTAACCACGCGACGACGACGAGACACAGAGGGCCCGCCAACCCGGCTGCCAGCTGCAGCAGCAGCACCATGATGTTGTCTTCGACTCGAGATCCCAAAATTGCGGTGTGCAAATCTACCAATCTTCTTTGACTGCTGCAAATTGTGGCAATCCGACCCTTGTCTGAGACACGCATGGGAAGTGCGAAATTCAGGAAGCAGCTTTCTGTTTTTAGCCAACCACAGCACTGCGGCACACGCGCGTCGATCATCAGAAAACCGCTAATTTGCTAATGCGAAAAACCGTTCCCGCTACTCTATATGCAGATCCCGTGTTTCTCTCCAATCCCATTCTTTACCGAACCGATACGTCATCTCCAATGTGTGTACATGAGTCGTGATTCCCAGACAAAGTGGAAAAAAAGAAACATCGAAGAAACATCGTAGCAGCGCCGAAGGAAGAACACCCCGCCCAGTTGCCCCCGGGCCCATGCACATGCAACTTTTCATCGTGATAGCCGTGATCCTCGTGGCCCCCTCCTAACAACGCCAGCAAAGCAATGCACCAAACAACGCCGCCCAAAAATGCCATCCCAACTAAACATAGTCCCTTAGTCTTCCACCCAGGCCGGCTGGTTCGGGTTGTCGGCAAGCCAGCTGCTGACCGGTGTCCCTGTTGCGCTCACCGCCGATGCCACGCTCGCTGCACACCTGGCCTGCTGCACGGGCGTCGCAACTGCGCTGCGTACACTGCCATCATCCGCAGTCCAGCTGGGCATGCCCGCCAGATAGCTGGCGTTGGAGCCGCTCATCGGCCAGCTCGTCGCCGGGTTGCTGACCGGTGGCATGCGCGGCGTCGAATTAAAGCTTTCGCTTGATGGCGGGCTGTTCAACGGCCAGCCAACCACAGGGAGAGAAGAAGCAACGGCATCGAAAACACCCGCCGGGAGATACTGGTCCTCAAGACCAAACCAGTCGAGGCTGCTGCCTGCCCACGACATTGGAATCTCCGACGGATGCGACGACGGCGGCGGCCAGCTCATGGTCGCGTCGACGGGCGACACCGTCTGCGAAGTGGTGAAGCTGCCGTTGCTGAGTGTTGTGTTGATCGAGGGATTGCGCTTGGCGTGCGCATGCATGACGCGCGCTTCGCGATCCTTGAACTTCTTGAGCATGTGAGCAAGCCCGCGCGCAGTGTGCGTTGAGACGTGGCGATCGCCCGCCTTAGCGTCGCTCAGTAGCTTGATGACGCGCTCGACCAGGTCGACGATCAACCCAAAGTTCGTGTTGAGCTGAGCTGACCGCCAATTGCTGTGCACCTTCATGAGGAACACGGTCGAGAAGGTGATGGTGGTCGACAAGTAGAGCGGAACACCGACAATGGCCTTGCGGATGTCGGGCTCGTCCAGCACAAAGCTGAGGCAAGTCGTGGCATTCTCAATGGCCATGTTGATGAACTCGCGGCGAGGGTCGTGGATGGCGAGGGTAGAGAGGCCGCGAAGGCAGATGGCATTGAGCTGCAGCTTGGCAAAGCTCAGGTGCAGGGTGCACCCCTTGGCGGGGTAGGTATCGATGTACGGGTTGGGGGCTGAGAGATCTGTTAGCTTGGTACTAGTGCGACGCGTACGCGAACCGGACTTACCCAGACGAGCTTCCCAGGTGTGCTTCCACTCGTCGAGATTGGCGTTGAACGCTCGAATGGCTGACAAGTCATCCATGGTAATGGGCCTGTCGCTGTCGTGTCCAAACTTGTTGAAGACCCTGCTCAGGATCTTGAAGACGCCCACCTGGGACTGCAGGCGCAGATCGGCGTTGGTGATGGTAGGGAGGCTGAGGAATCGCTCGTGATCGGCGACCGACTCGTCCTCGTGAATGACGGGCGGTCTGTTGTAGGCCAGGGAGAAGTGGTGGTCGCACACGTAGAGGAGGTACCATAGGCGGGCACGCTCAATGGCATCGATGGAACCCATGGTCGCCTTGGAGAAGGCCGTGTGCAGGTGCATCTCGGTAGCCATGCGTACGGCGTGGCCAGAGAGCTTCCAGCTCACCTCGGATAGGTAGAAGGCGCCAATGCAGAGGGCGCGGACGTCGTCCAGGGAGTGATGTCTCTCGAACATGGACTCGGAGACAAGGGCGAGGAACTCGTTGTAGCAGACGTCGAGGATCTGCTCGGCATCGGGAACGTGCAGAGCAGTGACGGAGAGGATGGCGGTTAGGAGGAGTGGGGACGACTCCCTGACGGATTGCAGGTTGTCGTGGACGAGGGCAACGCCGCCCCAGATGTACTGGTTCAGCGAGGCGTTGAAGCGAGCAAAGAAGTCCTCGGCCTGAGCCTCGGAGATCTTGCCTTGAGAGATGATGTCAGAGGCCATGGGATTCCGTCTTGAGCCGTCGAGGCGCTCAGAGTTGTGGCTGCGGAGGTTCTTGAGCTTGGTGACCTCGAAAAGCGAGGCCATGGGGCCGGACGTCATAGCGCCCTCGTCGGGCTCCTCTTTGCCTGGCGGTTCGGGTGAGTTGTCTCTGGTCATGTTCATGCCCGGCACGTTGCGGGTCCGGGGTGATTGGTACTCTGAATGGGGAGGAGTGGGACCTGAAGAGGCAGCCGTGGTCTGGGGAGTCACCTTGGCCAAGGCGGGGGAGGCAGAGTCGTTCCTGGATTGCACACCGGACCACGACTCAAGGTTAGGCAGGTTGTTGCGGTGGAGCAGGTCCGTAACAGCGTGGTGGAGCTGCTCGTACTTGACCTCCATGGTCCTCTTCCATCTGGAGAGCAGTTAGCGGGGATGTGCAGGGCGGTGCAGATGGAGGAGCATACTCGTTCTCGTCGTCTAGCAGCGTCTGCAAGCTTTTGTTGATGACGCACTTGAGGCCGAGGCGGCGGCAGCGCGCGCACGGGTTGCTGCCGCCATTGCTGCCCTCGGCGATGTCGCACTTGACCTTGCGGCTCTGGCATTCCTTGCCTGAGCGGGGTGTGAGCTTCGGCGGGGTAGTGCAGGAGGTGGTGACTTACAGGCGCGGATCTTGCGCGAGATCTTGGGCGTGTGCTCCGGCGTCGAGCTCGACAGGGCTTGCGACTGCGGCGGATGCGGGGCATGGGGCCGGTCGGCGGGCAGCGGCGAGGCGCCGGCTGGCAGGTCGTTCATCTGGGCGAAGGTGCGCTTCATGGTGTCGGGAAGACTCCGCGCGGAGGTGCAGGGCCCCACAGGGCGAGTCACGTTTGGCAAGTGGGTGAGGGAGGAGAGTTGCTGAGCGTTGGGCGCAGGTTGCGTTCAGCGTGAAGACATGTGGGGATGGTGGGGAAGGCGTGAGAGAGAGGGAGGCGAGCGTTCGGCGCTTCTTTAATATCAATGTCAGATAGTCGTGGTTTGGAGGACTCCCTGCGCTTGCGTCTTCCCAGCACGCGGCCGAAAGGGACGCCGAGGCGCCACACCGCCTGCCAGCCAGCGACAGGGACCGCACGCGACGGCGACACCACCCGCGCCAGGTTCGCGCAGCCGCACATCTCGACCCAGCCCCGATCCATGCCTGCCCTGCCTCAGCCGCCTCTCAGCTCGGTGCTGCGCGAGCTGATGCCGCTGCAGGCGAAGGAGCCGCCACGCCCGCATCCTCGCCAAAGCCTCGCGTCGAGGCTCTGCGACCAGTCGGTCCGTCTCAACCTTTGGCTTTGCAGCTCTATATTGCCCTCCCAATTGTCTCATCCCCACGTGCCCTCACATCTGCACCATGTCCGCCACCGCATTTCCGCGCCTAGCACCAAGCGCCCGCCGCGAAGAGCCCTGAAACCAACGCACTGCTGCATCGCCGGAACGCTGCCGGGGGTCATAGCGACGGATCATCCTGGGTACCACGGTTCCGGGGAAAACGTTTTCCTTGCAGATTTGGCTCTTCTAGAAGCATGTGAAGCGCCGCCTGCCGCACGTGGTGGCAACGGGAAAGCAGGAGTTGTCCTTACACATGCATCCGTGGCGCACGGCACACGTGGAGGAAACATCTCACCGACGTAGACCCGCCAATCTGTGGTGTTGAAGCTGCTGCTGCTACTGCACAACCACGGCCTGGCCGACCACCCCCCCATCGTGCTAGCAGCGCCAGGTGCACAATTTTCACAACTTCGCCTCCTCGTGTCCTGCATGCTTAGCATAGCACTGTCCCTGTCACGCTTTCAAGCGCGAACTCTATCTCTCCTAGTCAGGAGTAGTCGTGGCGATGACGAAGAACTCCCTTTTGGCATCCTTTGCCGCCGTGGGAAACCCAAGCGGTAGGGCTGGCGACGTCGAGGAGAAGCGAGCCCGCGCGGGAAGCGCAGACAATGATCCCCGCCGAGACTCGGCCTGCACCGATGCCCCTGCAGTCGATCTGCAATTCATCCAGCAATCAGTGCCGGAAACACTTCCGCAAGCCTCGGGGGCATCCGAGCCTCCTGGCTGCGTTCCGCCCGCATAACTCGGACACTTTATGGACCTGTCTCGGGCCTGAATCAGCACAATGTCGCGGATCCAGCGGATGGCAGGCGAAACGAAATATCTCTCATCACGCGAGGCGAAGGGAACAGCTCAGCGCGCTCCTTCAATCTTCACGCATTTTCTTCGAAGCGTCCACAGCCAATCCTTCACGATGACGTTGAACCGCTGCATAAGACAGATCATCTTGTTCCGCGACTCGCTACACCTGCCGGCCGTGACTCGCGGAGACCCGCTCCTGCGCGCGATGACGGTCCCTGCTGCAACACCTGCGCCGCACCGAACAACAGAGAGACGTTAAGCGGCCGTTGAAAGGCTCCACTCCGGAGCTCAGCACGGTCGTTGGATCCAACCGCCGCCGTCCTCGACAGGCGCCTCTCCCGCCGCCTGCCCTTCGCCCGGCAATAGTTTGTGGGTGTAGTCACGGCCGCCTGGATGCGGTATGGCGCTCAGGATCTCTTCTTCCGCACACGGTTACGTACCGGCTTCCTGGAGTACCTTCGTACCTCTCGGTGCGGCCCGTGGTTGGTTGGCATTCTGACTCGCCGTGCTTGTGCTGGCAAGCCAGCCGGGGGCGGGCTGAACCAGATCAGATGATCGGCAAGCCTTCCTCTCGTTCACAGGCGGGATGACATCTGTGGCCCGTCGGCTCGGTTTGCCAGCCATTCTGGTGTTGCTGTAGACGTCACACGCGGGCCATCGGTCGACTGTGAAATTTTTCTTGGTCACAGAAGTATTAGAAGCCCCGCGCGTCCGTCCACGACTCGTGGGCATTTGTTCAAATTTTGCGATCTCACAACATCTCCTGATAGGCGCTACTGCCTTCCAACCGGATGGATCAAGACGCCTGAATCGGTTTCGGGCGTTATCCGACGGTTGGTTTTCGTCTGTCTGAGACTCCCGGAGCGGAAATGCATCTCATTGACTCGAGTTGTGCGGGATCCGACACAACTGTATCAAAGGGCTGCTGAAGTGTGAATAGGGTTTAACTCCGGAAATGCACCCTGTCACCGTCCGCTGATTCGATCTCCTGCCGATTTTCGCGATCCTGTTGCGTCACGCCGCGTCCCTCACTGGTCCGGAATATACTTTTTAGGCAGGGTCCTAGAATTGAACTGGTCACCGGTATTCCGGGTTGCCGCTTGGGAGTCCACTTGGCGAACCCGGCTTACTCGACACCGCATTCTCCCTCGAATTGCCCAGTCCGGGATGCCAGTACGGATTGCTGTACCAATCACGATGTCGCTTACGGCTGAAGTGTCAAACGCCATGCCTGCTCACTTTGGTCTAGGCCGGACCGTATCGGGTTACACGTCTCATCACATTCTGGCGGCGAACATCATGAGTCGCGACACCAAGCTTTCGCTACACATAGACGCTTTCGGCACACATGCGCGCGTCCCGATCGATGTTCACAACGGATACATTCAAGCCTCCCTCCACCCAGTTCCTGCGCATCGATGCACCTACGTCACGGACAGGTTCCCCAGCACTACATCGAGATTCGACGAGAAGATGCCTGCGACGCGTCATGCAAGGCGTACCCGGAGGTCTGCCAAGTTTGGGGTAGCCGTCGCTTGAGGGCTGGATAATCTGTTACCCGGATGTTGTGCTACCACTCGTATGCAGATTGCGGCCTCCCTCTGAAACGTCCGAGCTTTATTCCTCGGCGGCTCGTCTTGCGTCACACGAACGTTTCCGCTCACGAAGATATATCGGCGTGGTTTTCCATTCGTTAAAATTCTTCGCGAGCAACTATCCAGGGGGGGATTGCTGGACCTCTTTCGACACTACGAAAATCAAAGTGCGGTAAGCCGTGACGCGCGCTTCCGATCGGCATGATATGCCGCACGAGGAGCCCTGGCTTTACGGATCGCATGAACCGACGGACCTGTATTGCGAGCAAGCTTGTTGTGCCGCCAGCCCAGAACCCTGTGGGGCTCGGCAGCTCGTCCTATACGTCGCCCCCCATCCGAAGGATGCGAACTGACAAGTGCGGAGAAGCAGAGAGACCCTGAAAATAGCCGGCTGAATTTCGCTTCATCAGGCCGTCCATGGAGTTGCATCATAACTGACAAAACTCTCCTGACTGTTGGTAATACTAATCAGTGTTGATGCCAGGTAGTCGCTAACGGCGCGTTCCGGAGATGGATCCTCGTTCCGCTCCTTTTTCTAACTACCCAAAGAGAGAGTCAGGACCGCTCCGCACCCCCACCTTCTGAGTCGTGATGCGGATACGTCATGCCGCGATTTTTCAAACCTTCACCAGCCACACAGCTTTATATCCGGAGGGGTATTGCAGTCTCGATTCGAGGACTTTTTTGTTTTGAATCATGACGATCGTCAGTGTCTCGATTCGACCTGATAAAGACTAGCAGTCCCCCTCTACTCGAACCGACCGAGCGATTTTGCAAGTGATGATCGTCTCCCTTTCGTGTCTGACGACGAATATCTGGTGAGTGGGTTGCGGAACCGCGTCATCATCACGACTCAGTAAGTACGCCGAGGCAAACGTCACACAGTCGTGTGCCATCCCTTAGGTGATCTATTGGAGTAGACTTTGTCGCAAGGGATGATGTAGGTGGCTGACGAGTCGGTGTTGGACTTACACGGTATGGACGAAGAGAGGTTCTCGTTAGGTAAAGAGCAGGGAAATGGGTCTTTTTTTTTCACAGTGTGGGGTAGTGGGGTAGAGCAGAGGTGCAAGAGCCCGCTGATAAACGACGACATGGAGATGGAGTTAGTGACCGAGGCAAGAACGGTATACCGGGTTTAAAGTCGCGACGTGTCGCAACCGGCATCTCTGAACAACACGAACAAAGCCTTCACGCAACACTTTACAATACACATTATACGGCGAACTCTTGACATACGGAAAAAGCGTCCTTTGAGCCCGCGTCTGATAATAATTCTGTTCACGCTGTATGCTCGCGCGATCTTTGCCTACAGTTTTGCTTGTACCGGTAAGTGGCCAGCTTTTAGTCTGTGCTTTGAACAGCAGCGTTACTGCTACCTCGACTCAATAGAATTATATCAGGCGTTCCAGGCCAGCATTCAGCAAGCGAGTCAAACTACAAGCTACTACGTCTCAGTCTCCTTTTTTGTCTCTTTGAAACTCTTTTCTCACGTCACTTTGAAGTTTGTTGGCGAAATAAGGCTTGCTCCGCGATTGCGGTCAAGAACAACCAAGATGAATATACAGTTTGCTTTTGAGACTTCCTATTTACTGTTCCTTTGACCCACCTCGTTCCAGCTTCACAAATATTTTCACAGTGTCTGACTATTAAATAATGCAAGCCTACCAAGCATAATTGCAGCCTCAAGACTTACCTAAACGGGAAAACCCCTCAGTCGCCTACAGAGCGGCTGTTTCCAGCGGCTGCATGGCATTAGCGGAATTCTGCAACACCATTCTCCACAGTGTAACAAGCCATCGTGAGAGAAATCAAGCCGCGTACCGTACGTCGATGGTCAAGTACACCATACCATCTCAGGAATCTATCCGCACGCCATCACCGCAAGGCGTCCAACTAAACAGCCAAAAACCCCACCAGCGTTGCTGTAGAGAGCTCCACAATGGTCTAGCCCGGCAACCACACTGCTTCCCCTCAGTTATTACCAGGGAAGGGACCCACTGTAATCCCGTTTTCGTCTTGTGATCATCCACCACCCTCTCGCTGCTATTCTATATGTCATCTCACGAGATCGTCCGTTCCTAATCCTCCTCCTCCTTCTCCTCCACATCGTCCGAGTAGATTGTGTTCTAGCCACTCTCTTTGCCCCCGCGCCCACGCTAACTAAGAACGGCCCGCGCGATGACGGCAGAGTTCTAGACGTTCCCCTTCCCGATTGCGCGCGATCGACCAATGCGAGGCGCGGGATGTGCAAGACACGGGTCGGGAGGGCGGCACCAGCGCAAGGACGAGCGGGCGGTAGGATCCACCCATAAATGGCCCTTGTGGATCCCCTTTAAGCGGCTGACGACGGGCTGGTGCTTGCTTGAGATGGAAAGGGCCGGCAAGGGAGCGTTGGAGAACCACCGTCGGTCGAGACCGAAAATCGGTCGATTGCGGCGAAAATGCACCAACACCAGCATCCGTGCTGCAGGATGGAGCGACGAGAGTAGGCAAGATGATACGCGCTCTCAAAGACGCGCGTTGGATGTTGGAGCGGTCGGAGTAAAGCTAACGCGCTTTCCGTCACCGTCGTCATAGACGGCCGTATAGCTGCCGTGGGCCCCTTGCATTTCTACGCCCTGTTGCTTGGGAACGCATGCACGAGAAGTCGGAGGCGTTTCCGCGGCTGTGGCTTTTTTTGACAGACCCCACTCAGGCCATTCCCCCCCTCGGAGGATTGCACAGCTATAACGAAATAGCTCGTTCGCACTAGATGAAGGTCAACTTTCTCGCTTTATCCCGTGAACGCTGGCACCAGACACGACGCTGAATTTCTGACGGGCGTTGTTAGTCGTCCTGTAGCCTGGTTACTCCGAAGGATACGCCAAGGAGCGCGATGATGCAACGGGACGACGTAGCCTTCTCTCCTTTCCTCTCATCTTCGGCATTGGGCGAGGAACGAAACCGGCGTTGGGATATAGCGGTGTCAAGCAAACAGTTGGCTCGAGGCCGTCAGCGCTTTTTTAGACACGGTCGCAAAACGAGACGCAAGCCGGTCCATGCGCTGAAAAAAGTAAGCCCGGTAGGGCACGGTAGGAGTCATGGTGGTGGTACTGCGCCGCACAGGTGGCGAGGATCGCAGGTGGGGCTCGCTGTTTTCGGCAGTCGATGCAAGTGCCGTGGTGCGTTGGGATGTTGCACGTTCTGCGTCGGGTTGGATGCAGGCCAATGAAGGGGTGTCGCACAGGGTCTCATGGGGTTGCGAGGGTGCAGATCTGTCATCTATCTGATGGCGAGCGTTGTTGCGCAGGGTCGGGTCTGCTGCAGGCACATCTTCATTGAAGGCGAGTTACTGGTGGCAGACACGGGATAAGAGCTGGACATGTATTTCAATGGCTGGCAGCCGGCAATTGTTGGGGCTCAATCGGCAGATAATGTGGGGAAGGAAGGTTTGGCGCGTCTGGGGAAAGAAATTGGGTCTGGCAATGACCTCGGTCGCCACGGCTATTGAGTCGACTGCCGTGCTGGACCCTTAGCTGCCGCCGAGCTAGCACCCAAGTGCCGATCGCCTTAAGTGCGCGAGCCCGGCACTTTCACCATCCCTCCTGCCCTCTCGAGAACATCTCCTCTTCTCGTGTCGACGTGCAAACGACGCGCCCGAACCCAGTCGCCAGTCAATTCGCCGCACGCGTTACACAAACATGGCCGCCGCCGCCTTCGGTATGCGCTTGAGCTTAGAAACAATCCTCGCCAACTCACGCTGACCGGCTCCTACAGCTCCCGTCGCTGCGGCCGCCGTGGCCGGCGCGTCAACTGCCGCCATGTACCTCGATGCTAAATTCCACATTTCCAAGGATTTCCGTCACATGCGATCCATGAAGCGCGAGATCGGCGAGTTCCAAAAGAAAGGTGAGTCGCTGCAATCAGCAGAACGCAACCATCAACCACCGTTCCCGCCTCTCCCTCAACACCAATCACCGCCGCCGGAACCTGTGCTTCGATCCACGCCTACCCGTTCCCAACCCGAACATCGTGGGACCAAAGACCCAGGCTAACGCAGGCCCCCCTCAATTCGCCGATCTCCACAGCCCAGACGAATCGAAATTCGCTCTGGTACAACTTCGAAGCGCAGGTTGAGCGGCTGCCGGCGACGGAGCCATGCCTGTGGTCGCGCGACGGTGGCACCCACACCTGGCGCGACACGCACGCCCAAGCCTGCCGCTACACCGCCTTCCTGCGTGACGCCGGTGTGCGGCCCGGCACGCTCGTCGCCTTTTACCTCCAGAATAGCGCCGACTTCGTCTTCGCCGTACTCGGATCGTGGGGCACCGGCTCGGCGCCCGCCCTCATCAACTACAACCTTGGCGGGCAGGGCCTGCTACATTGCCTGCGCATCAGCGGTGCGCAGGTTCTGCTGGTTGACGCGGATGAGGGCTGCCGGCAGCGCATCGAGGAGGTCAAGGCCGAGATCGAGGGCGAGCTAGGTATGACGATCGTGATCGTGGACGACGAGACGAAGGCGAAGATCGCAGCGAGGGAGCCGAAGAGACCGGAGGATGCGTTGAGGGAGGGTGTCAAGCCGACGGATCCGATGTGTTTGATGTACACGAGGTGCGTAAGTTGGGCGGTTGATGTGCTCTGGCTTTTTTTTTCTATTTATCCGGAGCTGGTGCCCAATTGGGAAAAGACCGGGGCCCCGCCTTTTCATCCTTTCCTCCCCATCTCCTGATATTCGTCCGAATCCCTGGGGAAAATATATGGGGCTTGGCTGACTTGTTTTTGTTTTTCTAGTGGATCGACTGGCCTGCCTAAGGCATGTCCATTCCATGTTGGCAGCGCGTGGGCCATTACGAACACACGTATTGAAGCTTGCGGTCTCAAGCCAGGCCCCAATGGCGACAGATGGTACGACTGCATGCCGCTGTACCACGGCACGGGCTACACTGTTGCTGTATCCTGCCTGACCACTGGCGTTACCCTTTGTATCGGCAAGAAGTTCTCCACCACCAACTTTTGGAAAGACGTGAGGGATAGTGAGGCCACCGCTTTCGTCTACGTTGGCGAGACCGCAAGATACCTCCTCGCAGCCCCTCCCTCACCTCTCGACAAACAGCATCGCGCCAAGGTCATGTTCGGCAATGGTCTACGCCCCGATGTGTGGAAGAAGTTTGGCGAGCGCTTTGGCATTGAGACCGTCTGCGAATTTTTTAATAGTACGGAAGGTACTTTCGGATTGATGAATATTTCTAAAGGTGGGTCGACCACTCTTTGAGAGCCCGTACTATCAGGCTCCTCCCGTCGTTGAGCATCTTGACCCTCGTGTGCTAACTGTCTGGCAGGAGAGTTCACACAAGGCGCCGTTGGCCACCACGGAGTACTCTCCCGATGGCAGCTACGCAACACATACGTCCCTGTAGAAATAGATCATGATACGGGCGATATGTATAGAGACCCTAAGACTGGTTTCGCAAGACGGAAACCTCTTGAGGAGGGCGGCGAAATTCTTGTCCAGATTCCATCCGAATCTGCCTTTGTGGGGTACGTATCAATAACTGTTCCACCAACAAGTTCGTTCCACAGCATGCTAATCTGCTTTCAGGTATTGGAGAAACCCTGAAGCAACAAGCAAAAAGTTCGCGCGCGATGTCTTCCGGAAAGGAGACCTCTACTACCGCACGGGTGACGCCCTCCGCCGCACCTCAGACGGACGCTGGTATTTCATGGACCGGCTAGGCGACACTTTCCGGTGGAAGTCTGAGAATGTGTCCACAGCCGAGGTCGCCGAAGCTCTCGGCCGCTACCCGGGCGTCCTTGAGGCCATCGTCTACGGCGTCGAGGTACCTGGTCACGACGGCCGCGCCGGTTGCGCTGCTCTCCACCTCCCGCCGGAGTCCCGCTCTTCGCCTCAGTTCTACGATGCGCTTCTGGCGTACGCACGCAAGACTTTGCCCAAGTACGCGGTGCCGGTGTTCCTGCGCATCACTGCCAATATGCAGCCCATGCATAACAACAAGCAGAACAAGACGCCACTCAAGAAGGAGGGAATCGACGTGAAGAAGATCGCTGAGGGAGAGATGAGCAAAGACAAGATCCTGTGGCTTCCTGAATCGTTAAATATCAAGGACAGGGGTAAGGGTTATGTCGAGTTCACGGAGGCAGATCTGGAGGCACTCAAGGCAGCAGCTGCCTCGCATACTCACCAGGAGACAGCGCGGCTGTAGATATTTTTCGTTGCTAGAGGGGGCGGAGACAGTGTAGATGTTCGCACAGTCAGCTGTTGATGACCTGCTTGGGCAATGGCGTTTGATGGGTGTTTTTTTTTTCTTTTTCCTGTGGGACTGGGAGCGGATGAGAAGTGTAGAGTCGGAATACTCCATTACGCTGTTGTTTTGTTTCAAATGATTTTGATGTACAAACGCAGGACTCATGTACAAATCAGACCAACACTTCCCAAGAAGGATCGCTATTAAAATTTACTACGCAAAGGTGAAGCTCATCTAATTCTTCGCCTTCTTATCTTTCTCTCTCTTCTCTAGCATCTGCTTGACAAACTCCGGCATCTGTCCCTTCCCTTGACTCGCACCCGCGCCGGCACCCGCAGGAGCATTCGCGCCGGCATCGCCGCCCATCAGCTTCTGCATCATCCCCATCACAGCCTCCAACTTCCCGCCCTTGATCGGCCTCTTCTTCCTCGCCTTCTCGCAGATCGCCGGTGGCTCCACATCCTCCTCCAACCCATCATCTCCCTCGTTCTCATCATCAAACACCATCCGCCCCACAACCTGATACTTCCCACTGCCCGCGAAGAACCCCACCCACTTGGCCAGCGCGCGCTCGACGGCCTGCTCCGCCTCGACGGCGTCGGCCTCGCGCCTCCGCTCACGCTCGTCGTCGTCGACGCGGCCGAACCGCGCCAGCGCCGCCTGCGCCTGCTTGCGCAGCTTGTCGGGCAGCGTCGTGCCGGCCGGGATGCTGGCGGCCGGGAACAGCGCCGCGGCGTCGTCGGTGACGGGGCGGCCGTCGGCCGCGTCCTGCAGCGCCTCGTCCAGCCAGAGCGGGCGGAACATGGCGTCGGCCACGCCGGCCAGCGTGTGCGTGAGTTGCGACGAGACGAAGGCTTCGTCGGCGAGCTCGGCCGCCGTCAGCCCCGTCGAGCCGAAGCATTCCGTCACCCAGGCGCGCGTCGCGTCGCGCCCCGCGAAGTGCCCGTAGGGCCCCGAGGGCCCGTAGAAGGTGGGGCTGGCGGAGACGTCGTAGACGGTGCCGTTGATGGAGATGTAGATGGGCGTGTCCGGGTCGGCGCCGGTGTAGGCGGAGAGGGTGGACGGGGTGAAGGTGCGGAGGTTGTCGATGGTGTCTGCGGACGGGGCGGGGTTCGCGTTTGAGGCGGCGACGGAGGCGGAGAGCTCTTCGAGGTGCTGGAACGGGTCGAGGAAGTGGATGGCCACGCCGATGGCGACGGCGGTCAGGGTTAGGATCGAGCCGACCGCGAGCGCGATGTTGAGGATACCGACATCGTAACCGGCCGGGGGTGGTGGGGGGTCGCTGTCGCTTCTGGCTTTCTTCTTCTTCTTGGAGTCGTCGGAAGTGGCGGCGGCGGCGGGAGTTGCGGGTGGTGGCTCGTTGGCGGTGGTGTCGGACGAGGCATTGGCCTTCCGCTGGCGTACCTCTGCCATTGTAGCAGGGTGATGGTAGGTTGGTGGTTGCACCTACGCTGAGGAGGAGTTTTGGATAGGGGCAAAAGGCGACGTTGTGAAAGTGGCCATGTGTGTTAATTGTTGTTACGGGGCCGTTGCGGAGAGCTTTGACCAACATCTTTTGCGCGACTCGCTGTTGGTTGGAGCCGCGTGCCTGATCCCCGCATTCTGGCCGGCGATCCCTGTCGCCAGCGAGCACCGCCTCTTTGCATTCCTTTGGCGTCATTAGTACAAGGCGCAGCGGTGTGATAGCCACATCCTTCGCGCTTTGTTTATTTCTCTTCCTTCAGATTATATAGCTAGCTCCTGTCTGATGGAGTTCCCTTTTGTACAACCGCGACAATTACACACTATATCGCCACCCGGAGATTCAGACACACTCGCCCATCATGCCTGACTCTGGCAGCGTATCCACATCGACAACCAACCCCGCATCGCAATCCCGATTCAAGTCCATTTTCGCCTCTTCTCACTCTAAATCAACTACAGACGAGAGTCCAAAATCAGCGCTGCCGAAACCAGAATGGATGGATGCTTCCCTGCCGGACAAAGAAAGATGGAAGAAGTGGGAGAAGGAGCGTGACCAACAGTTTTATGGGAAAGGGTGGGTATTTGCATTCGAGAATTTAATTATCGCTAATGCGGAATCAGAGGAACCGCCGGTTACTTCAGCAATTTTTACAGGGGCAGCAAGGCCTGGTGGGTGGGCATTTTGGGATCCTGGACTACTTGAACGGAGCGGATTTGGTGCGAGCTTTTAGCACGTTTTGATACCCCTTGTTCTTGGCCTTTCTTCCTTAAGTATTCGATAATTCTTGTAAGAAATACATACTACCAGGAAAAGCTTCTTTCAAAGAAAAATACTTGATTAAGGCGGCTGGCTTAATGATTCTAATAAGTGTATGCATTGGTAAACGCATTTCGCTAATGATAAATTAATAATTTAAATGGCTATATGACAGCTTAACTAGATCTCTTCCCTGGACATTATATGTTCAACTGAGTGGACCGCACCTAGAGATGGCGAAGAAAAAGAAATAAAGCGCGGTGCATCAAAAGGCAAAAAGCAACCGTAGGATCGTCACACCTTTCCACAATCCGCCAGCTGACCCTAACCCAGTGCAGGAACCGAAGTATGACACTTGGCTGGAATCGAACTCTTGGACTGCTTCGGGCGTTCACCTAAACGGGAAACCCACAAATCACAAACCCTCGGGTTTAACGCCTTTAAGGTTCTGGTGGCAAGGCATAGTGCCGTAGCATGCTCCGTTGCGCTAACCATCTGTAATCGAAGCGCTCGCTTTCACGGCTTAAATATTGCCGGGTCAGATACTGTGTCCTGTTGAGCTCACGCCTGGGGATGCTTGCCTGCATTTGTTTTCTTCATCCATCCATCAAGCTCCTAAACACATCCTCTCTCCCCCTTCTACAATTTGGCCTTCACCAGCTCTGGCTCCTTCTTCTTCCCGGTCAACGCCTTCCTCCTCAGCCGCCTACTCGCAAACTCGCTATCATCCTTCTCGCTGATATACCAGCTCACATCGCCTTCCGGATCCACCTCTGTCTGACTGAACCCGTTCCCCATCCACGCAAACCTATTCCCCTCATAAACAATCTCCCAGTCATCCCACCGCGGCTGCTTAATCGCTTCTCGGAAATGCAGCATGCTGCCAGGCCACAACCCCGTGACGCGGCCGGACACCGAGTGGTTCTTATACCAGCTGCGGCAATCCTCACTCCACACCATGCGCGCCATGAACGCGTCGACATGGTCATTAAAGTCGTCGACGGCCTGCTGCTTTGGCGCGAACGAGCGGATGTTCTCGGTCTGGAAGCGGTCGAGGAACGCGAGGATGTAGTCGGCCTGCGCCTCGAGCGCCGACAGTATCGCGCCGTTTCCCGTCGGGCTCGAGGGCCCGAAGACGGTCAGGTAGTTGGGAAAGCCCGCCGCCGCGACGGCCATGTAGCCGCGCGCGTCGTTGATGCCCCATTCGTCCTGCAGGTTGCGGTTGGTGACCGTGTTGAGCACCGAGTAGCGCGGCCGGAACGACGTGTTGAAGCCCGTGGCGCAGATGAGCGCGTCGAACGGCCCGTGCTGCGCGCCGTCGGCGGTGGTGACGTGCGTTGCTGTGATGTTGACGACGTCGCCGCTGCTGGTGGGGTTGGAGGGCGAGGGCGGGAGGATGGCGCGGACGTTGGGCGCTTGGAGGGCTTCGAGGTAGCCGGGGCCTGGCGTGAAGCGGCGGCAGCCGACGCTCCAGTTGGGGATCAGTGCGGATATGAGGTCTGGGCGTGAGGCGAGTCTGGTGCGCATCAGGTCGGTGATAGCGGCGCGGAAGGTGGCTTGCTCGGCGGAGTCTTTCTTGAAGACAGCTATTGCGGCTCGTGTCAGTGATGGGATGTCTCCCGAGACAGGCTTTTTCTTTAAATAATAGAAACAGAGAGCCGATTTCCACGTAAATAACTTTAATTTAGAATAGGGGCTGGGAAATAGTAGAGACATACCGAAGTATTTATTCAATCCATCTTCTACTTCTTTCCTGTGTTTCAGTAGGGCTCCTGGCTGATTTTTGAACGTCTGTTTCTCTTCCTCGGTGTACTCCCTCTGGTCCGAAGTGCCCATTGGTGGTGCGATGTAGGTGGGAGATCGGATAAATGTGGTCAAGCTCTTGACGTGTGGTTGTATAGTCGGCAGAACCTGGATGGCCGAGGACCTGCCAGCCGTTAGTCCCGTCGACTCCCAAATTGCCTCGAAGAGGATCAGTCCAAAAGAAGCCTGCTCGCAGTCTCGCTTACCCATTCCCAATCAACCCAACATCCTTCCCGCGAAAGTCAAAGTCCTCCGGCCAATCCGCCGTATGAATCAACCTCCCCTCAAACTTCTCCAGCCCCTGGACTTTCGGCCACTCCCACTCATTCAAAAACCCCGTCGCATCAATCAAAACATCGCACTCATCCATCCCCGTCTCCCCCGTCCCCTCGTTCCGCCATTCCACCTCCCACCCCACCTTCCCACCTTCCTCCTTCCCATCATCCACCCACCTCGCCCCAACCACCGCCGTCCGCAACCTCGCGTACTTCTCCAACCCGAACACGTCCGCGAAGCCTTTGAGATACGCCTTGATCTGCGCGCTGCTCGCGTACACGTGCGTCGGCGCGACGTCCGGCTTCTGGTACGGCCAGAACGAGTACGAGTACGCGTGCGCGGGCACGTCGCACGCGCAGCCCGGGTACCGGTTCTCGTGCCAGGTGCCCGCGACGTCGGCGTCCTTTTCGTAGATGGTGAGGCTGTAGTTGCGGAAGGACCGCTGTAGCTTGTATGCGAGGACTAGTCCCGACGCCCCCGCCCCGACGGCGATGACGCGGATGTGACGTTCGTGGTGGATTGGGTTGTTGGCGCGGGCGGCGTTGGGGTTGGGTGGTGGAGGCATGGTGGGGAGGAGGAGTTGCGCTAGTGGCGATGGGGGAGAGCGGGGGTTCTTGAGAAGCAGGGATTGGGTGGTGGAAAAAGGACTTTTTGAGGAAAACGGAGAAAGAAAGCAGAGGTTAATACAATAAACGAGACAGGGCTGGGGAATATTTATGGTTTGGTCCGGAGGAAGAGCTTCCAGGGCGGAAAATCCAGAGGAATTGCAGAAATTCCGGCCGAGAGCTGGGGCTGTCGGGCGCGGATATATATGTGTATAGTGAGTTTCGCTTCTATATTGCCACGAAGATCCGTGGGCCTGGAAGGGTCTCAGAGGTCTCGGGGTTTGCACGAATCAAGGACGTGATAGTGTGCATCTTCCGGTTTCGAGACGAATTGCAGCAGATACAAGCAAGGTTGAGACTCAGTCTCCACTGTCACGGAATTTAAACTTACGATCGTACTTTGATTTGCATACTTCGGGTCTATGCATCGCACTATCTCTCTGGGAGGATCACGGTCCTTCGACCTGTGACTTGGAAACATCTTGGTTCCTTGCTGGTGGTTCTTCCATTTCAAACAGCCAAGTGACTGCCGAGACTTTGCATGCATGCCATCGAATCTGATTGGCCAAACCGTCGCTACATATACTACGAAGAACATAGAACCCCTGTCTCCAGCTAATTGACTCCAATATTGAACTCCCCACACTCTTTCGTATAGTGTCCACTTTTCCCCTTTCAAGCGATGCAGCTATGCTTTCTTAACGAAAGACAGACTTCCAATTAACACCTGTAGATGGATAAGGCCAAACGCTTTGTCAATAAGGCCCCACCATATGACCTGGAGAAGACGCTGGAAGAGCTCAGAGAGCGAATGGCGTGACACTGTGGATATTACAAGCACGCGTGGACCCGACCGGGAGGTGGTACATCCGATCCCTGTCGTCGCGTTTGGGCAAACCCCTCTGTAGATCGCGAATCATGGAGGGAGCAATTTTTGCATTAGCAGGGCCTCGTATACGATGCATTGTTGCTGCTACGTCTCATCCATCAAATCGTATGAATGTGGAATTCAGATCTCATTTCTATCTCAAAGATAAGCTTACTTTGAAGTATAAATCCTACGAGCCACAAATTGACCGCATTGAACCGATCTTACCCACAACGCCAATGCTGTGCAGGGATCGTGTAAGCGCATTATTATGATGAGTTGAAAGTATCCACATTCATCCCCGAACGGGCAGAGTTCTCTTGAAGCCTTGTTACTTTTCCGACTTGACGTCATGCGTAGCCAAGACGCCTCCGCTTTCTTTCCCCACATGTGTACCTCGGAACGGGCGCCGATCGATAACTTTTTGGGAATGCAAGCCCGACAGTGCGCGGAGTACCAATTGCATGTACCCCGCACTCCAATTTACGAAGACAAAACGATTATAGAGCTGGTATACAGCCGGTTGAAAGATGATCTCTTTTACCATTGCTGAAGTTTAAATCTTATTTATCCGGCCACCCCGCCGGAGCCTGAAAATCTACGAAGTGTTTAACCATGCGCGAAGGCGTGGGGGTCTATATAATGAGCCTCATGGCTTTCGTCCGAGGTACCTCATTGTGAAAGATTGCTGCTATCTTTGACTTTTGCAAGAAGATGAAGTTATTTTTTATAATTGCCTGGCTTGGTTGCTTAGGCGCATACGCCCAAACACCAGTATGGCCAAGCAGCAGTTCCATAAGCTCCAATCCCGCGATGGTCACTTCAATGGAGCTGACGGTCGATGGTAAGCTACTGCGCTATTTATTTTGTTTTCTGTTTCAATGGCTCACTTTGGTTAGACATGTGGGACATCTGGATCGGCTCAGTAGCCGTCGCATCCGTCAACACGACCGTCTCGCCCACTCCAGTGCCCAGCTCCGAATTGATCCCGCCTCCACCGCTCCACTACCCTTCATGGATGAGCGGTCCGCAAACTCCGCTGCAGGCAAAGAACGAATCTTGGAGCTTCCCGAAAGATTTCTGGTGGGGCGTTGCAAGCGCCTCCTACCAGGTCGAAGGCGCGGTAAAGGACGAGGGCCGTTCGCCTTCTGTTTGGGATGGCCTGCTGCACAATGTCGTCGACTACAGTCTGTACAACGAAACGGGAGATGTTGCCATCAATCATTATTACCTCTACAAGCAGGGTTTGTTGAACACCAAGCTCCGGATATTGTTTTTCCTACTAACGTAGAGCACCTCAGACATTGCCAGGCTTGCGGCTATGGGAGTGCCTTACTACAGCTTTTCCTTATCCTGGTCACGCATTTTACCTTTCGGCCGCGGTCCCGTCAATGAGGCTGGTCTGGCACATTACGAAGATGTAATCAACACTTGTTTGGAGTATGGCGTGAAGCCTGCGGTAACACTGTATGCTTTTCCCCTGATTTTGTATACATGAGGACTTCACTGATGCTCCTAAGTTTCCACTGGGATCTACCACTCTATCTGTATAATCTGTACGGTAGGTGTCAGCTTCAAATTACTCAGAGCAGGAAGTGTATTCACATCTTTCAGGTGGATGGACCAACGAGCAAATCGTAGACGACTTCGTCAACTACGCCCGGATCGTCTTCGAGAGATTCGGCAACAAAGTGCCCATGTGGTTCACAGTCAACGAGCCCATTAGCTTCTGGTACCAAGACGAAACCCCCCTCTCTAAAATCCAAAAGAAGACTGACAAATTGCTCTTTTTCTTCCATAAAGCACCCTCCAAATGCCCGAGCATTACTTCCGCCGTGTGCCCATCCTGCAGAAGCAACAGCCCTACTACTGCGGCCAACACGTACTGCTCGCGCACAGCAAAGCCTACCACCTGGCCAAATCGCTCAACCTAACCGGCCCCGTGACGCTCAAGAACAATGGTTACTACAAGACGCCGCGAACCAACTCGAGCGAAGATGCCGAGGCGACGCAGCGCGCATGGGACTTCAACGAGGGTTGGTTTGCGAATCCCATCTACGTTGACGGCGAATACCCGCGCTACCTTAAGGACTACGTCTCCACCTTCTTGCGCGACCTGACCACGGAGGAGAAGGAGGCGATCCGTGGGTCGGCTGATTTCTTTGCGCATGATGCATATGCGGCGAAGTGAGTTGGTCCTCGTTTTTCTGCTCCTTATGTTCTTGCCACTACTTTTTTTTTTTTCGATTCAGCTAACCAATCTTTCCCTTCCTCCTTATGTGTAACACCTCCATGATCCTTTTTTTTTCTTCCGGAGGCAATGGGAACTTTAATGAAAGATCGAAAAATAAACGGAGAAAAACCAGGAAAGCAAGCATACTGACTCTTCCACCCACCCTAGATACTACATGGCGCCCGACACCGGCATCGACGCCTGCCTGACCAACTACTCGCACCCGCTCTTCCCCACCTGCGCCAACTCGTCCTTCCAGCTGAGCGACGCCGACGGCGGCTGGCTGGTCGGGCCCGCGGCCGACCCCTACACGTCCTGGCTGCACAAGGCGACCGACTGGATCCCGCAGTTCCTGCGCTACATCAACCAGACCTGGCCGCACCCGGGCGGCATCGCCGTGTCCGAGTTCGGCTTCACCGAGCCCTTCGAGCACGACAAGAAGCTGCTTGGCGACATCCGCATGGACCTGGGCCGCGTGACGTACTACCGCGAGTACGTGCACGCAGTGCTGATGGCCATGAGCGAGGGCATTAAGGTCGTGGGGCTGCTGGCGTGGACGATTGCGGATAACCTCGAGTGGACGGCTGGGTTTGGCGTCAAGTTTGGGTTGCAGTACGTGAATCTGACGACGCAGGAGAGGGCGTATAAGGCGAGTTTCTTTGAGCTGAAGGATGTTATCGAGACGTATTGGGAAAAGTAAGGAGAAAAGACGGTTGCGCGGTCCGTCAAAGCATTTCCCTTGAGCCCGGCTTTACACAATACCTAGCAATGAAAGGCGACGGACTTTTGTCTCTTGAGATTTTAGATCAGAGAACACATAAATTTGTATTTCAGGAAGTCGGCCTGATCATACTAATAGCTGAAGCGAAGCTGCATAAAAAGCCAGTCAAGTCGAAGGTATTGGGTCAAACAAGTCTGCGCGACCTGTATGCAGCTCATGCTCTTTTGAATGACGGGGCTGACGTGAGCGTCCGGGAGTGCAACATGAAACCCTTGGACTGACAAATCAAAGGTGATGTAGATGATCACCTATGTGCATCCCTGTATCGCGCATGAATTTTGTAGTTACTCAGCGCTGTCCAACCCTGCAAAATAGGAATTTGCTTTGAAGTTCGTCGGGTCGTCTCAACGCGAATCACCACATACCCAAGCCGGACACTTAGGGCTCGGAACGTGGCCTGAAAGCCAAGATCTGCACTCATCATCTTGGCAAGGGCAAAAAACTGGTATGCTATACCTTTGGGCTGTGTGAAAAAAAAAGAGTTCAAATCATCAAGACATCGCACGTAGCATTTACGTTGGCGTATATTGAGAGATGTTCAGCCACCCAATATACAAGCAACTCTGGGCATCCGCCTGGCCTGCAGGGGCCAACGTTCGGCGGATATCGAGTGGGCATAAGACAGATCGCTGCCCCATTGCGTACGCACCTATACCTATCACAGCCGTGTTACCGCTTGTCCCGTCGGCTTTTGCCCCAAAATGCAGCGGTAACTCCGCACGGTGCACGCGGAAATCCAGCTCCGTGTCCGTGCCCGATTGCCGGTACCTTGGAGGTGCGTCAACCCCAGCAGTGGGGGCCAAGACCCATCCAATCGTCTCCCTGTCCCAACGGACCTGAAGGCTGTGTGGCATGACCCTTGACCACGGTGGACGAATGTGTGGATTTAATTAGCCGCGTTTGCAGAACACAGCCTTGATCGGAGCTGGGTAACATGAAGTAGAAAGGGAGTGCCGCGTTTCTCCACGCGAATTCACGTACATACCAACCCATCGAGTCCCACTTTTTCCACGGCAGACGTTGTCCAGATGCCAATGATTCAGGTATAAGCAGTCATGCTCCACCCATGAAATTGCGACGTCCAACCTCCCTCAGCTTTTTTATCCCCGAATCGCCGTCGAAGCTTCGTAGCGTCAAAAACATTCGAGCTGCGGGCTCCTAAAATACACCGCTGGCCATGACTGCATATCTTGGAGCTCTCACAACTACCTGGACCCCTTCGGCGGCCTCCTCACAGTGCTTTAGCTCGTTCTTCTACGGATCAAATTCAATCGGATCATGGCTCCAACTCGGCACCACTGCGACAACAGAATGCCTGCCTCCTAATTTCAACCGCGATGTATCATACTTTTATTCTCCCGGTGTCTGCCCGTCTGGCTACACATACGCATGCACCAAGGCGTCAACCAGCTCGACAGATGCCATAACAGTAGCAACATGTTGTCCATCGTAAGTCCGGCACCGCCATCACCATTCATCGCCCACGTCATAGCCTCCAGCAGCCCCACAATTCCCTCCATTTTCCATAAAATGAAGAGGAAGAAAAGAAAGCAAAATAACTCACCAATAACACCAAACAGCGGCTACTTCTGCATGGGCGACATCGAAACCAGCCAGATCTTCGCCTGCGTTTCGGCGTTCCCCTCGTCCGACACCTTCACCGTCTCGAGCTACTGGTTCGTCAGCCCCTTCGACTCGGGCACCACCACCATCTCCGTCTCCGCCGGCGAGACCGTCCGCGCCTACGGCCCCATCGTCCGCCGCGCCTCCGACGACCCCTCCTGGACAAACGTCCTCCCCACCACCACCACCACCGTCTCGCCCGGCAGCAGCGCAAATGCAGGGACAGCAACCGCTACAGCTGGGGGCTCGAATAGCGGTGGCTCTTCTGACAGTGGGTTGAGCACGGGCGCGAAGGCGGGCATTGGTGTAGGCGTGGGCGTGGGTGTTTTGTTGATCGTGGCGGCGTGCGTCGGTGGGTTTATGATTGGGAAGAGGGCGAGTCGGAAGGGGGCGGAGGCGGAGGCGGAGAAGAGGAGGCTGGGTGGAGAGCTGGCCGGCGCGCCGGTCCAGGAATTGTCGGCGGCGCAGACGAGGCATGAGTTGCAGCCGGCGTACATCTCGGAATTGGAAGGGACGCAGAGAAAGTGAATCGAAGCAAATGAGGGATTGGGACCAGGAGCTCATTTGATTGTACTGCGTTGCTGGGGAACCGGGTCTTCGACAAAAATCCTGCCTGACACCATTTCACGGTTCCGGCAATTCATACATACCGCATTCTGCTCTGCCGAGAGCTAAGGTAGAAGCATTCGACGATGTGTACTCGCTGGGCTATTAACATATCTCGGTTGACTGATCAGGTTTGCAAGGAGCGTCCATTCCAAGATACCACGGGGACAGGCTGGCTTTAGAAGTTGCCGCATCCGCATCCGCATCCTGAATCTATAGAGGGGAGCATACTAATTTTCCTCTGAGGATGTAATGTACTGAAGGATTATTTCAGAATCACCTTTTAAATTTTAAACGCCCCAATTGTAAAAGTTTATTGGTGATACAGGATCGTACCCTGTTGGGTCAACTGAAAGCTGTCACGCACAACCGCATCATCCTGTTATGGCACCTTGTGGAATAAATGACAGAGTATCCGGTGGATTTCATGATATTCTCCCCTCTTCGTTTGTTGCTTGCTGTTTGCTAGCTACCGGCGCGTATATATTCTACGCTGTTCCACAGAAAGCTTAGGAATCATTCTGTGCGTTCTTCAATCACATAAAGGGGTTTAAACTTCAAAGCTTCTAGCCAATAACTCAGTGTTCTGGGAGAGTATCATTCTACTGTCCAAAGCAACCAGCAGACACCTGCGATCGGTCTCATCTCAGCCTTGGGGATGTTTCATATTTTGGAGGTTGCCTGTATGTAGTGTAACCAATATTCAGGCCAAAGAAGCAAATAAACAAAGGCGAAGTAGGTATGTGCCCAGACAGGAAGGTCGTAGTATTTGTGGAAACGTCGCACATACGATCTCTCGAATTAAAATACTACCATAATGTCTTGAACGAAAATAAAAAAAGAAACGGAAGAGGCAGGTGACAAAATAATCTATTTATGAGTTGCCATTGTATGAAGACTAAATTAGAAACCGAGTGATCATAAGAAACTTGTAGTGAGATGAATCTGGTAGCTTGTACAAAGTTGGTGAACAGGTGAAGTGGCTGCTTAGCCATCAGTGAACATTCCGTCCACGCCTCCCCACGAAGCTGTCCTCAATTATCATCTCATTTGCCCGCTCTCGAGCAAACATCTCAGCCTCCCGTTCCATAATCTGGCGCTCCTTCGTGGCCTGCTTCAGCTCGCGCTTCTTGCCCCAGTTCCACCAGTGCAGGCGCTTCGGGTATGAAGAATCCGGGCCCTGCAACACCATTCCCGGGTGTACGACGGCAAGAATGGCGACTGCGAGAAGCATGGGCAGTCCGTCGAGATACAGCAAGTAGTTCTCGTCGTAAAGAATTTTGTTCGAAGGGCTAAACCCCCCAGCGAATTCGATCAAGCGGTACATGATGCGTACCTGCAGCCACTGTCAGCCGAGACCTAACCTACCTCTGCTACTAAACTCACCGTAATAAACACAAGCACCGCATACAGCACATACGTCAGCACCTCCCACCTCCTATACAACCGCGCCCCCCATCCTCCCCACCTCCGCCAACCCTCATCCTCCTTCACACACCCCCTCTCCCCCCTCCTCTTCCCCCAATGAAACCTCCCCACCAACACCGCAAACCCCACAATAAAACCCTCCTGCACCCCCACCCCCACCATATACACCCTCAACCCCAACCCCATCGCCTCAGCCGCATTCCCCGGCGCCAGCAGCAGTCCGCCAATCGCCTGGATTACAAAACTAACAACGTCGCACCACACGAAGACGCGGCCGATGCGCGTGGCGCGCATGCCAAGCGCGGCGTGCGTCGTGCGGCCGAAGAAGTGAATCAGCCGGCCCGCCGTCATGTAGGCGAAGGCGTTGATCCAGAGCGGCGAGAGCAGCAGGAGGAACTGCGAGAGGGTGGCGATGGACTGCGACTGCTGGTTGCGCTGGCCGATGGCGCGGAGGGCGAAGGACGCGGTTTCCCAGAGCGCGCCGGTGATGAGGACCCAGCAGTATTTCTGTGTGGTGTGGAGTGCGTTAGAGAGAGTTGTGGGCGGTGGAGAGGGGAGGGGCGGGGCGGTTGGGGGATGGGGAGAGAAGGTGTTGGTGCGGGTGATGGCTTGCTTTTTTGTAGGCGATGGCTTGGTAGAAGTGGACGAGGGTCAGGATGCCGAAGAGTGTGGCGAAGGCTATTGCGGAGTTGAAGTCGGGAACGGCGGTGTAGTATGAGTTGCACGCATCGGGAGGGACGTGGCCGTATTTTCCTGGTATGGCGGTTGTGCACCCCGGAGATGTGGCATCTGATGTCTCTGTTTGATCGGTTAGACCGGAAATGGTTGTTGTGCTGGACATTATTGCCAGAGAAATGAGTATACAGAAAGGCCAGAGAGACAGGAAGGTGTGTTGTTGAGGGTTTAAAGAAATATCAGCTTATTGAATGATTGGGTTGCCCTTTATGTCTACAGTATTACGTCAACAGCCATATATCAACCTCTTGAATAAATGCGTCCTCCTGGTACAGCCAAGGCTCTATTCTATTTTAGACTAGTCATTGTTCTTCGTCTCGATCACACAACCTTATGGATATAGAGATCAGGCCTTTTCATGTTTATTAGCATGCACATTTGGGCACAATGGGATTTCGTAAGATAAAATATGCTATGATATTGATACTTGCAATAATGATACTAGAGGCGCAAGACATTTGAAACTCAGGAACTCACCTACTCCATGAAACTCGTAGAATGCTCGTATCCCATCGCCCCGCGATGAGAACAAAGAGACCGCCAGCGGCCTCATGAAAACTCCAGATCTCTTTTTCGCTTTTGAAAATCAGAACAAGAAACGACCTACCGCTCTCTCATCTCAATTCAGTTCGGCGCCATGCCGAGATTGCCATCGTACGCGTGCTTCTTGCTCGCATCCGACAACGTCTCGTTCGCCTCGTTGATGGCCTGGAAGCGCCTGTGCGCCTCAGCCTTGGCGGCGCCGCCGGCGTGCTTGTCCGGGTGGTGCACCAGCGCCAGCTTCCTGTACGCCTTCTTGATCTGCGCCTCGTTCGCGCCCCTGTCGACGCCCAGGATCTCGTAGAAGCCGTACGGCATCCTCAGCAGCCACTCAAAGCGGTCCGCCATGCTGCCGTTGGCCGGCGGCTCGCGCGGGTGCGGCTGCGGCTGAGCACGTGGCGGAGGGCGAGAGTCGTAGTTGCTGGAGCTGCTGCTGTTGTAGCCGCTGTAGCCAGAACCGCTGTAGTTGCTACCGGGAGAGCTGGAGCGGCCGGGGCCGCGGGTCTCGGTGTTGTACTTAGGAGATTCGGGACGGCCACGAGGGCCGCCGCCGCCAGCGTAGCTGTAGCTGTAGCTGTCATTGCTGGAGTACCCCGAAGCGCCGCTGCTGGGACCCCTGGTCTCGGTGTTGTAGAAGGACGAAGCACCAGGGTATCCAGAGGACGTAGCCGGACGACGCGGCTCGCCAGCGTAGAAGCCGGAAGAAGAGTAGGTGGAATAGCCGCCAGCCGGGCCCCTAGTCTCCGTATGGAAACCGGAGGGGTCAACATGTCTATACGAGGTGTTCGTGGAGTAGCCGGAAGAAGTAGCCGGGCCGCGGCTGAAAGTGTTGTGCCCGAAGGACTCACTACGGTCGGGGAAGCCTGCGTAGTGGCCGTGAGGCGCCGCAGGGCCACGGCGGTCCGTGAAGTAGTCGCTGCCGTAGGCGCGCTCGAAGAACTGGTACCGAGCGTCATCCTCGGCGGCCCTGCTGGCGGCCCTACCTGCTGCACGAGTGAACCGATCATCGTAGTCGAAGTGATCATCGCGGGTGAACCGATCATCGTAGGCGGACCGATCATCGTAGGTGAACCTATCGTCACGGCTGAACCGATCATAGCCGTCATGACGCCGGTGACCCGCAGACGGCGTATCCTTCGGCTTCGTGTGGCGGAACGCAGAAGAAACGCTGGGGCGGCGGCGCATCCAACCATGAACGTTGCTGCGGCGGGAAGAAGAAGATGAAGAAGAAGGGGTAGAGAAGGATGCGGAACGGGAGGGTTCATACCTATCGTAAGAGCATGGCGGAGGGGCTCTACCGTTGCGTCCATGCTGCGGCGCGACCTCACCACCCTCCTCAAGAACTTGGTCGAGGTACGGGATGCGCGGCATTGGGGCCATCTCGCATTGCTGCAACTCCACTAGAATGCCATGAAGAGTGAAGGCACGACCGGAGCGCTCGTGGTAGAAGGCGATGGGTTGGTTGCGGAAGAAAGCAACGACACTGCCGGTGCGAGAGTAGATGTTCAACGCAGATTCAAGGATGCGTCCACGCTCATGGCGGTCGGCGCGCTGAAGTCGATGGTGGATGAGATCGGTGATCTCCTCTGCGAGGGAGGGGTAAGTCATGTTGCTTACTTGTTTGCTTTCGATAGAGTTTGAACGTGATGGTATTTGCTTGCGCAAAGCGGGAATATTCGAGGTGTCTGCAGAGAAAAAAAGCAAGAACCCTACGGGTTAAGTACGAAAGCGTTTTTGAGTTGTTGGAATACTATGGTTCATAAGTAAATGAACAATAGGGTCATTTTCAGCATTGTATAGGTTATCATGAAGGCGCCTGTAGTTGATCCGCGCCTGATTTAAGTTTGTGCGAAAAACAGTTTGAGAAGCTGTACTGTCGCAAAACAAAGTCACGCACTCGACTGTGGGATCCTATGATTAGCGCAAATATTGATGCTTTTACTAGTGATGTAAGCAATTGTTGGGTGAGTCGAGGCCCCATGATGGAAATTGAATACCACTGTAGAAATTGATCTGTAACGGAAGAAAGCTACAGGAAAGTAAAAGGGAGAACGGGGAGAGGGAGAAGAACAAGAGATGCTCAATGCAAACGGCGTGGCATGTGGACTCTGCACGAGATATCTCTAACATAGCAAGACTAGGCTTGGCAACAAGACTCACGAGTTAATGCTTGTTCCCGTGATACGAAGTGGATGTGCGGCCGCATCAGCTGTTGAGGCTGAATAGAGATAGCAAGACCATACGTATGGATCCAACGGCGGGTACTCCGGATGTTCTAGATCGAGCCATGGAGGCTCTGCGGACTTTGCGAGATAAACTCAGACATTTTACCATATGCGGTCGCAGGAGGCCGAGAACATGGGCACGGTCGAAGAGTGCTGCACAAACGGAGCTGAAAAACATTTTGAGACTGGAAAGTTCGGATAGAGTCATGGAGCTGCATCCGGAGCCCGAAAAGTGGGTACGATTTGCGCGGAGCACATCTGTGACAAGGGGGTTGAAGACCGAGGCCAGATCGTAGGGCAAATCGCGCGCGGGTGACGAGTGCCGATCTCGGGTTCCTGGGCACACGTCGAACGATTGTCGGGTCGGATTCCTACTGGGAGGCGACTTGAGCTCTTTCAAGTTCCGGCAGCTGGCGACGGAGCTTTTGATGATGTTCTTGACATAAGGTAGTGCGGGCTAGTCGCGACCGCACAGATCCGTCAGATACAATAGCAGAACTTCCCCACTTGGCGAACGCATGGCACGTTTGGAGAAGCTTCTTATCGGGCGTACCAATAAATCCAGGCGGCAGCGGGATCCCGTATAGTGCGTACAGCGATATAGCCAGTGGAACCCAGACCGCTGCAGCTACCAAAAGGAATGCACGAATGCGAAGGTGTGAAGGGCTGAGATACGAAGTGGCTGGTTGCACTGGCGATTCTTTTGCTGGGCGCTGGGGTGGTGCAAATCAACGTGGCAGCGTGGTGCAGCGATGGCCTCTCCAGACCCCTGGAGCGAATCTGTTAGCCTGAAGAGCACTGATGCTATTGATAGCCCACGAGAGCCGTTATCTGCAGGGCGGCTCGTCGGGGAGTGGGTGGGTGACAGTGCGCGGAACCAGCCAGGCGCTGCGGGCAGGGCGGATCGGCACACGGCAGAAAAGCTGGCTGCCCGGACGGGCCGGGGCAGACGGGCAGGTTGACGGCTGGTGAAGGCAGATTCGATGAGGTTGAAGCGAGCGCTTTGTTCGCCCTTGCCTTGGCTCCCCCTAGCGCCTGCCCTTTCTGTGTTGGCGAGCGGCGCTAGTCATGCATTGTTCTCGGAGCCTTTGCCCTCAAGCTCTGCCGCTTCCGGCCAACCTGCAACACTGATGAAATATTCTGCTGTCGCCCCCAACGTCACGGCGTAGTCTACTCCGCACCATGCCGTCCATCGCCGCTCTGCCCGGCCCCGTCGCTTGGCTGTGCCGCCCCTGAAGCCATGGTCCAAAACGACTGGCAACAGACATGGCAATGAGAAGCCGCCCCATTGTCCCGGCTGTCGTGGTGCGGCTGTTGTGGACAAGACAATTAACAGCTCATGCAGCACGAGATGGAGCCTAGCAGAGTCGTATCGATAGTTCTGTGCCCCCGCCAGCTAGCAGGGGATGGAGGGCCCGGTGCAGAACCACTCCATGCCAGCAGCCTCTCCGTATACGGCCAGGTCGCGCCGCATTGTCGCCCCGCTCCCTCGCGCGCATCCGCGTCTTTGGCTGCCCGCTTGCCGCCTGGATATCGCCGCCTATGAGGATCTCGGCTGTAGCGCAACCCGGGCGAGATGGATCAGTCCAGCTTGTCGTCCGCGCCGCTCTGGGCCCTGAGGGCTTTGCCAAATTTCGCCTGCTTCGAGCCTTGGGTGCAGCAAGCTTATCTTGACGAGTCCCGCTCGTGTGGTTTTGTTTCCTTTAAAGCCGTCCTCTCGTTCCAATTCTCGAGAGCCGCAGCCGTCCATCGTTTTTTACTTTCCCGGCCGGGCATCAGCATTCCGCTTTCGAGCGTTACTTTCGCTATTTACCATGTCGGGGACCGCCACGACCACGGCCACAGCCACACCACGGCCCAGCACGCCCGACAGCGATCGCATTGCCCCCGCTGCCTCGACTCCCCGCAATGGCCCCCCGTCCAACCCGTTCGCTACGCCTTACGGCTCCATGCCGGCATCGGCAACCGGCTCTTTCTACGACATCGGTGCCAACGGCATCGTCACCCAGAGATACTTCCGCTCGCGGCGGATAAAGAAGGGCAGTGTTGAGCAGCCATGGAAGGAAGTGAAGGATCCAAAGGCCAAGTGGACCACCATCATTCCCCTCATTGGCATCATCATCGGCCTGGGTGTCACCGGCGTTCTGATCTGGGACGGCCTGCGCAACGTCATCAACCACGAGTACTGCCCCATTCTCGACGACAACTTCGCCAATGGCTTGAATAGCAAGGTGTGGACGAAGGAGGTTGAGGTGGGCGGATTTGGGTAAGTTCCTCACCATGTGGGCCCCGATATGTTGCTGACGTGGGGATACAGCAACGGCCAGTTCGAAATGACCACCGACACCGACGAGAACGCATTCATCCAGGACAGTGTGCTGCACCTTAAGCCCACGCTGCAGGACCAGAAACTCATCGACACGAACAACGTCATCAACCTGCTGGACGCCGGCACGTGCACGGGGTCCAACTGGTACAGCTGCGTTACGTCAACCAACACGACTAACGGCACCATCGTCAATCCGGTCAAGTCGGCGCGCATCAACACCAAGATGGGAGCTAACATCAAGTTCGGACGGGTGGAGGTGGTGGCACAGCTGCCCGAGGGTGACTGGCTGTGGCCCGCCATCTGGATGCTGCCCAAGAACGCAACCTACGGCGACTGGCCGCGGTCGGGCGAGATCGACATCATGGAGGCGCGCGGAAACAACTACACATACCCCACCGGTGGAAACAACATCATCAGCAGCGCGCTGCACTTCGGGCCCGACGTCTCCACCGATGCATGGTGGACGTCGAATGTCAAGCGCAAGGCCAAGCTCACCACCTACTCCAAGGCCTTCCACACTTTCGGCATGGAGTGGAGCGAGAAATACATCTTCACCTACGTCGACACGCGCCTGATCCAGGTCATGTACAACAACTTCGACAAGCCCTTCTGGGAGAAGGGCCATTTCCCGCTGTCCGACACCAACGGCACCCGCCTCGTTGACCCCTGGAGCCAGACGGGCAGCAAGGCCACGCCCTTCGACGAGGAATTCTACCTGATCATCAACGTCGCCGTCGGCGGCACCAACGGCTGGTTCAAGGACGGTAAAGCCGGAAAGCCGTGGGTGGACGGCAGTGCGACTGCGAGGAGGGACTTCTGGAACTCCCGAGACCAGTGGTATCCCACTTGGGAGGACAAGGGCGAGATGCTTGTCAAGAGCGTCAAGATGTGGCAGCAGAAGGGCTACAACGGCTGCTGATTTCTTTTCTATACTGTTGCTGCGGCGCGGGTAAATTATTATAGAGGAACGGGGGCACACATATCCACGGCCTGGATGATAACGAGCGGGTCTCAATAATCTTGGTCCTTTTTTGTCAATGTTGGCACGGCCTTGTTTCCGATATACAGATACGAACTCACGAAATAATAGACTGTAGGATTCACTAGTAAAGCTTGGTATCATCACTGTGCCTGTAGTAACCGCCGAAGACTTCTCAACAACCCGGACTACCAAAAAGTGGACCCACCTTTTTTCGCCATTTGACTTTGCACAATCTGGTGCTGCGATACGATGTGCGACGCGGTCGGCCTAGTAAAGGTGGGATTAAGCACTGTAGACTCAGCCAGCCATCGCCCACGTGTGGCTTCAGGTACCCGCTACTTTACCACGCGAAAGTACCAGTCCGGCAACAATCAGCGGGGGCGGCGGCGGCGGCGGGCGGAAGAAGGAAAGAAAATCTTGCCGTCGTCGGGTAGCGTTGTCGTCGTCGTCGCAACGCCAATGGGCCAGCAGGCCAGCCACAAAATGTTTCCCCGCCGCCAATTGCGACGGCCGGGCGGCGCCACAGTGCCAGCCTGTTTGCGCGCCATGACACATGCACTGCAGCAGTCCGTCACTCCTTTCGTCTCCTTCTTTTCCCTTTCTTGAGCGCTTTTCCGCTGCGCGCGTAGAAGAGACGCTGTCGTTGAGCTTTTTGAACGACGTTCGCCTTATAGAAATTGAAGTGGGTATTCGACTGCAGCCCCATGGTGTGAGAGTCAGGTTTTCTCCGCAATCGCTGGCAATGTTTTTTGTCTCCGACGGTTCGACGGACCGTCGTTGCTGGGCTGGGGGAGCGCGCAACACAACCCTGCGTTGGTGGGGTGGGTGTTGCTGCAGCAGCGCGCGACACACTGGCGTGTCTGCTGCCTACGCCTAGCCGCGGAGCAAAAAACAGGAACTGGGAAGTGGGGACTGTGAGAGAAAACGCTTGTCTCTCGCCTCTGCTCCCGCCGTTTGTCTTGGCTCGCCGATGGCGGATTGTGCTGGCCAGCAATTTAGAATGCTTGGGGTTACGCTCTCTACTTGGTGCAGCGGAAGCGATAATGCATCGGTCTCGCTCCCTGCTCGTCAGAGTCGCGATATTGGGCCCAGAATCCTGCTGCAACTCTCTTATACGAGGGGTGGCGGCGGCTACCGGGGGCGACCGTTGGGGGGGACGGGAGGGGGAGAGAATCCTGCCCTGCTATCTTTGTCCCACCCTGCAGCAACTGGAGGGGACGGAGCTCGTGTTCGCCTGCGCCAATGGTGTGCCGCCGTCCCGCGCGCGACAAGGAGATGGATAAGGCGCGTCATCTGCCACGAGGACACACGCTGAGACAAGTGAACCCTGGGAAAAAAGCAGAAGCGATAGATCAGATCAGAGACAGATGAATGCTATAATGAAGATCTTAAAGTTCGTCAAATGTTGGCGATCTGCCGGCGGCGAACGGGAGGGAGGGTACGAGCCGAGGGAGGCGAGCGAAGTGGAACCCCCCAGGCTGATCTTGGTCGGGTGGCTCAGAAACCGCTCCGCCCGCCGTCGTTGGTCGCGGCAGATCAATCCCAATTACCCGAGGGCTAAATAATGGACCTGAGTACCTACGCCGTGGGGAATGTCTACTGATTCCAAAATTCTGTTGTTTTAACACGCTCTTGCGCGTTTCAAGGTCACTTTGAGGCCGTGGCAGCCGCAGATTTCAGGAACAGCAATTGTATACGAGATGTGTATCTTGCCACGCCGCACTCATTCTTGCCCCCACCTGCTGTCCATCTCGCTTGTAATGAAGTACCGAAATACAATAGATATTGTTACGACCGAGTTTCCAAGGCAATTCCAAGCACGAAAGACTTTTGTGTATTTGCGGTAGGCACTGACATGACTGTAACTTCACGATTGCAATCCAAGTATTTCCACGCTGTCTCCTGTATGACGTATCGCGGTAGTCAGGCAGATATATCTGTTTTCTATCATTTCCAAATCTAGTAGAATGCTCGCGTCCCACAGCAGCTTGCTTCCCTGTGCGTGGACACTAATGCACATGCTGTGAAAATAGGTCATAGCTCCAATGCAGGCGTGTGCAGGGTCAGATGTCAAGACCATATCGTTGGAGCGTCCTCTCGTGATTTATCACGCGCCCCTTTCTTATCAAAAGGCAGAAGATGCAAAGCGGCCGCAGTATGATACTGTTTAAGTATATGCAGGGAGACCACTCCGCAGCAGCAATAAATGCAATGTCAGCATTCGCTCCAGGGTAATGCACCTGTCCAAAAATGTAATCATGTCGTCAATCCCTTGCGGCTTATTCACCCAATTGTGTTCGGCCTTGACGTGCGAGGCTGCACTTTCTATCAGCTTCTGTCGGTTGAATCCGTTGGTTCCAGGTTCGGCAAGTAAAGCGATTCGTCCAGCGCTGGGCAGCGAACAACGAAGGAATTGCCAAAGATGAGTTGTGGAGCTCTCATTTGCCCTGCATCGGGCTGGCTTGTTGAGGGTCAGGTGGAGAGGCGTTAGGCAGATGTTGGACATGCATGAGCATTGGCAGTGACCATTGCTTGTATCCAGGTTGTCAAAAAAGAAGACTTGATGGTATTCTCCCCGCGGTATACAAGTTGAAACACATCTGCCAGGCAGCGTCCCCCTTCCTTGAAGGCCGCAGCTGCACAACAGACTGGGAAGTCGGCAAAGAATATCGTCAGGGCATGCAGAGCATCGGATCACTGCAATCCGCCTTGGGACGAGCTTTGCATTGCTTAGAACAGAGCTTTTCGTATCGTTTGAGTGGTCAGATTGTCGAGGGTGAAGCGAGCGCACGTCGTCGATTCCGCTCTCAAGTGTTTCCTCATCAAGTAGTCGTCATTTAGGAGGGGGAGCCTTACTGGGTGGGATGCCGAGCGCATGGGCCTCTCTGCGATGGAACAACGATGAGCGTTCAATTACCGCCATTGCCCCGCCAGATCATTTGGTGCAGGTAGTTCCGGAAAACTGTCCATTCGTTGTTCTGATTGGCTCAATTTCCAAGGCTTGTCCAGCACAAGCCTCTGTTTCAGAGTGTTTGATCAAACGCTTCGCTTGTTTTACATTGGAAAAATACGTGGCCAGCGAACCTACCTCTATCCCTCAACGTGTATCCCAAAAGCCTTCGCATATTCAGTCCACAATGATTCAGGAATATTCCGACACACAAATCACAGTTAGGCGGGCCTCCACTCACCATTTGGCGATCAGGCACCCTGGGGCGCCGTTGTAATTATTCCACGGAAACTTCCAGCGTCCATGCGTACCGGCAGCCCGGCGAATCCTCATTGGCCCACACACCACGTTGTTTCGTATGATTGTCACCCACGCCCACCGGGAGTAGGCGCGCTCGTTGACTAATGGGAAAGAGCCGACCATGTGCACATCTCGCTCGACGGCCCGGGTGGGGAACAGCAGTCCCGCTTTGGAAACCATCGACACTCACCCTTAATCAATCTGTAACTTGAAACAGGTGAATCCCGTATTGCATTCTCTATAACAGCCTTTAGTTCCCGCTGCCCAGAGAAACACTCAACACCGCAAGCAGTCACAGTCACTCTTTCCGCAGGACCGGGCCTCTCAGTCAACACCATTCGTTTTTCTACATCCAACTTCGAGACAGGATCTCCTCCATTCCTACAATCAACATGCGTTCCACTTCCGTCTCGGCCGCCGCCGCTCTTTCCCTCGCTCTGAGAGCCTCCGCCCAGTCCTCGGACGAATCATGGATCAACAACTACAAGTTCGGCAACATGTTCTACTCCGGCCCCACCAGCGGCGGTGCCGTCATCACCAAGGCCACCTACACCATGGCGCCCCCCGAGATCCCCTGCGGCTACAAGACTGGCGGCTCCGTTAACGAGGAGCTCGCCCTGTGGATCGGCGCCCAGCCCAACCCCACCGGCAAGGACGTCCTGCAGCTTTCTTTCGTCCAGCCCCTCATCAACTGGGCTCCCGACCAGCAGGCCACTGGTTGCGACTCTACCAACGAGAACTGGTGCATTTCTGCCAGCTCGTACCATCCTTCCGGCCAGGTCAGCGCTGGCTACGTGCCCGTCGCCCCCGGCACTTCGCTGGACTTCGAGATCGCCGTCGATGAGGCCAGCACCAACATCACCCAGAAGGTCTGGAACAACGGCGAGCTCATCTCCTCGCAGTCGGACAGTAAGTCAACCTAGTATACCCTCATTCGAATTCTTGAGCTAATCAAATCTTTCAGACCCCGGCATGAAGCTCGAGGTCTTCTACTCTGGAAACGAGTGCTACGGCGATGACTGCGGAACCCTTCAGGGCTACAGTAAGCTTCTTCCTACCAACTTCCCCCGCGCCTTCAAATGCCGGTATGAATTTGACGCTGACGATGTTATCCTCCAGGCTGGAAGAACGTCACCGTTCAGCTCGACAAGGCCGACGCGGCTTTCGGCAACACCCTCAGCCTGACTGGCGCCACCTCGGATGGTTTCTCTACCTCCGACGGCGGCAAGACCTGGCACGCCGAGGAGATCAAGATCAACGAGGACTACTTTTACCAGAGCGGCGCGAAGAAGGAGTGCTCTTCGTAAATTAACCGCTTGAAAAAGTGGTCTGTATATGATATATAGCTTAGTAAATGACTGAACTGTGAAGAAAAAGTCCTTATTCCGAATGCATTGATAATGTGAGGTGCTCAAACGGCTATTAATCTCTCTTTGTGGGCAATGTCCACGGATCATACGAGAAAGGAGTTAAAAAACTTAGTACGCCGTGGCTGAAAGTAAAGATGCAGAAAAACGTAAGAAAACTATCGTTTACCTGTAACACTGAGACATTCATATAGCGTCAAAGGAAAGGCATGCTATGAAAAGAAAAGAAAAAAGATCCCTAAAGACCAGTCAAAACCATGACGAGAAAATAGCTTCAAAATAGCTATTTCTACCCCTGTAAACTTCCTGCCGTCTTTTGTTCGCTCCTCCAATCGCTTCTTCCATTTGCAGGTACTCTTCACGACCGCGGCAGGCATTTTCCCACTCTCCTTTCGCAACGTCCTCACAGAACTCTCTTACGGCCCTCTTGAAGTCTCCCCTGAAGTATTTCAAATCAGCCTTCCAAGTATTCTACGTGTAGCCGAGCGCAGTATGTCCCATTCTTTTCGTCATCTCTGTTTCTGGACCATGCTCTCTTGGTTGGAAGGGCTGATTTCATTCCGCGGACCGACGCAAATTCGCCGAGTGTCATGGCTCGGCCAATTACAACCCATAATTCGGCGAAAACACCCCAACAGACTACCTCATGCACAAAGCTACTTACAAATACAATACAACATGAACTTAAAAATATATAAAAGCCGTATGGGGATTAGAATCCCAATGTAGCCTTTCATTTCTATGGAGCCGTTACCATTGTCTTGATTCTAGCCAACATGAATTCAAAGATTTACACCCGAACATCACGCATGTGGCGCCGCGTGAAGAAAATAACTTCGAAATTTGACCAATCAGATGCTACATCGGACAGAGTACACTTGGTAGAGTAAGATTTTCGAGTAATCCTTTTTTTTTTTTTTTTATTGAAAACCCCGACTGACGCCCTTCATTCAGCCTGGACGTCTCCCACTCAAGCTCCCGACACCCTTCTCACAAAGCCCATTACTATAATCGTATGTCACCATTGCATATTTTACATATGATCTAGACAGCTTATATGCGATTAGCATCTGATATGTGTTTCGGGTCCTGCTGTTGGAATTAGGCTCTGAAGAAGAGACGTACAAAGTCGCGAGAGAGGAACGAATGGCCAGAGTCTGTACCCACGAAGACATCTAAAGGCGAACACCGAAATTGATATTAAAGTGTGTATGTAAATCTTCCTGGATGTACTTTGTGGCCGTATATACCAAACTTGAGCTATACCTTGGACTTTGTTTCCCTTGATTCGCAACCTTTGGAGCGTGCCACCTTCATGATAGCATTTCCTTATGCAGGCTCATTCCTCAATTCATCCAAACATATGCACATGGCTGCTATGATTGCCATGTCAACATTTGGAGCCACCGTCACACCGTACGTCTGTTGCCCTCCGATAAACTCCCGTGCATTGAAGTATTTCCGGTCAATGAGCGCGACAACTTGACCTTCTTTTGTGGAGATCTCCGCTCGCGAGTCAAGAAAGTCTCCCTCCATAACCAATTCTTCTTCTTGGCCTGCCGTCGAAGTGAAAGAACAGATAGCTTTTGATCCAATCACTATTTAAAATCAGCCACCCGATCTCAGTAATTATGCATATATGTAGCGAGAACCCACGTTTCAGCTTCTTTTTGACTTCGAAAAGGTGGTTTCCGGATTCATCTTGGCCATAAAAGGTCTTGTGGAGCGTGAAATGCTCTTTGCGGATGTCGAAAACAGAATCCCCATTCGCGTCGAGAAGGTGCTTTCGTCCGGACAGTGTGAGGGCCTCGCCCTTGACTTTGAACGCTGGGTGGTTGCTGCTGGCGTTCTTGATGTCGAAAGAATCACCAGAGAGCGACAGGATTTTCTCTTTCAGAACAAGCGTTTCAGAGGTCTGAGCAATAAACCTGGGGAATATGCCAATCGGCCTTGGTGCGGGAGCGAGCTCAGTGATTGCCATGTTGCTGTTCGGGTGACGGAGTTCGATGGATTCAGGGCGCTGAGGGTGGATGTTGCGGAGATGCGGGGTCTTACGGGCAGGTGGTGCAGCAAGGCTGCTTTTCTAGATCATGCACGAGATTATTAATAATCGTCAATCCCTGTCTTTGGACCCTTCTTCTACGTTATCTCAAAGAAACTTCAATGCGTCCAGAACACCAGTCGGTCCGAATATTTGGACACGCAAAACTACCTCATTAGGACTAGTTTGATGCTATGCAGTGGTACGCTATTGAAAAGCTGGAGCTTGTCTGTGTCCCGACATTACCCGGAGCTTTTACAAATTGGGCAATGTCTTCCGATGGTGGCGCCATAGAGCCATTAAGTAGCCGTAGGTAACGAGTAATCTATGCTCATCCAAGTGATGTTGAGATAGATGAGCTGGTGATATTCTTCAGCATCACTTGATACTACAGACATTATCTCCTTTGTAGAATGCCCCTTTCTCTACCAGACAAACGAAACATCTTGCGGTAGAATTTCTCAAGTCCATCATGACTAGAATGTCAATGTAACCAAACTGAAGCGCCCAGGGACAAATTCTACAGTGGAAACCCCGGTTTGAGTGATGCTCAAATCTTCACTCTGTGAGTATGTTCTACGTAGTTATATACACGAATGTTCTGAGCGCTGAAGACAGTTTATTGGTAATTACAGGTAAAGGTGATTACAAACTAATCGATCTTCTAAAGGAAGAGTAATGACGCAATGTGCAAGCAAAAGCCCTTGTACAATGGACTAATTCTCCTCACAACTGAAGCATTCCGCTTTAGAACCATCGCCGCAACTAGCATTGAAAGTTGTCTTCAACGGAAGCGGGCAAAGAATCCGATTCTGGGTCTCGTTCTTGCTGTTTTGGAAGCTGATGGGAATCGTTTCCGGCACAGTACCATTCTCAACCCAGGCGCGCATTTGGTCAAAAATAGTGGTTGGCTGTCCGCCGTTGCCACCAGAGCAGTGCTGAAGACCTGGGACCTCGAAGACGCGGAAGAAGTCGTTCACCTCTGGGATGACGGAAGCGACAGCCTCATGGTAGCTACGAGTACCCTTGGGCGGAATCGCGGGATCGGCCTGGAATAGTGTCAGTTCTGTTTCACCTCGTGGGAATTTTGCATGGCCCTGGAGGCGGAAAGTGAGACTTACAAGTCCATGGTAACTGAGAATCTTGCCACCTGCATTGCGGAAAGCGGTCAAATCGGGCTCGTCTGTGCTCCACAAGGACTTCCACTCCATTTTGCTGAGATGCATCAACCAGGAATATCCGTCCAGGGTCAAATCGGTCAGGTTGAAGGAAGGATCCTTGAGGACGGTGGATAGCAACCATCCGGCGCCCGCGTTACCGGTTTGTCCAGTACAGGTTCCGTTGCCGCTGCATTCGGTCGAGGCAATTCCGGCGGCTTCCCCATCGATACCCGCCAGGAGTGTTCCTTTTTCCATGCCGAAGTACAACTGCTTTCCGTCAGGCGACACGGGTCCAGACCATGTCGCATTGGCAACTATAGCAGCGGCACGACTGATCTTCACCGGAGCGCCGGTGTCGGAACAGTTGACCGTCTTTCCCACGACGCTGAAGGGATCGAAATCGCATGCATCCGGATCCGCGATAATGCCATCCACAATGCCATCTTGTCCGTCGCATGCAGCAACAGCAGCTTCCGTGATGGAGTTGATCTCACAGTTGTAAGGATATTCGCCTTGCAGATTCATGACCAGCTGCGGCCAGTACAACGAGGGGGTGAAAGAGGGGAGATTGATTGCCGGGGCTGATGCAACGATTCCGTCGTACGCGGTGGGATAATGCTGAGCGAGCGTGAGACCTTGCCTGCCTCCCTGAGAGCAGCCGCTCCAGTAAGAGTACTTGGGCCGACGTCCGTAGAAACTTTCGATAACACCCTTGGCGATTATGGCCTGCTGCGGATCAGCAAGATGGTCCCTGCAAACCAAGATGAAGAATGAAATTTACCTCATCGTTCAGTGCCCTATAGCCGAAGTTCTCCATAGCATGCAGGTTGACGTTTCCAGGGCTCAGGTATGCCCATTCCGAATAGCCGGATGGATCGGTTGACACACCGGCGTCGGTGCTGACAGTCGCGTAACTTTGGGCAATAGCCCCAGCCATGAAAATGTAGGAGAGACCGAAGCGACCAGCCACCATACCGCCTCCGCCCACAGCCTGCAGGCGATCATTCCATTCCAAAGGAAGCCAAGCTTCCACGTTGATGCGATCGTCATGGCCGGGATGCGTGTAAGTGACAGTGACATTGCAAAAGTCGATATTGTCCCCGTAGATGGAAGGGTGATTGTAGTTGTATGCCTCGGGAGCGTATGCGCTGTAGTTTGTGACCAAGTTGGTAGACACGGAGAGGATCTTTGCACCAAAGAGCGTTGGATTGGGGAGCTGCCCCGAAGAGCAGAGGGAGGCAAGAGACGAAGTGTTAGACATCTTGGATCCTGGGGGTTGGAAGAGTGTCAGGTGCTTTGAGGCTGCAGTATCAAAACTGGACGTGGCTTACAGGCTTTATATCTCAGAACTTTTTCTTTACCTATCTTGAAGAGGCAATTTTCGTAACCGTTTCCCCAACGTTCGACACCAAGCGCCACTATCCAGGGGTTCCCGCAGCTAGTCTCTGAGCATTGGCCACAGTTGATTTTCTTGTGCCGGAGCCGCCGAAAATCGACCGCAGTCTGCAAGTCTTTAGCCTACAATTTCTCCGAGTGACACATGGAACGGGCTGAGCACGGGTAAGACACCGTGCGCGCATGTCTCCGCAGAGCTTCTTTGGAAGGTAGTGTTCCGAGAAACCCTCAGCGCCGATGAACCCTGTAGCATCTCGGATACGGGAATGTACCCATTTCTTCGGTATCGCCGGAAAAGCGGCACCAAAAAAGTACAGGCGGGCCAGCCGCTCTATTCTCCTAATTGCGTTGCACTGTTCAAATTCATGGATCATTTTTCAGCGGACCTTTGCTTCCCCTCATTGGCTTAACGGCCCCATTCAAGAACATTGTAGTCTCTCCTTCTCTTTGATAATCTCCGCCTGCTGAATTGGCCACTCAAGCCAGGCTTGATGATACTGATCGAGGAATTTCCGTACCCCGTCGAT
The DNA here is from genome assembly GCA_023087525.1 of Lasiodiplodia sp. KE8368. Classification (NCBI taxonomy): domain Eukaryota; kingdom Fungi; phylum Ascomycota; class Dothideomycetes; order Botryosphaeriales; family Botryosphaeriaceae; genus Lasiodiplodia; species Lasiodiplodia sp. KE8368. The sequence continues at coordinate 212,156 of JAJMYN010000021.1, forward strand.
GAGATGGTCAGCCCAACCCCGCAAGAACCAAATGCATTCAAAATTTCTGAGGAGCAGTGCGAAATGGGCCAAAATGATCAAAGCTACAGGGTTCCTTTCCTGCAGAAGATCTGTGTAGTCCTCCTCCAGCTGATAGGTCCAAATAAACAAGTTCTGATGGTCTGCATTCCCTTGATATGTTGCGTCGGCTCCACCATGTATTGCCTCGTAGCACATCCGAAGTTGGAAGAGAGCCTTTAAGTTGATTGCGACATTCGGCCCGCTTGCAGTCTGCACAAATCCCTGCAGATGATCGAAGTGGTCGATCCACACGAGTTGGACTAATCTCCAGGCAGTTGCTGCAGGCTCACTAGCCTTCGGGGAAGGATTCACGGGGCGATCACCCTGTGGGCCACCAGAAATTTTCTCTATGCCGACCATTTCGACTATTGTCCGTACTCCTCTCATTAGAGGCAGCCACTGTGGAGGGCCATGTTCACTGAACAAAAGATATTCCCCTGGTTGAGGGCCTCGGGCAAAGGCGTTGATGCAGGCGAAAACAGCCGCAGTGTAAACAGCGTGGCAGTTATCTTCGTCAAGCTGGGACAACATCGAGGTGACTCCGTTCAAGCCGAGTGTCGAGTAGTGCGCCGCCAGCGAGCGGTAATGCTGCTGGTTCTCCGGTGGCTGCAGCCGCGCAAAGTCCAACGCCGCAAATTCATAGACGAGGTGGAGGACAAACGGATACGCGAATCCCAACTTGGGCGCCTGCAGGCGAAGAGTATCGTAGGTTGGTGGCTCACCGTCGGAGCCTTCGTATTCCCGCGTGAGGAAATGGTGGAGCAGTTGGATCTCGTCGGCGTAGCCGGGAGTGTTACTCGAGGGATCGGGGCCCGCAGACTGAGGAGCGGACGCCGGCAGGGCAGGGGGAGTAGACTCGGTTTGGGACGAGGACGAGCCATCGGCAGAAGCGGTGGCCAGCTGCTCTGGGTTCCACCTCGTTCTCGGCCTGCCGCGCTTCCCACGTGTTCGCGGCCCTTGCGTGTTCAGGAAGAGAGAACGGTCCAGTGCGGCGTCTTGCAGCGTCTCCGTGCCGCTGACATAGTCGCACCGTGCACCAAAGGCGGTGCAGTTCTTGCACTCAGGCTTCGTTTCGTCGCACTGCCGCGTGTTGTCTTTAGTCGCGCTCTGGCAGCTCGTCATCGGAGGCACATACCTTGATTCTCCGTTTCTTGCAATTCCCACAGCCACTACGGGATTTCTTGTGTGATCGTCGCATGTATTTCTGATGCTCGGCAGATTGTGCCGACGGCGGTGGGGGCGGATCTGAGTCCATGTCAGATGGATGAGAATACGAAATACTACCACATCAAGTGAAGCGGGAGGCGTGTGTGCACTATATAGTTGGATGGCGTAGCACCACTACTTGGGAGTGGCCAGTGCAAACCACGGCCAAAGCGCCGCTCCGTGCGGCGCCATTCCAATCTGGGTAATTTTTCGTATGCGTGTTAAGCTTTTCGGCCCGAGCGTTTGAGCCACCCGTGAGCTGAGCCACCCGTGCCCGAGCCGAGCTGAGAACCCTTGTCTGCATGCGATGGCAGACATGCGCACCACTCTCAGATGCTGAGATGCAAACCATGCGTTACATGTACACCGAACTTGCTCTGCGAGCCCAGCAAGACATTTTGGTACCTTGCGAGTCCCACGGAAGGCTCTTGCGTCTTCAGTCTCTGCTGAAGTCATTCACATAACGGAGTCAGCTTCATGCCAGATGATCAAATTCACCGCGCTCGGCCCTTGCTCTAGTTAGCAGCGCCACTTTGCCCCACAATTTAATGAGATTCCCGAACGGCTCATCTAAAAAATTATCACCGAAAAGCAGTCCTAAAGCGCTGCTTTTCTTTAAATGGCCAACCAAACCGCACACGAATAGCCAGAACATTTGATGAAACAATCTTTCAATCTGAATCTCGTTTGCAGGTATGCTGGTATCAGACGATTGTGGGATCTGTGAATTACTGACGATGAAGATCGAAAATCGTAGTTCCATCAAGTTGCATCAAGAGACTATAACGACCTGTACAAAATGGTAAGTTTTACCACCCAGCAACTCCGAGTCTCGTTTCAAAGACGTCCGTATTAACTCAGGCATTCCCCAGGGCGACTGCTGTGATTACTTCCTGGGCTTCTTCTTGCCGACCGTGCCGGTGGCCATGAAGCGTGGCTGCGGCGCCGATGTCATGATCAATTTGGGTCTCTGCTGCCTCGGTTGGCTCCCGGGTGTCATTCGTAAGTTCTGCTGACGACATCGACTGCGACGAGGTATGAATAACCATGCTGACCTCGGTTCACAGACTCTTACTACATTATATCTCATACGAACGAGAAGGAGAAGGACTCTCCCGTATGATTGCTGCATAAGCAATGTTACAGATGTCTTTCAATAACGGCATCTGAAGAAAGGCATGGCAAATGGACGATGAATGCAAAATCGCACCGTACTCCTGGCAGGCCTCTTCTCCTGCCATATCGGAATGCGGCCGTCAATTAAAGCACATGAGGTTCGGATAGTGTCGGGGAGGCTTCGCTTCTTTAATTGTAATATACTCTTTTTCTTATCCTGTGAAAGTCTGTTTATCATCACCGTTGAAGATACATTGAGAACTGGTCCCGCAAATTCAAGATACAGGCAGTCTTTGCTGAAGTTGCTGTCGTCGCAGGTGTAGATCGACTTTAGTGGGGGTGGGGCTCTGCACTCTGGCAGGGCTGTAGGCGAGGGCGTTGCGCTCACCGTCCCTGCGGCTGACGGGCTGCAGCGGCCACCACCGAGCGTAGGGCGCCGATTGGTGGCGTGATGTGCGGAAACCCAAGAAATCTCGTACCTTGTCAGCCATGTTGGCGCCATTTAGCGTCCAACTGTAAATTGACGTGCTTCTGCAAATTCCAAACTTGGTAGGTAGGTGGCCATGCTGTCGACCCGAACTTCCGGTTAGCTTACGTGAGTATGAATGCTGACGCACGCGCGGAACTACCATCCCGTCGGACCCGAAAACCACAGCAAGAGCCAGACTCCCAGAATGTGCTCTGAATGGAAGGTTCCTAGGGCTATAGTTATTGGTCTGTCTGCTGTGAAGCAGTAGGTGGTATGTGACACGGGCTGAAGTTTGGGACAAAGTACGTGGAATTTGTGTAGCGACCGTGGGAGCCCCGCCAAATCAGCGTTTCAGTGCTCGAAGGTCAGGCTGACCCCAAAGCTCGGCACCCAATGATACTAGGTACGTAGTTACAACGCGGGCCGAGATTGGTCAGTGAAAAGACGGAATACTTACATATGATGAGAGTGTTCTGTTTGAGAATGATTCAGTGTTAGCCAGGAGCCTGGAATCAACGTTGTGAGAAAATCAAGCTGCTGTGATAGGCCAAATACGCTTCTGATGGTGCACAAGGGTTGCGCCATTGCCCACAAACGTTTAGCGTCTATGAATCATATTGAGCGATCATCCCGCACTAGCGCATCATCGCTGCACTCAACCTTAGACAAACATTTTTATTGCTTCTGTTACATTGATGAGTCTGTATATAAGAAGGTTATCAAAGGCTCCCGAAAATAATAAAGCACACTCAACTCGAGGGACGCAAAGCAAACGCTCAAATGGCGAACAACACGCTTAACGCACCATCAAGTGGTTCCTCAGGTGGCTCTCTGCCATTTGGGGATCCCACCACTGTTCTGTTTTCAGCCTTGGCAGGCCTTTTTCTCATCATTTTCCATCAATGGTCGAGGACACCCAAGATCCCGACTATCAATGCCTACCCTGGAGATTGGATGCTCAAGAAGGCGCACAAAGATTTTGAGCAGAATGCAAGAGCTCTTATCCGCGAAGGAACTGAAAAGGTATGTCAGAAGATACTTAATGTAAGAGGCATGACTGACATACGCTATCCAGTTCAAAGGACCATTTCGCATCATCACTGCACTCAGCTCGACTATTCTCGTTCCAACTGAGTGGGCGGACTGGGTGAAGAACTGCAATGACCTGGATCACCTTGAATGGACCTATCATGTAAGCCAAATCAAGAAGGCTCCAAATTCAGGGCTGACGATGCATGATGCAGGAATTTTTTGCAGGTTATCCTGGCTGGGAGGGTATCACTGCAGCCGTGTGCGACCCGAACAAGCTCCTCATTGAGATCACCAAGAGCAAGCTCAACCAAAACTCGCGTAAGCACTCTTAATCCAAGTTATCTCCCACAAAGCTAATCCTCTTGATAGAATGCACTCTCTTCCGGGAGCAAATCACAAGGACCCTCCACAAAGTCTGGACGGACAAGCCAGGTACGCGAACCCACACCCCACCCCTTCCCGCTTTCAAATCACCCAGCTAACCGCCTTTCCCCGCCCTTAGAATGGCACAGCATCGACTGGCACAGCGACTCCCTCACCTTCATCAGCCAAATGTCCGCCGCCGTCTTCGTCGGCCCCGAGCTGTGCGCCGACCCGGAGTGGCAGGACATCACTATCACCTACGCCGTCAACATGTTCCTCGCCACGCGCGCCCTGCGCCGCTACCCGCGCTTCACGCGCACCCTGGCCAACTGGTTCCTGCCCGAGAGCGCCAAATGCCGCGAGCAGGTGCGCCGCGGCCGCAAGATGATCCAGGTCGTCATGGAGAAGCGCGCAAAGGAGAGGCGCGAGGCTCTGGCCCAAGGGCGCGAGCCGGAGAAGCACGAGGATACGCTGGCGTGGTTGGAGGAGCGCGCGAGCAAGGGTAAGGCGTATGATCCTGTTGCTGTTCAGCTTGGGTTCGCGATGGCGGGCCTGCACACGACTACGCAGCTGCTGAAGCAGGCGGTGCTGGATATTTGTGGGCAGCCGGAGCTGGTTGTGCCGCTGAGGGAGGAGGTTGAGAAGGCGGTGGTTGAGAGCGGATGGACGACGGCTGGGCTGTACAAGATGCAGCTGTTGGACAGCGCTATTAAGGAGACGTTAAGGTTGAAGCCTGGGTTGTTGGGTAAGCAATGCTTTCTTCTCCTTCTTTCTTGTTCTTTTATTGACCTTTTTCTCCTCCTTACAGCCAATCTCGAGCGCCGGTCCCTGAAGGACATCACCCTTCCAGACGGCACTAAGATCCCACGTGGCACCAACGTGTCCGTCGACAGTTCGCGCATGTGGGACCCGGCCGTCTACGGCGATAATGCGGGTAAGTATGATGGTTTCAGGTTTCTGCGACTCCGCAACGAGGGTGCGCCCGCAACCTCCATGGTGTCGAGTAGCCCCGAGCAGTTCACCTTCGGCATGGGCAAGTCCATCTGCCCCGGCCGCTTCTTCGTGCACAATGAGGTCAAGGTCGCACTGGCGAGCATCCTGCTTGAGTATGATGTGAAGCTCGCAGACGGCTACACGCCGAAGTTTGTGGAGTTCGGATTTGAGATTGTGGCGGATCCGGCGCCGAAGGTGGAGGTGAAGAGGCGGTAGGCATGGATGGTATTCAAATGGTCTTAGATTTCTTAGCAATTCTATATGGAATGGAAACCTTAATGCTTGGAAACTCGACCCCTTCTACGGTGGTAATTACAGATGCTGAGTTTCATGGGTCACTACTTAAGCACTCACTGATATCCACTGACTCTCAATGAACGCTAGTACTTGATAGATTGCGGAGAAATATTGATTCTGTAATGGATAAATTCTACGTAAGTGAAGTTGAGAAACTAAAGATCAAACACGCAACAACGAAATATCCTCCTTTGGTTCTTGCTTTGACATCGGCTAGGTCTGATTTGGATGTTTATATTTGAAAGGCTTCTTCGCGTCATTTCCGAAGTTGGCACGAATCACAACTTTTGAACTTTGGCCTTCAATGCCAAGCACCGGAAAGAGCTGGCCTTTGACATCGCGAAACGCGGTTCCTTAAATCTCATTAGTTCTGTAATAAGCTGAGTGAGGAGTCAAATGGAGACTAACCTAAAAGTTTCCCGTTCTTGGTGTAATATATCGATCTCTTACCAGGACTGTTGGTAAGGTTCAGCCCGCACCCAATCACATCGCCAACACCGAACCTCGCGTTGAAGGTCTTTCCTTCTTCGTGATTCCAGGAGTATATCTTCCCATTGTCGCCGCGGTATCCCCATGTCAGTGCGCGAGCGTAAATCGACCCTGGAAGACAATCTTCGACATGCGCAAGTCTACTGCAAAATCCCACTCCAATCGCGCTTCCGTAGAGTTAGTGTCCACTTACCCTGACAAGAATAAAAGATTTGCTTACAGTTTTTGAGAATCAGATTGCAAGATTTCAATTTCGAAATAGAACCGTTTCGCCCCTGGCTGGACAGGATGATCCGCCTTTACAGACATCTGGCACTTCTTCGAATGATCTAAGCGAGTTAGCCGGAATAAATAACAATACAAACATGCATACTCACCCGTAGGGTCGAATGAAGTGACCAAACCGTTAGCTGTTAGTTTTAGTCGTCCGTCTGCGTGGTACCACCTTGTCGGTGGGCCGGCACTCTTCGGTGCGTTATTTTGCCCTGTACCGTCTCCTTCAGGTATCTTAAACCCGTACTCTGCTGCCAGCAACTTGAATGGCCAACCGTACGCGTCAACTCCATTGTACCAGGGCTTAAGGAGGTCGACGATTGTTCTCGAGTTTCGCTCAATAGCGCAGAGAAACTTCTTGGTCGTACCTGATAGATCATTACCGTCCGGGAGCAGTGATTTGATGACGTCTTCAAACAACTTTGAACGCTTCACATCTGTGAAACAGCATTCCTGCCAGCCTCCAAATGCTGCATCGAGTGGAGTTTTCCCGTAACGGTAGTACTTGGGACACGTAATGCAGAGGGATGCTTTTGAGGCTCCATGAGCTAACAACATCTTGACGATTGACGGCTGTCCTCGCCATGCCGCCATGTGTAGTGATTGCTCCCCGTTTGCCACCCGTATTTCACACATCTTTTGATCCAGTTGCTGATCATGGTGTGTTGCTCCGTGCGATTTCCCAGCTTGCAACAACTTCTGTATTGCATCCTTCTCACCCGATTCAATGCAATAATGCAGAGGTATCTTACCATTTTTGTCGGTTTCAAGCAGAAAGCTCATATCTGAGCGTCTTTGGCAATGAGTATCTATCAAAAGTCCCATGATGTTGTACTCCTTGTAGGATGCAGAATGTGCAACGGCGTCTCGAAGTTTGCGGTTTCTGGCGAAGATGTTGATCGCCTTGGCTGTTTGAGCTGCGTCGCGTGCTTGACACATCCAATCCTCTTGAACTGGACTGTTGCTGTTCTCTCGGCCATTATCATTGTCTTTCTCAACTTTTGATAATCTTTTCAACTTTTTTGCGTTCCAATTTATCAGAAGCTTCACAATCTTCTTGTTTCCGGCAGAGATGGCACCATGAAGAGCCTGCAGAGCATTAGTAGAGTATATAAGTGACATTTTGAGCCTCAACTCACGGTGTTCCCCCATACATCATCATCGTTGATGTCTGCCTCTTTCTGAAGCAGAAACTTAGCAACTTTATCGTTTCCAGCACGACAGGCATTGAATAGTGGTGCTGTGCTATCTTTGTCCTGTGCGTTTGGATCGGCCCCCTTTTCAAGAAGAAGTTCAATCAGATCTTTCGGTGCGCGTGACTTCTTGCACGCAAAATGTAGGGGAGTTTCGTGTCTTTTATTGAGGGCATTCACTGATACCCCTCTGTGTTCCAGCAGAGCTTCACAGACAGGCTTATTATGAGAGCCTGCAGCGAGGTGGAGACATGTTGTGTTACCATTGTCTGCGAGCGTGGGATCGGCTTTCCGGCCAAGAAGTTTCTTTACTACGCTCGGCTTTGCGTTATTCCTGATCGCTAGTAGGAGAGGCGTGTCTCCGTTTCTGTTGCGAATGTTGACATTCGATGATTCCAACAGCATGTCAACGCCGACAAAGTCACTGTGCCCACTGCACACAGTATGTAAAGGGGTATCCTAGATGGATCAGTCATTGTTACGCTTTTTTTAATCGCTTTGAGGGGACCTACTCCATTGCTGTTGCCCTTATTTTGGAGATCAGCGCTGATGAACATCTTCATGAGGCTGACAATCCCATATCGAGCAGCCACATGTAGAGGGGAGTCTCCACTGCGGTCTTCATCAGGTGTGCTTTTCAACTTCAGCCAGTTGATGTAGGCATTGCTGGAGTCCTCGGTGGATGACAGAAACCGTTTGGCTTCGCATAGAATCGTGTTCCATCGACCCTCATATCTTGCACAGTGCTTTTCCGCCTCGCGCACATGCCTTTGCCAATTAACGATCTCATACCGCAGCTGATTGGCTTTAGTTGCCCTTCTCCGAGTTCCTTTATACTTGTCAACAGCCTCATTGGAAAGGAATCTTTCCTGGAATTCTGGCGAGTTCAAGGTTTTGAGGATGTGCTCCGCCATAACCGAGTGACCTTCTTTCTCCCCTGCTTCCGCCATAGCCCGGCCTATCTCATCCTGGCTATTATTTTGATTCTCCACCCTGTCGTACGAGTTGACGAAATCTCGAATTGAATTATGCTCCAAATGCAGCGTGGTGCCGTTCACTCGAAGGAAATCCCGCCCGACATTTTTGAAGCTAAACGCAAATTGCTCAATCTGCTTTGCCTCAAATTCCTCGACACTGCCATGACTCCGGACACTCGACTGTCTACCAGATCTGGTAGCCTTTGTCGACATATAGGTACCGCGAAGCTCGTCTGCAATAGGAAGGAGCTGTATCTTCTCACCACCACAGACCAACCAACGAAGTGCAGTGATAAGGACCCTGCGGGCGCCGACTGATAGATCATTGATCTTACATTGGTATAGCCCATTGATACCATTGGGGAGATCTCTGGAAAAGGCTTCGAGATCAGTGAAGACACCTTCGGGGACGTTGATGAGACTATCAATAGCAATTCTTGCATCTTAAAAAATGGCAATCAGTCTTGATCCACGAAATCTTGTATATAGTTACTACAAACTTACATTTGAACTTGCCTTCCGCCTTTGAGATGATTGCTTCTTCCACATTCCATTCATCGTCAAAATCCTTAAGCGATCCCGAGACAAATGCTTTAATATCTGCATACATCTTTGCCGCCTGTTCGGGTGCGTCTATTTGAATGTGTTCAATCTTCAAGGACGGGTGATTCCGACTAGAGACGATGATGCGAGCCTTCATTTTTGACGCAGAAATTGTTTCAAGAGCTCTTAGTAACTGCTCTTCTTGGGTGCATTCGTCTAGGGCGTCGACGACAATGAGTATCGGTCTGTTGAGAATTCTTTCCAGTTTTGCGAAGAAGGAATGAAGTGTAGACATCTCCAAGTTTGAGGGAAAGTGTTTTTGAATGAACGCCTCCGCGGCATCATTGCAGTCTGACCGTAAGTCAAGTGGAGTGTTCGCTGAAATCGAGTCTGTCGCCTTTTGGAAGAGCTGTACGCACAGGTAAAGCATGATTCTCCAGGCGGTTTCTGAGTTTTGGTTGCCCAATCGGCAAAAGAAATGGAGGAGGATGGAACTTTCTCCAGTTGTGGTCGTGACTTGGCTCTTCGTCTCTTTGTCGAAGCTTTCTACGACTGTCGACATCAAGGTAGATTTGCCAACTCCTCCTCCACCTGAGAGCCATAGGATTCCACGCTCTTTTAATTTCCATGACTGATATTTTCTTTGATCAAAAATCCACCGACAAGACTTCTTGTAGCGCTGCTCAATCTTCTCATGGTATTTGCGGATCTGAATCTCACGATCTTCGATGCCCCACGATTTCAACCTCTCCATGATATCGGTGGACTTGCGGGTGATGGAAAGCTCGGATACATCATCTTGAATCTTCCCAAACCGAACTTCGATCGACTTGCAGATCCCAATCGTCATCTGTTCCAGTTTGTGAAGCTTAGCTGGCTTCAAATTTACGTTGCGCAGCAGTTTGAGTGTTGCAGTCTCGAAATTGATCGTTGCCGTACGTTGCAAACTGTTTACCTCTTTCATTGCTGCATCAGAGATGTCAAGGAGCTTCTGACATTTTGCACTAAAGTATGTTTTGGTAATTCGCACTTGATCAAACATTGTTCAGCTTGAAGGCTCCCTTGGCAATCTGCAGCGAGCACTTACGGATTCGTTGCCTTTTTCGTCCGTCCTTCTTTTCGAAGTGTTTCGTCGTGATATGAAAAAACTCCAAAACCTTGGAAAGCAGGTCCGTAATCAAGTCATGTGTCGATTGCGTTGTGCCTTCAAACTCATCCCGGACATGTCCTTGGATGTGCCTTCGCGCATATACTTCGCAGATAAGCACAACCTCGATCATTTTGTGCGTGCTATCTTCCATACGTTTTGTGTATTTCTCTCCTTCAACGAAGATCTTCACATAATTAGTATAAAGGCTGTCCACCCCGGTACGAACTATGGAGAGCACATACCCTTCCAACAAGGCTCACTCCCATCCAGACTAGAGAAGCAATCTCACTAGGGGCAGCGGACATCACTTTGTCGCCGATTTCGAGTATGACGCTCAGCCGTTGGATGAAGCTCTCGCTGTTGATGGAGAAGAACTTGTTCTGGTCGGAAATATTGGGACTTGAATCGGCCTCGCTGGGTTCCTTTTTCAACTCCTCAATCGCATCCTTGAGTGCACGCGCCTCATGGCTGTTGAGGTCGGACTTCGAGACCGATTTGTGGAACTTTTTTATAGCATCATTCCAAAGTTCGTCCAGGCCGCTTTTTGTAGTGCGGGATGATCCCGTGGCTCGAGACATGATGGGAACATTAGAATTTGTGGTTCAAAGTCTGGTGTGATTATCAGGCTGTCGCCTGCGATCTACTTAAGTGAGCGATCCAGGCAGCAGAAGAAAAGGGAATGACGTTGCACCTTCCGTTAGTAGCCCCCGAAGCATGCAAGGCTGCGAAAATCACATCATTCCATCGCGTACAATATCGCGTGCACGGGCAGCCTCTCGGAATTGCCGCGCCTAGTGCTGACTGCAGCTGTGGAGCAGTAGTGGGCTCCAAATTTGCGCCCCGAACTTTCGCCCCCACACGCTGGAAAAAGGACGTCTGGAGCGGAAACTTTCTAGACTGTCTTGTCTTCGAGATACCACAGCGTAGTCTCGCTTAGAGCTATTCACAATGCGACACTTTGCTGACTCGTTGCAGATCTGATGCTGCCTGCTCGTGTGTTACCTTCTAAGAGTTGCATGTCCAAGATCTTGTATGCCTTGCACTCTGCTGCAAACTCAACCGTACTGCGCCATCCCTGCGCCATCCTTCTCTGGAGGTCCGATCGGAATTTTCTTTTTCTTCAGTCGACTTGAGTTTATTTGCGGTCTGAAGGGCAGAAAGTATTAATTGAGTGAGAACTTTCGCTGTATGTGTCCGCGCTGCGAAATCGAGCCAGACCAAGTGCGGGGCTCGCTTGCATTCATACCGAGGGGTGCTGCAGCCTATAGCTAGCGCAAAGAATAGAAGGGACTTAGAACATAGCGTAAGTATGCCTCTTTTTTCCTTTTTATTTCAACAGAAAAGGAACATGTATGGGTAGCTGAAGCTATCGTCCGTATGTAAATTTAGAATTAAAAATTATACATTCTCGTCCGGACGATAGCTTCGACAACCCATAGTAGGAGCGAAAAATAAATTCACAATATCCCTCGGCTTCAGAGCCCCCTGTAAACCAGGGCTGATGGCTAAATGCATCTCTGCCTTGAAAAATGACAACATACGTGGGTACTTGAAGCTATCGTCTGGACGTGAATGTGTAATTGTTAATTCGACATTTGCATCCGAATGATAGCTTCAATTCCTCATGACATGAAATTGCCTTCGTCTGCCATAACTACCAATTTCGCTAGCCGCAAATTCAGATTCATACAGCATGTTCAATGCAAGATCTACTTCTTGCAGCAGTAGACCTTCTTTCCGCTAAGACAAGCAACGGTCGAGTCCCCATACCTGCTCTCGGCCTTCTTCTTAGTTCCATCCGGACACTCGCCGCTGCACATCGGCGCCGCACCGTGCCACTCGCATGTTCCCTTCTCATTGCGGATCTCCACGGGCCAAATTTGCTGAATTTTGGTGGTGTCGGTTCCGTCAATCTGGATAATCTCCTCAATGTCGTCGTTCCTCTTGAGGCCCGGCCACTCCTCCTTGTTCCACACGGAACCCCTCTCTGAGTCAATGGCGCTCGAATCCTTGAACATGACCCAAGCTACGCCGCTGGAGACCTCGGCGAAAGCCCTGCTCCAATTATTGACTGCCTTCGTGTAGGCGTCATCTTCGTACTTGCTTGGGTCGTCCATGTCCAGCACCTCGACGTCCTGGATCTTGATCAGGCCATGCTGCTTCTTGTACTGGATGCAGGACCGCGAGGAGCATCCACCGCCGGTGTAGAAGATAGTCTTGTCCTTGCCGATATCCATCTTCGCTTTGATGGCGTCCCTAAAGTCGGAGACAGATGGAGCTTTATCTCTCTTGTCGCGCTTCTCAAAGGGGGCAGCCACAGCCAGCTGGGCGGAGAGAAGGACGGTAGAAATGGCGAAAAGCTTCATGGTTGGAGATGAATAGTAGGTTGGGAGATGAGTAGTAGGTTGGAGATGAACAGTAAGTTGGAAGAGATATTGAGTCTCAAAGAGAAATGTAACGTTTGAGATGAATTAGAGTGTCGAGAATGAGGCGGTGAAATGCGTTTCGTTGTTGTGTTGATGCAGTGGACGGTTGATGCTGTTTCGTTCTCCCGTTGAAATTGCATCTGTTCTTATACCTATCCATGGTGTAATCTATAATTAAAAAGGGAATGCGGAACGGAACAGCACATAAGCAACCAACCACTCGTGAAGACATGGATTATGGATTGTCACGCGTGTTATTCGCCCCATGAAGGGAGAACGTCAGGCATTTCGCTCCTGGGATGCAGCAGTCGTCGGGCCCGAGTAGGGTTGTGACTTAGGCCGTGGTGTCTGGATATCGTGTTGGTGTTGTGTCGGTCGGTGTTGTCGCGCCTGTTTCCATAAATTGATGGTCGGTCACCAGCCGTGGGAGCCGCACCTAGTCGGTCAGGCCACACCTGCCAGAAATATCGCTGACAGCCCCCAGCTGAAATTCAGCCACACTGCCACATCCTTTAGAAGGCGATTACGTCATGGAGTCCAAGGCCGAGCTGCACGCCCTCGTTTATTTCAATCTTGCCCTCCATTTTAACAACAACAACACCACCACCACCTGCACCGCATCAACACAACAAAAATGTCATCCCCACCAACACAAGACCAAGTCCTCCACGCTTGCGCCACCGCACCCCTCCCAGACATCCTCTCCGCCCTCGCCGCCTGCCCGGACCCGCCCCACGTCACCAAAATCGCCGAAGCCGCCGTCGAGCACGACCGCCTGGACCTGCTCCGGCACCTGCTCGCGACGGGCACGCCGACGGACTACATCCCGCGCAAGGCTATCGTGCGCAAGCGCTCGACGCCGATGCTGCAAGCCCTGCTCGATGCCGGCTGGGACATCAACGACTACCTCGGCGGCTACATGGGCTGCGCGCTGACGCTGGCGATCCTCTGCCGCGCCCCGGACGACTTTGTCGCGTGGCTGCTCGACCATGGCGCTGACCCGAATGGCCCGCCTGGCGGCGTTGATCATTGTGGTTATGCGCTGCGGCTGGCGGTGCAGATGTTGAGGGAGGGGGATGGAGAGGAGGAGCCGTCGGGTGTTGCGCGCATGTTGCTTGAGCGAGGTGCGAATGTGGATGAGTCGAGGGCGCTGCATATGGCGGCTGAGAATAGGGGGATTGCGTGGGTGAGGTGGTTGGTGGAGGAGGGCGGCGCGGATGTTAATGCTGAGGGGTTTGATCCGGATTGGGCGGGTTCGACGGAGAGAGAGAAGGGGATTGGGTTGCCGCTGCATTATGCGGCTAGGAGTGGGAATGTGGAGATCGTGAAGTATTTGTTGGAGAGGGGCGCGGATGTGACGCGCAAGGATACTAATGGCCGTACGCCAAAAGAAGTTGCGGAGCGCCTGCGGCATGATGAGGCCGCAAAGATTCTGATATCGGAGAAAATTGACGCATAATACCTTGTCAGTAATGTAGCCTTGATGGGAAATATACGAATCCTTCTACTATTCAGACTGCCACATATCAAAGTGATAATGATTTTATGTGCATACGGTGATCTTGACGCTTACAATCGATACTCAAGAGATCGGAGCATCGAGCAATCCGACGCAAAAGCCTTGCAGATCTATGACCTATTCGGAAGAAACCATAACTGTCTTCTTACGTAAATTCTTGAATTGGAAAAACTTATTGCTCCATGTAACCAAGAGCCGCTAAGCTGCGGCTGGCGGGTGAAGAGAAGAGTGCTGTCTGTCTTGAATTTGAGACTCAAAAGTTGCTAGATCAAACATCATGTAGTTATTCTTGGTCCAATATGTTTCATGGGATAGTAAGGCCGAGCTTCGGGCTTGTGAGTTGTACGGTCGTGTTACAGCCTCTTGTCGCCGTCTACGATGCGCGAGACGTACTGAAACCAGCGCAGCTGCAGCGTTTGACTTATTCAACCCCGCCACAGCCTCCGATCTTCATTCCTCATGGAGAATTCCTGCCTCACACTGAGTTTCAGGTCATATGCCCCTGGCGTACGACATCATGTCGTCGTTGTGAACCACACAATTCCAAACTTTTGCGTCGCACAGTCCCTTAGCTAGCGGCATCTCAGTATAAAATACAGTCTTGGTACTACATGTCTTGTTTCGGCTCCCCCGCTTCTAAGTATAGCTTGTTTTCTTGCTATCGTATCGAACAGCCTGTGCCTCGCTACCGTCTTGGTATTAAAGGTAGCCATTGCCGTCTTCGTTTCCTTTCTCCATACCTTTTCAAAATAATTTCATTTAGGATCAAAGCCGTTATGGAGAGCTTCCGCCCACATGAGCGCCCTGATGGAACGCCGAACCCCGGAACGATGTGGCTGGAAAGCATCAGGAGTGGCGTATCAAGTACAGCAGAGCTTTTCTCGGACATCGAATCTTTCACAACAACCCCCATGGACGATAACACAATTTCAGCACCTGGACGTCGTCTCCGGATCGAAGAGGCACCGGCAAACTATTCCTCGGTTACCCCCGAAGAGATGCCACTTTCCCATGAGACGCTCGTACCCGATAATACCCGCGTCACTGAACACAAAGAGAGACGTTCAAAAAATTCACGCCTCAAAAGACTCCATTGGTGGTGGTTCTGGGAGCTGGGGGGTATCACCATCAGCGTCTGCTGCATGATCGCACTCCTTGTTCTACTTCCATATCTCGACAATCGTCCACTGAACGACTGGCAATTTCTCGTGTCTCCCAACACCATGATCTCGACCTTCATCACAGTGGCGAAAACTAGCATGCTTCTTGCCGTAGCTGAAGCAATCAGTCAACTGAAATGGCACAACTTCAAGAAAAGCAAAAGGCCTTTAAGCGAGCTTGACTTGTTTGATGCGGCAAGCCGAGGTCCATGGGGCGCGTTCGTATTCGTGATACGTATGACTGGAAAGCCGGGGGCACTGTTTGCAATCTTGGGAGCTTTTGTGGTGGTCGCCTCACTCACGATGGAGCCTTTCGCACAGCAGATTATGTCTTTTGAGAGCCGCCGCATCAATTCCACCCAAGATGTGGCATCCTTTTCCATTAGTCGCGTGTGGAACAATATTGATGGTGGTAAGGGTCACCTTCCTTCCGCTCAGCTTGATTTCAGACGCTAATGCCTATTATGAAGGCAATATTGGACAACAAAGCATGGAATCGGGCTTCATGAAGGGCCTTGTCACTTCTCCAGCCCCATTCCAGTTCTCCTGCTCCAGCGGAAATTGTACATGGCCCGACTTCTCTGCTCTAGGTATCTGCGTCAGCTGTTCCGATGTTACCGAAGCGACAAAGACTAGTCACGAAGTAATAAACTCCTTCAACCGTTCGAATGATGCTACAGCACTGCATGGCGATCAAGACGACTGCGTAGATATCCTGTGCAAAACTCCAGCGGGTGTTGAGGTGAGAATGAGCAGAGGCTGCTCTTTCAAGACGGTCGAAGATAAGCGCGGATCCATTTCAAGCATTTCAAGCACCGATGGTCCCGTCAACACTGTCGCGCCAATGAATCAAAGATCTCCGTCTTCGACCGCCTTCACGGTTCGCTGGTATCCACATGGAGCTACAACATATCAAACGTTGCCAACTTCGATTGCTAGTAACGCCACATGTTCAAATTTCAGCAATGAGGTTTCTGATTCTACAATTGCGGTACTTGCAATCTCGAAAATAAACATAACCGGGCACGGGCTCTCTGGACGCATTGCAGGGCCAGCGAATATTACCGAGTGCCAGCTGAATTGGTGCGAAAAGGTCTTTCAGAACGTGCACGTGGTAAGAGGGCACCGTAAAGATGTTACCTTCTTCGACGACACTGACTTAGCAAAGACCAGCGGTGTTCTCGGATCGATGAATATAACAAATAGGAATTTAAGCGAGTCAGAGCTAAAACACAAAATCGGATACTGGAAGTCGTGGGTCGAAGGCGGACGGCTCAACACCTCCGATATTCCGGAAGCGTGGAGGTTTGTCGCCGACCAACTGACCTTCACAGTCGCTGCAGACAGCCATTTCAAGTTCGGCCCTGTTTCTGTCATCTCCGAAGCCGCAAATCCCCCCAAGGTTTTTGAGAACATTGCAGAAGCCATGACACGCCAGTTGTACATCGGCAACAACAGCTCCCAGCAACCCGGGCACGCATACGTCGAAGAAGTTTTCATCGTGGTTCGTTGGCAGTGGGCTGTCTTTCCCATGGTTTTGGTCTTGCTTGGACTTGTTTTCCTGGCAGGTAACTTATGGGTCAACAGTCGCGAGGGTGTGTTCTTGTGGAAGTCGAGTTTGCTACCTCTCTTGTTCCATGGCCTTGACGGGTTCGATCCAGAGATTCTTGATGCGAATGAGAGCTCCGAAATGACAGAGGCAGCGAAGAAGATGTATGCAAGGCTAGAGCAGAATGAGACAGGCAGCACAAAGCTTGTTAGCAAATGAGTGGCGTCACATTTAGACATGGTTAGTTTTCAATTGGGCTCGCCATAGACAGTTGAGATTAATCGTAACATCTTATAACCAATACAAAGGCACCTCAGATCTATCTCAAAGATTATAATTGAAGGTGAAGGTGGAAACGGCGAATAAAACCGTCGATAATGGATCAAAATGCGTTTGCGGAGCTGTATGTTTTCTTAGTTGACCGCGTGACAAAAGAGCAAGACGAATTGCTTAGCCTATATCCACCCGTCTGATTATGATACTAGCTAGCTTACATGTCAGATAAATTTGAGTTACTTCTCATTCCCTGCTGGGGTGTTTGTTGGTGTTGTGCTTCCTCGTTTCTGTAGCACCCACGCCGGGACCGCATTCTCATCCGGGTTCAAAATCTTCTCGCGAGGAATTTGGCGGCCATCAACGCCTTTGTATACATTTTCTAAGTGTTCTCTTTTACCTGAGTCGATGGCGTCGTACATGTCAATAGAGTCGCGAATCTGGTCGGGGCTCAGCTGGCGGTAGTCGATGACGTTTCCGCTCGAGTCGAAGCTCCGCAAGACGCCGTCGTTTCCGAGGTGAACGACACCGTGATCGTCCACCTTTAGCGAAGAAAGGAGCTCCTGGTACCGCGCAGAACTTTTAGACTATTGACGTATGAGCATCGAAGCTTGTCGAGACACTGAGGTATTTGTACCATTATCAGGCTCTTGACAATAGTCGTACGCCACAAGTAGAATAGTCGCCACGAAATAATTGGGCACGTAGCTTCAGAGAGTCGAAGACGGTTTGATTCTGACGCTATCTCACAGGGGTGGAAGAGAAGATGATACCGTTCTCAGGAGCAGACAACGCCAACTTATATAGCTTTTGGTGCACACGTGATACCCAAAAGAGGCACGTGCATGCTTTGGTCGAATCTGCACGCTTGGCACACGAAACAGCAGAGCGAAATTTCAAGATCTCGTCTTACTCCTACGCGCAATCACCCTGTATTGCCTACTAGACTCCTTGCAGGGCAATCTGCAATGTCTAATGCCGGATTGTCGCCTATGACGGTTGCCGACGAGGTCAGCCGAGCGGAAGGCAGCCGTGCACTCAATCATCCGAACTGTGAATGACACCAAAGACACAAGCGTCATCAGGCGCACCACTGTCTTCACGATCCAATGCAATGATACAGTGATCCACCTCACAGGCTTGCGCCACAGCGATGCGGATGTCCGATTGTGGATAAAGCTCCAAGGACTGCGGCCGAATTGGGCCCGAGCGCGGAGCTTAAGTGTGCTGCGTGCAAGAGCTGTCCGATAGCGTGGAGTGCGGAACGACCGGAAAGAGGGGAGGGATCTAAGCGAGCCAATGTTATACGTAGTATACCACGGCTATTACAAGCTGTGTGCTCGGTTGTTAGTCTCCTGCATCTACGCCGCATCCACGCCGCGACCAACCATCTCGTATACATTCATTTCTCCACCTTCACAATGGTTGGGTGCATGAGCAGTGCCAAATCTATTTTTTCATGTGGAGAATAGGGTCGCCTCGCCGGTATCGATAATAGCCAATCAGGCATTAGGTTTCTGCTCACACGGTGTCTATGTCGCAGGGTTGACCTTGGCGCTAGGTACTCACTCGCCTGACCTTTGTGCCCTGCAAGCTGGGCAACTCTCGTGTTGGTAATCCTTCGTTCCACTTTAGTGGCTTCAAACCTAGCCTACACTGCTTTTACTATACCAACAACGCAACTTCCTCCGTCATCGGAATCCGATAAGGCATGTTGTGCCGAGTAATAGACGCCATGATCGACATCCGATGATATCGATGTGACCGTCGTATTCAAATGAGCCAAGCTTCCATCTAAAGCTTGACCTACTGATTTTAGACTAGCCAAGCTGCTGCCTTGAAGCTTGATGGACAAACGGCAGAATGCGGGCCGGTGGATCATGGCATCATCAGAATAGTAGTATACACCGGTCGAAGAAGGCAACTCTCGGTTCCCGGTCGTAGGTTTCCCCCCCAACCTGGTGGACAGGGCTTTGTGTTACAATTGCCAGTATCCTGTCTGAACACCGTAGAAACCTTGCTATTCACGAGGGAATCCGGTCCGAGGCCTTTGCGGCGAGAGCTGAGCAGGTGGCCTGCAAACTGCGTGATTTTCTTGAGGCACAGTAGATAGGAATACGAACTGTGCTCGAAGTACGGATCCTACGACGCGGCGAAGCAGAGCCTGGAAGCCCTGCGATCCACATAGAAACACATATATATATCATACTCATTAGATGTAGGCCTGTCCAACTCATCACTCTACGTCCTCGATCAAACAGCTCATCATGAAGCTTTGCCACGTCCTCGCTGCCACTCTCCTGGCTTCAGTTACAGAGGCGGTGCCGACGGTAAGAATTTGGAACTGTCATATATTCTACTTGTAGCTAATTCATGTACCAGTATCAGGCTGCTACGAACCCTTTGGATATCATTCGCACCCTCAAGATTGATGACGATGGTTTCGTGCACACAGGTGACGATGGCGTCACCCGCTCTTACAACGCCAACAACGAAGTAATCGACTATCACCGAACCAGCCCCCAGCAGCTGGAGATGCTGGTCGACTTCTGGCCTATTGCGACAGACAAGGATCACCTTCGCCAAGTTTTTGACGGGGTTGATGGGCGCACCGTCGTTAACGAGGACACCATACTTCATCCGCCAGAGGAGCTGAAGCCGGCCGCGATCCCGGATCCTGACTCCTCAAGCATCGATCCTACTCTCCTGGAGAAGCGGAACGTGGTGCAGCGACTCGATCCTAGGCAACAGTACTGCCTCCACAAAGCATGCACTACATCTACTGCATGTCGTACTTTGGGGTGCAGGCTTTGTTACCGCATGGACAGTGTTGTATCTCGTGCCGCAGTCTGCATATAGTCCAACCCAGCATAGTCCAATGTATCTGAGCATGGAGGACTTACACAAGCTGTTACATAAACTGGTACCCCAATGTGGAAAAATATATACCGTCTTCTTCCAGTATTCAGCTTCATACTGTGATCGTGCTGCCTCTCTGTCATCATGGCAGCAGGTAATTACAAAGCACTAAGGCCTTTTGACTTAGCCGCTATACCGCATGCTTAGTGCTGTGCGGAATGTGGCTAAACGACTACGTGCAAGGCGGGGATAAGGCAGTACAAACTTAGTCAACACGTGAGTGCAAATCCTATTTCGACACGATCCACTTTCAGCTACCATCACATAGTGGGCAGAGGGTTAATTGGTTTCGTATATACATGAGCGCCTCGTACATATCTACATTTTCAGGGAACGTGATCCAGTACGTCCTGGTAAGGGGTACTCATTCTCCAAAGCTGACTTGGAGCAACTGGTTTACGGGCAGTTGTTGCCAATGCCTGCAACTGTCAGAGGAGATATTCAATGGGAAGGGTAGTACATACAAGTGCACTCGAAGAAGCCAGGGGTGTCGAGCCTCACGCAGTCGGAGCAGTATGAGCCGCCACCGCTGAGGCGGGAGTTGCAGGTGAGTGCAGCAGTGTTCTCCTGGTTGATGTTGCAGTCCCAGGTGTAGACACCGTCGTGGCCGTCACACTTGCCAGAGAGATCAAGGGTCTCGCTGGCGGCGAAGCCGGTGATGAGGGTGAAGAGGACGGCGATGGTGAAACGCATTTTGTCTGTATGCAACCACAACGTCAGATGCATACTATCTCTAACATGAAAAAATGCACTTACTTGCAATTTTTTGTGTCTGTGCGGGTGATGTTGAAGGTGATGGACAGGTGGATGAGTTGGTTGATGGTTCGGCGAGTAGCAAGCAACACCTTTATATCCTACACGCACAGATATAGGCCTTCCGATTTTTGAGTCGATTTCGGCACTGAAAATTCCGATCACCTTTGCAACGCGTCACCAGGGCCCAAAAGTGTGGTTTTACGACGGGTTGAATATCCGGTTTCCCCAGTCGGCTAGCCTTGCGTTTCATGTTCCGAATCGGTCGGGCCGCCTGTTTATGCCATCTCATATATAGAGCCGACTGCAAGGTACGCGTGTGGGGAAAAGTCATTGCCTGCCTTTTAAGGCGCAAACAAGCAATGCCATTCTGATGAAATGGGAGCCGATCGATGATAAGCGCGCAATAATTCTGGGCGCAAACCTTGACTTAAATTCCAAGCTTCCCCATTCGATTCGGAACATGCATTTGCCAGCTCACACCCCGCAATGACTCCATTATGACGGATCGATATTGATCTTGCTCCTGATCTCTGCTGATGCGCATACACCAGCAAGTGGTCATCGCGTTCAACCCCGCTTTCAATCCGAGTCAGACTGGTTCGATGGAGTCCTGAGGTTGCTTACTACATGATTGATCATCAACGATTGGCAAGCTTGAACCTGTTGCTAACAAAACAGGCGGGAACTCTGCCACAAAAGACTGAATTTATCTCAATTCTGCTACCAAACGCTCAACACCACCCGATCAAGACAGGCTCCGACAGATGACCAACCTCACTCAAAGCTATCGACCGCATAGTTCTGGCCGTGGTAATCCTTGAAATCGACGTCCCTCACCGGCCAGTGCCCAGCGTCCAGCATCGCCTCGACCATGCCGTTCCGGCCGCCCCACGTCTCCTCCACGAAAGCGCGCATCAGGTCGGTGCCGTTCAGCAGCGTGCTCGAGCTCCAGATCTTGCCGTCGCGCACCCAGCGCTTGTCGACCCAGTCGACGAACGGCGCGTTCTTGCGCATCATGTCCAGGATCATCCGCGGGCCCGTCGCCGTCTTGCCCTGCAGCACCCCGGCCTCGAGCAGCGCCAGGACGCCGCCGCAGACGGTCAGGAAGGCGGAGCACTGCTCGTACGCCTTGCGGATGAAGGCTCGCTCGGTCTCGCTCGTCTGGTAGCTCATGTCATGCGCGCCCATGAGCACGATGTCGAGGGGCGGGCATGAGGCGAATGAGTCCTGAGCGCGTAGGCCGTCAGCTTTTTTTTCTGGTGTGAATGGGGAAAGGGGGGATGAAAGCGGGGTGGTTACTGACGGTAGGCTTGATCTCAGCACCGCTCCTCATTGGTGCCGGACTTCCGTCTTCGGTCACCCAGTGCAGCTCGATATCCATGCCCTCTTCAACCATAGCGGGCGGAAACTTGAACTTTTGGAGACTTTCCTTGTCGACCCAGGCAAATAACTCGAAAGGCGCTACGTCGAGCATCTCGGTCACGCTGTGCTTTCGATTAACATGCTGCATTTTGCGAGGGATTAAGAAGCATTGGACATTACCCTCTGGTGAGGATGACTCCGGCATGGATCTTCCGGTCGGGTGAACTAAGGTTGAAAGACATGATGCTGCTTCTAAGACTTTGATGGAGTTTACAGCTAGATCAGGGTCTGTGGTGAGGAATGCTCAAGAATATTGTGGGGTTTGGCTAACCCTATATATGCATGAGGTTAAAGGCCGGTCCGACCGAGCAAGTGACAAATTGGGAAATGCGGGACAGGTATTTGCATTATTTCAGGCAACCATTTTCTGACCCATGGTGAGAAAGTCCGCCAGAAGCCGGCCTTCAGCCACGGACCATCAATCTGCTCAAATCGACTCCGCAAGGGCTCTGTGAGATACTGGAAAAGGTTAGCGCCCCCGGCAGGTCAGCATGTCCCTTTAGCTCTACGCGTATTAGTTCATTCCGTCTGACTGCGATCCATTCAAGTAAGCAAGAATTCTGCTGCCTGGCGCCTCAGGCCCACACGCCAAGTCTCGGCCGAACGGCTGCTCCACCGAGTCTCTTCCTTCAAGTGAATCATCCCGACATCATCGAAATAATCCCGATGATAATGAATGCATCGACTACTGATGTCGCTGCATTAAAAGTAGCTTAATATTCCCACGTTGCAGCCATGCCACATGCTGGACAGTTTTTGCGATCTCTGGGTTACTTGAGAGAAGCCTGGGTAACAGATATGTAAATTCTTCTACGTCTCAGCTATCATGCTCACAAAGCAGTCTTTTCTTGGCCTTTGTGATTGTTGGTCTTCGTCGAGTATCATCGGGAGTCCGATTCGGCCGAACAAAAGCAACGATAACACCGCTACGAGATACATGGCGGGTACTGCTATTATGACGCTACCAACCAATGATGCAGTGGTGATTGGGAAAAACAAAAGCTACCATTCCCCTTTGATTTGAATGTGAACTCTCCTTTGCCAGCGCGAGTGGGGCCGGTTTTTCATTTTTGGTAAACCGGAAATAATCCTCAAAGATGTGTCTGTGGTCGTGGAACAGCACAGTAAACCAAGACGCTGGAGAAGGGAATAAACAAGTATGAGAAACGTCAGACTGTCATACACATGCCTGGCAAAAGGAGTGCTGGGCGGTGCTGATGCAGACCCCGCTTTTACGGCCCCCAGACCACGTTACACTTAAAGTGTCAGCTGCGCACCCGTCCGACCTCAGCCTCACTCATCACTTCTCCTTCACGTAGCTCACCCGCGATGAGCGACTACTTAGATGCCCTCCGTGTTCCCTTCATCTGTCAAGATTGGCCGGATGAAGCTGCTACCGAAAAGTTCTGGAAAAAGGCCCATGAAGACCCCGAAGAACTTGCTCGTTGGATTGATTTCGAAGCGAGTAAGGATGAACGCGGAACGGAAATAGCGGAGGAGCTGTTCAAAGGCGCAATGTTCTTTGGGTTCATGCAGAGGCTGTTCGGCTCGGCGGGGTTGGATGTTGTGTATGAGGATTTCACCGTCAGAGATGATGCTGATGATGATGCTGATGATGAGGGGAAAGATGAGGAGAGCAATGAGAAAGAGTATGATGAGGACATAGACGATGACATGGAAGACGCGGCAGATGATGGTGACCCTGTTGAAGATGAGATGACAGGCTGGGAAAGCGACAACTACGAGAATGACGACAAAATGGCTGACGAAAGTGTTGAAGGTGAAGAAGACAATCTTGTCATTGATATGGGACATTTGACCACATACGCTATGTATTGGATGGCTCTGGAAACCCATAAAGATGATTTCGAGGAGAGGAAGGAGCATATGTGGCCTCAGCATCAGGAAAGATTCACCGTTGCATCAAGGGTCATCAACAGCTTGATCCGTCGTCGAAGAGCCCGATATGCGCGTGATGCTTTTTTCGATGGGACAGAACTGCCGCTGTTGGATACGATCATCCTCTCTTGCATCATTCTTCTCGAACAGCTCCACGAAATCCCTAGGCATTTGTTTAACGGTGAAGCCTGGTTTCCAAGCTGGGAATTGGATCATGCCATATGGTATTACCTGAGACAAGGAGGATGGTGTAGTGGGGAGGTATGTTGTATTCCGGAACCGCAGATGGAACCATGAACTCACAATATTACGTTGCAGATTACCACATTGCACTCCAAATTCGTTTACGCGTCTAGCCTGTTGTCCTTGAGCGCCCTCGACCGTAGCATGTTAGAGAGAGACCACTCGAACTGCGATGATCATGCCTGCCGGGCAGACTACATTGACGAAAAGACCTATCGCACGAAGCACACCTTCAAGAGTTGTCCGTGCGCCCACATCGGCGATGATAGAGGAGGCGAATCCCAGATCATGCAATCACTAGGCCACAATATCATACCAGTGATCACAGTAATTCCTCACGAAGAATCTCCAGAAGGCATTCAGATTTCTGTTTCAGCATCAGACGCAGGTCCGTACGTTGCGATATCGCATGTCTGGTCCGATGGTCTGGGGAACCCCACGAGGAACACCCTCCCGGCGTGCCAACTACGTCGAATCCAAACCTACGTTGACGCTCTTTACGATGAAAGCAAGAGACCCATTCCATTTTGGATAGACACGATATGCGTACCCCGAGAGAGAGCAGCCCGCAATAAAGCAATCAGGATGATGGGACAAACATATGAAGGTGCGGATAAGGTCTTGGTCTTGGATTCATGGCTTCATCATGTGGGACTTGACGATGAGGACGGCATCGATAGTGGACTGAGCTGCTTAAAGGTCAAAGCGTGTACGTGGGCATCGCGCCTATGGACTGGTCAAGAGGGCATGCTTGCTCGCAGCGACCAGCTTTACTATCAGACGGCGAATGGCCCTGTGTCTGAGATCATACTCACCGACTTTTATAATCCCACCACCACGGTATCGGGCCTTGAATTGGTGGACGCGTACGTGGGAATTGAAGGAGATCCCCTCAAGGAGCGGCTGCCTTCGGTCCGCGATCTCCTCATCCACACGGTTCTTCGTATCAAAGAGATTCAGGAGCTTGGAGACTTGGAACATCGCAAATTCTCCCGAGGAGAGGATATTGTCATGCCGGAGACCGATTTCCCATGGGAGCAAGGCCGAGAGTTGTTGAGGAACCTAAACCACTTCAGACTTGGCGAGAATGTTCGAGACGAGGGTAGAAGCTTCATTCGGACGACACGTTGGATGTTGAAAGGCTCTGATAATAAGCCTTTTCTGAAAGTGTGGGGCACAATGGGGAATGACATTGTTGCAATCGGGTGGGCCATGAGAAACAGGTCAACAAGCAGGATGGAGGACGAACCAATCTGCATTGCCACTCTCCTAGGCCAAGATACGGGTCCGCTCCTTGAAGAAGCTTCTGGAGGAGAACGGATGAAGATGTTGGCCTCCCAATTAGGCAAAGTGGCGTATAGCTTGATGTTTGCACAGGTGGAGCGCATTGATGAAGATGGCTATCGCTGGGCACCGAGATCTTACTTTCAGAACAGAACTGCCGGCTTGCCACAATATGGAGGGTTCCACATTGGCGATGTGCGGAGAGAAGGGCTCCATTGCGACCGCTTGGACGCCATTCTCCTCGAGCCAACACAGCTCCCATTCCAGCGGGATGTACTGGTGAAGGTTGGATCTGAGCATTATCAAATCCGCGCGTTGACTGAGGTCTTCTACCCACCCAAAGCGAGCTCAAATCAGCTCGCAATTCTTTGGCCCACCAAGGAAGAAAGCCTGGCTCCTCAGGAGAACGATGCCATCATTGTTGAGGTCAAGCAGCGACAAGGGAACACCTTCTTTTCCGGATTTGTTTGTCTATCGTCTTTCGGGAGGGGTTCTGGAGACGCGGAAGCCAAAAGAATTCCTGGTATCTTCATAAGGGCGCAAGAACATGAATGGTGCGTAGGATAGAGACGCTCAAACCTGGCGTGTTGAGACAGAGTTCATCTGAAATCTAGATCGTTTTCCCTGTTACTACCAGAACAGTCGTGGAACTACCGGGAGTTATAAGTGCTGGAGACTTTTTTCACTTCTTATAGTAACACGTCGGTGATGGCCTTTTGAAAAATCTGCATAAGCTTCGAGTGGATTGCATTTGCAAAATGTAGAGTGACGTTATTGTAGTTGTATTACTGGGCACCTCGGCAGCGGAATAGGTTTCAGCGTGTACCCGATTCTATGCTCAGTTCCTAGCTGTGATACCTGTCTAGCGCAAGCGTCTCCGGTATGTTCATCTTCCGCAAAGCGGACCAGGGCGAACTGTGCGGGACGAAGCAGTCCCGCGGATCCGACGCATGAATTCCCGCAGGTGGCTACCATATTGGGCAATAGATGTAGAGAAATAGCTTCTGCGCCCCCGCAGTAAGTTTTACTGATCGTCAACCGATTCAGGTTCGATGGCGTTGAAGACGCATTTAAAGCCTTACGCCCGTCCAAGGGACACGGAGATCACGGAGTTTGGCGGAGTTAAGAACAGCTTGCCCAGAAACTTCCTGCCTTGCCATTGTATTGCATCCAAGATGGGAGCACTGGAGATGCGGAGAAAGAGATAATTCGAGTATGTTCAAGTTGTGTGCTTTGCATAATCGTGATGTGTTCCCGTGTTGTCACTGGAGCGTCCGAAGCCGGGCGCACGGACGTAGGATTCCAATTCGGTGCCTTTGCAAAACTTCAAATGTTCAGTACGAATGAATAGCCGGAACACGCATAGTCGGGTAGCCGATAGCCGATAGCCGATGTCTCTCTGGCTTCAATGCTTGGATGGGGTGCGCTGTGAAGTTCATATAAAGGCTTCTTCAATGGTCTCAATGATTATTGACAGCAAGTTCCAATCGCCTGCACTCGCCGACTCTCTTCAGATACACAGTCTTCCCACTGAGCTACTTCAAATATCTCTCACTTTAAACATTCAAACATGTCTCCTCCCAGCTCCATCCCCACCCGCAAGCTGGGCAAGAATGGTCCCCAGGTTCCGGCCATTGGCCTCGGATTGATGGGACTCAGTGTCTTTTATGGCCCTGTGGCCTCGGACGAAGAAAGGTTGGCTTTCCTGGACAAGGCGTACGAGCTTGGTCAGACGAACTGGGACTCTGGTATGTTAGAATATCACTGGTTTTCTACCTTTCCCGCTTTCTTAAATCGTTCATCTTCCGCCTCACTACAGTTCCTCCACCATTCCACCTCCAAGACCACTTCATGACTAACTTGTGATCTCTATCCACCCAGCCGATCTCTATGGTGATAGTGAAGTCCTGTTGGGCAAGTGGTTCGCCCGTAACCCTGACAAACGCCCCCACATTTTCCTCGCCACCAAATTCGGCTTCGTCCCTCAGCCCGGTGGACCGCCAAAGGTCGATTCCTCTCCCGCCTACGTCCGCACCGCGCTGGAGAACTCCCTGAAGCGCCTGGGACTCCCCTCCGTCGACCTCTACTATTGCCACCGCCTCGACGGCGTCACTCCGGTCGAGAAGACGATGCAGGCGCTCGTCGAGCTGAAGAACGAAGGCAAGATCAAGCACATCGGCCTCAGCGAGTGCAGCGCCGCGTCGCTCCGCCGCGCCTGCAAGATCGCGCACGTCGACGCCGTGCAGATCGAGTACTCGCCTTTCTCGCTCGACATCGAGGACCCGCGCATCGGCCTGCTGGCCGCCTGCCGCGAGCTGGGCGTCGCGACCGTCGCGTACAGCCCGCTCGGCCGCGGCATGCTGAGCGGCAAGCTCCGCTCGCCGGACGACCTGGAACCGAGCGATTATCGGCGCATGCTGCCTCGCTTCACGGCGGAGAACTGGCCGAAGAATCTGGCGCTCGTGGAGAAGATCGAGCAGGTTGCGAAGGAGAAGGGGGTTACGGCGACGCAGTTGACCCTCGCGTGGCTGCTGGCGCAGGGAGATGATATCATTCCGATCCCCGGGACGACGAAGGTGGGGAGGCTCGTGGAGAATTTGGAGGCTGCAAAGGTGGTCTTGACGAAGGAGGACGTGGAGAGGGTGAGGAAGGCATGTGATGAGGCCACCGTCCACGGTGGGAGGTACCCGGCTGGTACGGAGGCAATGATGTTCAGTGATACACCGGAGCTGTAAGAAGTGCTAGTGTAGTTCCAGGCTCGGACATTGGCATGCTGCTCTTCAAGTGACAGAATTCTCCTTATAGAGAATAAAGCTCTGTGTTATGTCTACTGTCCGCAGAAAACTATCAGTCTCTCCATCTTACTCAAGTATATCCCAGTCCTCCTGTCTGTGACCTGTTTAGGATTTCCTGCACATGAGCCGGAAGGAAAAAATTCTGGGATAACCCAGTAGAAGTGAGTGCGTGCAGTCTCGTCAATCCCAGTCGCATCATCGGCCACAGACGACTCTGACAACTTATCGTCTGGTTCCACACATCCAGAAGCTGTTTCGTCTTGACGGCATGCTCGGCGCTGGGAGCCTGAACGAAGAGAAGGAGGATGAAGTTTGACGTTACAGGAAAGCCAATGCGAGACCCTGTCCAGAAGATCAGCCTCTAAGAAGCATGCTAGAAGCAATGTAATGAAATCAAACGTTGGTAACGAATCGTAGCGAATACGTACACGAGTGCCAAAAACAGTTGAGATCATCGAAGGAAAGAGCTCGAATAGAGTTAATCACCCTGGCTGCACAGTTCTCGGCAGTTTGAAAGATCTCGTCTGTGACTGCAGATTGGGAGTCTGTAATGTCGAATGACGGAAACGGTGCAACCTCTCGTAGCTCCGAGAAATCCCAGTTGAACTCGTCCAGTGAAGTAACTGGATCATCGACCGGCTCTTCAAGGTCGATTATGTGAGGCGGTCTGGATGATCGCACAGTGGGGCGAAGTAGAGCCCGGTAAATGTAAACGGTGAGGGTAAGGTAGGCAAACTGTATCGAGGACGGATATCCGTTCAAAGCATTGGTTTGCGTACGGGATCTAGGTTCTGGGAAAGAAGAACGCCAGGTGCTCAGCCGATCAAGAAGAGGTCTCGCTCTCTCGATCGATGCATTGAGGTTTTCTGAAAGGATCTGGGAAGCCCTCAATGTGCTTTCGCCTGTCAGCAAAGAGGAGTTTCGAGAATGCGAGCGGAGAACTTACTAGAGGTCATTCTGAACTGACTCAGCAATCATTGTTAGGTCCATGAAACGCTGGAAAGCGATATGCGTTGGATTCTGAAAAGGCGCAAAATCAATGGAGTGGAGCTCAGTAACATCCCACTCTTCTCTGCGGATGAAGGGCGGGCGACCCATCAGAAGAGACCTCCACTTGTCTTCGGCATACACGGCCCACCATAGTCTCTTCCGAAGCCGCTTCTCCCAGCTGGGAAGACCAAACATTCCACATTCAAGCTGCAGGCCCAAGGAGGTAGCAAGGCCGACAGTGCTACCCACAAGGGACCAAAGGAAGGGGGTGTCCGGTAAGGCCTGGTTGGATTCATGTGCGGGGCCTTTGTGAAGATATAGTAGAAGCGATTGTAGTACCGAAAGATGCGGTTGGTGAATCTCTACCAGTACTTGTTCATAAACTATACGCCACAGGCGATCAAGTGAGGGCTTATTATACGCTTGCCAAATCGAGAGATGATTATCATCTGGTGCAAAAGGCAGGGCCGAGGCATAAATAGCTGCACGAAGGTGGACTGGCACAGCCTCTAGCTCGTGCAGGCTTGGGAATGGGATATTGGGGGTGATTCCAAGCTGTGAACGTGAAATTATAGGTAATAACGGGAATATACGTTTGCAAAATCTGTCCCAACTTCATTAGTTTCAGGAAAATACTGCAGTGAGGTGCGGCTTCTTACAAAGCAATTAGTCTGGGACCATACTCAGGAGGTACAATATGGTTCAGCTCGGTATCATAATCGTTTTCCGCATTGATTCTGGTCTCGTCTCTAACGCTTTCATAAAGTTCATTCGTGCTGATCATGAAATGTACTGGGATCTTCTGCGCGATAGGAACCCCACCAACGTTACGAAAGTGTGTTTTGTGAAAATTGCGCATCCCGAACTCATCGAACTGGCAGTGCCTCAGCAACCAGGGATCCGATTCGGAAGACGCTCCGAAAAGCTGGGCGGAATGACCTTGGATCTTATCAATGCTTTGCGAGAATTGCGTAGTCAATCGGGTATCTGGTATTTGCTGGGGAGTGATGGATGAATGGGCGGTGACTGAAGGCTGTTCGAGCCCGATGGACAGGGTCGCATCTCCACTGCATGCCTGTGAATGGTGTGCGTGTGAGACGGGACTGTACCGGGAGTGGCCTGCTGATGTTGTCGGCTGCGATAATGGAGTGTGTTCCATAGGTGCGAAAGGGCTCCCAGGATCATTGCTTGCCGGAGGGCTGGGTGACCGTTGCATAGAAGTTGATTGCACGCCGCGCCGAGACTGTTGCCGTGGATGACTTTGGAACGTGCAGGGAACACCTTCCCGCGCGCATCTGCGGCAAGGGGGTCCGTTCTCGTTCTGGCATCGCAATTTCCTATTGCGACATTCATCGCATGGTCGAGGTCGTCTTAGCGAGCGATATGGTCGAGTTGCAGAGCGTGAAGCCATGCTTCGCGCTCCTCCGGGACAGTGAGGGGTAGTTGGCTATTGTTGCGGACAGATTAGAGAATGCCGTGTTTAGCTCCGGCCAAATTTTCGCCGGCGCCTTCTTCGCTCGTCAAACCATTTCGCCGAATATACCTACGCCAACATGGAGTCTCAACAAAGACTGAAAACAAAGTCCAGCACGTGCCGAGTCTTTCATCAGGCAAGCGGAGTAATGCCAATGAGTTGAACAGATTCACACAACAATACATAAATAGCATTTCCTTTTTCATAACTCCACGGAGAGAGTGCCTCAAATAATTTGTCGCTTTAGATTGTTGTCTATCAGTAATTGGCGTATTGGCCATTTGCCGATCATCCTGCATCTTTTATCCATTATCTCCCACGCTGGCTTCTGTTTCTCAGCTGACTCTCTATGAAGGACACTCCCTCGTAGAATTGTCGCTGTAGAAATAGTCCTTCGCAATTGTGACAGAGTCAATGTGCCAAGTCTTGCCTTCATCGCAAGTGCTTATGCAGCCAGAAGTACTAGCACCGTGGCTAATGTCCAACGTGTCACCAAATGTCTTATCTGCTGCGCTCAAGACGACTGTAATATTTTTCCATACTAAGGAAACATTATCAGTATAATTGAGATTTCTCCCGAGCAATAGTTACTTACTATAGGCACTCAGAGTTCCGCAGGTACCCTTGTAGCACTCGTTCCCCGAATAAAGCACTGTAGGTGCCGAGCCATCGGCTGGGTTATGTCAGCCAAGAGGAGCACTGTAAGAACCGCGTAACATACTGTCAGATCTCTGGGAAGACAGCTTGCCGTTGATCCACACCTTCTGCTCCACGTTTTTAGAGCTGTCAATATTTACTATAGATGTGTCAGCGATTAAAACTCAGCGAAGTTGTTTTGCAAGGATGAGAGTGCAGACACTCGAAGTCAAGAGTAGCATCAAACGGGACGGCATCATAGTCTTCTGCTACTTGCTCAGCTATGATGATATCAGTATACATGTGCAAAAGGCAATGTCGGAGAGAGGGCGCACCTGGCGTATAGGTACTCGCAGCAACGCACCACTGTTTAGATGTCGCAGAGCATCCGCTGTTCAGGCAACACACTGTCAATTTGTACCCAAGCGAACGTGTCACGAGAATAACTCACGTATCCTCTTGATCCTCTTGCCAGTTCAGGAGTGGCTGGAAAAGGTCGGCATTCTGATCATGGAAATCTTTTGCTACGCCAATCCAAATGGACATCCACATGGGGTCATTTTTGTCTTCCGTAACAGCACCGCAAGGAACATCCGGCGGATTCAGAGACCATGACACCTTGGCGATATAAATGTCGCCTGTCGTGGGGCCAAGAGAGAAATTCTTTCCAAAATGCCAATCATCAGCCGCGGCTTGAAAGACAAGACAGACCAGGAAAATAAAGAGTGAGTAGCGCATCCTGAAACTTTAGAAGTGCGGCTCAAATTGCACCGGTTCGAAGCAAGAGCACTACGGAGCGGACAGTCTTAAGGAAGTCGCTGCGGTGGCCTGATATTTTCACCCCCGAGGCCCCGCTCCATCTTTGACTTTTTCTTAAAAAAGAACAACTCCAATTAGGAGCTCAAAACTAAGCAGGGCCACCGGAATATCATGATTGATGCTAGAGCTTCCAATTGGTGGAAATAGCGAGTACTAGTTGTGAGTTATGCGCACAACTCAAAACTCTGCGTGGGACGATTATGGTTAATGTAGCAGGCCGCCTAGACTCTTTGCTCCAATGGAGTTGGTCAGCAGTCAAGAAAAGGCAGAAGGATGTTTGGTATGTCAGTATACTTGCGGATAAAATCCCGATCGGCCCATAAGCGAGATTAATACGAAGGCGAAACTTTCTGGTTTTAAACAGCTACTCTTGATTGGCCTGATGACCCAGCGATCGAGCAGAGCCAGCATATTCCCGATTGATGAACCACTGGTCACACACCGACCATGATATCGCGGCGTATGTGACCCTGCTACTCTGATTACTACACAGGGCAATTTCGAGATTGTTGGCTGTCACATCAGCTCAAATCAAAGGAATCCGCTGTCTGCTTAGGAGAATGGCAATTCCCCCGGGCAAAGTGCGAGTTTGAGCCTTAAAAATTATCGGCTCAGTCCAGTCACTCATACATCAGAACGTGAGATCAATTTAGTCAAATCTATTTCTCCCCATGACTGCCATCAAGCCGCCTGACTGAATCCCTTGTACTGGCTTATCAGTCGTGTAGAATGCGTCTCCGTTTTGGTTGGGTTCGGATAGTAATAAGAACAAACAGCAATAATCAGGTAAGCCACAAGGCACAGAAAGCCCCTGAGGTAATCGCTTCTGCCGTCGCGCAAGAAGCTGCCAACTACCAAAATGGCAAGAATGAGGACGATGGCTTGAAATGGCTCAAAGGCCAAGCTCATGTCTTTCCCTACACCCCAACCGATGAAAATGATGATCGGGGTAATAAGCATGACGGTCTGGATACAGGATCCGACAACATGGAACAACGCGAAGTTCATTCTGTTGTCAGATGCGTCGCCAATAGCTGTCAGATGCTCAGCCGCTTTTTCGACGACTGGAACAAGGATTAAGCCAACAAAGGCATCCTTAACGTGACGCTCCTCAACGATAAAGTGAATCTGGTCTACGAGCAGGTAAGCGATGCAACAAACGCAGCCGACAGAGATAAATAGAGCGAGAAGGCATTCGCTAAAGCTGAGCTTTTCCTCTTCAACAGCCTTATCGTGGTTCTCCCCTACTATCAGGTCGTGATTGAAGACGTCGGAATACAAACTGCGGTGCGAATTTGTTTGATACCACAGGTAGCTGGGCATATTAGCAGCTGAGCAATACAATTCGCTTTCATATGACTTACACCATGTAGGAGGCTAATAGAATGAAAGCTGTCCCGCGGCTTATCCTAAGGGCATCTAGATCGAAATCTCCAGTCCCGCCATATTCGGTGTCCTGAAGGGTATTGATATAGGCAGATGGAAGGATCAGAGCCACTGTTGCCGATTAGAGCAAGCCAGGTGTAATTTGAGAACAAACTTACTTCCAGCTACCAAAATAAGCGCACCTCCGACTTCTCCAATTGCAGAATGGAACTTCTGCTCTTCGCGTTTCATGCCGCCAATGAAGAAGCACAGGCCAATGCAGAATAACAGATTGGCAAGAACAGATCCAAGAATGGCTGCTTGGATAATTTGAATCGGATCGAACGTCTCCGAGGCAGTCCTGGTAATCAAAATGGTAAAGACCACTATTTCAACGATGGACCCCAATGTTGTCTCGATAATCAGACCAACAACATTGTATACCTTGCGCACAATTTGCTCTCCGCCGAAGCCAATCAAGTTGGCCGCTGGAACCATAGCGATATAGTTGAGGATGAAAATCGCAAGATGCCAGCTGCCGGCTTCGTCGTGACGCTTGACAAAACCCTATCGCCGAAATCTGCATTAGCTCACCGGAAGTTTAAACAAATTGTTGTTCTTGAAGACATACGATAACTATCGCCGCGGGCACGACGACCCACAAGACGTTGAAGTACCTGCATGGAGCTGAATGGTTGAAGCAAGTACGAACGAAATGCTTGAAGTGAATCCCATGACGGCCGCTTTCGCCAATATCGTGGATGCCGAAAACAGTCGGTGTGCCAGTTCTTGTGCCGGCTTCCAACGTGCTAAGATCCGAAGCGTCGAAAGTCTCTTCGGTTGTGTCTTGATGGCTCGCCATTTGTCTTGGCACTTTGCGAAATCCTCGACAAGAATCGAGTCCTGATTAGGCTTCGCATGAGGCCAAAGAACTTTAAATGTATTTCCCGGATAAAACGGGAACAGAGTGTTGCAAAAGCAGCCGAGGCTGCACCGGATCTACGTTGAAGGCGGTGTCGGTGTCAGCGTGATGTGGCAACTTTGTTCCGCGGCCACTTCTTAGGGGAGACCACGACTGCAGCCAGAGATGCTGCATCGAGACCACTTGGGATGGAAATAGTGGGGCGGTAAGGGGGTGGACGGAACTTCGGCGTGACTTGAACGGTGAACTGGGGCCTGTGGGGTGGATTCGCGGTGCCGTGCACCCGCGAATTCGTGGACACAATCCCACTTTTTTGACGTCAGCCTAAGCCCCATCTATAGGTATGCGGAGCGCCTGACCTTTGTAAGCAGCCTATCGAAAAATCCAGGGGCTTAATGTATTCAAGCTCAAACTCAGTTCTTGGCTGGCGTGGGTTCATATTTACTTGGTTGCTTCCGGCTTTGCTCCATGCCATCTTTGATTTTGCGATACTTACCTAATTAACCGTCACGCCATGACACAAGAAACAGCTCCAATAGATAAAGATGAGCAGGAGCCTTAAAGAGGCACGGTACCGCGAGGTGTCACTCAGCTATAGTGCTTCTCTTAAGTACTAGTGGCCAAAGCTTTAGGTAGAACACGTATCTTAGACTAACGGAATTCATTCCCGACTATAAGCAGCACAGTTTTCGAACCTAAAGGCCATGTGCACACATAATGTTTACTATCATTGGCTGATGAAGACATCTTCATTGGGCATGACCCACCGAAAGCATAACTAGAGCACTTGTCAACATTCCTTTGAAATTCAATTGGAAAGTTAGCGAAACCGGTCTTGACATGCTTTTATTACGGGCCTCCCTTGAATGAGCCACAGGAAATCCCTAGCCATGATCTTACGCAGCCAGCAGTCTTCTAATTGCAGGTAGATTACCATCCTCTGTTTCCTTTGGCTCGATGGACCCGCTAAACTCTACCTTTGATCCTCATATATTGGAAACTTGGAGAAGTAGTGTTCAAGGTCGCCACGAAACTGCAAAGAAGAGAGATATAGAGTTCTATACCTAACCTCCGAGTCTAAAAGATGTACTACAGTAGTAACTTTGCCTGTAGCTCTACCATAGGTGCGTCAGCCTCGCCTAATTTCAGCAACTCGGCATTCTCTTCCATTCCCCACACTGAAATTGTCTCTGCTGCCCACGGAACCGGCGGCATAGCCTTCCAACACAACGTAAGATCAGAGTCTTGTACACCCTTTGCAGTATACAAACGCGTAACTGTTAGAGAGAGCTCCGCGTCGTCGAAATCTTCCAGCGTCTCCACATCCTCGTGTTGCGCTTCCATTTGGATATCCATGCTCTTCAGTTGCGGCATGCACCGCACCGCATGCCCTATGGCCGCGAGCAGCGGGTTGATGTGCTCTTCCCTCGGCCGTTGGAAAACGTTATTGATCACAACCTCAGCAACCTCGCCTGGTGGCTCTGCGTACCAGTTCCCTGTTTAGTGCGCCGTCAGTACTCGGCGAAAATGAAGCCCACGGTGCTAGGAGTCTCTGCTCGTTTCGGTGTGGTCGAGTCACATGGGTGAGGAGGATAGGGGAGCAGATGTTCTTACCGCAAGGGTCAAGCGGGGCGAACCAGAGCTCAAGGTGTTGTAGGTGTGGCCAAAATGGTAGCAGAGTTGAGGCTGGTTCGTTTGCGCAGGGCCAAAATAGCGCGGGTGTTATACGGATATCCATGAGAACGAGGTAGACCAGGCGCGTTGACATGTCCCTAAGGCTTATGGAGAGGGGGTCATATGCGAGTGAGGCGTAAGAAGGCAAGTTGGAATACCCTCTGGATGTGGAGCTGAAGTTGGCTGCAAAATTGGAAATGGTATTCGGAAGGACAGCGAAGATCGAACTTAGCTCTAAAATAAGGTTGACAAGCGGCATTAGCATATTCATCCGAGCGAAAGCTGGGGTCAAAGACTGCTGGTCGGCACCTTCTCGGTAATCTGTCCAGAGACTTCGCTCCGTGACTTGGATGTCCTGGATATTGAGGAAAGCATTTCTAAGCTCATGGAAAGAGTTCAACACATTAAGCAATGCCGGTGGCCATAGGCGCGTCTGACCAGAGTACATAATCAGATTAGACAAGGCGAAGTGGCTTATGCAATGCAGCCGCGGTAGCGGACCTCCAGGCAGATTGAGGTACATCTCATCCCTACGCCGCTTTTCGACTGCCTGTCCATCCTGTCCATCGTCACCATCGTCATCTGTCGTCTCGACAGGTTTCTTCGGGGTGATAACGATGTGCCGAAGCTCCAGTGTGAGGCTTCTATGAGCCGGTACCGACGGCCACTCTTTCAGCACCTCCCAAAACTGCCGGACTGAAGCAGAAAACCTCCGGTCGTTGGCATTTCGGCCTTCTTCTGTGCTTGCTTCTTCGGAACTTAATGGCGACTGAACGCTCGCAAAGAAGACGATGTCGCGGGGGATCGCACGGCGCCGGGCAGGATCTCGACTC
The DNA here is from genome assembly GCA_023087525.1 of Lasiodiplodia sp. KE8368. Classification (NCBI taxonomy): domain Eukaryota; kingdom Fungi; phylum Ascomycota; class Dothideomycetes; order Botryosphaeriales; family Botryosphaeriaceae; genus Lasiodiplodia; species Lasiodiplodia sp. KE8368. Next base: position 249,275 of record JAJMYN010000021.1, read on the forward strand.
ATTATCTGCTTGAAGCGCGTTGTGGTGATGGGTCCGCGCAAATGCTCAGGAATGTCATCCGAATAGACGGCGAGATTCTGGAAACTTTCCCTTTCGGTAGCAACGTTCCATGCCCTGTTAAGCGTTGCATATGACGTAAATTTCATTGGTCGCAGAATTGATCGCATCCGATGACTGGGAATATGTTCCATGTCTGGCGGATCGTGAAGTAGCTTGAGCTCCTGCACAATCTGGAAAACTATGTCGTATGGAAGCTCGTTCATTTTTGGTGGATTTTGGGGGGTGGAAGTTGTGGAATGAGTTTAGGTAGCAGGAAGGAGCTTAAATGTTAGTGCCGGGGGCTTGCAGATAAGCGAAACGTATCACGTGCTGCAGAATCATGCCCACTCACAGCTTACCGTCACTGGAGGTAATTCTTTTCGCTCCAATTCCGGAGAGCCTACTATGTATCTCGCGCCGGCTTTCACAAAACCATGAGGGATCAGATAGAGTGTAAAGGAGTGGATATGCTATCTACTTTCCACTGTAAAGTAGGAAGCACTAAGTGTCTAGACTGCTAAGCTGCAAGGCCCAAGCCGCGAGGCCCAAGCCTAAACCGGAATCACTATGCGCGTCCATTAAGGGGCAACAATAGTGGGCTCAATCTTGAAGTCGTCGGCAGTGCACTGCTGCTGGCCCTGCTGAGAGGGGTCGTCGACGCAGTTCAGCGTGACGTTGGCCGTGCCACTAGCGGAGGTGTGGTGGTCGGGACTGTTTTCGCAAGACCGGGTCAGCCTGGGTCCTTAGCTGATGAGCTGTAGGCAAACTGGTCTACTTACCCGTCGGCGCCCCACAGCCAAGAAACGGAAAGAGTCTTGAAGTCGTCGCCGAAGACGAACTGCGGAGCTCCATTGCAGAAGCGCAGCTCATTCGGACGGACGGCATCATCGCCGCAGATGGTCAGGTCGCCCGTGTTAGGCTCGTTGACGTAGAAGCGGACGGTGGCAGCGTCGGAGCCGGCGGCCTGAGTGAAGTTGAAACCGTTGACCTCGAAGGGCTTCAGCGCAGCGCGAGGGATGGAGGCGGTGTAGGCCGCGGTGGCGAAACCGAAGATGGTGAAAAGAGCGGAGTGCATCTTGATGGATGGGATGATTATGAATTATTCGAGAACGAATGACTTTGGTAAAGATTGCGTTGGTATGGTTCTTCAACTGACAGTGACACTCTTGCTTTTATAAGATGCCTTTCAGGCGGACAAAGGGGCAATGCCATCCTTTGGTGCTACCATTGCTCCACTATGCGGTCTGCCAGCACTCTGTGATGCGGTGGTCAGACTCGTGCGCAAGGCGGACTGCGACTACACCAGCGCACAGCCTTGGCCCTGTTGATCTTGAGTAGCGACTCAAAATACGAGACATGGGAGTGCCGTTTGCCGGAACATTGCTGAGAAGAGCCGAGCAGGTTCTTGCTAATTTTGTGGTCGTAGCTGTGCTGATCGTGCGCCTGTTGCGAGATTTTTGAGGGTCAAGGCAGACTCGAGGCAGATTCGCGACTCGGCCTAGTTAGGAAAAGGAGAAACGAGCGTCGGCCGCGAATAGTTGCTCGGCGATGAGTTCGGCGAGTGCCGGCTCTAACTACCGAGGCAAAACAGCCTCGTGCTATTTCTCTAGACACAGCCTCTGAAGGCCTTGGAATCGTAGTAAACTCGAACACTTCAGCCACTCTGATCATCGTGTAGGAGAGAAGCTATGTTTCAGGCTGTTCATGCCAAAGCTTTGTACGAAAGGAGCTGTGCCTATGCCATTGCTCTCGTGTTCGTTGTCAATCATCCTTCGGCCACAACTTCACAGTGCACTAATGCAAGGTAGCAGTTGGTAGGGCAACGACGGAGAAACAATCCAATGCAAGCATTAGAGCTTATCAAACAGCGCTATGGCAACAATGCGTCTAATCAATGTACACTTATGGCAGTTTTGGCCCGCGAAAGTCGAGCAGGCGGTAGTTAGCTCACAATCCTTGGATCCCGATTATGCCGAATGGTCCGCACAAATGATGAGGGTATGCATACATGGTGTGTAATCGGCCGAGTCCCGCCTCTGATTCCACGCGTTTCTCAATCACACACACAGCCCATCCCATCGGAACCCTTCTATTTCCGAAGACGTGTCACACACAAGGATGAAAGCAATGCAGACGTTTGAAATGTTTGATACCGTTGATGTATTTCTTAATTTACTAACAAGAAATCTAGTGAGACCTCTGCTAGAGGATAAGGTGAGGACAGCAAGTCTATAGAATCATTGGTGTAATGGGATTTGACTGGGACCTATGTGGGGGGCGTTCGAAAGTGCCTTACCGGCAACAAACCCCCGAGCCCGGAGATAATGAGCCGACCTTAGCCGTTTCAATGGAAAGGGGGATCATCTGCGCGCTATTTGTGGAATGACAGCAAGGCTGAAAGATGTCGAAAGATGGAAATACAGATGGTGACACTCAAGTGGCGTGGCTTGCCGTTTCCATTGCATCGTTCATCCCTCAACGAAGCCACTTTGCGACTACTGTATAAACCGAGTGAGCAGACTTTCTCGTATTTAAAAGGAGAGCAAGTAAGGAAGCTTTAATGTTATCTTCTAAAGCAACCACGCTGGATTGATCAAGGTTTGCGAAGCGCGGGCATCCCTTGGTCCCCTTTCAAACACCCCCCGCTGCCAGTTCCACCAACTCCCTCTCGCCATCTTTCCCCAGAATCCTGCCCGGCAGTCGCATCAGCTATCCCGAACGTACGAGTAACGCGAACTATTCAACCCAAGGACATAAAGGAGCAGAGGCTAACGCACATCAGTTTGGTTTGCAGGGAATTTAAGTCTTCCGCGTTACATTTTAGCATCTGCAAAGGACACCTAATCAACATTTACAAACGTAGTAGCGCCACCCGAGAGAATCACATATACTTTGACCGTGATGGAGACGCGGAGAAGGCCAAGACTCGATCGAGGACAAAGACAGAGGACTGATTGTGGGGAAGGGAAAAGGATTTCAGCCCCCAAATGGGGATGTTGCAAGTCTACAGATGCACATATATGTATCGCCGAGCAAGCAGAGAAGGTCCAGGCTGGCCAGCCTCATGCAAGCGACGTGAAACGGCAGTGCTGACTGCTGAATTTCTATCTTGCCGGTTATCACATGGAGAGATAAAAAAAATAGCCTTCTACCCTCTATCCCGACCTGCATCTACGTGTATCGTTTCACAGGCTAAGAAATTAGCGAAAACCTTGCGCCCGTGGCAAAAAGCAGTTGAGTGCGGAATCCCCATGGGAGCTTGACGAGTGAGACAAAAGCCAAGCATAACAACAAGACAGTAGGAGTTCCTCGCCAAAGGTCTTGTGTGATGAGATGTTGTGCGCAATTTTCACATAACCCACCTCTAGGTAGCTGTGAACTGCTGATGTGGACGAAAGTCGGCGGTAACTTTGCCAATTCTTCTACCAACTCAGCGATCACGTTGTCAAACTCCGTTATTACAAAGTTCGATCGGGGTATCTCTTGCGAAATCGTTCAACGCGGCTGTCATGCGATAAGTGCCATGAAGTTTGCCTCCCTTCACAAATCGCTCTGCAAACCCCGCATGATTACTCAACTATGCCGAAAACCCCACACGCACGACAACGATTGGACTGTTCCCACAACACATCATGCGATTACTCAACCACCCTGCACGCAACGGTACGCTTACATTCCTGCTCTGCAACCTCTATCGCATTCTGCGCAGACGCACCAATAGACAAAAGTAAGCCTATCCGAAATAAGACTTGTGTTTGTGTTGAGTTGAAGGACATATTCAAGTCGCTTACGCACCCTGCTATGTCATCACGTATGCCTCCAGTAATCATATTCACCATCTTACCGTTTGATGTCTACACGCGTGGAGTGATGAGCCAGTATAAGAGAGCGTGGGTTGAAGCATGAACGCTGAAGCCAACTCATCAGCTCACTTCCAGATCAACAAAACGAAACATTTTAACTTTCTCAAAAATCAAATCATGACCACTAGCACCAGCACCGATAAATCAAGCCCGTATTTCCCTTTGGCTGGCGTCGCGAGTGATGGATGGTCCAAGGAGGACGAAGCGACAGCCACCTGCTTCTGTGGCGCCGTGCAGTTGTCGTTTGTAAGTCTGCTGTCCCGTTCGTGCGTATTACATGCTGTCCACTGACATCGCAATCAAATAATAAGCCAATCCAAGGCCCTGGATTTATCGACAGCTTTGTCTGCAACTGTTCCGACTGCCACAAGATTACCGCATCCATGTTCGCTTCCAACTTCACCATCGCCGACACGCACCTCAAGCATCTACGCGGCCGCGAGAACCTCACTAGTTATAGCCAGTCATGCACCGTTGCCTCAGGAAACACCATGACGAACTACTTCTGCTCCACGTGCGGTACGCTCATGTACCGTGTCGGCTCGGCATTTCCAGGAATGAGTATTCTGCGGATTGGCACTGTGGATGACTTCCACCTGCACGAAACCAAATTGCGGCCTCAAGTGGAACAGTTTACCAAGCATCGTGTTGGGTGGTTAAATGGCTTGGAAGGGATCAGTCACTTTGAAGGGGAGCGTGTTCGGCCTTAAAAGTGTATAGCAATACGCCAATGGTACTGTTATCTCACATGATCATTTGTTTTGGCCGATGTGTGAAGGTAGCAAATCCAGACAGGTAGGAGCCAGGGGGTTTTCTTTGCCGCAAAAGGGCTAATGAGGGGATGGGGGGTGAGGGTGACGAAAGTTTGGGCGGTAGCCTTGCTGTGCCACATTTAAGCGCCCGCCATCCACAACAACAAATCAAATCTACGACTACGATTGCAGCCTTGCTGTTTACGCCACATACGCCTCAGCGATGATATAGCGTTGCACTGCCTTCACAATAGCATAGCCTCTGCAAGGCTCCAATCCAAGGCTCAAATGTATGTCTCTTCCACTCGTAGCAGGATGTGTGAGTGGCAAAGCTCAGTCTGTAGGCAGCCGATTGGACAAAAGATATCATGTATTATGGGAAGTGCATGAACTTCACATTTTATCCTGGTTACCATAAACCTTTTCCTTGAATTATTTTCCATATGAGGTGCTGATGCCTAATTGTGCCGCATTACTCGAAAGTCTATTTATGCTGGATCACCGTGAGGAACTCTAGAGAGCAACACAACCTTCAGACCCTACGCATCAAACAGTACTCTTGATCGAGCGCCTTCAGCAGGATATCCAAGATGTACATGACGGAAAAGCAGTGCAAAGACCTCAACGGTACGATACACTCGATTTCCCATATGGAATAGAACTACTCTAACAGGTACCCTACTAGAGGCCCGGCTGCGCGTCCCCCGCTACCTCTTTCGAGCCTTTTCAGCTAGTTCGCGCGGCAGCTTAGACGCGAACAATGCTTTAAGCATCATCCCGGATGATCCCAACTGGCTCTACCAGGCCTCTGGGGATGAAGAAAGCACGCGAGTGATGATCGAGAAGCACTTGATGTGGGACACAACGCACAGATCTGAGTTCACTTCATGGACCAGCTCACTGCTGTGTGTGCTGCGCCACGCTATGCGAAAGCTGTACTACAGGTCCGAGCATGAGCCGCGTGTCTACATTGCCGTTCTCGATACATCCAACTTTGCCATCCCCGTCTGGGCGGCAACCGCGCTATACGACACTTACGGAATTCGACCGTCCGAAAAGAAGCTCGAGCGCCATTACTATCTCGGCGAGTATCTCGTGCGAGGTGGCGTCAGCTCGGCCAGCACGGATTTCCGAGTCGCTTCGCTCCAGGAACTCCGGATAGAGGGCCTCCATGAATTTTTGCCCGAGCTTTTTGAGTCAGAGCAAAATCGCCGCCGTTGGGATCTTGCCTGCGCTATCAGAGATGACAGAGATAGGCTGTGCAGGCCAAGGGATGTCCCGAAGACACTGACGCGTTCCCATGTCCAGCTTTCAAGGCGATTGGGGGAGTGCTTTGCAGCGCAAGGACAGGACAGCGCCGTTTCCTCTGCCGTTGCCGTGGCATTGCTAGCAATGCGTAAATGGGCTCACCTGTTTGAGGAAGATCACCCCGCCAAGGTGGAGCTGGAGGATATGATCTGCGAGGAGCTGCAGGGTCTCAAACTCCTAGAGAGCTTCGGCGGTGAGGAGGACTTCAGCGGTCTGGCCAATGCGCACGATCGCTACAAACCTCAAGAGGTCGTTCAGTTCAGAGAGTTGTGGCAAAATATTCATGCCCACAGACCAACCGAAAACGACTTGGTTGTAGGGGTATCCAGGATTAGAGGTGAGTAGGCCAACATGAAGATTAGCATCAACAAACATTTGGGCTTACCATTGTCACAGTGAGGAGCGCCTCTTAGGCCAACTGAAGCCTCAACGGCCCGGGAATGCTACAGTTGCAATATGTTCAGCGTTCCAAGTGGACAACAATCTTTCAAATACTATTTAGCCTATATATTCACCCTCGTTGCTTCATCATCCGTTGGAGTTGGAGAACATTTCATTTCAGTTACAAAAGTGGTAGATTCTACGACTAAAAGCTGGCAGTAATTGTGTAGCTTTGAGTGTAAGGGCCCATTCCCAAGTGTGTAAAGGCGGTCATGTGGTTTGAAAACGAGTTCATTGGCACGCTTGTCCCCTGTGGGTTGAGTTTAGTAACAAGTACGAACCACAAAGCATTCCTTCGTTTAAGATCATAAGCAATAAGAATTTTATAGACTGTTAAATTCAGATTTCTTTGCGGTCAAGAATCCTCAGCCTTGTTTGTCTCATGTTAGGTGATATAATAATAAATCGTCACTCACCATTCATCAATAAGAGCCGATGGTGTAATGGCTAGCATTAATGCTTCTACGATCACTTAGCCAAACATTCATTGTGAGCTAGTAGACACTCGTTAGCATTAGGTTCAGGTTCGACTCCTGATCGGCTCAGCTTTCTTTTTGTTTTATTTCTTCGTCTAACAGTTCAAAATTTTGCTGCGACCAACTATGGAACCGAAGGAACCAGCCGGCGGAACCCGCCCCCATACAGCCCCTTTCTTTCCCCACAAAGCGGCCCGTGGTTCACATTAGCCTCCTCAGTTTCACACTTGGACAACCAGCAGGCCGTTGGCTATCTTGGCGGCAAATTTTTCGGTGGATCGAGTATCGTCGTTGGCAGTGTGCGAGAAATAATACCATCCGACATACTTCGCCTAGCGGATCGCGCATGTAGACCGCCCTCACTGGTGTCTGACAAATCGGTTTGTAGACCTCCGCAGCGGCGAACTCATGAACGGGGTGCTGTCAAACAAAAATGTCAAGGCAATTGGCAGTGACGTGTTGAGGAAGAAGACACATCGTTTTCTTGTGCGCAGAGTTCACGTCAGGAAAATTCCCTGCTGGGCTGAGACATATGAGTAACACGGCAACTGTAGTGGCAGTTGGTACCTCAAGCACCGCCAATGCCGCCAGCGCCGCTAGTGGATTAGTACTACTGACTAAGTCCGTGCGTAGATTTTTTTCCTACGCGTCAACACATAAAGATGAGAAGATACGAAAATACGAACGAACGAGTAATTAGACGCTAGTATACCCGCCGGAGTCGAGGGATGATAAAAATGAAGACTTTTGACTTGTTTTATCTTGTTTCAAAAAAGAGAAAAAGTGAACAAGAAGTGGATGTAAATAAATGTTCAAATTGTACGTAAAGTTGTACCGCATAGTAAAGAACTTGCTGACGATACTAGACAATCAAGGTGCTGATGATACTAAAGATGTTAATTACCAGAAACGCTCACTGTCCGGGCTGCAAATCGCCCTTGCTGATAGTAGTCAACCTCTGGTGTTCTATACGGCATTTAGCAATCTACCGGTCTTGGCGCCCGGAACTTTCCTGATTCCCAGAACCCGCTTGCTTATCTGGAGCCCTATATGGGACTGGCCAAGGCCAGCGGACTGCACTCCGGACCCGTTCTAATTTCGTCAGTGAAGTCGTCAGCCTCGCCGTTCGCCAAAGTCCGCGTGGCTCTTCCTGGCCGTTGAATCAAGCGTGCCCTACAAAACGACCGCCACGGTACTTAATCAAACACTCAATGTACTCGACGTCAAGATGCAAGGTTTCCAGGGCAGACAAGTAGGCCCAGAGTGCGTAGAAACAAGGCCGATCCTTGTCCTCTTGTCACAGTGCTTGACCTGCTACCGTGATGTGCCGTGGACTTGCGACATGTTATGACGCAATCAGCCTTACCGGGTGAGAAAGGTGTCGGAAAGCCTAAGAAAAGCAGCGTGTGCCTGTAATTAAATTCCACCACACAAGTCTTCAGGATTGCATACACGGCAGTTGACGTCAACTCAGCGCATCCCGAATCGTGTCCGACTCGGTCTCTACAACGGCCCGGTTCGATATCGCTATGAGATGTGCGGGAGCTTCCGGGAAGAGGAAATCGTCGGCTCCTTCCGGCGGCTCCTGACCATCTCCAGCGCGATCGATCCTCTCGTCGTGATCTTGCTGGACCGTGGACTGGTCAATGATATCCTCATCCGTGACATCGCGATCCAGACTAGTATCGAGACTTTGCCCAACTATAGTCAGGGATCGAAATACGCCAGGTGCCAAGCCGAACATGCGAGGGAAGCCATAGAGAGTTCATGGTAGATGGCTGTAGCGTGGACGAGGGGGAGCGAGGTCGGGAAACGGGTGCAGGAGCAGGTGGGTCGCGTGTTGAAAGTTGTTCCGGATACGACGGAGTTTATTGAAGAGGCGTGAGTAGGGGGGTCGTTGCGGTGAGATGGGATCGAAGTGGTGGTGTGGGGTTTTCGGTAGGATGTATGGATACGTGGTGGCGTTTTCGGCTTGGATAGGGGAAGTGAGGCATTTGTTAGGTAATCCCGTGGTGAGAAAGGGATGAAGAGGTGGTGGTGTTGTGTTGGCGGTAAGCACTTCGCAAGATCTATGCAAGTGATCAGCAGAGGGGACTACTCTTACGTGCATCATCCAGCTTAAGCTTAATAATGGCGGCTGCTCGCGGCGGCTCATGAGTGGATGGAATTTTTAGCTGCGGTCTCCGGCGGACCAACTCCGGATCGTGTTGCGTGCTCGCATCGCCTCCTTACCACGTCTCCGGAGGGCGCCAAGCCAAACACCAAACACCACCTCCCCAAACAGCGTCTCATAAACGAAGCATCCGCGCCGGAAAGGGAGATTGAGCGTCGCGAAACCGCCAAGCTCTCGTGGACGCCAAGCTTCCGCAAACGCCAAGGCCTCGCTTCTGGGCTGGGCGGGCGGCCGTGAAACAAGGGCGCAAATTGCGCAGAGCCGCTTCGGTGGGAGTGTCCACCAGTGAGGGCGATACTAGCCGCAGGGCCGGACCAGATCGGTGCAGAAGCCGGAGGACAATAAACGACCCGCGCTTGGCGGGAGATGCACCCCACACGGCCTTCATGCACAAGCCCCTGTTTCATGGCTTTGAAAGAACGAAACGGGAGTCGCGAGGCCTGCTTTTGGACTCCTGCTCGGGCCCTGCCGTGTGAGTTGGGCGTGCTGTGACACCACCGCGGGCCGTGACTCCGCCTGTTTCTCGTCCCGCCCATGTTTCAAGCGGACCATTGAATCTCCGCCATCGAGCGACCTCGCTTCCACGAATCGTTACAGATCTGCCGCGGGCGTCACCGTACGATGCCATGCGGACATACATATAGACGGCTATCTCAGCGTTAATGTCACTTTTTTCTCCAGCATCAGCTTCACCTTCTTTTCACAACACCAACTCTCTTCTACCCCTTCACCATGAAGTTCACTTCCACTCTGGCCCTGGCGGCTCTCGCGCACCTGGCGTGTGCTATCCCCATGGAGAGGCGCGCCCCCGCTGCCACTCCCGTTGGCTACGCCTCGCAGAACGGCGGCGTCACTGGCGGTGCCGGCGGTGCTACCACCACCATCTCCTCGCTGCCCGAGATGACTGCTGCCCTCAAGAAGGGTGACGACTCTGCCCAGGTTGTCTACATCAAGGGCAAGATCACCGGCAAGGAGAAGATCTACGTCGGCTCCAACAAGGTACGTGCTTCTCCTCCTTCCATCAAGTCCAACCAGCTAACCTATCTCTCAGTCCATCCTTGGTGTTGACTCCAGCTCCGGCCTCGAGGGCGTCGGTCTCCTTGTCCGTGACTCGGAGAACGTCATCATCCGCAACCTGGCCATCTCCAAGGTCGAGGCCGACACCGGCGGTGACGCCATCGCCATTGACGGCTCCACCAACGTCTGGGTCGACCACTGCGACCTGTCCAGCGACCTGTCCGCCGACAAGGACTTCTACGACGGCCTGCTCGACATCTCGCACGGCGCCGACTACATCACCGTCTCCAACGTCTACTTCCACGACCACCACAAGAACTCGCTCGTCGGCCACTCCGACTCCAACGCCGACGAGGACACCGGCAAGCTGCACGTCACCTACTACAACAACTACTGGAGCAACGTCGGCTCGCGCTGCCCGCTCGTCCGCTTCGGCACCGTCCACGTCGTCAACAACTACTTCGAGAACGTCTCCGTCTCCGGCATCAACACCCGCATGGGCGCCCAGGTCCTCGTCGAGAACAACGTCTTCGACAACGTCGTCCAGGCCCTCGTCTCCGTCGACTCCAAGGAGGATGGCTACGCCGTCGCCCGTGGCAACGAGTGGGGAACCTCCACCAACGAGGCCCCTGAGGGTACCCTCACCGAGATGCCTTACACCTACACTGCCGTTGAGGCCAGCGCCGTCAAGGCTGCTGTTGTTGGCCAGGCCGGCAACACCCTCTCTGGCTTGTAAGCGGTTGAGCTTGATGGACTGCTTCCTCGAGAGAGGAGCATGGCAACGTAGCATTCCTGTAAATACTCTTTTCAAAATAATTGAAGATGATCTCCAAACACAAAATAAGAAATCGCAACTGTGATATGTCTCAATCACCACCGTTGTAAATACAGCGTGAACGTCTTCGACCACCGTCCGCCATTCGAGCTCATCGTGGTACTGAGAGCTCTGCAGCCGCTCACCGGGGTGCACTCGAACTGGTAGTAACTGTCTTGCTGCGGAAACCGAAACGTATCGACCAAACCGGCTTGATTGACCTGGCACCTCTGCATTCCTACCATATTAACAGCATGCTTCTTCTTTCCATCAGCTGTCGTGGTCCACTGCCAATGGCCTGATACTGGCAGATCATTACCGATCCCCAGAGGTAGGGCGATGACGAATAACTCGTTCACTGCGTGCTCCCACCAGAACATTTTTCCATGATAGATCATCGGCGCAGGAGATGCCGAAAACTTCTCAGGCTGCGGAAAATCAAGTCTATCGAGGGTGAATTGAGTAGAGTCGTCATTGGGGCTCGCCATAGTGACGTGAAGCTTTGAGCCCATGCGATTTGAGGTAATATCGAATGTATGATGTTCATCAGAGGAAATGAATCGGAACTCGTTCGGCGGAGTTTCTTTGATGGATCGTACATCCGTTTGGCGAATACGATCGGCGTTCCTGGCACCTCTTGCGTCTTCTGTCCACATCCAATAGAGTCCAAGTCGAGCACCCACAGACGCGTGACCGTCAACCAGGATGAAGGTCACGGATTCGTCAATGGCATAGTGATACCAGTTCAACTTTCCCCGATAGATACGCATCAGGCTCCTCGGCGTGTTTCCAACCCCATTTGCGGTTTTCTCCGTGTTCGCTCCGTTGATTGGCGCAAGTGTAGTAATAGGTGGCGTGCCTATGCAAACAGAGTGTTGTCAGTATTAAAGAAATATTCGTCTATTATATGTTTAATGCAACCTACTTTCTTCTACCCCAAGGGAAGACTTCTCAGTTTTCTCCAAGTGGGATGCATTCATACCAAGCAAAAGTTCTTTAGCGGTAGCAGCAGCTGTCGCAGCCGCGTAGTTTTGCCACCGTTTATTCTTATGCGAATCAGCGTAGTCGCAGATTCCACGGATGACGAGACACGGAATGACATCCATCAGGCCGGCAGCCTCCATCTCGATGCACATGGTATCCTTACCCACCAGCTTGACAATCTCAGCTCTTCTCTTGGCGCTCTTGACCACCGTGTTGCCTGATGCTATAGTGCCAAAGAACAATTGTGGTCCTTTGGAACGATCTTTGTCCGGGATGCGGCGAGTCTTCTCCCACCTACGTTTACATTTACTGCAGTCCTCCTGGCCTTCTGGATGGGGTCGAGCATCTTTGAATAGCCGATCATTCTCCGCACCCTGATACCGATAACCGCCTTCTACTCGCATTTTTTCGTCGATGCTAGCAAGTATGCTCGGTATCCGGATCTCGAACATCTCCACTTTCCGCTGCAGCTTAACAACTGCCTGGAGTAGTACCTCTGGGGGCTTGTTAAGCGTGCCGATGAGTCGAGGCCGCTGGCCTTTCTTGTCCTCTTCGTGCTTGATCATGTCATACTTGACGACCCCACCGCTGCTATCACCAGGCTTGCTGATGACGACGTCTCCCAGGCGAATATCGTTCTGTGCAGATGAAACTCCCGCCCCAACTCCAACCATGAGTCCAAAGAGAATGTTTGAGAACGAATTGCGCATCCTGATAGCAGCAGCAACGGCATGTGTATCGCCATACTGTGAAAGGGCTGCGAGAATGATATTGTGGTCCCCAATTCGGCCCCATGTATAATCAGTCTCGTCATTTTTTGGTTGATTCCAATCCGTAGGCGCATCGTGGAGCTCATCGAGTAGTGAGACTGCCGCTGATAACTCTAGTGGAAGAGCCGCAATCCAACCGACAGTGTACAGTTCGGACTTCAAAGAGATCATCTACGTCTTAGATATCTATGATTAGTATGTAAGACAGCAATAAATAGGGAAACTTACATTTGCTTATACTAAGTCTGAAATGTAGATCACCTGTGTGTGGCAGATCAAGCCTGCGGGCAACGCGGACTCTTACGTTCTCCTTTTCTCAGTCATGAGCCTATAATGTTCAAGACCACAAAATGACTCACTATAATGTCCGATTCGTACATCACCGGCACGCGCATCTATGACAATTGAGTGGAAGAATATTGATCCCTGGGTGAGTCCTCGCCACTACGAATTCTGACGTCGTAATAATGAGGCAGCCACTTAGCCGGCAGAACTAAGACCACGACCAAATGAGAACGCGGCGCCAAGGTCATCCCTTGGCTGATTCGCGGCACAAAAAGGCATACCTCCGGTGAGGCCGCCAATTAGAATCTCTATCTCACAAAATGCTCCAGGTCATTTCACGATTGCCAACGGCAATGATTTGACAAGCAATTTTAGACAACCCCTCCACAGCTACAGGCACGAAATTCTCTCAGACCTTTCTGTAAATCATGTGTTATTATGTGGGTCAGCTGAGCTCAACTCCCGAAATCTGCTTCCAGTAGTGCAGCCTCAGACTTGGTGATAAAGAAATACGGCAAGGAAAATTAGCATTACATTTTAAGCACCAGGCGGCCCTTCAGATGCTTGTCCATGTACATCTCCGGGAGCCTTGGAACGTTCTCGAAACTTACGGTTGTAATGTGAGACCAGACCCGATGCTTAGCGACAACCTCCAACATCTCATCGACCAGCCTCTTGCTCGCCACCAAGCTCCCTTGAATCTTGAGCTCTTTGAACACCACATCAAACGCGTTGAAGTGAAACCCTGCAGTCGGCAGTCCCAATGGTACACAAACGCCACGCGGACGCAGAATCTTGACAGACCACTCTGTTGCCGGCACGTCGTCAGTGCACACGACAACTCCAGCTACGCCACCGTCCCCCGCAAACTCAACCACCTGCTCGAAAGCATCCTCGCTATTGTAGTCGACGACAGCATCCGCACGAAGTTCTGTGGACTCAATTTCCTCGGCAAGCGCCAGACCCTCCGGACGGTTGTCGATGGCGACGGTTCGATAGCCCAGAGCCTTCAGGAACTGGATTGCCAGTTGCCCGAGACCACCGACACCAATGACGGCGACGGGCGCTCCTGGAGGTAAGCCCATGTGCTTGATGCCGCCCCAGGCTGTAGCCTGTTGCAAACTTTGGTCAGCCTCCAGGTCCATTTTCACCGGTTCACTTCCCTGCACAGAAGTACTTACCCCGGCGCACATCAATGGCGCCGCTTGTTCAAACGGCAGGCCATCAGGAAGCAGCGACGTGGTCTCAGCGTCAGCAGCAACATACTCAGCAAATCCTCCGTCGTGAGTGAGACCGAGCAGCTCCTTCCCTTGGCAGACGACGATGTCGGGCTTGTCGGAGCCGGGCGGATCCTTGAACATCCTGCACGGAGCACACGTTCCGCAGGCGTGTTTGAACAGCAGCGCTCCGACGCGCTGGCCAACCTGCCACTTCTTCTGCGCCGCCTCCTTTCCGACGGCCACGATCGTCCCAACCGGCTCGTGGGAAGGCGTCATGGGCAACGGGGATTTGTAGACGCCCTCGAACACCTGGTAGTCAGTGTGGCAGAATCCCGCTGCGCCGATCTTTACGAGGAGGTCGTTGTCGCCGATTTCGGGAACTGGGATGTCCTGCAGCTCGTATGGCTGGTCGAACTGTTGGAAGATGAATGTTAGTCTGGGTCAATACAAAGAAGTCTCAAGTCTCTTCACCTGCCTTTGTGAGGCGTGCAGCCTTCATTGTGGTGGGCAAAGGGTCAGCCATGTCGATTCTCTCGTTGCGGAACTTGTAAAGTGAGCTGCGGAACTGATAATGGAAGGCGTCGATATAATCTATCCAATTGTCCCCGAATGTGTCATCGCCAAGAGCAATCTGACCAAGCTGACCAAGCCGCATCGTAGGTGAACGTGAATGAGGGGCTTCGCAGCCCCGCTTGTGGCGTCCATACATCGACGCAGAAAGATGAAACTACGTCGTACGATCAGTGCAATGCTTGTGCAGCACTATAGTGTGTTCCAAAAGATCTGTAAAGGATGGCAGATAGCCTTCCGGCCTTGACTCCGCTTGGCTGCGACAAATTCCTAACTAGCATATCTGGTTGGATACATTGTAGCACTACAAATTACACAAGAGCTATGCGCTAATTGTGGGAGGAGCTCTCGAAGTTAACTGTCAGAAAATTCTGTCCAAGCCGCAGTGAATAGACTACGACTGATTTGAGAGATAACATGTCCTGAATATTTGGCCTAACACCTTTGTTTCGTTTCTGTTGCCATTGATCCAAAGTTGATTCTTTAAGTTGAGCTGTATAGAAGCTTTATCAGGAAAAACGTCTGCGACGATTTCATTCACTTCGTTATCAGAATCAGACTTCTGTAGACAAGCTATCTAGCTTATTTTTCCTATGATAACTCTGCGTTGGTTGATCTTCAGTTGCATTGGGGGTGCGGCGCGATGTCGGCTAGTAGGGCCTGGAAGCCCTCTCACGGGTCCGTTGGCCCAAGCTCCAGTTGAAGTATTTGCAACTAACCACCAGCACAAGGACAATGATCAATCGTCTTTCTATAAATTTTTTTTATTCTTCAGCTGTAGGTCATTAGCGCCTCTTTACCACCCGACATTGTAGCCAGCCTCTCGGTCATGCACGTTTCTTTGATGTGGAGTCAGCCCTAAATGTAGGTTCTATCGGCCCCCACGCGCAAGACTCGGCATTGGCCTAATATGCCTGTGAGCTCCGCAATACCCTTCGGCGCTGCTGGCCGAAGCTGTCAATGATTTCCGCTCTCGAAACAGGATTGGTAGGTAAACGATATCCGGCGACCCACAAACAGCGGGACGTCGAGCCATGATTACGAATCGGCTGTCTCGCTCTATACAATATAGATACGTACCCCGCGGCGGCGAGAAAAAATAACAACTTTCTGCATACCAAACAGCACGCTTTTTCAAAAAATGTCTGGAAAAACAGTATTCATCATTGGACCTGGCTTCATTGGCTGGAATGTCCTCGACCTACTTATCGCCGAGGGCTACCAAGTCACCGGCATGGTGCGTCGCGAACAGCACGCCGAAGGCATCAGAAAGTCCGGCGCGCAAGTAGTCTTTGGCGACTTGGACAATAAACCCCTCATTACTGAACACACAGCGAACTCGGACGTACGTAGCGCCAACATCCAATACCTCTCTTATTACCCCACCATCCGCCCTCCATATCCTTGTCCCACATCCCCTGCTGACAAACCGGGCACCAGATCGTCATCCACACCGCAACCGCCGACCACCTCGCCTCCGTCGAGGCCGTCCTGGACGGCATCCGGCAGCGCGCCGCCGCCTCCAAGCAAACCATCTACCTGCACACGTCAGGCACCTCTCTCCTCGACGACGGCGCGCTCGGCGCCTTCAAGGGCGACAAGATCTACACCGACGCCGACCCCGCCATCATCGACGCCCTGCCCGAAACGCAGCCGCACCGCTTCGTCGACCTGGCCATCGCGCGCGCCGCCCGCAGCGACGAACAGCTCGCAAAGCACGCGAAAATCGCCGTCGTCATCCCGCCCGAGATCTACGGGTGGAACGAGCGCCACGGCCGCCTGACCATCCAGCTGCCGACGATCGCGCGCTTCGCCCTCGTGCGCGGGTGGGCCGGGCATGTTGGCGACGGTCTGAGCGTCGAGTCGCAGATCCATGTTAAGGATTTGGCGCGCGCGTACATCGTGCTGCTCCACGTGATTGAGAAGAGCCAGGATACGGCCTGGTTGCGTGCGAACCCGTACTTCTTCTGTGAGAATGGCCGCGAGTTCTCGTGGAAGGAGGTCGCGGAGGGCGTGGCCGAGAGTCTGGTGAAGGTGGGGCGGTTGCCGAAGAAGGACGTGAGGCCGTTTGATAAGGAGGCGGGTGACTGGGATCAGCTCTTTGCGGCTGGGACGGCGGCGGCGATTGGCTTGAACTCGAGGAGCCGTGCGGTGCGGTTAAGGGAGCTGGGTTGGGAGCCAAAGGAGAAGAGCATTTGGGAAAGTTGGGAGCAGGATGAACTGCCCGCGGTGCTGAAGGAGTGGGATGCGCGACCAGAGGCGGAGAAGAAGAGCGCTTATATGTTGCGTGTGGTGTGAGAAAAACGAAGAATCCTGTAGGAGTATTAAAGAAGTATGTACCTTGTCTGTATGGCTGCTGGCTCAATTAATCCTCCGTCTCACGTAATACGTTTATCGCCGATATCTTGGCATACTCAGCCTTGTGACTTTTGACCTCTAACGCGGGGCGGGCTTGCTGTAAGTCATTGATACTACGCTTGAGCTATACCTAACCTTCTGGAGCTTTGATTGTGGAGTCGTTTAGTATGAGATGCTTAGAATGCGGGGTTTGAGAAGTAAGCTCGTTCTCGGTACGAGCCCTGGCTTCCATAAACGAGCATCTCACGCTCCTGGTCGACTCTTACATAACCGAATGGCCGCTGCCGCCTGAGCCGATATATGGCCCGATTCCATGCAGCATGGCGCATTCATTTTGATAGCGGTTTTCGTGGCAAAGGAACGCACTACTTGGGACTGAGGCCGTAAGCAGCCCCCACATTCGGAGCCGCAAGGCTGATGGTCGGCGTAGTGGTGGGGAGGGGTTTGTCATTTGAGTATTAGGGCTTGCCGTCTCGTGTTGAGGGTTACTGTCTGCCACTCCAGTCGTATCGAACAGCTGGGTGGTGCATCACCTGCTCCGCTGAATTGCAACAGGTATCTGGCCTGTTGGTGGGGGTGTGGTTGGTGGAAATAAGGCCAAGCCGGTTATTCATTGAGCCATAGTACCATGTTGACATGGATGACCTGGCAGCCTTGCATGTTGCTGCAGCTGTCAGGGAGCATGTGGCAGCTGAGCTTATCTTTGCCTTCACAGAGACTTTTGTGGAATGTCGCACTGCGTATCATCAAGGAGAGCTGACCTCAGAAGACTTTTGGCGAGAATGAAATAGAAGGATAGTGTATGGCGGACATGCCAAACGAAAGGGGTGCCAGATTGTGGGAGGACATGTGCTAGAATGGAAGGATAAGCTTGGAAGAAAAAAGTGTTCCGAAGACAGTGCTGACGGGCAAGTTCCTACCGACTACCATGCAATTTAAAGGCATTCTATTTTAGATACATGTAGCTTATCATTCCAACAAACTGAGTCTGGACATTATTCCACGTGGGGAACTCACGTGGACTTGCGGAAAGCATCGCAGAGGCAATTTAGTGCACAATCAAGACACAGTCCAGCATTTCCAGGGCCTATCAGCAGACAGTACGACTTCAAAAGCGTCGTCAGCAGTCTTGCATATCGCTCTAAAACACTCCAGCCCTCGCATGGTCATGGAATTCCTGATGTGCGTAGTGCTCGCCTGGACTAAAAGGAATCGACAGGGAACGCGGCCTGTGCAGTGCCGCTTTATCCATGATGATGTATTTTAAGTGGATTAAGGTATCATGACCATCTACGTGCATAACCCAAGAGTGTGGTCAAGAATTGCTCGTCAGCATGACACAGCCACTTCCTCGGGCCGTTGCGCGTATGCGTGTGATCGGGTGTGATTGCAGAGGGAGTCGTATTATCCGGCGAATGGCGCGATAAGTTGTTCGGAGCAACCCCCGGATGTATTACTGCAGGGCTGATTAGAAAGCGTTTCGTCTGCATCGACTCGCTAGTGTACTCGCCTTTAGATAGGCGATGCTTGTGGCCGTGTTGCCTTGTATGGCTAAGCGCCCGTGGGTACAGGGAATCAAATGCATTCTCCTCACGCCAAGGCTTCCGTAAATGGATGATCTACGTTGCATACAGCGTCAACGCCTTTTGATATCAACTAACGCAGCGATATTGATTAAATTGAGAGATCATTGCTGCTTACGCTTCTCAGTCATCATCGGAACTTTGCGCACGTTGCATCAATGCCTTCACTTGCTGCCTGCACTCGTTACACAACATGGGAAACCAATCGCCCGCAATTTATTGGATGCTTTGTGTGTAGGTGGTGGATAGGAAAGGCAGGCTGAGTTATTTAAACGAAGCAGTTTTGAGCGTGGAAGTGGCTACATGCACAACAATATTTGTCTTTTGATCGTTTCACTGGATTCAAAATGAACACTATTATTTTTGACCATATTCCGGCTGCACCATGGATGCTCGTTGGCGCGGCTGCATTTGGGATCATCGCTGTTCTCATGCAAAAGCTGTTGAGGATCGGGTCTCGCCCAGCGCATATGCCACCTGGTCCGCCGACTGTGCCTTTCTTCGGAAACCAGAAGCAGGTAGGTGTAAACCTTCCAGTGCTACGCTCATGCCTGCTGACTCGGGATCTGTCGGCATAGGTAGCCGGTGTGCTCCATCCTGAGCACATCTATACCAAGTGGGCCAAGGAGTACGGGCCTGTCTACACCTTCATGAATGGCTCCCAGCCTTGGGTCATCGTCACCGGCACTACTGAAGCGAACGAGATATTCCACAAGCGTGGGGGCCAGACAGCTGGGAGGCCAGTCAACCGCATGGAACTGGCCATGCGTTCTGGCTACTTTCCTGGGTTCATGAGTGGACCCAAGTGGCGCGTCACCCGTAAGCTCTGGCACTCCGTGCTCAACGTAGGCGCATCCCGCCAGTATCTCCCGTTGCAAGAACTCGAAGCAAAACACCTCCTCTCCGATCTCGCCCACGATCCGGATGGAAGGTCATGGCGTAAGCATGTCGAGAGGTATGCTGGCTCGGTAGCCATGACGATGATGAACGGGGAACGTATCACCACGAGCAGTGACCGAGCGGCGCGAGAGATCGTCGACGACTTGACCGAGTTCTCGATTCACTCAACCAAGGCCAAGTGGATCGAGAGTTTCCCACTGGCATGGAGGTTGCCGGAATGGGCCGTTCCTGCACGCAGAGAAGCTAGCAGAATCGCGGAGAGGCACATGAAGTTGATCATGGGACACTGGAACGTGACTAAGAAGCGTGTCGCCGAGGGCTTGTCCCTGCCTTGCTTCAACAAAGTCATCATGGACAGACTGAGGGACGGTTACCTTGCGAATCGCCTTACCGAGAACGAGGCTGCAGAAGCTGGGGAGGTGTTGGTAACTGCTGCAACTGACACAACCGCAAGTAGTCTGATCAATTGGGTCGGTGCAATGGCTTTGTTTCCGGATGTGCAAAGAAAGGCACAAGAAGGTCTGTTTCCCAGTCCCCTGATTTTTGAGAATGAATGTTGTCTGATTCGTGTCTACAGAAATTGACCGGGTCGTTGGGCCCGACCGCCTCCCCAATGAGAACGATGCACCCGATCTCCCTTACGTTCGTCAAGTTGTTCAGGAGTGAGTCAATCTTTGTTCCTTCCGTATAATTTTCCACAAAAGCTGATTCAAGCTACAGGCTTCACCGCTGGGTCACAGCCGTGCCTTTGGGCGTTTGGCATGCTAACACCGAGCCTTTCCAATGGCGAGGGTACCTGATCCCTACCGGCACGACCATGATCATCAACGCGTACGGTATTCACGGCGACCCTGCTCAGTATCCGGACCCCAAGGCCTTCAAGCCAGAGAGGTGGGAAGGTAAGCTAGAGTCCACGGCAAGTATGACCGACGAACGCATCGGCGCTCGCTCTGAGCTCTTCGCGTTCGGTGCGGGTCGCCGCATTTGTCCCGGGCAACATGTGGCTGAGCGTGGTTTGTTCCTTGCTATATCGCGCGTGTTGTGGGGTTTCACTATTGAGAAGGCAAAGGACGACACAACCGGGGAAGAGCTCCCGATCGACATGGACAGCATCCGCCCCGGGCTCGTGGTGGCGCTGAACGACTTCCCGGCAGTTGTGAAGCCTCGGAGTACCGAGAAAGCGAGGCTGGCTACGGAGATGTGGGAAAGAGACAGGGACGAATTCCTGGATGAACATCTGCAATGGAAGAAGAGCCCTGAAGGAGTAGAGGATGTCATGAACAAAGCTGTCGGCTTTTGAGGATACATAGCTGTTCATCTCCTTATTCTTCTAACTGTACGGAGTACGGAGACCCCACTGCGACACGTAGTGGCAAAGGTTTTGGAGATTCGGACATACTGTTATGCACGCATGCATAAGTGCTCTGACTCGTTCTTACGTTTTTTTTCCACCATTCACATTTCCCGCCATCTACGAATAGGATGACTTCCCGTAATGCTCGTGCTCATGTTAGCTTCTCTCGTCTATCGTGATATCTTCCAGGGGTAATTAACAAGCCCAACTATCGCTGGTCAAACCCAACTCTTCGACCGTGCAGATCAATATTTTCTTGTAAAAAGCATAAATTCTTATCATAATAAATATCCATAGGCTTAGCTATTACCATAGCAACGAGGAAAAAAAATTTTAATTTTGATTTCGTTGAAGTTCTATTACAGTCGAAAGATAGTAGATTGTGGAGAGTCGGGTTTGTCCGGTAATGGTTGGGTTTCGCCGGTGATGGTTAGGTTTCGCCGGCGATGGTTGAGTTTATTTTTCCTTTTTACGAAAAAAAGAGTTGGATTCGGTAATTACCCCTATCTTCCATGCTCATCCTTCTATTTGGCACTAGCGGCGTAGAGAGTGGAACCTCTACAAGTGTGGCCTGCAGAAGCATCCCTCTATCAATTCGGTTGCTTTCAGTGGGAATACCATAATGCTTTCTATTCACCGACTCTACCTGGGACGTGTTCACAGTTCCAAACCAAGCTAGTGAATTGTTTCAATTTTTTTTCTAATACATATGACTCATAAAAGTTAGTGGTCTATTCTACAGCGCTACCAATGGAATTCTCGTGCTTTTTCTTTTGTGACCAACGCTAGGAATTGTTTGGTGGTCGAAGAAACACACATGAGATCCAAATGTTGGTCTATTTCAACCAACCCTTAGGTCCGCCCCAGGTGCCCTTAACCATGGACTTGTAGTAGACCCAAGGGAAGAAGTCCTTCTTCAGGTGATAGAAGGCACGGCGAGGCTCAACCTGGTCGATGCCGAAAGTGGCGGCGAACGTCTCCTTGGGCACACCGCCGTACTTGAACTCGGCGAGGAGCACCTTGCCGTACTCAGTCAAGAGCGGGCACGAGGTGTAGCCGTCGTACTCAGCGTCCAGCTCCTTGCCCTCCAGGGATTGGAGCAGGTTGCGGACCAGGACCGGGGCCTCGGAAGTGATGGCAGCCATCGTCTTGGAGGTGGGCAGGCTGGACGCGTCGCCGACGGACCAGACGTTGGAGAACTTCTTGTGGCGGGTGGTGGCGTTGTCGACGTCGACGAAGCCGGCGGCGTCGGCCAGGGCGCTCTCCTTGACGAAGGCGTGCGGGCCCATCTTGGGCACGACGTGCATGAGGTCAAAGTGCCTCTTGACCTCGGCCTGGCCGTCGGGGCGAGCGAAGATGGCCGTGTTGCCGTCGATGGCAACGAGATCGTGCTGGAACAGGCCCTCGACGCCCCGCTCCTTGCGCAGCTCCTCCAGCTTGGCGCTGTACTTGGGCACGCCAAACATGACGGGGAGGCCGGTGGCGAAGCTGATCTGGATGCCGGAGCCGGAGGGGTTGGTGGGGTTGTACAAGCCCGCCTTCTTCCAGTGGTCCAGGCCGAGCCACATGATCTTCTGCGGGGCGCCGGCGCACTTGAGGACACCGGCGGGCTGGGTGAAGATGGCGTCACCCTTCTTCAGCTTCTGAATGGTGCCAAAGACCTTGTCACAGTGGTCGTAGCCGTAGATGGAGGAGACGAGAGAGTCCGGATTGGCAAGAGCCTCGGGCAAGCCCTTGATGCTGTTGAAGTTGACATGAATGCCAGGCACAACGACCAGATGCTCGTAATTGACCTTATCGCCATTGCTCAGCGTGACGGTGTTCTCCTCCGGGGCGAAGGAGCTGACGCCCTGGCTGTAGAACTTGAGCTTGGGGTCAATCAAGCTTTCCATCGGCCTGCGCAGCTCTTCCTTGGTCTTCAGACCGCCGCCCACCAGAGTCCATCCGGGCTGGAAGTGGTGCCAGGCAGCCGGGTCGACGATGGCAATGTCATCCTGCGCGAACTTGCCAGATCGCAGTAGTCGGTGGCTCACACATTGGCCTGCAGAGCCGCCGCCAATGACGACAACCTTGTGGCTGCGGGCGGAGGTGACTGGAGACACAGTAGCGTAGCTGCGCAAGGCAGAGCGCCCGGCGATCCGAGCAGCCGATGTTGCGCGGCGGGAGAACATGATGGTGGTGCGATAGGGCTGCTTTCACGAACACAAAAGTCAAAAAGTTTAAAAAAGAAAACTTAGAAGCAAAGGGACGCGCGCGCCGCATTACCTAATCGCCGATTAACGTTAGCGCTGACGGCAACGTCGCCGACGGCGTCTTGGCACCTCGGCGTCTATCCCGTTACGTCAGATCGTGGTAATCGTCGGCATCGTCGGCTGACGGCCTGTGCTGTGTGTCAGCAGCGTCAGCCTGGATGGACGCCGTCATTCGCTCTTGCAAGATCACTTTACAATAATCAGGCTATGCAGGCCGGTGTCCTCCGACATGTCTCGCGTTCCCGGGTACCTGGTCGGCGAACCAATCGCCGACCCAATCGGGTAATCGCCGAGCCCGGAACGGGTGCCTCGAAGCATCACTCAACTCTATCTCTTATTGTACATCAACCTCTATCCTTAGACTTAAGCATCAAACCTTCTCGACTCACGATGAATGCCATTCGACCGCGTATTGTCAGGTGTTCATCGACAACACGTCTATTCTGCTCCTCGACCACCGCAATCCGAGTGCCAGTTTCTTGCAGCCGTCCGCTCCACCATCAAGCAGGGATCGACGCTGCACCTGCCATTGGACATCTCAGTGAGGGCAAGGCGCTCCGTCCAGCCCCCTTGAAGAAAGTTTCAGTGCCACCATCTTTCAAAGCCCTTCGAAGCGAAGCTAGAGCATTCCATAGCACAGAGGCCACCATGACCGGCCAACCCACCGTTCACCACGTGTTTGAACCTACGACTGGGACATTCCAGTACTTCGTGGCTGATCCGTCCACCTTGTCGGCTGCCATTATCGATCCAGTCTTGGACTACGATCCAGTGACGCAAGTCATTTCCACGAACACCGCCAATGCCCTGCTCTCGCTAGTCAAGGAAAAGGGCTACAAGGTGGACTGGATTCTCGAGACGCATGCACACGCGGACCACCTGACCGCTTCATTCTATCTTCAGAGACGGCTTTCCACGGTTCAGGGTCACAAGCCTCCCGTCGGCATCGGTAAGCGAATCGGCCAAGTGCAGAAGACGTTCGGTCAACGATACCTCGTCTCAGCAGACGAATACGAGGGAGTTTTCGACAAACTCTTTGATGACGATGAGACCTTCCGGATCGGAGAAATGCAAGCCATGGCTATGCATCTCCCCGGCCACACTCCTGACCATCTAGGCTACAGGGTCGGAGGTAAGCTCTTCACAATCATCTCTCGACCGAGCACATTGTTGACTCAAGGCTCGCAGACAACGTGTTCTGTGGAGACTCCATCTTCCACGTCGACATCGGCACTGCGCGGTGTGATTTTCCAGGGGGAAGTGCAGACGACCTGTTCCGTTCGGGGAAGAAGTTGCTGTGCCTCCCGGACCATGTGAAAATTTGGACGGGACATGACTATCCGCCCGACGGACGCACTGATCCTGTTCCGTGGATGAGTGTGCGGGATCACAGAACTCAGAACAAGCACTTGAGGGACGGCGTCTCCCACGAGGCGTTTGTGGCTCAGCGGAAGGAACGTGATGCGCAACTGGCAGCACCGAGGCTGCTCCACCAGTCTTTGCAGGTCAACATCCGCGCAGGACACCCTCCTGAGCCAACGGAATCGGGCCATCGTTTTCTTCATCTTCCATTGAAGTTGCAAGGGTGGGAATAGTGTGCTTTCTATCTGTGATAATCGAAATTCTCCCAGCACCCAATAGGGACTGCTGCCGCTTCCAACCCCACGTTTCGTGACTCGTGATCGTTCCACTTAAAATGGAAGTAGAGCCGTGAGCCACTGAAACTCCCTTTACCACCTTGGAAACGCGTCTGGTGGTTGTGCGCAACGCGTCGTCGGCGAAAACTCCAGCGCCAGCGTGGAATGAAGCTGAAGAATGTTGTGACGTAGGTCTGTTGCCAGCGGCTGAAGCCTCTCATGCAAGAATCAGGCAATCTGAAACAGGATTCGCGCGTTCCCGATTTGTGACGCGGGACGGAACGATCTAATTCCTTACACTTTACAGTCCCCTGCGACGCCTCACAATAGGGGATGATCTGACCAATGGAACCCTAATGATAGGGCGATATGCCAAAATACACGGCAAAAGAAATCAAGGCTAGTCATCGGCTGCAGCCGCTCTTCGCGCTCCCCACCGGCTGCATGAAGAGATTGTCGCTTGGCTTGCCGTTGCCGGCGCTGGCGGAGTCGGAGGTATCCCCGGCGACAGGGCACTAGGAGACTTTGATACTAGTTTCGCGTTGAACGGCCATACGCGGCATTGCCGGGAGGACTAAAATGGCGCCGGGCCTCGGAGCGTCACTAGCTTAGCGCCGTCCATCCCACGCGGCTCGGTAAAAGTCGTTGTGGGGAGGTAGGAGGAATGTGCAGTGGCGGGAAGAGCCCCCTTCGCTGGGGCCGCTTTCTTTTTTGGCGCGCCCGGCTGCGCTGCTCTGTCAATCCCGCCCCCCCCTCCTCGGTTCTGTGGTTTGGTTCAGGGGGAAGGTTGAGTCAAGTTGCGAAGGTGTCGGTCTAGGTTTCAGAGCGAAGTGGGGTGTCTCACTGCACTTCTCGACTCATGAACGCGGCAGAGGTACCTGAATCGCGGTACTACTCTGCAGTAGGTATAGTTGCAGATTTTTAGCCGCGGAAGCCTTCCGATCATCGCGGTGAGGGCGTGCGCGTCCCATCGTCCGCCCGCTGCGGTGAAGAGCGGCGTGACAGACGCCTTTTGCGCCGCACGCGCGCACCGTTGCTTTTAAAATACTGCATCCCACAGGCCACTCGCGATGCAACACTTGGCTGTCAACGAACACGCTAGAAGTTAGCTAAGTTCTAGACCAACGGGAAGCGACAGAAGGGTTCCGCAGCCGAAAGCTAGCGCGACGATCATGATCCTGAAGACCAGGGGCTTTGCCGGATATTGATGATATGATAGGTTAGATTCAATTCACAAAAACGTAAATCCGAACTAGCCCCCGGACGCAGAAACTGTCGGTATTTATTTACTTCGGCGCTTTTCCTTCGCGCGCGTTCGTCATCCCTGTTTCAACCTTTAACACCAACCTCGCGGCTTTGCAGCCACGATGCTGTACGACAATTCGCGGTATCTGTTTTTTTGCGTTATTGTTCTTATGGTTTCTGGCTACACCACTCTTCTGTTGAGAATATACACAAGAGTAACCAGAAAGACATGGGGCTGGGACGATTCAATAGCGACCGTTGCAGCGGTAAGTAAAATACCGAGACATCCAGTTTATTAAGCTGACATCAGTTCCATCGAATCAAAGATTCCGTTCGCATGGCTATGCAGACAAACGATTGTTGCCGCAAACAATGGACTCGGAGCGCATAGCTGGCACATCACGCCAGAGATGTCGCAACAAGCGTATAAGGTCTAAACATCACCTCTTAGTCATCATTTCGGAGTCTAAGTCTCTCCTAGGCTTTCGTCTTCTTCCAAGTCTCGTACTGCTGTTCGATCATCCTCATCAAGGCCAGCATCGCGATGATGCTCACCCGGATCATTTGCGGCCAATACATGATATTATGGACCCTTCGAATCACGGTTGCGCTATTCTCATCAATCACCCTTTCCGTCGCCATCTACTGCTTGCTACAGTGCCGTCCACTGGCGTATGTCCACGCTCTTACGACCTGGTTAATCGCCAAAGGATTCTGGGCTAAAAACGGAGTAGTAAAACTTGGAACCCAGCCATCGAAGGATATTGTCATCCATCAAACGTTCTGGCCTCTCTCAGCATGACAGTCACAGTTTCCAGCATTATTAGCGATGTCATCATCTGCCTCTCGTACGTGGCCCCATTCGACCTGTGCTGACTAATTCCATCTAATTTTCCTCGACAGCCCGATTCCGCTGCTTTGGAACATTCAGATGAATCGCAATCTGAAAATCGTCTCTGGGTTTCTACTTTCCCTTGGTTTTTTGTAAGTATCTCCCTACAGGATACTTGAGCGAAGCTGACGACCACAGCGCGAGCATTTGCGCCATCATTCGCCTTGCATACACTTTGGCTTTGAATTCTACGGAAGACTATCTTTGTAAGTGCCCCAAACGCTGTTGTAGAATCGAAATGCTGATGGCAAATAGTCCACGTCTACGGCGTGACAGTGTGGTGCTGTATGTGTCCCTATCTCGAAGCCCCCCCTGAGGTCATCAACAAATTAACAAAAACTAGTCGCCGAAGTTGGAGTTGCATTAACAGTTGGTTGCTCGAGCGTAGGATCCGCCTTCTCCCCTACATGGTGGTATTTGAATAAGAACTGACGAAAATATAGACGCTCCGCCCGATGTTCCGCGCTTGCCTGGGTGGCACTGGCGAAAGTAAGAAAGAGTCAAACGACACCTCACGGGGAACCTACGAGCTACGGACTGGCGCCAACGATGGAGTTATTCGCTCCCAAAACGACGACGGCCAGATTACACGTGTTGCGACCGAGCCCAGCGTGGGGGACGACGAAAGCGCACGCAAGATGCTCGGCCCCTCGGAAATTCGCGTTACGCATCGCTTCGACGTTCGCGAGGAGGTCTAACGTCTTGCGAAGTTCGTGGAGCCAGAATTGCGTTGGATGAATTGTTTGCATCACGTTGATACCCCCCGCCGAGACTGCGGCGCAGCAACCGTGCGTTCGGCCATTCCGGAGAAACACCCCCCCTTGTAACACCGGTCGCAAGCCGCCATGATGTATATGAGTGCAGTAGGATTCCAAGGCGGCCCATCTCCTCGCTGGATCGAGGTCTTATCGCCAGTATGCTCCCTCTTTAATTGGCCTCATCACACTCCAAGTGTTCCCATACGGCGAAGGAGATCCGGACTCCCGTAATTAAACTGGGCACTCTGTGGTTGATGGCCAGAAGCATGAGGGTTGAAGGTACATTTTGTCAGTGCGATCATCAGGGACACCGCTTCAACCGACCGTGCCACCTGAAAGACCTTCGAGGTACCACGTCGAGCACGTAGCTCGTGTGAGATCCGGGCAAAAACGGGATGGAACACGGAAAGGCAGCTGGAGGACAGGTGTAGGGAACCGTAACGCTGGCCCTGTGGGCCGAGGATCATGAATTGAATGACACGACACGACACTCCGTGGCTCCTTCCACCTTTTCTTTGCTCCATTTTCCCCCTGCTCCCGGGGCCGCGTCCGCCTTAATCCAATGTAGGAAACGACGCTACCCGTTCGGGAATGCACCCCGGTACAAAAGCTTCCAGGATCCTGCTTGTGGGTGGGGGTTCGCGTTATCCCGCGTTGTGCATGTTACTCTTTGAGTAAGAGCCGTAAAAACTGTGCCTATAGTTGGCAAATAATCTTCAAATCAGACCACGTCATCGCACGGACCTTTCTCTATATTTCTATGTAAATTTTATACATTGTTACCCACTACTCGTTGTGCTATAGAGATGTAAAAATAAGTGTCAACTTTTGATGTTCCTCCTTTATATCCGTGCACGCTTTAGCAAGGCCCGAAGCGAGGTTCAAATAGAGTAAAGCCGCGCCCCCACCATAACCCGATCCTGGGAGCCTCTTTGCCATGGCGTTGGTTAGCCTTGGGGCTGAGACAACGCAGTCTGATTGGGCCCGATAAGCACGTCCAGTGGGTTCCTGGCATAACACGAGAATCCATCGTGCACCCGAGCTTCGTATACCGGAGCCAAAACCTGTCGACGCAACAAGACGGCAGAGTACAACTACATAAATAGCTTCATACGGTGCGCGCAGTGATGGCTTCTCAAATAATTCAGAGCCCTCACGGAGCTGTGTTGGGTCAGCCCTGATTAATTGATGATGATTGAAAAAGCCGCACTGTTGCTCTCGCTTGTCGCCTACGGTGCAGCGAAGGTCGAGCTGGGTACGCGAACTTCATTCTACATTTAGAAACAAGTACTAATATATCACAGCTGGCGTGAACATTGGTATGTCTCGAGGAGAGCATTGAAAAGGACGAAAGGAAAAAAAAAACCATTGCTCATGATGCCTCCACTCAGCCGGCTTCGACTTCACCTGCACCACCGATGGCAGCTGCGACCTCAGCAAGCTCTACCCACCACTGACGCAGTACGGCGGCCCCGACGGCGCCGGCCAGATGCAGCACTTCGCGCGGGACCTCGGACTTAACGTCTTCCGTCTGCCTGTCGGGTGGCAGTACCTGGCCGACAACCGGCTGGGCGTCGACTTCAACGCCGAGAACTTCGCCAAGTACAACGCGCTCGTCCAAGCCTGCCTGAACACTGGCGCCAAGTGCATCGTCGACCTGCACAATTATGCGCGCTGGAACGGGAACATCATTGGCCAGTCGGGCGGCGCGGTTACCAACGAGCACCTGACGAATGCCTGGTGGCAGCTGTAAGCAAGCATCGTGAGTGAGACAATGTCTGGGCGGAGTTTGCTGATAGGGATCGTGTTCACAGTGCGACGAAGTACAAGAATGAGCCCAACGTTATTTTTGGTGTTATGAACGAGGTAAGCAGGGCCGCCTGTCGAAGATGTACGTAAGACCGGTTCGCCTGATATGTCTACCAAACAGCCACACGACCTTGACGTTGCGACGTGGGCGACCACCCTTCAGTGGGTCGTGAATACCATCCGCAGCGTTGGCGCGACGTCGCAGATGATCTTGCTCCCTGGCACAGAGTACGGTTCAGCCTTGTCCAATACTACGTATGAGCAAACGTTGACCCTTTTGTAGCTTCTCCGCTGCAGGCTCTTTTCCAACAAACTCCGCCAGTGCTCTGGCAGGCGTCACGGACACTGATGGAACCACGACAAAGCTAGTGTTCGACGTGCACCAGTATCTTGACGCAGAAAGGACTGGAACTCACACAGAGTGTGCCCGGGACGGACTTGATGATGGACTGAAGCCGCTGGCCAACTGGCTAAGAGCGAATGGGCGTAAAGCGTGAGTATTGACAACACAGATCTACAATCCGTACCTACATGGAGACCAAGAGTGAGCTGACGCAGATGTGCACTCCGTGTAGGTTCTTGACTGAGACGGGTGGTGGAAACACTGGCTCCTGCAGTCAGCACGTCTGTGCAGAGTTGGATTGGATGAAGTAAGTTCACCGCGCTTTGAAGCCCCGCAGTTTTCACATCCAAAATCAACTGACATCTTCACACTAGCTACAATACCGATGTGTTTGTCGGTTGGGTTGGCTGGTCCGCTGGGTCATTTGACAGCACGTATGAACTTACCCTGACGCCTACGTGGAACGGAAATTCTTGGGATGACACGAGTCTGATGAGGGATTGCGTGGCTGGGAAGTTCAATTCGTAGCTGTGCATGTTGAACTTTGTGAGAATAAGAGCAAGCGCATCCAGCATGAGTACTTGTATGACAGAAACTTTGACCAATCATGCGAAACATGTCTTGTTGAGGTTGTGTATACTCATTGGCCCCCAAATTTAAGCGCCCGGATGACGAGGCTGAGACACGTGTCAGAGTGCTCTCGACCAAGACAAGTAGTACTTAAGACAGCCACTCAGCCTAAGGGACTCGAACAGCTCCATCCACCCTCGTATTGTCTGGGAATATCCATACCACATTACACAATTTTCATCACGCGCTTCAATGCGCCATGAAACCTCCGCGTCAAGTGATCACTCCCTTTCCAGCCAAGAAAAGCTCGACAAGCCGTTATGATACCTACGCGTGCTGTTTCTGCGATAAAGTAGACTATGTCGACGACGGCGATGAACCGACACATGAGCGCACCAGGAATCTTTTCCATTCGGCCTGCAGCAGCTGCCACACAAGCCAGCCCGATGGAAGTCTCTGTGATTCCTGTCAACACTTGAGACTTCGACACTTGACAGTATGCCCAGAAACCGAACAAGGCAACCTGGTATTTGGTATCCGATTTGGAAACTGGGAACAATTGATCTCCCGCAACTCCTGTAGCTTCTGTTCTTTCTTGCAAAATGTTGCTCGGCAATGCGCAACATTAACAGGAAACATACCATCCGCATCTTCAATCATTACGCTCAACTTTGAGCGGACCAGAGAGGAATTCCGGCTGCTGCCACTTCGTATTCTGGTTGTCATATCCTCGCTGTCAGAAAGGCGAGATGAGAACCAGTTTGAAATCTTTTTAGATGGAAGGGACGCGACCGGCTCTAAACATAATCGGTACAAAACGTCAGAAGGAATCCCTCTCGTCAAACCTCTTGTGCTCTGGGAGAAAGTAAGAAATTGGCTTGATGACTGCGCATCGAACCATGAGAATTGCGCATCCTCAGCTGAGGTAGGCCGCCTTCCTCAAGGGTTTCGTGTCATCGACGTCGAAGACAAGTGCCTCGTATCTGGATTCCCGGGTTGTCGATACGTAGCTCTCTCTTACGTCTGGGGCTACCCGGGAGAGGATGAATTGAAGGCAACTTCGTCCACTATTCAGAAGCTTCTGCAGAAGGGCAGCTTGGCGTCCCGGCTTCCCCAAACTATCACAGATGCCATGCAAGTGTGCAGAGAACTTGGCAAAAGATATCTGTGGGCGGACAGGCTTTGTATCATTCAAGACGATGCTCGCGATAAGCAGAACCAAATCGGAGCTATGGACAGCATCTACCGACTGGCCGACTTTTCTGTTATTGCATCAGACGGTGTCGACATGAACTCTGGCATCCCCGGAGTCAAGCGTCCACGCGTGGATTTTCCTCAGCTTACTACACACCTCTGTGGGCTAAGTTGCACTCTCAAGCTTCCGGGGTTTTCTGATGCAATCCCATATTCAATATGGTCGTCTCGCGGGTGGACCTACCAAGAAGCTGTGCTCTGCCGACGAAAACTCTACTTCTCCAAATTTCAGGCATACTACGTATGCGAAGAAATGAGAGCGAAAGAAGATCTACTCGCTTCCGAAGGCGAGAGCATGCGTCTATGGCGAAATTTGAATTCGGAGCCGAAGCTACTGATGAGCGATGCTGAGAAAGCAGCTCCTTTTCTCTACAAGAACTACAGCCGCCACCTCGGACTATACACACAACGTCATCTGACATATGACTCTGACATCTACAATGCATTTCTTGGAATTTCCTCTGCGCTTTTCGGATCAAATGACGCCCTTCTCTGTGGCTTGCCCAAGAAATACTTTGACAGGGCATTGCTATGGTATCCAGACACATATGAGAAGGATCAGCTAGCTGTCCGAGACTCAGCTGATGTCCCTGTTCCAAGCTGGTCGTGGTCCTCCAGGACCGGTATGATTTACGCCCCGATTCCTGGTTACACTGCGCCACTCGTGAGATGGGCCGCTGGTCCTGACTTTACACTCTCACCCAATGGGAAACAGCTCACAGAATGGGACTGTGCTGAGCTTGCGCCGACAGACGGATACGAGCAGCCGACAGAAATTGATGGCGGGGAAATGAGCTTCGCGGCGGCGATCGCCTGGAACAAAGGGTGTTTCGAGATGAAGTGGCCGCTGCAAATCTCTCTGGAGCACAGCACTATGGAAGAATACCGGGATGCACTACTCTCCAGATGGCCAAGCCAACGAGCCCTGTGGTCGGAGCTCTGGTCGGAGCCACCTAACAACGACAACTCTTCCGCCATCATGTCCGGTTTTCCACCTCATATACAAGAAGGCACCCTAAAGACACGAGCACAATCCGGGAAATTTAGGCTCAAACATCATGACCACCATGGCTTCTGCTATGATCCGCTTCTGGAAATTCTAGATGAAGACGGAAGGTGCATTGGACTCCTGCGGGCAAACGACCCCATAGTTCGCGCTGAAATTGAGCCTCGCATGCGTTTGCGCAACGCCAGGTTTGAGCTCGTTGCAATTTCGCTGCAGAACAGCTATATGGACGTCGAGCTTGCATGCCTCTTCTCCAATCGGATGGAGCTTTCAGGTGCAGACGAACTGGAGAATCTGGAAAGGCGGAGGAGGCTCGGTGTCACTTTTGCTGATAGAGAGGGAACGTGTTTTGAGCTGGTAACAACAGTGAGTGTCATGCTCATCGGAAGACGAGGGCCGTTCGCTTATCGAATCACAATTGGTTGGGTTCTCTTGACGAAATGGGTGGAGTCGAGCACTGCATTCAAAACACTGTACCTTGTCTGATTATATCCCTACGAAAAGGATTACGCTCGACTACATGGGATTGAAAGACATTCGATCACGGTACGTTCTGACAGAGACTTTTCTTGCCTTCGAGATTGATTAGGGGCGATTTTTCGTCAAGACGGGTTTGGGACAGAAGATTGTGAAGATGCCAGGTTTATGATCGGGCAGAAAAAGGATATGATAAATTAAGAGAAGCACGGAGTGGCAGCTAGCATGCATAAACGACATGCACACCCAACTGTGCCATCAATTTATTAGCAGCGTGCATCGGGGGGTCACCCGTATTGTCCAACACTGTTCTGCAGATACAACCAATATATATGACCATCTTCATAGCCGATCCAAATACAGGGGGGTCTCGCAGCCGACAGCTAGCGTGAAGAACAGTAAGGCCCTAGCCGTAACTATACCTCAGCTTTCTCTTTGAAAAATAACTTATGTGGGTAGTTGAAGTTATCGTCCGGACGTGTATGTAGAATTTTTAATTCGACATTATCGTCCGGACGATAGCTTCAACTACCCATAACATGAGCAGAAATAAACCGCGCTAGCCATCGGCTGCGAGAGTGGACTAATTAAGTCGTGTTGCGTTATTGGACGCGGAGCCTGACCGCTCGGGAGAGACGACGGGTAAATGACCGATCGACAAGCGGGGCTGCTCCACTTCGTTCTAGCATTGGACGTAGGAAGAGAGGGCGGTAGGCATAACGAGCTATATTCAGTGGGGGCGATCTCACGTTTCATTTCAAATTGCACAGACAGTTGAAAGCGGCAGTCAGCAATGGAATGACGTCAAGTGGGGGCGAAGAGAACTGGTGCGGAAATTTTGGGTGAATGGTGATGGCGGAGGCGTCACGGACAGAAATGGAAAATTGGAGCAGGCATTTTATAAGAAACATTGGCAGAAGGAATCTAAAGTATCAGGCGTGTAAAAGGTGGACACTGGGGGTGCCTCGGACGGAATGATGATGAAAACGTGGCCGGCCGTGGGGGGCGGAAACGTAATCTTGTTTCAGCCTTGCCCTCCGCTTGGCTTCTCCACAACATGTGTGGGACATCGTCAACCTGATTCCATCACAGCCGACTACGAACGCCCTCCATCTTGTATCAATAGCGTGAATCAGAAGCGACTCCTGTTCCGATTTGGGTACCACTATAGTCCACATGAATCACTTGATTCACGTGCAGAGCCCTTTTCGGGTCCCTTACCTCTGCCGCACCCTTCCACCGTGCAGGAGCAACACATTCATGAGCTATCCCGAGACTCATGACGTCGACATAGGCCGCATGCGAAATGGTGACCTGCAGGGTAAATCGGAAGAAGAGGTTGCTGCGTTCCTACAAGCGTGGCTCTTCTTTGGCGTCATGGACGCTCATTTCAGTCTCTGGGGAATCCCTGTCGATGCTGATGACTTCCGACAGACCGATGAGGACACCGCCAGCAATCGCGAGTGGATAACACTGGAGCCGAACTTGAAGTTATTACTCATGTATCTCACGGCCCGCACAACAGAGACGGAGCTTTTGGAAAACGACGATTTCCGAGTAAGAATCTGGATAGAGCACAAGAGCATGTATGCATTTGTGAGCTCACTGCTAAACGAAATCATTGTCTGGAGGAGTAGTTTGTTCCATAACGGACCTCACAATAAGCTCGACATCCCGGATTTTGACTCTGTTGTGTTATGCATCATGATTACTCTGGAATACTTAGCGGGAGCGAGCGTCAAGATCTATGCAAATGGTGAACAACCGGTTCCACTACACTGGAAATTGGATAATGCGTCGCAATATCTTCTTCTTTACGCAGGCTGGTGTCCTGGCGAGGTACGCCTGTATTCCTTGAAGAGATCTTGACATAAAATGACAGCAAAATGGCCAATCATATCTAATAATACAGTATAGATTTCCTTTCTCTATCAGCGACTTGGGCATGCGACGTCCCTCTATCTGATCAGTTCGTTTGATCGCCACGGTTTGCGAAAGGATCATAGCAAATGCACCAGACAAACTTGCCAGGCAAACCAAATAGACGCGCACTCCTACAAAACACGCCACACGACCGACGAATGCAGCTGTGAACACGTCATTGAGCAGAAAGGCGGAAAGTCTCAGGTTGTGGAGATTTTAAAATCTGGTGAGATCCCAGTAATCAAAATTGTCGATAATGCAGCCAAGAGCGTCGACATTGTAGTAGAGAGGAGCCGATGCAATTCTGATGGAAAACCAAGGCCATACGTAGCGCTATCGCATGTCTGGTCAGACGGTCTTGGAAATCCGCAGAACAATTCTTTGCCGCAATGTCAGCTGAGAAGGCTGCAGAGCCTTGTCGACGAACTCTACGATGAGAGCTTGAGGCCAGTACCTTTCTGGATAGATACAATCTGCGTCCCTTTGGAGCGAAAGAGCCGGAATCAAGCCATCCGGCGCATGGGAAAGACCTACCAAGAGGCCGACAACGTTCTTGTGCTTGACTCGTGGCTCATGAGATCTCCATGTAACGAATATGGAGAGTTGAACATGCTTCAGGTGAAATGCTGCACGTGGACCCAGAGACTTTGGACTCTTCAGGAATGCATGATCGCCCGAGCCGGCGCATTGTACTTCTGCACAGCCAGAGGAAATATCCACGCACGGGACATGTATGAGCCTGAGAGGCTTGGAGTCAAAGAAGTCATAGAATCCATTATCGGGACTCAGCGAGACTCTCTCAAAGCAGGGTTCGAGAAAGAAGCGGATCTGCTTCTCCGTTTGGCTACTCTACTTAGTACAAATGACTTGGACGATGTCAGTTTCGGAGAGGATCATCTCATAGATCCAAAATTGCGTCGCTTATCAATACGCCTCCGCGGGTGGACGATGAGCAGTTTCATCTGGACCGAAGGTTCCCGCTTCTTCCACCACCTCCATCACCCAAGAACAACATATGACCGCTCTGGCCACCGGACTGCCAGCAGGCCCTACTTAGCCACAAACGATCTGATATTCGTCGGATACAGCATGCGCAACCGCTCCACCAGCAGGCTAGAAGATGAGCCTGTGTGTTTGGCCACACTGCTCGGCCAGGACGTGGGCGCCATTCTGGAAGAGTCTGATGTGCGCGAGCGCATGAAGATTGTCGTATCAAGGCTTGGATTGGCTGCCAAGGATATTTTGTTTTTCCATGCGCAACGCATCGATGAGGACGGCTTTCGGTGGGCGCCAGCATCGTTCCTCGCACATGGCAGAGAGTACTCTCCAGCTACGGTGGTCCATCCAAGCAGTGTGGGAACTGTAACACCAGCAGGCCTGAAGTTGAAGCTTGATGCTCTTGCTGTGAAAGAGGTCACAACTGCTCAGTTTCTGCGCCCCGCTGGATTCGTGATCAAACTTGAGGACTCGAGCGTGCGAGTTACGGTGCCGGCTTCTGGGACGATGGCGGCGGACTTTGAAACTTGTCGGTTTGGGGAAGACTTTGTGGTTCTCCTGTATAATTCGCGAGCAAGGATGGCGGCCTCAGTTGCGAGAAATGATGCGGTTCTCGTTCGGGCGAAGAACGTGGAAGATGGGGTTCGGTCTGCTAAATTCGTTGGAAATCTGGTTGCGACATTGTTACAACAAGAGGAAATCCTAGCCAATGATCTCATCATCTCTGGAAGAGTCATAAAAGGTAAAGAATGGTGTATTGGATAGTAGGAAAAGTGTTAAGCATTCTATCGGTACCCGCCTCAAAACACAACAAATCCTCTTGGTATTCTCGACCCCGCCTGAGATTTCTGAAAATTCGTGACTCGTGGTCGCCGGTCTAGTCTGTAGAAGCACCTTTAGATTTTCCATTGAGATGGTCCAGCTTAGCCGTGTCAACTCCTGGTTCTTTGATGCCCTTCCACTGCCACGTTCTATACGGACTCCATGTTGGTGTCAGATTCCTGAGCTTCCTTCTCTGAAGATCGAGAGGTTCCATTCTTGCGGAAGTAACGGAACTCGCAGATGGCAACGACAGCTGTCTGGAATGCGAGCATGCTATACCATGACTCACAGTTAGTCAATGATCTTCAACAGTCATAGTGGGGACAAAACGTACTGGAGGATCGCTGCAAGCACGACCACAGCCCAGCTCAGACCACAGCTAACCCCTGAGCAAGAATTCAAGTTCGCTCTGAAGACCAGGAACATCACCGCCGCCCAAAAAACCACCTCGAGAGAGTTGAGGATTGCGTTGGCCTTTAGGCTTTGCCATCTCCGGAATTTTGCGACGTGCTCAGTCAAGAGCTCATAGGTAATGATGACCAAAGATTTTGCGCCCTTTATTGTTTCCTGATGTGAGTAGACTGATCCACTAACGGTTCGAATGGAATACTGACCATGGATAGAGCCATCGTATTTGCCCTGGTCCTTGGCACATTCATCGTCATTCGTACAAAAGTAAGTACGACGGCCGTGATTATCAGCACAAGCTGAATGATGTGCACCGCCAGGTTGTAGCGGGGGTTGAACATAGGAGAGCGGTAGAAGAAATCCTTGAGTGCCATGTTGGATTGATTGAATTGCAGTTCAGAGAGGACTTGGTCGACGGGCCAAAGAAGTGAAGAGTAAGGTATGAAGCTGAGAGTGAGGATGATTCTATGAACAGTTACAAGAAAGTTGCTGCTTTTCTAATAGACACCTTCCCCAGCCTCAGCCTTGGCTTATCGCAGCGGAGCGTGTAGATCCCGTGGAACATCTCGTTATTCGGATTCGGATCGGATTACTTAATCCTCACCACAGCCACGAATCCGAGACTCGCTTTCTGAATAGACCAATCAGAGGCTCTCAGCGCAGCCACGGAGTGTAACAGGCTGATTTACCATTCTGAATCCAGACTACTGCTGTAGCTTATTTCTTCATACATGTGGGGCTCAAACACACCGGCCCCTCCAAAGCCCCCTCACGGGCGTGACTCCTATGCGCCTCTACTGTTCAGGGAAAAAAAGACTTCTATTTCTGTAACTTCGTGTCTGTACAGCACTCGTTTGTCCCCTGGTTATCCCTGCGCCTCAACATTCTCTATAATGCGATTCATGACCGCCTTGGCATTTAGGTTCAACAGGACGCCAATTTTATTTTTATCGTTGCTATTAGGCCTTGCGAGAATTTCGCATTAAAAAAGTCGCGCACACAGCCTAATTATGACCACCGTCACCACTGCCTCTGCAACGATAATGATAGACCGACGTGTGCACCCAAAGGTCGAGGCGTGAGACTTTGCGAACAGGAGCGACCAAACATACGACGAGACGGAGGGAGGGAAGCACACTCGTATCATCGCATCCTTGCAGAATTATCAGTGCATGGCTCTTGCAGTTCCAGCAACCAATTGGTTCACGCCAGGAGACCCTTCACTGATGCAACGCAATATCCCGCCCCTCGTCTTCGCAATTTTTCCACCTTCTTCACCTTTATTAAGGATCCTGCACTGTCCAAATC
Source organism: Lasiodiplodia sp. KE8368 (assembly GCA_023087525.1). Classification (NCBI taxonomy): domain Eukaryota; kingdom Fungi; phylum Ascomycota; class Dothideomycetes; order Botryosphaeriales; family Botryosphaeriaceae; genus Lasiodiplodia; species Lasiodiplodia sp. KE8368. The sequence goes on from JAJMYN010000021.1 coordinate 287,882, forward strand.
ATGCATTCTATTGAGCTTCTAGAAATGCTCCACGTGATGAGGTCCAACAGGGTTTTCCTTTGCGAAAAAAAAAAAGGAAATTGACTAGCGCTGCACTACGGGCCGTCCAGGCACACGACTGAGTCATAATGATCTATAGCAGTAGAGACATATGTAAGCAGGGACGGCGTTAAATTGCGTAGGATGTGTCGCGTGAACAGCAACGCGGATGGTCTGCTACTTCAGCCCGCGACACCAGCTTCATGGCACCCTTTGGATGCAGCTTTGTAGCATGAATTCGGCATATTTCGGCACAAGGGGAGTCATAGAGGACGAAGGGCGGAACACAGGTGATGCGACATAGAAGTATACGGAAAGCTGGATCGAAGTAGCAAGCACGCGACCAGCCAGCCAGTGAAGGATCTCGCAGGAGCCCAGATGGCAGAGAACATAAAGAGGTGGTAGGCGAGAGCGCACGTCTAGATGGTGGAGGATCTGGGGGCTCGCAAGCAAGTCACAGAGTAAAAGCCGCGTAGTTCTTGCTCTTGCCATAGATTTAGACGATCATCAATGTAACCATGTTGTCTCTAGGCATTCGAACGACTCCAGAGAGTTTCTTCCAAAATGGCGTTTGCAACCAAGGCCTCGGTCTTTGGTGCACCGATCCGCTTTCCGAATAAGCTGAAAAAATTGGTGGAAACAGATGCAGAAGAGGATGATTCTTTTTATTGCAGAACTCGTGGAAATCGTATTTTAAAGAGATTTTGGCAAAACCCCCCGCAAATTACAACAGTCTGAGAATACAACAAAATTTGAAATTACTTTTTTTTTTAGTTAGTCATTCCAAAGTGTAAGCAAGTCTGTTTGGGGAAAATTGTCACGATCTCCCACGCGGTAGCTTCAAGTTTACGGCAGCCAGGGTTGCAGAGCTGATATCGCTTCCACCCTCGTTGTCCCTATCTCACCCAGTGTTTTTGTGATTTTTTTCAGTGTGTCTTAACATATCTCTATTGCACGTGTACCAAAATAATTTCGTAGCTAGCTTAGTCAGCTGTGCAGGGTACATGGCTGCCTCCTGGTAATTACTGTCTCAGTCCTCATGCCACTCACGCAGTCCAACCATTCATCCGCGTTATGCCCACATCATCTTATCTGAAGAATCGCGCTCGTTGTGCAAGTGCAAGAATGATACATGTGCACTATTCGCCGCATCGAAGTCCTGGTGGATTTTGTCGAACGATTCCCGCTACAGTGTCGCATTATGTAGAAGAGTGCTGCTCTCACATGGGAATCGATCGGCATTTTAAGGTACCAGCGCAGCAGACTATACGGTGATTTCACCGACCGCGTCATCATTTAAGGCTGTGCGGTGACTAATGGGGGAAGCCCGAACGGCTGGTGGGTTAGCCTAAGCAAATTTGGAGTTAGTGGCAGCCTGGAATACGAGCAGATCCGCATTTTCCCACGTATATTTCAACGCTTTGGTATCATAGTGAGCATGCGAATGATAGTTCAATGAAGCTTCGTTGTACGAATAAAAGTACTTGAGTCTAAGCATTGTGTCTCAAGTTTCGTTCCTCGTTTTTCGGACTGTCCCTCCTTTTTCTGAGCCCGGCTACCAAAACGCTTTCTAGAATGAGCCTTCTACCACAGATGAGCTTCCACTTGAGGCGGCTCAGTCCTCGAGAATTTCATGGCTCTGAAGAATCCTCATTGGGAAGCGATGGCTACATACCAAGTCCAAGACAGACGAAACGACGTCGAATAGCCAGGCCGGTGTTTCTTATAATTCTCATGTCGATATTTGGAGTCTTGTGAGTCTGCTCGATCGGACGGAGTTGAAACTACCATTCTAATATGATCAGAATTTGGTTGTCATTCGCTTTCCTCAAAGTAAAAAGTCTTCTTCACCCTTCTCCCCATTCAAGCGCGTACTCCAAAATTGTTTCGCTGTGGAAACAGCCCTTGGATGCAGTTCCCCTAATCACCTATTCGTCCTACTCTGAGTCCAACAACGACATTGCGCCTCTCCCTTGCCACTCTCATAACGACTACTGGCGGAAAGTTCCTCTTTTTGAGGCCTTATCATACGGCTGCACCAGCGTTGAAGCCGACATCTATCTCTCGGACGAACCAATCCACGATGGCATCAAGAATATTGACCTGTTCGTCGGCCATGAGCGCAGTGCTCTCGATCCGGACCGAACGTTGACCAGTCTCTACCTCGCTCCGCTATTCCGCATCCTCTACGAACAAACCTCACCCGTCAACGATGCGCCGCAGGGAGTCTTCCAGTCGTCCCCGTCGACCCCGCTCGTCCTTTTGGTAGACTTCAAACCTTCAGAGAACTCGTCCGCGGTCTGGCACTCGTTGGATCTCCACATGACCACTTTCCGCGGCCTGGGCTGGCTGACCCGTTGGGATCGCGAGAAGAACAAGCGGGTTCCGGGGCTATTGACCATCGTTGCGACTGGTGACGCGCCGTTTGAAGAAATTGCCGCAGCGCCGGATGGGGATGTGTTCTTTGATGCGCCGTTGGAAAAGCTAGCTACGGATGATCGCTATAACGCATCAAACTCCTACTACGCAAGCGCTTCGCTTAGCACTTTGGTGGGGAAGATTGGTCTGGGGCACAGCTTGAGCGACGCGCAGATGGAAGAATTGAAGAGCGCTGTTAGTTTCGCAAAGGAGAAGGACTTAATGGTCAGGGCTTGGGATATTCCAACGTGGCCTGTGGCAACAAGGAACAAAATCTGGGAACAATTGCTTGAGGCGGGCGTTGATGTTTTGAATTTGGATGATTTTGGGACCGCGACGAGTAAGGATTGGCGTTTGTGCAAGATTGGGGGTATTGAATTGTGCACGTAGGAAATATGAACATTCATCATAAGGATGAGAATCAACAAATTAAACGAGGATAATGTCATCTGCCTCCGATTCTTTCCATGTCCTGGCCTCACCGAACATGATCCCTTCAATATAGGTGTCGCCGACAACACGATACTTGCTCGTGCCTCGTCCAACAAGCTGGTTGCTGGCACGTGAAGTAAGCGGGGTAAGATCTGCGCGTCGATTCAACAAATATAGAACTTGGCACAAGCAAGCAGCACTAGTCATGGCGTTCTCTCGATGCTACTTTCCAACACTGCTGATCCAATGCATATGCAGGCGGTGAATAATGGAAGAAGGCCAGCTGGCAGAAATAAATGTTAGTTGTTCACCAATTTGAAAGAGGCATTTCCGCCCACATCAGTGAAAAGCCTGTTGTACTGACTTTTAGCCAATGTGTTTAAAGTGAAGATAGCACTTTGATATGTATTCGCAAGAAGTTTAGCGCCACACAGCGTAATCAAGGATCGCCAGTCGTCATCACAGACGTGTAAAACAGATTTCCTTGCCGATTACGGTAGAAGGTCCGGCTGACATAAGCCCGTCGGTATCCCGCTCAACGCTGTTGTAAGCGAAGGGAGGAATAAGCGATGCCAAAGTGTCCCCACATTGACAGCTGTACTTTGTAGTATACTCATATTTACGAATCCTGAACTTGATGAACAGCAGTGGAAGATGAGCAATATTGTGAAATGTCATTAATGGATGCTGGACGAAAGTCTGGACGGCGGCGACTTTATGGTCACATAGCATGAGAGCTGAAACCCCATCAAGCCTTACATTTCCGCATTAGAGAGGAGAAAGAGCATCTTAGGTACAGTGTGAAACCAGTAGGTGTCGGATTGGTAAGCTAATGGAGATTTTCCTGATAAGCGCTAGTTGCGGCTATTACCCCACCGCGAATCCTCCCGCTTCCGACGGTATTTAGGGACCCTGATCCGTCAAACGTTCAACCCACAACTTCCCCTCAGTCGTTCTTGCATACTAGCCTACACTATGGGATCTTACGACCTGGTCAGCGAGCTCCGCACCGCGCTCAAGGATGTCGAGGTTGTCACTCCGCAGTCGCCAAACTACAAGAAGAGCATCGAGCGGTGGTCGGATGCATCGGTAAAGGAAGCGGTAAGCACATCCGATCACGTGCCCGGCCATACCAGTAACAACAACACCAACAGGCAATCGTCGTCTACCCCACGACAGCAGAAGAAGTCTCGACGACACTGAAACTCGCCACCAAACACGGCATGCCGCTGGTCGTCAGCGGCGGGCAGCACTCGACCAGCGGCGACTCGTCCATCCAAGACGGCCTGGTCATCGACCTCGCCAAAATGCGCAAAACCACCGTCGACCCCGTCGCCAAGACCATCACGGCCGAGGGCGGCTGCAACTGGAAAGAGGTCGACGAGGCCGGCGCCCCGCACGGCCTGGCCACCGTCGGCGGCACCGTCAACCACACGGGCATCGGCGGGCTGACGCTGGGCGGCGGCTTCGGCTTCCTGTCGGGCCTGTACGGGCTTACCGTCGACAACCTGCTTTCTGTCGAATTCGTCCTTGCTGATGGTTCTATCGTCACGGCGTCCGAATCGTCGCACCCGGACCTCTTCTGGGCCGCGCGCGGCGCCGGCGCCAGCTTCGGCGTCGCGACGGCGTTTACCTACCGCGCGTACGCGATCGCGCACCCGGTCTTCATGGGCATGCTGGTGTGGCCGAAGACGTTTGCGCCGACGCTCGTCGACTTCGTGAACAGCACCTGCGTTGCTCCGGGAACGGACGGCAAGACGGTCATCCACGCCGCGCTGATGGCCCCGCCGGACCTGCCGCCGGGAGAGATTGCCGTCGGCGCCGTCGTGTTCCACTGCGGGCCCGAGGCCGAGGCGCGACGAGTCCTGGCGCCGCTGCTCGACGCGAACCCGCTGGTCAACACCACCGGCGAGATGCCGTACGCGGCCGTCAACGGCGTGCTGGCGGCGCTGGCGCCGCGTGGTGGGAGGAAGAGCATCAAGGGCGCGTCGTACCCGCGGCCGCTGAGCATTGACAAGTTCACGCGCACGATGGATGCGTTCCAGGCGTTTGTTCGGGCTGTGCCGAGTGCGTCGCGCAGCTTGGTCAACTTTGAGAATATGAATCCGGATAGGATCTGCGAGCGCGGGGTGGACGAGATGGCTATGCCGCACCGAAGTGGGAGGCTGCAGTGTGCTGTCATGTGTGTTTGGGAGAGCGAAGAGGATGATGCGGTTGTGAGGCAGTGGGGTCGCCAGATCGCGGCTATCATTAATGAGCCTGGCGAGGCTGATGAGGGGAAGGAGAATTTTGAATACGTCAATTATGATGGTAAGTGAAGGTAGTCTGATACATTCACTCATGTGCTAACTTTTCCAGGAATGGGCTCTGGTCCAGAGAAGGTATACGGTCCAAACTACAAGCGACTTACCCAGCTGAAGGCTAAATACGACCCCACCAACGTATTCAAGAAGAACGTCGAGATCAAGCCTGCGGTTTGAGGTGATTTTGCAGCCTTTGAGCATGCATAAAGGGTCCAATAAGCGGGAAGACCAAGCAAATCCATTTCGAGATGATATCATAGACTTGCTTTGGAACCTTTTCACGTCCCACATCTGGATTGGAGAATCCATACGGAAACTCTGTTCCGAATTGTTCTGTTGTGCCTGTAGTGATCCTTTCAGGGCTTAAACGGCGACACCGGCGTTAACGATGTGTAAATCCGCCTCCCTTCTCCCCGTCCCTACCAGTAAGCTGACCGGATCAATCCACCACCACGGATGTTAAGCTTCACCGGATGCACATGACGAGCGGGGACGGAAGGACCGTGAGATCCGTTAATTTACTAACTTGCTGCATCGGAGTTCTGACATTATCTCCGGGAGTGCATCCCGTACACCAACTCTTTATATCTACCTCCAACGAGCAGCACTGTTTCTCTCAACAACAGGCCCCAACCAATCTTCAAAGAAAAGAGAAAAGAGAAAAGAGAGAAATACCGCGTCATGGAGTCCCACCCACCCACCCACCGCGCCCTGATCCTCCCCTCCCGCTCCACCCCCCTCCACGTCACCACCACCCAACCCACGCCGCAACCAACCCCAGGCAGCGCCATCGTCCGCATCCTCGCCGCCGGCATCCTCAGCTACTCCGGCCAAATCTACAGCGGCGCCCGCGAGTACAGCTTCCCCACCCCGCTCGTCCCCGGCGCCAGCGCCATCGGTCGCGTCGCTGCTGTCGGGCCCGACGCCACATCCCTCACACCCGGCGCCCTCGTCCTGCTCGACGTGACTATCCGCGCGCGGGATGACCCGGATGCTATCATGTTGTCGGGTATTGTGGAAGGGTCGGCGCCGGGGCTGATGAGGGGGGTGTGGCGCGATTCGACGTACGCGGAGTTCGTAAGGATGCCGTTGGAGAATTGTTTCGTTGTGGACGAGGTGAGGCTGTGTGGGGCGCCGGGAGAGGGTGGTTTCGGGTATGAGGTCGAAGAGCTGCTGGCCGTGTCGACCATGGCGGTGGCGTTTGGCGGGCTGGACGACGTGCGCGTGCGGCCGGGCGAGACGGTCGTGGTGGCGCCGGCGACGGGGAAGTTTGGGGGCGCGGCGGTGAGGATGGCGCTCGCGATGGGGGCGAGGGTCGTGGCGATGGGGAGGAATGAGGGGCTGTTGGGGGAGTTGAGGGGGTTGGGTGGTGGGGGGAGGAGTAGGGTGGAGGTGGTGAGGATTACGGGGGATGTGGAGGCGGAGACGGAGGCGTTGAAGAGGCTGGGGCCGATCGATGTGTGGTTCGATATCTCGCCGCCGGTGGCGGCGCGGTCGAGTCATTTGAGGAGCGTGATGGGTGCGCTGAGGAGGGGTGGCAGGGTGAGCTTGATGGGCGGGGTGCCGGCGGACTTTTCGTTCAACTATCGCGGCTTGATGCGGCAGAATATCACCATCAAGGGGACTTGGATGTATACGAGGGAGCAGTATGTGAGACTGTTGCAGATGGTCACTGTGGGAATTTTGCCTCTGGGGAAGAAGAACGGATTGAACATCGTTGGCAAGTTTGGGCTTGAGCAGTGGAAGGAGGCGTTTGATGCAGCAGCTGAACGTTCGGGTCCGGGAGAATCTGTTGTTTTCGTGCCTTGAGGCTACCAGAGAGTGCAGTGCTACTTTTAACTTATAGGAACGAGACATTCATTATCTAATGAGAAGCGGAAATATACAGTCACTCTCGAAAGGCACCCGACAATGAATAGTAATTTCTTCAGCATCACCCGACGGCATATTATCCATTCATACGTCTAGCCACTTTTTCTGGCTGCACCTGACCAAATAGACTTCTCGAACTGTAGGTTTTCTTTTTTTTTTTGTGGAGGAGCTAACTATGGGATTTTCTCAAGGCTCATTCTCGCCTGCGTAGGGCCAATCATTGTAGTTCTCGTTCACATCCTGGTATGGTCCGTAGTAAACATGTCCCCCACGGTCATTTGTTGCAAATGGGATTTCCTTCTTAATCCTAGCGATAACGTCCTAGTGTTTTCATCATATTAGAAAAAAGAATTATCTGCTATTCGTGACAGGTAGAAACCTTACTGGGTTGTAGACGAAGGGCCGACCAAACGTGATCAAGTCGATCTTGCCTTCTTTCACAAGCGCATCAGCCTCGGGGACTGTATACTCATGATTGACCATGAGCATCGTCCGACTGCCTGGGTACTTGATCAAACCACCAAACCTGTGCAAAGGCTCGAATCCGCGTGGCAGCTCGTTTGCAGCAGACCTTGGTGTGTAGCTGTGGTTGTCTAAAGACATGAACAAGTTCTCATCCTTGCCGAGAGCGCAGCCGCGGCGTGAAAGGTTGATGTAGCCCAATTCTCGAGACACTAGTTGTTTGATCAGATAATCGTACGTCTCGCACAGCTCATCGTAGGACACTGCTGAATCGTTGGCGTCATCAGTCGGGCAAATCTTAATGCCGATGGCGCTGTGACCCCAGATTTCGCTTATGGCATCAACAACCTCCAATGCAAATCGGCATCGATTCTCAACTGAGCCTCCATAGGCGTCTGTACGCTTATTGGCATGCCTTTAATACTGTGGTGAGCCGCAGTCATGCGAGCAGCGAGGAGAATTCACTTACGAGCACAGGAAGTTGTGGATGAGGTAGCCTCTAATATAAAAAGTTAATAAGTCAATGCTCCTCCGGAACACAAGGAGTTTCACTTACCCTTGTGCAAGTATTTCGATTCCATCAAAACCAGCATCCTGAGCGAACCCTGCCGCTGCTTTAAACTGCTGGATAATAGTTTTGGGGTCTTTGATTTCAGTGATGTTTGTCGTATGACCCTTTATTTTGGTGAAGGCGTAACGTTAGACGGGGTCGTTTCGAGGTCTTTACCATCACACAGAAAACTCACCGGCGCGCCTTCCAAGAACCGGTATTTACCAGCAGCCGCTGGAACCTCGGACGGTGCTAGGACAGGATAATTATTTTCTTTGAGCATTGGCACTTGATCATGTTGGCAACGGCCTGTGAGGGTCGAATGAGCCGAGGAAAAGAATAGCATGGAAGGAACCACCGACCTGCATGCCACGCTTGAAAGAAAATCTTTCCACCTTCTTGGTGGACCGCGGTTGTTACCTTCTTCCAAGCTTGTGCATGGCTCTGATCCCACATCACAGGCGGATGTAGATACTCTGAACCGGTCGGGCAGATGAAAATTCCTTCTGAGACGATCAATCCAGCCCCATCCCGCGCTCTATCAGCGTAATGCTTCACAGCAGCGTCCGTAGGTTTGTTATCGTTAACACAGCGGTTCCGAGTCATAGCACCCATGCAGATCCGGTTGCGCAGTTCGATGGTGTGACCGAGAGTGACTGGCTGCAGTAAGCTCGACATTGTTGATAATAGGTGGGCGAGTAACAACGAAGTCGAAGAGATGAGGTTGATTGAAAGAAGTGACACCGCGAACACAACGATTCTTATACCCTCCATGCTGAGGCTGCTGTGAAGGATATCTTACTGTATTTCGGCTCCTTAGCGACAGCGACGTGTGCTTTCCATCACGAGAATTTGTCAGCGTCAGAGTTGGTAGGAGCACTTCAGCCAATAGAGACACCATAGCAAGATAGCCGCAAAATTGCAATCAGATCGAGGAAGCGGAACGTTATCCAAACACGGTAGAACAGACGCTAAATTTGTAATTCAAGCCACTAGGTAATTGCAATGAACACGGGGGTATACCCCACCAATCGGGATAAACCTACAATTAGTGCACGATCCATAGAAGAGTTTTACAAACGTAACCCACAGGATCGATCCTGAGAGCCCCACTTCTAGCTCCGTGTTTGGGAGTTGTTAGTGTGACATTGCTACGTACGGTGTAACTCGCTGAACTGGCGGATTGAGAAGCCTTCCTACTATGTACAAGAAGCACATTGAGTCGCAATACGTCGCGCTTCTATGTGCAAGTACGTTTTATGTGAAGGCTCTCTGTAGGTATATACCATAACGATGAGGCGTTTGAGCAATTTCTGTAAATAAGCGAAGCAATCGTTCGTTGGACTCTGTCATAGCAATTTTCAATATCAAATCAGCAGCTCTGCCGAGAAAATCATTATCAAGATCGTAGCCTTTAGCATGGCGGGTCTTCTGAACTGAAATGATAAGGAGTCCAAATATTTGGAAACTGGCTCATGACGTTGATGATAGCATTAGCGTATACTCGCTTCTCGTGTGCATGACTGGTGATTGTGAGGTCGATTGCGTGGCACCGTGTATATGGCTCTCAATCTCTTCCCCACACCTTCATGTGTAATGAAATTGAAGATGTTGTCATTCTAGAATGCAGAACTTCAATATTTGCTGTCTGCCTTCCATTGAAAGTACTTTCTACCCGACTGGTGTTTCGACCTCTGAAATCTGCCACGTATGCAACCCGTTCAATAAATTCCTCGTGCTAAGAGAGCCCATATAGTTTGATCTCTTAGTTTTCAACTGGAAAGGTCAAGGGGATGTCATCAGGGCTTGCACTGAGCATCTGCTGGAATAATGCAGTCGTGCTACTCCCGATTTCAGTCGTCCCTGGCGTCCAACCAAGCTTAACCGGAAAACGCTCGTTTCCTACACAACCTCGTTAATCCTCGATGTTCGAATTTTGTTAGATACGGAAGCATTATATGTGACTTACGGAAGAAGTATTCGAAAAACGTTCTGTTTGCGCCGGGCTGCTCCACGCTTCCCCATACAAGCATCATCATCAGGTTCTCACCCACGGCGATTTGGAAAACGTCTTTCGTCAGGGTGAAGTTCGGGTTGATCTTGCTCATCTCAAATGCGTGTCGCGCTCGCGCATCGGCGGTCTCGTTGACACCCAGGATTGATGCGTTCCCGAAGTAGCTGAGGAAATTGTCGAACGTCTCTGCATCAAATTTGTTGGAGGGATCGAAGTACGCGTCGCGGCGGGACAGGCTTCCATCGTGTTCAATGAGATTGTGAGTCTGTAGCATGTCGAGGTCGAACCACTTAATAGTTTTCCAATTGTTAACAGCAACCTTCTTCGACAGAAACACAAGTGCAATTGTAAAATTTCATGCTTGCACCAGATTGTGGTCCTCTCTCCGGTGAGTAGGGCAGTAGCACATAATATTGTACTTACAGTCGCATTGGGTGTTGGATTGGCCGTCAAGGCTGTATCAAAAGTACTTGAAGCCAAGTCTGGAGAAATGTTTATAGCGTCTTTAAAAGCCTTGACAACAATATCGCGGGTGATATTGCGACCGTTGTGGGGGAAAAATCCATGATTTGCCAGTGTGTTGAGCATGGGACATGGAGCACGAACTGATGGTGTTTTAGTAAACGAATCTTAGGCTGTAAAAGAGACGGCTGTACCATCTTGCTCCCCAGGGGGGCTCCAGGCGAAGTGATTCGGTTTCAGTGTGCTGTTTGTAGTGCCATGAGTTCTTTCTGGCTGATGGTGATCGGCCAGAACCCTGTCACCGTACGGAGAGAGGTGAGGGAAGCCCACAGCAGACTGTACAAGTCCAAAGCAGAGGGAGAGGGAGAAACGCATGTCGTACTTCGTAGTGTGGGTTTGGATCAAAAATTCGTGCAGGTCAATGTAGATGGGGATAGAAAGATCAGGAAGTATCAGGATGAGAGTGTGTTGTCTGATCCATTTGAGAGCTGGAAGACAGCTTTTATAGAAGTTTTAGCAGCCCCCCCACTCGTCAGCGCGTCTTTAGATCTTTCTTCCACCCAAGCAGTCACCAGGAGACCATGTCAACGAAATGTCACTCCAGCCTTTGCGGTACAGTGGCCAAAGACCGTGTTTGCAAGGCGCTCCATGCGTGAAACAGGGCTGTGTCTGTGGTTCGAGCGGGGCGAAGTTGCTGTTGGTCACTTAGTAAAAGCATTGTGTTCATTGGTAGTTCATGGATGTGAGGTGGAGTCAACACTTGCTTTGTAAAAGACAATGCGTCGAATTGAGTAGAAAGGTTGTCCATCTGTTGCTCTAGGCATGAGCCAAGAGGTTGATCGAGGACAGCAATGCGCGTCAAGACTACTGCGCCCCTTAGGCCTGTCTTGGTAATACACTCGGGTTCGTTGACGGATTCGTTTCGCATAGCTCGCATTCTCATTGAAATACTGTTGATTGGCGGGTTCCCGAAGCTTGGACCCGCCATACATGTTCTTGAGTCAATCATCACGTAGCACATCTAAGCAAGGTAGACAAAGGGCAGTTTGTCCATTTTCTTCATTCTGAGAAATGGAGACAATGAATTCTGTAGAGTATATTTTCATAAAAATGTGCGAATTTAGCTCAATGACACGCGAGATATCCTCAGACGGCAGGAAGAAGAATATGCTTTGGTATAGTAAAATGGAGCTATCCCTAAAAAATGGTATACTCTAGACCGCTATATACTATTATTCTCCACAATTTCTAAGATAATGATCCAAGGGGCTCAGGTTCTGGGCAGTCCTGATTGTAATCTCGAGTGAAACCTTCAGCCTCTCCAAACTTACCTGAGCGGTGGACTTCAGACTGCACAATCTGGTGAAGGTGGCCGTCCATTGGCTCGAATTGTTGCCGACAATGCCGGTTGGCGTGCGCGTGCCGCGGATCAGCATGGGATGTGTACGAGCAGAAAATAGTCTGAATCGTAGCTGACCTTTTGGTTATTAAGGTTTTTGTTAGTAGTGAAGTGGGAGACAAAGCTGAGCGGCACAGACATAATTTCAAATATATTAAACGGCACCTTCATTATTCGGCTGAGTTAGGACTCCAGGATTGAAAACAAGCAATGGAATGGATTCTCGTAGACTACTAGCATAGCATGGGCTGCGTCATAAATACCTTCTGGCTATGAAACCATCAGTCCACCCCATACTTTCAAACCTTTCGTCCTTCCACCCCCTTTTACCAGTACTACCAATCACGACGACAGCGTACTATGAACCAATATAGGATTGATGTTCCACTGTAGTTGATGCACTACTGCTGGTCGGCACCGAACAGAGCTTCTTCCAGGGTGCTGACAGCCTCACGCTTATCATTGCTGCCACAGCGGACGTGAGGGTTGTCGCAAAGGATGCAACAACGTTTGGTAAGCCCGGACGGTGCGGCCTCTTCACGCTTGACAGGTCCAAACAGAGCATCATCCAGGCTGTTCACAGGCTCACGCTTGTCCTTCCCGCCGCATCGGGCATAGGGGTTGTCGCAAAGGATACAGCAGCGCTTGGTAGGCCAGGATGGCGGGGCCTCGTTACGCTTGCACAGGAGATCGCGGTTGTCGCAATTGATGCAGCAGCGTTTGGTGGGCCCGAACAGGGCGTCTTCTTCGCTTTCGACGGCTTCGCGCTTGTCGTTCGAGCCGCAACGGGCGTAGGGGTTGTCGCAGAGGATGCAGCAACGCTTGCTCAGCCAGAAAAGCTATTTCCCGGTGTTAGCGATCCATTCCTGAAACGACCTCGGTGGTGTGCAGCCGGGCGCTGGTTGAGAGATGAGACATTCTGAACACCGAATATCCCTTCGGATCTGCCCCAAGCGGGATCGTTTCAAGAAGAATTGATCTTACATCGTTGCTAACGTTCCGAGACTGAGGCTCGACGGGAGAGGCCTGGCCGAGTATAGCGGCCAGAAGAAGGCACGCGCCCATAATAGAGAAGCGCATAGTTTCGAATATGATACTGGCTTGACCGGGAAGTGAAAAAAAGTCAAGTGAGTAGTTCGTAGTGCAATCGAATATACCAACAACGGGCTTGCCATTTTTAAGTGATACATCATTCTACCGATATCGGCAACATCATCTGTCCCATCTTAGTTCGGGCATTTCGGAGGAATGATGTTGAGTGTTTGGAGGGCCTGAGGGCGCTCTTTTGAGAATCGATGGAGCCTTCATGGCCTGCGCTTGACGACTTCATAAATAAATTACATTTGTGGGTACTTGGAGTGAGTCTGATTGGCCGACATGCTGACGTATAAGAAACTACAGTATTTTGAGAGGACGACTACTCTGAACTCCACATCAATGGTCTGTGCCACCCCATAATTATATTTCCCTGGATATCTCCGTATAGGCAAGCGAACCCGCATGCGACATCGGCAGTATGACGCGTTATGAGCCGAACCTGCAGTAGACAAAACAGAAACAGACCGTAGGATGGACGTGAATCAACACAGGGGCTCTGGAAACACGGTTCATAAACGGCAATAGTTTGGTCCGTGATGAGTTATCCAGTTGCCTACAGGATGTAATAGCGTAGATGGTGACTGAAAGGCTGCGGCATCGACTGTCATAGTGTATGTTTGCTTCGGACGTATGTATTGCGGCAGGCGATACTCTGCGGCGTTGGTCGATTAAGGTCGATCACAGACCGGAATTCTCTGCTTACTTCCAGGAACGAGGCCTGCACCGACGGCTGTACGTAGTATCTGTATGCGAAGGTACGAGCCGATGAGCGGAGACGGCCCGAAGATGTCAGAGGCCAAGGCATATTCCACCAGGATTAGGGGAATTTGATTGGTGCCAGGTAATGGAATTGGTTGCTTACACCAAAATAAGCCTTGCACAAGCATTGCTTGGACCAGCATAAGATTTGATGGTTAGTGGGGAATAGCGAGAAGGGGACACTAGTCCGTAAAGCGGAGCCCCTCGGGGTGACCAGTAGCTGATCGGTAGGTGATCTGGTGGTTGAGCTGCGGCAAGCTGATGCTCGCAATTGAGGTACACATTGTGCGCGAAGACAGCCAGCAACAGTAGCTTTGTGATTGAATTGAAGTTTGAATATGCATTATTTTTCTGAGTGGAAAATAAAGAATGGACCACAATCTTCTGCCGTATATTGAGCAGCTCATGGATAGTGTAGTATCGGCAGCACTGGTGTATGCTTGGAGCGGGATGTGTCGGATAGCTGCTGGCGTTTGTGGGATGGAGCATGGATTGTTGCGAGTGGTGGAAATTGCGACAAGGGTGTACATGAATGCAACATTGAAAATGGATAGTTGACGCGTCTATGAGCATCTGGGAATAAAATTATCCAGACATCAGAAATCGTATCGAAGAAGCCGTCATCGGCGCGCTGTGAGGCATTTGGGCAGGCGCGGCTGTGGGTGCACAGGCGGTGAGCAATCAGCAATCCACGGAACTCGACGGGGTTGTGAGCTGTCAATGGCATGAATCACTGCTGATATGGTGAGGAAAGTAGTGTGTGGAAACTCGCGACGACCTCAAAGACTGGGGCTCGGGAAATCGGACGCCCGAGTGGCCGAGGGCCGGTGAGGTTGCAGTGTCACAGTACCCCACCCTCCGCAATTTGCAGTCTGCACCATGCTCTCTCCGCACCAGTCCATCCTCGAGCCTTGAAGCGTCGCTCTGGCTGTGTTGAGAAGATGCTCAAGCGCCTGCACTTGCTATAGCCGCTTCGCTCGCACACTCTGCCCATCCCCGCCATCGAGAAGTCGACCGACCGTACTCCTGCTACCACCGCCTGCTTGGATCGCCGAGACCGTCCGTATCGTCCGAGTCTGAATCCATCTCGCCCTTCGCCTTCGTCGCCGCCATGGAGTATTACATAGACAAATACAGTGGGATGGCTGGAATTGTGTCTGAGAGCTGATGCCGGTGAATGATGTCCTCTCATGGAAGGCGGCCGATACGGGCGGAAAAGGGCTGGGCAAGACGGCGTCGCTGTTTCGTACCTCGTTAGCTAGGGACGATGCCAATTGAAGCTTCCTGGCGCGCTCGTGAGGTCTGTTACGAAGGTGGTATGGAACCGAGTGTGCAACCCTCCGGCGATGAGATTGGTGTACCAACCTACTACCCTAAAGCGAAATCCAAGTCTTGTACCGCAGTCGCTTCTTGATTCTGAACCCATAATTACCGCTTCCCCAACGAAGTATAACCCTTCCGCGGGAATCTTCAAACCGACCACATCAAGGAACGAATGGTATACTCCGAGCTTGAACTGCCATATGCCAGCTTCTCAGTTTATTCCGCGATTCCGAGCGAACGCACCAAGAAGGTATCCAACTAAAACCAACAAGCTCATCAACTTTCCGTCCTCTCTTCCACACTCACCACAACCTCATCCACCTCCCCCCTCTTCGCCCTCGCCTCCCTCCCATTCACCTCATCCGTCCCCACCACCCGCTCAAGCGCCTCCCCCTCGCCCCTACATATCCCGCTCTCAACATGCCTCCGCACCAACCTCCCCCTCGCCACCCCCTCCTCGCACTCCACCCACCACCGCTCGTCCATCACCGCCGCCGCCCCGCGCCACGGCTCCTCGTCCATGCTCAAGTAGTTCCCCTCGAACACCACGACCGGCACGTCCGCCCCGATCGCGATGTCGTCCGCCACCGGATCCTTGATCGCGTGGTCGAAACTGGGCGCGAATAG
Source organism: Lasiodiplodia sp. KE8368 (assembly GCA_023087525.1). Taxonomy (NCBI): domain Eukaryota; kingdom Fungi; phylum Ascomycota; class Dothideomycetes; order Botryosphaeriales; family Botryosphaeriaceae; genus Lasiodiplodia; species Lasiodiplodia sp. KE8368. The sequence goes on from JAJMYN010000021.1 coordinate 303,640, forward strand.
CGGTGGCGAGCAGGAGGAGGAGGACGACGACGACGATTGCTGCTGCTGCGCGCGGCACGCCCGCACCAGCGCCGCGAACGCTGCGCCGTCGAATGTCCATGGCGCGCCGCGTTGGTAGTGCGCGTGAGCCGGGTCCGGCATGCGGGAGAGGGCGGAGCGCGGGAGGTGGAAGCCGTCCATGGGGACGAGGACGGCGAAGGGGGAAGAAGGGGGAGGGGGAGGCTGGTGTTTATCTTCATTGTTCGTGGGCGGCGTTGATGTTGCGGGGGAGGAGGAGGTGGTGGTAGTGGAGGAGTTGCGGCCGGAGAAAGATGCGCTGTGTTCTTCGTTGAGGCGGGCGACGACGCGGGCGGCGAGAGTGGATTTGCCAGAGCCCGGGATGCCGGAGATGGCGATGAGGAGGCGATGGTTGGGAGAAGGTAAAGAGGAAGAGGAGGAGGAGGCCAGGGCGGCCTGTTTCGCTGTGTTCCGGACGAAAGAGGTCCGCTTGTGAGCGAGGTGCTGATGGTGATGGCGGGCGCTGTATAGAGATCTGGCTTACCTAGAGCCTTCTGTACCAGGTATTCTACCTGCTCGTCCATTTTGTTTGCTCCCACCGGATTGGACATTTGTGTTTCTACGGACAGGCTTGCAATTTAATGACTACGCTCTATGGATCTTGGGAATGCTTCTCGGTCATTGCCCAAGCCGACAATGTGGAACATCAATAGAGCGAAAGAAATGCTGATTCTGGGCGGGCACGATGCCGCCGACCGGTGGCGGGAATGACGGGCCGCTGGCTTGGTCGAAGTCGCGCTATTCAAGTTTGGCAAGCGGGCGATCAGCCAGCGGAAGAGGCGGCCCGCCATGATCGTCATCGAGCAAGGCGGCACCAACCCGCCATAGAGATCTTTTTTTTCATGAAGCTTGAATATGGGGAGCGCATCTACATTCCGCAACAAGAAAGCGGGGCCACGATGGGGTGTATTACTGATAGCGGACATGCTTGCCGCCAGGCGGGGTCGATGACAGCTGATTGAAAAGAATATAAGACACTGAATGTTAAGATAGTGTTCGACAGACTTTATCAAAGTCAAAGCACTGAGTTTTCCAGGTCAATATTGTTTCCAAAGCCTTCGGTTCAGAACAATGACCCAACAAACCAAGCCCCTCTCCGGCAAACTTGCCATTGTCACCGGCGGTTCCAGAGGTCCGTCCGTCATTCTTCCCCCAGACACACATCCTCCCTAACCACCTCCTCAGGCATCGGTGCAGCCATCGCAAGCGACCTCGCCTCCAAAGGCGCCAACCTCCTCCTCTGCTACACCTCCGAGTCCTCCACGCCGCTCGCCACCTCCCTCTGCCTCTCCCTCACCAAAAAACACAAAATCCGCTGCCACTCCGTCCGCGCCGACCTCAGCACGCCCGCCGCCGGTGCCGAGACTATCATCGCCGCCGCCCAGCACCACTTCGCTGTCGACGGCCAACCCCTGACCATCAACATCCTGGTCAACAACGCCGGCATCGGCGGCAACTACGTGCTGGGCTCCGTGCCCGAAGCAGCCTTCCACGCGCAGTACGCAGTCAACGTGCTGGCGCCGCTGCTGGTGACGCAAGCCTGCGCGCCGTTCCTGCCACGCAACCGCTCCGGCCGCGTCGTCAACCTGTCGTCCGTGTCGTCGTCGCTCGGCTTCGTCGGGCAGACCATCTACGGCGGGACCAAGGCCGCCCTCGAGGCCATGACGCGCACGTGGGCGCGCGAGCTCGCCGAATACGCGACGGTGAACGCCGTCAACCCGGGCCCCGTCGAGGGCGATATGTATTACGCAGCGGGCGAGACGTTCTGGAGGCAGATGGAGAGTTGGCAGGTCAATGCGCCGCTGTCGGTGATTAGGGAGGGGGTGGATGATGAGAAGCTGGTAAAGTTGAGTAAGGAGAAGATGGGTGGGAGGAGGCCGGCGTATGCGGCGGAGGTGGCGAAGGTGGTGGGGATGTTGTGTACGGAGGATGCGGCGTGGTGCACTGGCAGCGTCGTTTGTGCTAATGGAGGTTTCCGCTTTACTGTCTAGACGCTCAGCTCATGGTTTTGATGAACACAATGCAAGTCGAGTTATTGGCTATAGACAAGAAATTCCATTTTCACAGCGAGGTGAATTGTCCAAACATTGCCGTCTTCTCTTTCATCAGCTTTAAGATGGAAAGAATGGACTCGATGCATGAACCAGGAAATGCCCAACGTTGGACCATTTTGATTGCACTTTCCTGAGCCTTGTCAAGGTTGTGAACGAGGTGTCTCAGTGATGGATTGAGAAATGCGATTGTGAGGATTGCGGTTGAGGCGAACACTCTGTTTGAAGTACATCAGATCAGTGACTTTTGTGACGGTAGGTAGACTGGTAGCCAGTGTATGTTCTCATAGGGCAGACGGCTTGTGAATATATGTACTGGATGGGCAACGAATATACGTACGATTGTATGTCGATTTCAGTTGAGGCGGATGGTCTCTCCAGCACAACCTCCGCAAAGTCCACATATGCCCGACTACTGCTGATACACTTCTCGCAGCAATCTGCAACAAATTCATCCAGCTCTGCTCGTGATTTGAGGCCGATGGCATAAAAGACGAATGGTCGGAATATGATCTCGCGTGCAGAATGATACCGGCAAAGGATTGCGGCCTCGATTCGGTTTCTCGGCAAAGCTGCTCCCTTATCTGGCTTGATCTCTGGGGGCAGAAGATTGAACCAAGACTCCAACTGCCTGCTAAGCTCTGCAGATACTTTCAGAGTTCGATTCAATGGCTGAAAGGAGCCCCCATCATGTTGTATGCGGTCGTCCCCCGGAGACAGAGAGGCTTGAGGGGATTCATCCCAATCTGCCGCGTACATTGCATGGTGAACTCTATTTAGCAATTTTCGAATTGAGAGCTCGGAGAGCCAAGCGAGTATCGCATAGTCAGGAGAATCGCCACAGGAAGGAAAGGGCATGGTGTCGACGATCTCTTCGATACCACTGCGAGGGAGATGATGCTCGGCAAGTAGGTCGCTGGGTGAAATTTGTCAGCTAAGCTGTAGAGACACTACATGTTCAGACACGAACCATTCCAGATCAAAAATGCACCAAGCTATGCGCAGAATCTGTTGACCTTCCGGACCATCAGTAGCGGGAGCTTTAAGCCTACAACAATCAGATAAGCTGGCTACTGAATCGGGCCATTTACTTACTGCATGAGTAATTGCTGTAGGCTTGTTGAGGCTGAATGCACAAGCTTCGAGGCTTGTAGAGGTCTAGCCAGAACTGCAAAATACAGAGCACATAAATAAAGACCTTGGGGGAGATATATACTGTTGTCGAATGAGTCGTAAAAGTGACTTCGTAGGATTTGCCATGCAACAGTCAGATACTGACTTCCAGGTATCCAGTTGCCATGGTCATCCCGAATATCCAGCGGGGTTGAGACAGCTTCAGCTAGTGCCAACACAGTTAAAGAAAGGGCAGTCTCTAAGTTGAACTGTAGTCCCTGATCTAATACGGACTGATACAGCAGCAGGAAGCTTTCATGATTAAGCACAGGGTGTTGGGGATTGACTTCAGAGAAGTAAACTTCAACCAGCTCATCAGCTCGTACCCGGTCAAGCTGGGGAAACTGCAATGGTCCGGGTAAAACCGGGCTCAGCAGAATCTCCCGCGGCAGTTGTCGTTGAGACTCAACTCGGCGGAAAAGATCATTGGGGAAATGACCAAGGAACCCCCGCATTTGAGGAGAAGTGAGTAGGCTTCCAATTGTTGTCGCGTGGCCAATTGGAATGGTCATCGCCGGTATACCTTGCTCTGAAGTGAGAGAGAGGACAGCCGGGGAGTAGCTATTGCGACCATAAGAATTGCCATTCTGTGGAGAGGCTTGAAGAAAAGCGGCTGCAGTAACGTGATTGTAGGGTTGAGGGGTCTGCACGCTAAAAGCATCGCCAGATGATTGGGCCGAGTATGGGGAGGGTGCAGGCAAAGGCGGTGGAGCGGCAAGCTGGGACTTGATAGAAGCAATAGCCTCCGAGTTTTCTTTGATGAGAGTCTCAAGATCGCCGAGGCGGTTCAAATATTCCTGGCCGCTGAAGCTTTCAGATCTGTATGAGTGTAAAGCAGTCAGATATGAGCCAAAACACTTGCAGTAGGGTCAATACTTTCGTGTCTCTGGATCGCTGTACGCACAATCGATATTGGCCTCGTCGCACAGAGTACAGACAGGCTTCCTGCCATCACAACGCCGCTTCCTGCATTGTACAATGAGCATCCGTCAACGCCGAAATAGCGCCGTGGGTCATGGCAGCCGAACCTTCTTCGGCAATAATTGCACGCGACGGCGGCACGCTTCCGCGAGTTGTCCTGCTCGGGGGCGGGTGATTCCATGGATGACGATTGAGAGACCGCACGGTCATTGGAAGGCGGAAAGACGGACTGTTGTCACAGATCGAAACCTAGGCAAAGGCGGAAGAGAGATCCGCCGGGTTATCAGAGCGGGGTCTCTTGCCGCCGACGTCACGCGGCCAACGGCAAGCAAGCGGCGGGTTGAGCGGCCCGCCGTAGGAAGTAGAGCGGCCCCATCCGGCCACCCATCAGTCCTTACAACCAAGGACGCATGAACAGCTGACTAGCAGGTGGTCTCCAATATAGCAAGCACCGGCAATTTTCATAGACGATCCGGTTTCATGTTCGCACTAGCCAGCCTCGCGGCAACCACTCTCTTCACGTGGATCGACACCCCGCACCAGCCCCACACACTCTACTGGTCTTTCGACAGTAGCACGTAGCCCGCCTAACTCAGAATCCGCAGTTGTACCGCACTCATCATCCTAGCCAACATCCCGTAGCAGGAAACCCCCGCATCTCTCTTTTCTAAGATCATTCTGCTTTTGCCTCCTTCTCCAGTCTTCTCCAACTCTTCGGGTATTCTTTTGCAATTCTGAACTCCTCTGCATCAGCCTGCACCCTCTTCACCAGTCTTTCTCGCCAACCTCCTTTGGTATCATCAACCCATTCCGGAACATCTCCATAAGTCCAAGACAAAAATCCCTCTGCTCTGGCTCCATCCGGTGCCTCCAGCAGGCCAATGGCCAGGTCCGCAATCTGCGGTCTATCGTCGCAAATGTAGAAAGCGGATGTGGAGCAAGTCTTGCAGAAATACCGGTGTACACCTGGCGACGATTGATAGTAGGCCAGTGTTCCAACTGCGGGGTCACCCGCATCCACTGCTGCCTTGAGCTCTTCCATTGCCCTTGGGAATGCACCGCCATCCGCCTGAGATATGTTGGACAAGTCTACAAACGTCCAATTGACGATCTCGTTTCCGAAGTGTAGACGGCAAGAGTCGCACACGTCGAAACTGGCAAGCTGCTTGTGTGTCCTTGGGTCGATGTACCATGGAATCTCCTCTCTCTTTTTGCTGGCATAATCTCCACGATGCATGAGCAGATTGATCCCTTTGCAGTGACACCAGACAGGAAGAGATTTTTGTTCTTGCTTTCCTTCGACTATCGTTGAGTTTGCTTTCTTGGGCCAGTCCCACGGGAGCTCTTCAAAACGCTCTCGGTGCCGCGGAATCTCTTTGCCATCGGCGTTTGGCTTTCTGAGCCAGACGGAAGCACCGCCGTCAATAGTGTCCTCGACCCAGATGTGCCTGGCGAGTTTGACGAGGTCGATATTGATATTCTGCAGTGGTCCCGAAAAGGTGCCCAGCTTGCTGGGGAACTTTTGCGGCTCGTAAAACATCAGAGTTGAGCACGTGCCGCAGAATCGATACGTGATGTTGTCGGAAAATTGATAGCTCTTGAGTCCGCTGATGTCGACGTCCTCGCGCGGTTGAGGCCATGTCGTTTCAACTACGTATAGGGCGCCGGTGGAATGGCGGCAGGAATCGCAGTGGCAGACATTGGCTTCCAGCGGGAGCTTCGACGTGGAGATCTCGGTGCTGAACGTGTGTGCTTTACACAGGCATTCAGCCGTGATTACGACGGTATTTGGTTGAGGGTCCATGGCGTTTAAAGTGACAACCCGCTTCACAGAGAACTATACCAGACGGCTCGATGACGCGATGAGAGGGAGGTACCTGCCTGGGAAAATAAAGAGATGAAAGGGTTTAGTGTTCTGCGAAACTTCCCCGCAGCTTTATCTTACCCCTCGATTTCCTGGTCTGTGCGGGCGGCAAGATAAGTATCTTACACCAATGAGCGCCAACTTACACCAGCATCATACCCGCCGAGTCACCAGAGCGAGGTTTCTTGCCGCCGACGTCACTCGGACGTACTATAAACAAGCCGCAGGTTAACGAGCAGCCCACCGCAACAGAACAACTACGCCCGGCCCCCAATCAACCCTTACCACAATAGTACGCTGAATGATCAACAGATGGTCTTCGATACAGCGAATACCGGCCATTTAAATAGGCATGATCTCTTTCTCGTCTCAATGTGAAAGGCTGACCTTCGCTATAAAACTAAAATTCTACCAGGCCGTGTGTCCACCGTCGACTCTCAAGTCGGCCCCAGTCACGAAGCTGCTCGCATCGCTCAGCAAAAACATGATGGGTCCACGGTGTTCGTCCGCAGTGCTCAGCCTCATCATCATGTTGTCATTGCACCATTGCCGGTCCATGGCCTCGTCTTGCAGCGTCCCAGATGTCATGCGTGTCCTGATATACCCAGGCGACACCGTGTTGACCCGAATGAGGGGGTAGTTCTTGTTGCTGCCCCATTCTGCTGCGAGCGATCGTGCGAGTTGCACTACCGCTGACTTCGACGAGTTATATGCCGCTGTGTCGACTCCCTGCCTTGAGATCAGTGGCGCTCTTGGGTCAGTCTACGAGTCGGCCTACCTTGTTGCTGCCATGTGCACTCATGCTTGCCACAAGAACCATGCTTCCGACTACCTTTTGCCGCTGGAATTCGCGTGCTGCTTCCTGTGCACACATGAAAGTACCAGTGAAGTTGACATCCATGATGCGCTTCACAGAATCAATAGCCCATTCGGTGGCTGGGCCGTCGCCACTGATGCCTGCACAAGTCACCAGACCTCGCAGTGGAAACCTCGTCGAAGACAGTGCCGTTCTGAAAACCCGGCGTACATCGGGCTCGTTGGTGATGTCGCAACTGTAGTACCATGCCTTGGTCTCATGCAGCTCGGCTGCTTTCAGCACTCTCTCTGCCTCGCTTCCATGTTAGCTGTGCTTAATTCCGAGAGAATCCAGTATCATGACTGACCCCATGGCTCGGCAAGAGCATGATCTGCGCGATCCACACAAATGACATCACCCCCGGTCTCGAGAACGGATCTCGCAACTTCCAAGCCAACAGCACCACCTCCGCCAGTGACTCCTGATGGTTAGCAGCTTTTCTATTATCCGCGCGTTGAAACCCACCAAGTATCGTTCTCCCATCGAGCCTGAAGAGATCTCCAATGGATTTCTCTGGCGCGCTCAAAGCCGGCTTCGCCTCTCGTGTTAATGACGACATGACAACGACTTCTTGTTCTTGCAGATGGTACTTAGAAAAGTTGTTATGATACTTTGAGAGCTCTGCTGGGCTTCACGGGTGCCCTGAGGTCTTATGTTGACAAAGTCTTCTCGCGTGTTTGTTGCAGTGCGAGACGTAGATTGTGGAGACAAGGGCGCGGGACATATTCCGCCGCTAGTGACCAGCACGAACGCAGCAACGCCAAATATGAACAAGTGGCGGCTCTGGCGGCCCGCCCTTTCATGGCCTATGCTCCTCGATAGCTTCACTACACTACGCAGCGTCAGAAGCGGAATAAAACTCCTACACGGCTTTAATCAGGCGGGGTTTGATCTGGGGTAAAGACGGGATAACGCGGGGAAGTTGAGGCGCCGGTAACGAAATACATCACAACTTCAAAGCCCGAGACCGGTTCGTCATGACAGCCGGGGTCTATCGCGTGGTATAAATCATTTTGCTCTCGACGACATGTCAATCCATCCTCCTCACCTTGCACAAGTCTTACTATTTTCACTTGAATCTGAATCCATACAAGATTCCTCGCGCAATGTCTTCACCGGCCGAACACAACATCGGGCGGGTTTCGTCCAGGCCCGATGAGAATTCAGCGGCAGCAATGGCTGGGGAACGCATAAAGGCCTCTGAGGCTGCAGAAAGAGAGACAACCATGTCTCTTTGGATGGGTTTGAAGCTTTACCCCAAGGCTGTTGCGTTCTCAGCCGCCATCTCTGCCTGCATAATCATGGAAGGCTACGACGTCAACCTTTTGCAGGGTCTCTTCGCTTTCGCGCCTTTCCAGAGGAGATACGGCCGCAAGCAAGCCGATGGCTCATATCAGCTGTCAGCAGCCTGGCAGGCTGGCCTAGCCAACGGAGCAGCAGTAGGAGAGATCCTGGGTCTCTTCCTCAACGGGTTCATCTCGGAGCGCATCGGATATCGGAGAACTCTTCTGTGTTCGCTTGCCGTTCTCACAGGCTTCATATTCATACTCTTTTTCGCACCAAGCGTCGAGGTCCTTCAAGTGGGAGAAATCCTCTGCGGTATTCCCTGGGGCGTTTTCCAGACTCTGACCACCGTCTACGCATCCGAGGTCTGCCCCGTCACCCTGCGCGCATACCTGACGACCTACGTCAACCTATGCTGGGTGATCGGGACGCTGCTCGGCCAAGGCATCCTCCGCGCCTGTCTCGAGAGCAGCAGCAACTCAGAATGGGCCTACCGCATCCCCTTCGCCATCCAATGGGCGTGGCCCGTCCCCATCGCCCTCGCCGTCCTCTTCGCCCCCGAGTCGCCGTGGTGGCTCATCCGCCAGAACCGCCTCGACGACGCCCGCACCGCGCTGTCCCGCCTCACCTCCGCCAAAGCCGACCCGGATTTCGACGTCGACGCCACCGTCGCCATGATGCACCAGACGCACCTCCTCGAGCAACAACAACAAAAGCACATCGCCGGCAGCAGCAGCAGCAGCTACGCCGACTGCTTCCGCGGCACCGACCTGCGCCGCACCGAGATCACATGCGCGGTGTGGGCGATCCAGAACCTGTCCGGGTCCGGCTTCATGGGGTACAGCACGTACTTCTTCCAGCAGGCGGGGCTGGACGGCGCGCAGTCGTTCAACGTCGCCATGGGCCAGTACGCGCTCGGCGCCGTGGGGACGCTGCTCTCGTGGGGCCTCATGGCGCGCGTCGGCCGCCGCGACCTCTACCTGTACGGCCTCGTGGCGCAGCTGGCCATCCTGCTCGCTACGGGGTGTCTGGGCGTTGTGTCGGACGACGGCGGCGCGCATCCCGGCGTCGCGTGGGGCGTTGCGGCGCTCATGGTGCTGTATACGTTCGTGTACGATATGACTGTGGGCCCGGTGTGCTACGCCCTTGTGCCGGAGATGCCGGCCAGTCGCCTCCGTACGAGGACGGTTGTGCTGGGGAGGAACTTGTATAATGTCATCAACATCGTCATGAATGTCATCATACCGTACATGCTGAATCCGTCGGCGTGGAATTGGAAGGCGAAGGCGGGCTTCTTTTACGCTGGGTTGTGTGCGCTCTGCCTCGTTTGGACCTTCTTCCGGCTTCCTGAACCGAAGGGGAGGACGTACGCGGAGTTGGATATCCTCTTCAAGCAGGGGGTGCCGGCGAGAAAATTCAGAGAGACAGTTGTGGATGCATTCGGTACGCAGGATGTGGCATTTCAGGTGAAAGCCGGGAAGCATGATCAGGAAGTGGTGAGCCATGTAGAGAGAGTGGAGTAGGTAGACCAATTTTTGACACTATGATTATTCTTATTATGAGCTTTATCCTCCATCCACAATCCTTCCTGCCGTAATTTACGTGTAAGTTCTCACCGGCAACTCTGAAAGCTCGTGCGATGATCTTTTCCGGTGGCCTCCTGGCAATTCTATCCTTTCATGCATCGGATCAGCCTCCAAGAGACCTGCTCCGCTTTGGTGATCCCCTGAAACCACCCCTGCTCCTTCCGCCGAATTCGGGTCTACAGTTACGCCTTGTCGCTGTAATACACGCCGCTCTCTCCGTTCCCGCCGCCACAGCCATAACGCCGTAGCCAGCCCGACGAGAGCGGCCAATAGCACTCCACCTAGCACACCGCCCACAACTACCGCCGTTTTGGAATCTGTGTTGCTGTTGGCATTGGTTGTATTGCCGCCTGTTGCTGAACCGTTGCTGACTGCCCTAATCGCGTCGATCATCGAGGATGTAATGTTTCCTATCTTTGAAGTAGCCACCAGCTGTGCGCTGTTGTCATCGCAACAGTTGGTATTGGATCCGGCTGGGCGACAGCACCACTTGCCGCGAACGCAGCGAAAGACTTCGGCGGCTTTCACCGTAGAGTTGTTGTGAACTGGCGATGAAAATGAATTAGCATTCTGCTTTACTTCTATTCTCGGACAACCAAAACATATCTCGGCATAAAAGAAAATGGCCATGTTACGGTTCATGCACGCCTTTGGACAAGCATCGTCTGCTCCTTGAATGTCGGTGCAGCCATTTTCGAAGATGGCGCCCATATCTCTGGCTGCAGTCGCAAGGCAAAGCCCACTCTCCAGGCAAATGTCCGGGAATTTCTTCTTTATGGCGCAACATGCCGAATGAGCGGTGCTGTTCGTCTTGTTGCACCTCTGATATGTATCGTCCGGTTCGCCCGCGATATTGTAGCAAGGGCTCATTGTTGGATCATCTATAGCGCGAGAATTAATATGTGTAAGGAGGAGCCATCCATCGGAACAGACGCAGGGGTGAAAAGGAAGAAGTGAAAAAATGGAGGACAATATTCAGCTTAAAAGAATGTGGATGCACGAGTATATATCCCGCTTACAGCCGTCCCAAACTCTAGGCAGCCTGATGGCACATGTGCACTCAGCAGCTTTCCGCAGCTTTGTTTCAATGTTACCCAGAAAGGTGTTCAGCTGTCTCTTCTTGGTTAGTACAGTAACACTAAGAGTACTGATGATGTCGACGCATTTACATCTCAGCCTATGGAGAGCGCTCGGCCGACTCATATTTGGTCCGATAGGCGAGCATTCGGTTTAGTACTACCCGGCTACACCTTCTTCAGGCGTGGAATGCAGCCAAAGATAATGTGTGGGCGCCAGATCAGGGATCCAATCGCACCAGTATTTTGCCTCGTGTAACTTCATATCACTTTCGCGGCGCGGCAAGGGCATAGTACGGAGGGGTGCTGCAGCCGATGACTAGCGCGAAAAATAGCAGGATCCGCAAGGGTAACTATGCCTCATCTTATCTTTTCAAAAAAAAAAAAAAAGAAAAAACGTATGGGTAGTTGAAGCTATCGTCCGGATGAGAATGTCCCTTTAAAAATTCTACATATACGTCCGGACGATAGCTTCAACTACCCACATATGTTTTTTTTTTCTAAGGTAAAGCTGGGGCATAGTTGCGGTATGTTCTAGAGATCTGCTATTCTTCGCGCTAGCCATCGGCTGCAGTATCCCTCTGTATTGAGACGCTTACCTAAGAAAGTGGGACGCTTGACTGAGCCTTTTCCAAGAGCAGTAAGGCAAGCAGAATTAATCCACGGTTGTCCTGCTAAGCCATAGCAGAGCGCCCTGTTTCGCTCTGATATGAAGTTGTTGCATGTAAATTCAACCTTGGATCTCCGCTACTCGTATTCTCGTACGAGACACTGTGATCATATACCCACTGCTTCAAGAGACCTTCATATGTGTCCGTACACGGACTCATCCCGCCACCCCCACCCCCTGTCCATCATCCCCTTCACATCATCCGCACCCCCTTGCCCAATCCCCTCTACCAACCTCACCAACGCCTCTTTATCCTCCCGATCCAACACGCCCTCCTCCAAACGATCCACAAACGCCATCAGCTCATCATCCCCCTCCCGCATCCCATACTCCTCTTCGCACGGCCACGACAGCGTACCGAGATCCGTGTACCAGCTTGGCCCCATACCCATATGGCACAGGAGGTATCGGTCCGGGAACAGGCCGAGCGGCAGGCTGGTGTAGACAGCGGGATCGGACGGGTCCGTAGTGAGGGGCTCATGGCCACGCCGGTGGCGGCGGCGCCACCCGATCAGCCCGCTGGCGCCCATGCGGAAAGTTCGCAGGCGGTGCAGCGACGCGCGCAGGCGGTCGAGGATGTGGGACCAGCGCAGGGGCGAGGTGCGGATCACGGGCCGCTGCTGCAGCTCTGGCAGCGGCTGGAGCGGGTTGGCGACGTAGCCTTCATCATCTGGGTGGGCGTAGAGGAGTGAGTAGTGCACGATGCTGCAGTCGTCGAGGTAGAGGCGCTGCAGGGTGGCTGCGTGGCTGGCGAGCCAGTCCAGCTGCCATGCGTGCGAGAACATGTAGTTGCCGAGGGCGAGCGTTTGGAGGCGCGGGAAGTGCACGCCGCGGAGGTCGAGCTTGGGCATGTAGCCGAAGTATTGGTCGCTGTAGAGTGCGAGGCTGGTGAGGTTGGCGGAGCAGGGTTGGAGCCAGGTTTCGACGAGCTCGTTCATGAAGGTGTAGAGTCTTTTGCGGCATGTTGTTAGTTTGGTGCTTCTGTTGGAATGGTGCAATGCTTACTCTGGAAGTGCAAAATCTTCTTCAAGACCTGGGTCGTAATGCTCGGTGATGATGAATAAACGGAGGGAAATAATTCTGGACAGGACAGTCTGAAAATGTTTAGTTTTAACCAGCGCTGGGTCGTTAATGTTCTGAATGTTCCTGATGGAAATATTCCTGACATTAGACGCTGCTGCATCTGCAAGCGTTCTGAAAAACTGGTCAAGAATTGGCTGGCGGAATTTCGTGGTTTCTGGCCAGTTTGAACACTGTACCACGTTCCGTCTTTCATCATGTACTGTTCGACCAGTAGTCGCATTGTTTGAAAAACGGAGGGTGGCACTCTTGAGATTGGGGAATCGGTTGAAGCTTTGAAAAGCCTCACGGTATTCGTTGCTCAAATAAGCTTCACGAGAATGCTCTTCTCTCTCCTGATTTGTTTAGTTGAATACTGGCTGAGCTGACTGAGCCCTTACCGCATCCTCTTCAATTGTATTAAGGTAGACATGACGGACAGCTTCGCTGATGTGAGGATGTTCAAGCATGGCATTATACTTTTGAATGCTCTCAGAAGAAGGATACAATCGCACAGTTGAGAAGAGGCTGTGGCATGTTGAGGAGGCCAACCGTTTCGACGTCAGTCGCAATGTACACAGATCCTCTTTACCGAGGCAGCTGAAGATGACGATGAGCAACTCCCCGGGTAGGGCAGTGAGAGAAGCCATGATGTGGTCACGTTGAGGTGAACATCTGTTTCTTGGTTTTGGAGTTACAAGGCTGCGTTACTTCAGGCACCAGTCAAGTGTTGCTGCCTTCGCGCTAAGACTGTGGGGATTTCCCAGTAAGGGATGGTGTCTCGCCAAGGAGGATTCCTCCAACCATTCGTACACGTGACTAAGAACAGCTGATGGAGCGGCGAAGATGAAACTAAGCGAAAGCAATCAGATTCTCAGTTGAAGTGAAACTACTTTATCAAGTGCTGCATCTGTCACATGAAGAGATGCCTCGTAATCTACTGCGTCATTTCAACTAAGGCGCGCCGAAGTAAGCCGCGATGCCAACGCTCGAGCCGCTTCGCGTGCCGAAGTAAGCCGTGATATGGAGAGCAAAGTCAAACACAGAAAACGGGTATCTTCGGGACATGTTTTCAATTCCAGGGATTCGCTAAGAGGTTTTGGATGAGTGAAACCTTGAGAGCCGACGCAAGCGACTAGTGGACCGGAATGGAAGTCGATTCTGGCCCCTTGCTGGCACTAGGGCGTCACCTAAAACAGAACAGTATATAAAGAGCGGCCTCACAATTATCCCGGACAAACATCCTACTACCACCGCCATCAAACCTCGTGTACTTTTTGTTGCAAACAAAGGTGTCGAAACGAATCATGGATATCTTTACAGACCATACCAAATCATGGGAAACGGTCCTTCTGTCGCTTGTGGCATTATGCAGCTTCATACTGGCTGTTCACCGCGCATACTGCTGGCTTCTACCTAAGCCACTGCCTGGGATCCCGTACAACGTTGAGGCTACCAAAAGTATTCTCGGCGACATTCCAAGCTTGGTAGCAGAGGTCTCCAGAACAAAAGATCTGATGACTTGGCTGCTTCACCAGAGTCAGCGTCACAATGCTCCTCTCACTCAAGTCTTCATACATCCTTTTGGCAAACCGTATCTACTTCTGAGCGACATGCGCGAGTCTCAAGATATACTCCTTCATCGAATCAAAGAGTTTGACCGGTCATCCGATATGTTCGACATTTTCTCTGGGCCCTTTCCGAAGTTTCATCTCCACATGCGCACAGGGCCCGAATGGAAGTCACATCGCAAGATCTTGCAGGACCTTATGACACCATCATTCCTGGAGAACGTTGCCGCTCCTGCCATATACGACAGCATGCTCGAGGCGACAAAGCTGTGGACGGAGAAGGCTCGGCTCGCTCCGGAAAAGGCATTTTCGGCTGGCGCGGACATCCACAATGCTGCCCTGGACGCTGTCCTTGCATTCTCCTTTGGGAGCCAGTTTGAACACAAAGCGACACGCCTCCAGGTGGAGATGCTCGCCGGCATGACGGAGCTCGCCAGCAATGGGGACCACGTGGTGTTCCCAGAAGCGCCATTGCCCAGTAGCATCCAATCCATGATCGACATTACCGAATCTATCACCGAGATCAAGTCCTCGGTACTCCCGCGGCTGAGGTGGTGGGTCATCTCGAAACTGCCGCATCTCGCCCGTGCTATCCGGCGCAAGAACGCAGTTATCCGTCAGGAGCTGGTCAAGGCTGCGAAGGCCCTGGAACAGGACACCGCTGGCCAAAATGACTCGCGGATACGGTCCGCGGTGGACCATATCGTCGACCGCGAGAGAAAGCATTCCCAAAAAGAAGGAAGGAGCGCCGACTACGTGTCGCCCACTCTACAAGATGAGGTAAGTATCCCTGGCTTTTTAGTTGGCCTTCCGGTCCAGACGCTGATGAGGTGCAGGTATTCGGCTTCGTCGTGGCTGGCCACGACACCACCAGCACCACTCTCTCCTGGGGTGTGAAGTTCCTCGCCGACAACCCCGAGACGCAAGCCCGGCTCAGGGCCGCGCTGCGCTCGTCCTTCCCAGACGCCGTCAACGAGAAACGCCTCCCCAAGGGCCAGGAGATTATGCGAGCCACGATCCCGTACCTCGACGCAACCATTGAAGAGATTCTGCGTTGTGGAGGCACCGTCCCGGCCGTTGACCGACAGGCAATCCAGGACACTGTGCTCCTGGGCCACCACATTCCGAAGGGCACTTCTCTCCTCATGCTTGCGAATGGACCGAGCATGTTCTCGCCGGGCTTCTCTATCCACGAGACGCTGCGTAGCCAATCTTCTCAGGCCTCCGAAAAGGGACACATGCGCTTCCGGGAGTGGAACAAGGATGACATGGCGCTGTTCAAGCCGGAGCGGTGGCTCGTACCTGGTGCAACAGATACCAAGGATGACCCGGTTGGTGGTGGTGATCTTAAGTCTCAGAATGTTTCCTTCGATGCACAAGCGGGTCCGTCCATGCCGTTTGGTGGAGGCATCCGAGGCTGCTTCGGCCGCCGCCTCGCGTATGTGGAGATGCGTACGTTTTTGATCACGATTCTCTGGACGTTCGAGTTCCTGAAATGCCCGGACGAGGTTTCTGGCTACGAGGCTTACGATGGGGTTGTCCACACGCCGGTGAATTGCTATGTCAGGCTGAGGACCTCCCCATTGTCTTAGTCAAGATATTCATGGTGTTGCTGGAGATAAGACCACAGACTGCCTTTGAAATATGATTACATAGAGCTTCTTGAGATCAATGAATTCGGACAGGGGTTTCAATCACCTGAACTTGGTACAACATGATCCGATTATCTTCAAAGCGAAAGAGTTCATACGTTCAGAACGATAATATTGACGATAAGAGCCAGCTCCACAAAGCAGGTGCGTACAGATATATGACATTCATGTACGTTAGCGGACCTGATGCGCCAATCTTGACACGTTCCAGGTAGCGAATCAAGCCATTCGAGCCTCGTCCTGTGCTGGACGTGCATCAACCATCTGCGAATCATTCTGTGGCCTTTCCAATCCGAACTCCGTCTCCAACTCTTTCCTCAAAAGGACCGGCCTTTCAAAGAACACTGCCAAAAACGAGAGACCAGCAAACACCACACCAATCTGCCACATCCGCTTCAAACTATCCGCATACATACCCACAACCTGCGCCCGCGTTTCCTCATCCCGAAAGGACTCAACAAATGCCTTGGTCGCATGCTCATACGCACTCCCGCCCTTCAGCGCCTCCCACACCCCAGGCTCGATGATACCCACTCGCTCATCCAGCAGCTCGCGAAAGCGATTATTGAACACCGCCGCCGGAATCGCCACGCCCCACACCGTGCCGAGCGAGCGCACAAACGCCCACGCCGCCGTGCTAGCCGCCGCGTCCGCATCCCGCAGCTCCGCCTGCACCGCGGGCAGCAGCGCCGGCATCACCGCGCCCAAGCCAGCCGCCACGAGCATCTGCAAGACGATCCACGGCGCGTCTCCACCACCGTCGCCCAGCAGCGAGCAGCACCCCACCCCCACCCCCAGCACACCCAACCCGCCAAAATGCGCCGGCCGGAACCGCCCCGTCCGCGCGATCAGCACGCCGACCCCCGCCGCGACGGCCGGGAAGACGAAGACGAGCGGCAGCAGCTGCACGCCAGACCGCTGCGGCGTCGCGCCAAGCACGGCCTGGAAGTACAAGGGAAAGAAGTACGTGATCCAGATGGCCAGCACGGCGTGGTTGAAGGTGACGACGAAGGCGGCGGCGGAGGTGCGGTTGCCGAGCACGTGCGGCGGGATAACTGGGTGCGGGCTGCAGCAGCGCTCGAAGAGGGGGAAGAGGACGAGGAGGAGGGTGAGGCCGGTGCCGAGCGGGGCGGTGGTGTGCGGGGAGCTCCAGGCGTAGCGCGAGCCGGCGTGGGTCAGGGCGTGTTGGATTAGGGTTGTGGAGGCGATGAGGATGGAGTTGCCGATGAGGTCGATGCGGCGGAGCTGCTCGCGCGGGGTGAGGCGCGGTTTGTGGGAGACGCGCAGGAAGAGGAAGAGGAGGAGGAGGGCGGAGGCGCCGATCGGGAGGTTGAGGTAGAAGATCCATCTCCAGGCACCGTGTTCGGCGAGGGCGCCGCCAATCAGTGGGCCAATGGCGGATGCGATGGTCATGAGGGCGAAGAGTATACCCATCTTGCTGCCGCGGTCTCGAAGTGGAACCAAGTCGCAGATTATGAGGTCCACAAGCATGTTGATCCCACCAGCTCCTACACCCTGGATCCCACGGCCGACGAGTAGCATTGCTGTGCTTTGAGAAGTCCCGGAGATGGCCCCGGCGGTCGTGAAAATGGCTACTGAAGAGATCATGAGCCATCGTCGTCCCCACAAGTCTGCCAATTGGCCGTACAATGGCTGGCAAGCCGCGCTGCAGACAATCGCTTATCAGCCCGAGTGCGGCGCAGTGATGAGGTCTCCATACCTTGTGAGAAAGTAGATGTTAATCACCCAGACGTAGTCTTCACCAGCTCCCAAGTCTCCCAGAATCGTGGGCAAAGCGGTCGCCACTATAGAGCCTTCAAGACCACTGAGCAGAGCTGATAGGGCCAAACCCGCGAAGATGATCCAAAATCGCCATCCATATCTGATGGTCTTTGTGCTATGTATAGCGGCATCTACTGCGGGAGGCTTCGAATGAGGATCCTGGTCCACGAGGTCTACCACACTGTCACGTCGGCCTGCATCATGGGTAAATGGCATTTTGAAAAGGGAATTTGGGGGCTGTTGTGTGGACAAAACAGTGGTTCCAGGTGTCAGATTAATATTCTTTTCTTTAAGTGTGACATTTGTACGATTGAATGGTTATCAGACCAGAGCTATTCTTGAGAAACAAGCGCACGCCTCCAGGCTATATCGTGGAAGTGCCTAAGACAACCACGTTGCATTCTATGACCGTTCCACTCCACAAAGATCAAATAGCAAACTTGCGGCTCTTACAAGAAATTACCATCCGCAAAATCGTTTCACACCCCATGTGTTTTTGAAAGCAGGTTTCGAATTAAAATTCTGGGCATTACGGAATCTCAGAACGGCTTGGGAGTAGATGCAGATACGATCCAAAATGCGTCATTGCACTGCAAAGCCGTTCGGCAAGGCGGTAGAAGTTTGTGGTTGCATTATTGAAGAAGGCACACGCATACGCTTATCGCGAGATGTGCATCTTTGGGTTGGCTCGCCTTATGAGGCGAGAGTGATACGGGCGTTCCAAGGTATGCGTTTTACAGGTAACGGCGCAAGATGGTGGATTTGGAATCCAGTAACACAGTATGGCAGAAACAACCGTTCTCATTTGTTCGAGCCACCCGCCAACCTCACATGCCAACCCTGTCAAGCACAACCGGATCTTCCAAATCGAATCCTGAAACACGATACACCGTGAGTAGTCGGCCATGATTCGCTGCACCGATATTCCGTCGGTATGATAGGCCTATATATTTTTAGTTCCACGTGGTATTGAGATTTCCAAGGCATTGGAGCTATATCGGGACTCGCTTTCCGGATAGAGCACTGACGAAGAAGGAAGAAGGAAGAAGATGAGAAGATGAGGTTATTATTGCTGCAGAACCTTGAGATCTCTGCACCCGCACGATCTTGTCTTCGCCCGCTAAAAGGCCTGCTATCTACGTCCCCAGATACAGAAGGCATTTCAGAGTGGCAGATTATGCTGATTCTATCCCCAGCAAAGAATTGCATGAGAAGCTAATTATTAGAGACACCTTGTATCCCTACTAGGAAAAAAAAGCAATATCCAACGAGCAGGGTCAACAAGAATTTACACCGAAGATGCAGGAGGAATTGGTCCGAGCGAAACTGGAGCTACTGCCTGCCGGCCTGTTGAAATATTATCTGTGTATCATTTCTTTTGTTTTGAACAAAGGAAATCCGTGCCAACATCCATAATACAAATGTAGGTGGGTCGCAAGCTTACTATTATTGCTGAATTATCGGCTTTCATAATTTTATTCTGCAAATTCCCTTCGCGGTTCTCCGTCATTGAAAAGATCCAGGTAGTCCGTCCGGCCATACAGAAGCCTGTCAAAATTAAGCTTCGTGCTCCACCTAACATTCTTCGTATACGCCTGCTCATTGAACCCCACACGATCATTAATATCACTAAACGCCGCCGCATCCCCGGCCGGCCGATGATGCGAAAACAACTGCGGCTGGACGGTCAAACAATTCAACAACGGCCTCCCCTCCACACCATCGCACACGCTCCGAAACATCATGTCCGCCGTCCCCGTCATATTCCGCAGCCCCAGCTCGTACAGCAGGCGGCGCGCGCCGGGCTGCGAGACGCCGTAGCCGAGGGTGCAAGTGCTGATGCGGGCGCGGTGCACGACGCGCGTGTGCGCTGCGTACTCGGTCAGCAGGTTCCAGCCGCCGTTCTCGACGTCCAGGTGCTGCTGCTCGGGCACCGTCGCGTCGTCGGCGATGACGGCCCGTCCCAGCAGCGCGTTCACGTCGCTGGCTTTGGGGAACCGCGTCCCGCAGTGGCCCACCCACAGCACGTCCCACCGGTCGACGTCGCCGTAGGGTGAGGTGGTGGGGACGGTGGTCAGGCCGGCTCGCGCGTACTTGGCGACGTCGATGTTGACGGGCAGCTCGTTGGAGAAGACTGGGGCCGGGTAGCTTGGGTCGAGGAATTGGTCTGTTGTGCCTTTGAGGGGTTGGAGGAGGATTTGGGATGCTTGCGCGAAGTCGTGCATCTGCTGCTTGATGCGGATGTCCCAGTCGACGTCGTTTTCGAGCACGAGGACCGATGTGAGGCCTTGCTCGACAATCCTAAGAAGAGTTTACGGTGTCAGGTGAGGAACGGAAAGAATATTCAAGCCGGAGACACGGTAAAGTGATAGTATGGCCGGGGTTTGCAAAATAAGCTCGGCGACTTACATTCTCAGAACATTCATATGCGCTCTCCACGCATACAGGCTTCCTTTGGCGAGGTTCGTCTCTTTTGCGCCGGGAGGAAGTGACTTTTCATCAACTTCAGATACCCCATCAACGTACTCGATCTCCAAATCGGTTAGGGCCGCGGCTAGCGACATAGAATCACGGAGGTCAGTCCGGGACGGGAGGTTGATAACGAATATTTTTTGAAACTGTTTGCAGTCAGCAGCAGTGCAGGGTCACGAGCCAAGGCACTAACTCCAAGTGTGCGGTTGGAAACATGGTCAAGAATATTTGAACCATATGCTCCGGTCAGGGGCAAGGCCGATGGCGTGACATCAAAGATCAGGAAGAACACGAGCAGTACTATGCTGCAAACCCCGATAAACACTCCCCGTGGGAGGAATGCGGACACTGTCATGGTTCTTTGGGTTGAGTGGATGCGACTTCAACACCAGCCGATCACTTGTCAAAATGGTGAGAGGGGTTTCGCGATGGGTCCAGGAGTGACCGTGCGCACCGAAAGGGGTTATGGGTTAGCGTGCCCGAACATCGGCCCCACCCAGTCCGCGCTACCAAAGCCTCCGCAGTAACCACTCTTAATAAAGTTGTTTTATAATGCACAGCCACGATTGCAGTGGTGATCACTCCAGGTGTTATAACGTGCAAGTGCACCGCACTTTTACGGGAGCGTCGCCGTGCTTTCTCTTAGTATATGGACATTCCTCAATACTTCGAATTTGGCCTCTCTATAAACAATCTACTGGGCTGAAGGTTCCTTGATTGTGTCTATCAATGACTCGCTCGAGTTGAGCTTGGCTTCCAAAATGCTTTTCAAAATTGTTCCTGGGTCCGTTTACGCCAGACAGCGTCTGCAACACACTTGGCTTTCACAGATATGATTCTCAATTCAAAGTACCTGTTTTCAAGGATTGTACGCTAACTCCTCCCTCTATGCCGACGTGCTGTCATCCGATCTATTCACCCATCTATGAAATCAATAATCTTCAACCTTACTCCCCTGACTCCGAGCCTCCATGCTATGTATATCCTGATTTAAGACCTCGCTGGAGTGAATTTCAGCCAAAGGGACGGCTTCTCCCATAAGCCCCAGAACATTTTTTGCTGAAGCCATGTGCCACGGCTCTCGGGGCAGAGCTCGAGGTCAAAATTCCAAAGGACTTTGGTAGCAACGAGGCGCATTTCGTGGAGTGCGAGACTGTCAATTCATCAGTGATTTGTCCGCGGTCTGAAATAGCATCATTCCTGTTGACTTTCCAGGTATACATGGAATGCGTTAGATGTAGGAAAATGCCAGAAAAAGCTTACTTCTTTCCAATACAGTTTCTTGGACCGTACGAGAATGGCTGCAAGACGTCTTTCCTGTCATTTGCAAACTCGGCTGCGAGTGGGTCGTCGGTGAGCCAGCGCTCAGGAATGAAGGACAACGGATCTTTGAAGTTCGCCGGCGAGTGATAGGCCGAATACTGCGCCAGTGACAGGCGAGTCTGTATTGAAGGTCAGCGGCCAAGCAGAATAGATTCGGAGTCCTTTAGGCGTACATTCTCGGGTACAAAGTGCCCGCTGATAATTCCACCACCAGCTTCCATGACCCGAGGCGGGCCTTGTGGGACGGACGGATAGACTAAACCAAGCTGTCAGCCATCTCGGGGCAAATTACAGTAAAAAGGTCACGTACCCCTCAAAGACTCGTTGAAGCAAGCTGCCAGGTACGTCAGGGCTTGGATATTCTCGATAGTCAGCTCGTCCTCGCTGGCAAACGCGCCGCGCACCTCGGCCACGAGCTTCTTCATCTTCTCCGGGTTCATTAGCAAGTTGTAAAACAGGCCGGACAGCATCGTCGCCGTCGTCTCTGATCCAGCAACCATGAACAATCCCGCATTAGCCTTCATGTCTTCGAGGTCAAGCGCGCCCTTGTCATGCTGCGCCAGTGCCAGGCTCCAGAAGTCGGGCTTCTCCGTCACGGCGCCCTTGGCCATGCGCTTCTCGACGCGGGTGGCGCAGTAATCGAACACAAACTTCTGCGACTCCTTGAGGGACTTGGGCACGAAGAGGCTGGCCACGGCGCCGAGCAGCGGGTACTCGAGCAGGAAGGTCGTCGCGGCGAGATTCTTGATGCCGCCGAAGATGGTGGCCAGCCACTCGTTGTACTCGGCCGTCTCGAGGAGCCCCAGGCTCTCGCCGAAGGCCAGGTCGCCGATGACGTCGAAGGTGAGGCAGTTGAGGAGCTTGACCGTGTCGATGGGGGTGCCCGGCTTCTCGACGGCGTTGTGCCGGATGATGTCGATGAACTTGTCGATGTACTGCCTGAGGATGGGTTCCTGCGCCTTGAGCGCGCGGTCGGAGAAGGCGTTGGTGAAGATCTTGCGCACGCGGCTGTGCTCGTGGTCGTCTTTCTTCGTCAGGACGGAGTCGCGGCCGTTGTAGTCGGGCTGGTAGAAGTTGGGCTCTTTGTGGAGATGGCCCTTCTTCGCCGCTGTCTTATGGCCGTATATGTCCTTCCAGGCCTGCGGGTCGATGAAGCTGAGTCGGTATGGCGTTACCCGGACGATTTCGCCGTACTGTGCATGGATATCCTCAATGTATGTATGCGAACTGCCAGTGCACCAGTGGTACCAATACACGAGGTCGGTGGCGGCTGCATGCTTCGGGCCGGGGAATTTCGCCAAAGGATGGAAATAGATGTTGTACAGTAGCTTGGTAACGATGAGAATGAGGACCTAAGTTAATGATTAGGAGTGGCTTCATCCGCTCTCAAATGCGTGACTTACAGCTACAATAGAGAATAAAAGAATTTGAGATGTTGAAGGCAGCTCGGTGAAGCTGCGAAGGATTTGAGGCGATGAATTCTTGTCGTATGTCGTCATGATGACGGGTTGGAAAAGTAGATGGTTATCTGGTGATGGACTTTTGGCGCACTGCCAGACTTTTATAATAGTTGAGACGTAGCAACGGAAGCAGCAGTATCCTGCATCCGAATGTTAAGCAAAAAGACAAAAGCGTTGTACGTATTGCCATTTGAGTGTCGCTGCAACATTACCGAACAGAGAACGACACGCACAATAGAGTGTTTCACGATGGCGAATCAGCGTAATCTCGCGATGATTTTACCGTAAGAGGAAATTCTGGGGGGTCCTTGCACGGTTATCGGCTATCTAGGTGCGGAACTCCCCACTGCCGAGCCCTGCCGACGAGTCGGACACCTTCGGCCATTCGCAGGCTTGGACACGAACATGCCAAGCACGAGCTGAACAGGTACTGGCGATTGCCCTGATTCCGTGCAAAAAAAAAAACTTCGCGGCCCAAAATTTGGAGATTGACAGAGGCGTGATGGAATACCAGCAGGTATGCCGTCATCGAAATGCTTTGCTTACAATAAAATCCAGGGGTTCTGCTGGACACATACTCTCCTTTATTTTCCTCTTTCATGATTCAGGAGCAATCCCTGGAGAATTTCCATCATCATTGAGGCTGATATTGAGCCGGACAAAACAGATCAAGACACGACGCTTAGCATATCTGACAGGATGATGAGATCATAAATTCCGATCCAATCAAATATCAGCGAGCAAGTTATGACTATTACTAGTAAAGTTCTCATAGCATCAGGTCAAGTATTCAATATCCACTAGTCAGAAGAAATAGATTGATCGTGGTCGCAAGTCGTGTATAATGTACATATGTGCTTGAGTGTGGTGTTGAGAGAAATGACGGAGCAAGGCAGAATTGAGAATAGAAGAGAGGCTACAGGAATACACCGTGTACCAGCTACCCACACCACTCCTTCAGGTCTGTCCCCACTTCATCTGCCTCTGGTGTCATACCACGATCTACGACCGCGCCGGCTTGACACCATGCGACGTGCTGAACACATCCTCAGGATCGAGCACAGCCTTGATCTTCTCCAGCCTCGGGAGGTTACTTCCCCAGTACTTCTGCTGCGGGTTGTTGAGGCGAGCATCGGGATATCCAGGATAGACACCATATCTGGGCGACTCCGCGGCATCGCCCTCCTGCAGCAAGCCCATCGCCTTGTCGACAAACCCGAAGCCAGCATCGTCAATCTCCTTCTCGGTGCTCGAGACGTAGATCTGGAAGTAGTACAGCGCGTCGCGGTGCGGGAACGCCGTCGCGTCAACCGCAACATCGGCCACGGCGCCGCCGTTGATGTCGATCAGCACCCACCACCCGGCGTGGCCGGCGTCGCCGTCGTGCAGCTGCTTCAGCACCGCCGCAAGCGTCTCGTTCGAAGGCAGGTCGGAGCTCTTGACGGCGGCGGTGCGCGAGTAGAAGAAGGCGTTCTGCAGCTGCGTGTCGGTGAAGCGGAACGTGTCCTCGTACATGTCGATCCACGACGACTCGGTTAGCGTCGTGCCCGGGGCCGAAGTGTCGATGTTGGGCACGCGCTCGGCCAGGCGCAGCGCGTCGAAGTCGGCGCGCGATCCCCAGTAGTTGCCGCGGATGAGGAGAGTGTTTCCCTGGTAGACGACGAGGGTGAACAGGTCGCGGGAAAGCTCAGAGTCAGAGATCAACGTCTGCCAGCTGGCCAGAGTCTCCGCAAGGACTGCTGAATCGGTGTTGGTGACATTGTACTGGTAGGTGATGACGTTGCCGGCGGGCTGCGGCGAGGTTTGGAATTCAAAGGAGGTGGCGATGCCGAAGGACTGCCCGGCGCCACGCATCGCCCAGAACAGGTCGGGGTTGGTATCCTCAGACGCACGAGTCACGGTGCCGTTGGCGAGGACCACTTCCAATTCCTTGAGCGAGTCCAATGCCAGACCGCTTCGGCGCGTCACAGGGCCGAAGCCTCCGATCAGCGTGTGCCCACCGATGCCAACTGTAGCGGAAGTACCGTGCGGAATCATGAGCTGGCCGTTGCTGTTCAAGCCTTCAACAACGGCTTTGAGTCCGTTGGCGGGGCCGATGGTAGCGATTCCGCTGTCCTGGTTGACTGAGAGCTGGTTGAAGTTCTTCAAGTCGACAACAACAACACCGTCCGCGCCTCCAATAGCTAGGTAATTAGTCAACCTTTGAACTCAATGTAAAATATACCACAAGCTTACCCTTGTTGGAGTAGTCATGTCCGCCGCTCCTCGCCTGGACTTTGCGGTTGTGCTTAGAGGCGCACTTGACAATGTCGCCGACCTCAGTAGCGGTCTTGGGATACATGACAGCCGATGGAGTGTATTGGTACTGGCGATTGTACGGCTTGACATCCACAGTCATGAAATTCTCTTCAGACGGGAACTGGGCTCGAGAAGCGTCTCCACCAACAGATTCAGTGAGGCAAGTCTGCAGAGCAGCGCTACTGTCATTCTGAGGAAGCGCAGACGCTACAGGAATGCTGCTCGAGAGCAAACCCCCGAGTGCCAGAGACTGAGCAAACAGTGAGCGGACCATTTTGAGTGAAGTGGAAGCGATGAAGTGATTGGAAGAAGTGCTGGAGTTGTGTTGTTAGACTAAAACAGCGACAGATCAAACTGCCCTTTAAATACCTTCATGTCTGAATTCATACTCTCGAGCAAAAGAATTACTGCATTCGGATTTCGGAGTCCGTACAGTAGAGGAGGCCGCGGACTCCGCAGCACGGACCGAGTGCACGCCCGCCAACCACGCCAGAATTGAGTTGGCGAGCTCTGGCCAAGCCTCCGCATCTACCCATTTGGGCTAGCGCAGGTATAAATACGACAACACACCGTCACTCCTAAACAGGATGAACACCATTCTTGAGCAGAAGTAATCGGACTTCGGTGGCCTTGAACTTTGGCGAAGTGACTAAACCAGAACGATAGACTAGGCACCAGGAACGTGTCCAGTGAGTGGCATGTTTTCCAAAGGCCAAGGTAAACGCCGAGCACGGCCAAGACGTCGTTAAAGTCGAAAATCAATATAGGCAGCAGGCATTCAAACGGAGGCCGGAGCAGGACATTTTCGCCGAGTTCCGATGTGTACACAGTAGACTCAGAAATGTGGGTGTTGCCTCTGCTTAATTCTCGTATCAAACGTGCCTGCTTTAGTCCCTCTAACCGTATCGGGAAAGCCGATCAACGTAAAGAAGGAAAAGCTTGCGAGCAGCACAATCGAGACTGAGATTGAGCCATGTGCGCGAACACTGCCGGCCAATTTGGGGTCAGTGAGATGGGAGCAGCAAGAAATACACTCCGAGAATATCAGCAGCGTGGAGCGGATAGTGTCTGTACGAAAGTCCTGCACAATTGATGCCACCAGCAGCCTTTAGTGGCACCTATACTCAAGTTTTCTGTATCAAAATAAACGCCACGCGGAAAGCAACTCCGTAGGGTTTCAAGTATTTATATTTTTCTAAGAAAAAAATAAAATGCGGCATTTCTGTAGGTTTTAGAAGGTAACTGCAGTACAGTCCCAACCAACACGAAGAGACATCTTCTTTGAGACGTGGTTGGCAGGTTCTTTGTCTCCAGGAAGACGGGAGAACCCCCGCATTGCCTTCTTCTGTCTTGCCACCCGGGAGCGTTATGGAAGTCGGATGCGTTTGCTTTCCAAACATGTTGTATCAAACTTCTCAAACAATGGTCCCAGGAGGTCCCGAAGACCAGCGCAATCTTTACAGAACAATGCGCGATCAAAGCAGCAAAACGAGTGCTTGACGCAGCATAGAAACATCCCGATAATTCAAGGCACATCAAGCAAACTCAAATGTTTCTCTCAGATCCATACACTTCAACAGAACCAACTTTAGTATCCATTTAAACCCATGCCCCAGTACGAGGGCCAACCTCAACTAAACAATAGATGGGCTCATAATCAACATCAAATTACAAGTGGCCAACACTCGCAAAGACAAATCAACATTCACGCGGACATGGACGAAAGTGACCATGGAGACGGCTATATGAGCCGCGTGGAGTTCATCACCTATCGTATGGAATACAGCAAATGCCCTCGGGGACGCGACTTGAGCCCAGATCAACGGCATTGCGGCATGTGCTCCGAAGCCATAAGTGACACCAGTGCAGTCGCCAAGATATGTCCCCAATCGGACGGGCATGTGTTTCACTGGCTGTGCATGCTGCAATGGCTGGCCACATGGATCGGCGGGGAGTTTTGCCGGAGCTGTCCGACTTGCCGTGCGGAGTTGTACCAGATGTACCCAGGATCGCTGACATTGCAACCTTCGGAGGAGGCAGAATCGCTCCGTACGAAAATTTCAGACGCTTGGAAGGAGGTCTTTCGCCACCGGTGTCACGGTGCCAACTTCGCTGGATTTGATTTCATTGAAAGACGCTTTCATGAGTCTGGGACCGACCGTATAACCTCTCTGAAGCTTTCTATGTATGGATTTGCTAATCGCGCGATTCTCATGGGGTTTCTTGCGGATTCAGAGGGAGTTGAGATTCAACGCAGCGGGGCGTACATTACGGACTACGAGGTTAATCTTCGTAACCTTCTACACACGCCACTCCTCCTTCTCGGCCTCTTAAAGACCACACGCTGAAATCCCTGGAGACCGAGCATCTTCTTGGTTACGAAGTCGAAAGCAACCATTCCTGATAAGCCGATGTCAATGTGAAATAATCAGATCACATCGAAAATAAGCAGACCGCTCCGGGCGGCAATTACTGGGGACATTGGCATATGTATTTAGAGAGGATCGAAAATATCTGACATGTTTGTAAACAAATATCACCAGAACCGTGCCATACGTGCATGTCAAATGTGTACCGCAAGTGCCAGAAGCCTTGGTGTTTTGATATGATTGATTCAAACGGAAAATATATCACTAAACAAACGACTGTTTGGGTATCAAGGCAAGCAAGCTAAAACTGCTACAGGAGAAGTATACAGAGAGTCCGGCTCCCAACCCCCAGGTATTGCTGCAGTTTCCACCGCGGAGTATACCCAGGTCCCCGATCCCTCATAATTTCGGCCTTTGTAGAGAAGAGCCTAAACCCCCCGGCCTTCCTCTTCCCCCACCCCATCCTCCTCATCCTCTCCCTCCTCCACCTTATCCAATATCCCATCCTTCCACTTTTCCAATACCTTCGACAACTCCGCAAACTTAACCGGCTTCGTCAGAACCAAGTCCACTCCAGCTTGATAAGCGCGCTTCCTGTCTTGGGCGCTGGCAAGACCGGTAAGAGCAATGATGTACGCGGGTGGACACGCGTCGGTGAGACGCGGGCGCGCGCCGTTGCGGTGTTCGCGTTCGATGTTGCGGATGGCGAGGGTGGCTTGGAAGCCGTCCATGACAGGCATGCTGATATCTGAGGTATGTGTTAGTCAAGGGGCGATGAGGTTGGGGCGATGCGGTTTGCAAGGGTCGAGGTATATGGAGATGGGAAGGAGGTGGCTGACTTACCCATGAAGATGATGTCGAAACCTCGACTCTTTTCGCTCAGCCGCATCACTTCGTCGACGGCGACCTGGCCGTTTCCTGCCGT
This sequence comes from Lasiodiplodia sp. KE8368, assembly GCA_023087525.1. Taxonomy (NCBI): domain Eukaryota; kingdom Fungi; phylum Ascomycota; class Dothideomycetes; order Botryosphaeriales; family Botryosphaeriaceae; genus Lasiodiplodia; species Lasiodiplodia sp. KE8368. Next base: position 332,089 of record JAJMYN010000021.1, read on the forward strand.
CTTTAAGTCGTTGTGGCCACGCTTGACGAGGAAAGTCTTGAGAAGCTTGAGGTTGACTTCGTTATCTTCGACGATGAGGAGGTAGGGTTTGCGGTCCAAGTCTGTGTGATTCGGCGAGGGAGACCTGATGGGGAGTGTTATGGCGATTGGATGCTCCGGCTTTGCATCTGGCTGTGGAATAGAGCGTGGACTGGGTGGAGAGCAGGGCGAAGGCAGCTTGCTGTCCGTCTTGTCCGTGTCGTCTGCGTTTTCGGATATAGTCGTTTGTGATTCAATCTCAACCATAATCTTAGACAAGCATTCAACCTTGTTCGTTGAATCGAGGCGAGCTATGCATGCTAGGATTGCTTTGGAGAGCTTGAGGGGCCCGATTGGGCGCGTGGTTGCTACGTCGACATTTGTATGGCCTGCGGCGAGGTCGTCCTTGTTCTTGCGAGCGGGATTCTTGAAAACGCCAAGCGTGACAGCACCATTTCTCCGGAGACTGCTAATTGAAGCAGCAGCAGCGTGATCTACTATAACTACATCAGCATCCTTGGCGTGTTCGTTTTGCAGTACGTCCCATTGGTACCACTCCCGAAAGTATCGGGCCAAGGATTGTTGCAGCATATCATGGAATCCTCGGAAGGCAACGGTCCGACGCCGTTGACGAATGCGTGGAATAGCATCTATTAAGATGCCAGAAAGAGTCGAGGTCGGAGAGGGATCCTGGTCCTCTTCCATCGGAATGATGACGATGAATGTGCTGCCCTCTCCCGGTTTACTCTTGACATTTACTCTGCCGCCCAGTAGGCTAACCAGGCTTTTGACAATAGACATACCAAGCCCAACTCCTTCAGACGCCACTGCATCTTCCTGGGTGAAAGGGGCAAATAAGCGCCTTTGGAGGAATTCTTCGGACATGCCCTTGCCTGAATCGGTGACGCAAATTTCGAGCAACTTCGCTTTCTTCTGATCAATGCCATCAAGGTGGTTTGGACCACCTACTTCCTCGTCCATGTGGCACACGGACAGAGAAACCTTCACGAAGCCGGCGGAAGTGTATTTCAATGCGTTTCCAAGAATGTTGGTCATGATGCGACGAAGGACGGCGGGCTCAGTCAGAAAATTCCAGTGACTGCGGTAAGCGATATCCAGGATGATAGTGAGGTTTCCGGCGAGACTGTTGGCAGACTTGTTATACGCATAGCCGCTGGATGTGACGTCAACTACCTCTTCGCACAAAGTGGCGATATTGGTTGAGCAGTACAGTCCCTCTGCATCCTCGACGGGACGGCCAACGTCCTTGGTTTCCAAGGCCCATGGTGACTCTTTCATAGCACGTTGCAACGGCTTGTTACGTCTACGTTCGAACTGGTTGATTTTGGCGTACGAGAGGACACTGCTGAGCGTTTCGTGTAATGTTGCTCCACAACAGCGTATTGACTCGGCTAGCCCTTGCTGGAAATCATCGAGCGTCGTGTCGCTGAGGAATTCGACTGCTCCGAGGATACCGTGCAAGGGAGTCCGAAGCTCATGGCTAACGGACGACACGAAAGCCTCCTGTTGCTTCACAGCGGCCATGGCATCAACCCTGGAGATCTCGGACTCGGCGGAGGACAGGAATGTGCGGAACAGCGGGAGGTCTGCAGATTGGGTGAAAACTGGCCGCATGCGTGCTGTCCAGGCGACGCATCCAGCTAGTCGCTTGAGGCTTGTGGGGTCAGTCAAAGGCGCAAAGAGGATCTGACGCACGCCCGGAAACGAGGCCGATAGTTTGTCGACATCGCCATCGTCATCATCGGCGACGACGAGCCTGTCGTCATCGGAGAAGGTGTAAGGCTTTTCATTCTCATTGTCAAAATACCAAACCTTTCCATTAGGGAACTTCGCTAGGAGCCTTTGTAGGAGATTTTCATCAAGGTGCTTCAATCCAAGTGTGGTCGGAGAGATGTTGATCCAGACTGGCCATCTTTCATCGTGGACGGAAATGCCCAGACATTCAGCCGGACGACGGAGCAGCACCTGTCTTTCATAGCCGGTGCTGGTGAAGGTCCTCTCCGCATTATCGGATCCATCAGGTTGAAGAACAGGATCCGGCTGTGCCGCAGCCGCACTCATTCTCCTGCAAGTATCGGTCGATTGAGCGAGTTCCGTTTCCAGCTCCGTCTCCGGCTCTGCTACGGGAACCGTGCAGCCGTGGAACCCAACAAGGCCATCCAAGAAGGCAACGCCGTCGACATCCAGCCCAGCCCGTAGCGACTCGGCTGCACGCGAGAACACATGTCGATACGTCGTTCCGCCCTCATTCCTGTTCGAAGTTTGTTCGTGGCCCGACTGAGGTGGGGCAGAGCGGGGAAGGTTGACCTCTTCGTCCGACTTTTCGCGCTGCAGTTCAGAGCGGACAAAGTTCTTCGACTTGTCGTCGAGGTCCTTATTAGGGTGTGTCTGACCGTCTTCGGAGCTGTCGGACTCGTCGTCGGAGGGATTGCGATGGTCGCTGCTTGTAGGCTCCTCGTTGACCTGAGCGATGACCTGTCGCGACCGCACAAAGACCTTGAGCTTGTCATGGATCGATGTGACGCGGTCGCGAAGGTAAGCGGCGCGCGCAGACTCCAGCTGGGCCATGCATTTCCTGGCTGTTGAACGCAACAAGTCGGTGTCCTGCTGTATCGAGTCGGACCGGTGCCTAACGTCGAGGATAAAAACGGAGCCTATGGCGATGCCATGCCGGCTCACAATGGGAGCGACGGCATAGTAGGCCAAGTGGGGGTGGTTGGTAACGCATCCAAGGCTTGCTGTCTTCGTGTCCTCATCAAGCTGGACAGCAAAGTAACCATTGTCCGAATGTCGCGACCGGTTTGCTAGCCAGAGCCATGTATCCTTGTCCGTTTCTTTTGATGCCAACCAGCATGGCGCATCACTAAACGAAGTCGAAGACCAGTGTCCGGCGACGAGACGATGCGTAATGCCATCGTGGAGCGATATGAAGGCGCCGAACGTCCCTGTTGTGGCATGCTCGCGTCAGTGTCATGCGCCAATATGCACCGGACATATCACGAACCAAGGCGGACGGCCACGACTTCAGAAAGTGCGTTCAGCGAAGCGCATAGCGGCGAGACGTCGGAAAGAGAGGGATCGAGACCGAGGGCGGCAGCATGGGCTGGCGAGGGAGGAGGCAGCTGATCGATGTCTAAATACCTGGGCCAGTGATGTCAGTACCGGCAGGGGGTCGAATCGAGTCGTGGCAGACCTGCGGAACTCGTGCGAAGTGAAAACGGTTGGCATGGCGAACCTCACTCGGGAGATCCGCGTTTGGAGGAGTTTGCTTGGCTACTTAAAGTGGGGTTCGGTCTGTGATGGCACAATAATGACATCAAAGCGCCAAACAATCGAAAGGCTGTGAAGATCAAGACATGGCCGCAGCGATTTGAAGGACTGATAAGAAAGACATGGTAGGGGAACTTGAATCTGAAGGACGGCAGAAGGCTGGAAGGGCGGGTGGAGCGGAAGACCGTCCCGACGCGGACCCAGCACAGTGGACCCGCGCGTGCCAGGGGAAAGGACGTGCCGACGCCGCAAAAGCGAGACGGATCAAGGGTCCGGGGGATGTGCTCCAAGCAATCACATCGTAGGAAAAGAGGAACGGATAGACTAGTTCTATCATTACTTCCCGCCGCATTCGAGGACGCGATTGGGTCCTACAATTGCAAGAGCTAGCCAGCCGGCGTCCCCGGTATTTCGCCCACGTAATTCTCAGCTGAGCCAAAACCAGGGCCATTGTGGCTGGTAGGCGCGAGCGCAAGTGCATTCGGAGAGGAAATCGCGGGGCGACTGACATCCGGCTTGCGATTTGTGGTGAGCGTGATGGTTACTGTAATGGCAAAAGAACGGGCGTGGACAATGCGACGGCAGAAAGTGTGGTGTTATAAGCGGGGGAACTGTGAGCTGGTTGCGGAGGCGGAATGGAGCTATGGCACACCTAGGAAGCTGTCCAAATATGGACTAGCGCTGCACTGGCCACGCGCGCGGCAGGGCGGGCGGGCAACATTCCTTCGGTCGCGCCAGCTCCATCTCCGCACCTCCACAACTGCGCCGCTGAGTCCGTTCATCGCCTCGCCCATCTTTCCACCAATGCACCCCGCCGCCAGCGTCGATCCTCCCGCTTCTCCCTCTGTGCCACGCCTCCGCCTGCAGTGATTCGGTTTCAAACTGCTCCTAGCGAAGCGGCTCGGTTCTTACCCATTTACTTATTCGTCACCGACCTCAGCTGCGGCCTTCACACCGAGTTCAGGATGCTTTGCGAACAAAGGCTGGGAAGGAATGCACTTGATATTGCCAGGCTACACCCATCAAAGAGTAGGCACAAATTCAATGAGAGAATCAGGACGCCCTTTCGCGCCTTCTCAGCTCACTGTTGCCTTTCAACACGGGCGACATCGAGCCACTGCTCCCTGTAGATCTTGATAAGGCTCTACATGGCTTCATGCAGCTATCTGTCTAGGTTCCCATCGACATCTGCGCACGTGGGTTCCACCGTAACTTAGCCCTAGTCTTCCTATTCGAATCTTCGTTTTGACATTCCCCGCTACGCAGCGCTGCCAAACATAACCGCCGAGTCCATCGTCCCAGACGGTAAAACCACGACGCGCATGCTTGCCGCGGTGCATTCACTATCCAATGCTTCTCAGTTTGAAGTTTACATCAAGCCCGGCGACTATGCACGCGTGGATCTCAGTCGTCTCGTCGAACAATTACAAAATGGCATGCTGGTGCAGTTGGGCTGGTCCGACGTATTCCGTGGCGACGCCCAGCGGCTAGACTAGGATGGACTGGGATAGCGTGAAGCCTTCTACCACAACCCATGAACATGAGACTTCCCACCCGAAGGGAATTCCTCGTTCGACCTCTACAACTCACAGTCTTCCCCCGCCTTCTGACACACCCCCTCCCTTCCCCTCACATCCACTCCGTGGCTTCGCATTTTCTAGTGCTTACTAACACGCCGCCCACACCATCGCCACCTCCCTATCCACGTGCAAGTATGGCGATCCTCAAGTCCGGCGTCGCAAGTAGCACCGGCTTTCCCTAGACCAGTTAGGGATTCTGAGATTATTCTCCAGACGTCGTTGTCCGTGTCATTAGTCTCGACCGCCTAGCCCAATCTCCCGTCACACCAACGACAAAACCAAAGCCATGATTGTAGGCCGGCTGTAAACTTCAGAGTCACTTCCCGCATCCGCTCCAGTCTCACTGGTGTTGCTGCAGATGCTAGAGTTGGATGAAGCCTTGCGTACAGCCGCCGTCACGGTGCATTAATAGGCAATGGTGGCCCTGCTACAGGTGAATTCCTACTGTTCTTTTGCTACAACTGTTAGTTTTCATAACGGACATGTCAAGATGCAAGTTCACATTAGCTCTATTCTTTTGTTCGCGAATCATAGCTGCTGCAAGAGGTGCTCCATTGTTCTTCGCATTGTTCACTGGACAAGCCCAATTCTTGTACGGTGGCCAGCGGAAAACATTTCTCAGTGTGTCTCCTTGACACTTTAATACTGCTTTTGAACTCGGAGCATAGTCACGTGTGGTCGCTGATCTAGATTTTGACAAAGATTTTAGCTTCTACGGTCTAGTATCTCGATAAAATAGCAATTTCTCTTATGGTCTAATGAATGCCCCCTGTCTCGGCCACAGGTTACTTTTTGAGTCCAGCATATCCCTCTGGCCTACTGCCTTTATCCTCTCTTCGTAAGCCAAACTTGCGATCATAGCTTCAGTGCTCCAATTTAAGACTCACCTGAGGTTGGAAGACTAAGAGTCTCAAGAAGGTTGTCAACGAAGCCGAGAAGATGGTCCAGCTCGGTCGCGTCCTCCGTCATGTACGCTCCGCCACGCAGGATCTCGACCTGCGCCGGGTCGTTCAGGCAGCACAGGACGGCAGCAAGGTTTTGGTCGCCCTCCAAAGCGTACCTAAGCGGAAGGGCATGATCCGGCTCGTACTCGGAGATGTTGCTGCGGCGAACGAAGCCCATGCGCGAGTGGCAGTACAGGATGCGACGCGCAACCATCATGTCCTCCCAGCCCTGCGCAATCTTCTCGCGCAGCTCCAGCACAGCGTCGGCTGGCTTGTCGGCGTCCCACGACGTAGGGGTGAGAGTGAAGAGCTCGGTGCGACAGGTCGGGCACTTGCGCTCAAAGCCTTCCTGCTGGTCGTTCCACGTAGCCAGCCACTGCAACATGCAGACCCAGTGGTAGACGTGCGAGGTGGAGACGGGGCAGATCCGGGCTACCGTGCTGTTGTCGTGGATCTCTTCGCGGCAGATGGTGCACAGGCGCTCTTCGGGCGGCAGGTCGCGTCCGTGAGGGCAAGAGTCGTGCTCCAGCATATGGTTGACGAAGTGTTCGCGGTCCCAGTAGCACTGGATCCTCCTGTTGAGGCCGTTGTTCGAGACGGTGTTCATAGTGAAGGTTGGTGTTTTGTAAGTCTTAGTTAGTCTCGGGGTTGTCGTGCACCTTGTCGGAAAGGTTGGTGGTGTACCTTCAACGGTAGGGGCAGCACGGGTTTAAATAAGGACATGGGCTGACATTGTTACAGAACTTTGAACCGTGGAGAACCTTCCTTTCTGCCTTGTGTGTGATATATTGCATAGTTTACCTCACTAACACCAAGTACGCTGTGTGTTAGTTCCCTCGTTATCCGATCGGGAACATTTTAAAGAACCATATCAAACGAAATAAGTTCGTCAATCAGGCAAAAAATGCCACCATCGTATAGACTTCACTATTTAAAGCCGTCATATTGATGAAGCAGTACAGCTTATCATACGAATCTTTACTGATGCTGGTGTTGATACGTCGTTAACACTACGCCTCCGGGTATCTGCGGCGTGCGGAAGTTCTGATTGGCTGGTGGTATTTATGCCATGCGGAAGCATCATGCGGAGCATCACTCTTCGCACCTGCATCGGTGAATAGCTTTGACAGAACTGTAGCAGCTGATGACGAAAAACTTCAGAATCATGTCATTGATGCTAAGCACACGCTGTCTCGTGTTTACATTCGATTTCGCATCTAAAACAAGTGTCAAAATATTGCAAACCTGATGTACTATGAAGAATTACTGTGGTAGTATGACGCTACAAACGATCAGCCATGATATATATATATCTGTCAGATGAATGGATCAGCAGCCGCATCACCTGGCGCTGGATGCATCTGGAAAATGTAGTGCGGTCTGGGGACACGCCTGAAGGCCCAAAGGCAAAATATTGACGTGTCATAGAAGGGTTGTTAAGCCTTTGAATACATATCGCTGCTGCGATTGTTGTTTTTTGAGCCGCAAAGCTGTTGTGCGCAAGCATGGTTAGCAAACGTGGGGGTGGGTAATTGCGTGATACAGGCAAACAATGAGGCCATTGAAGCGACCACTGCCAAAGTCCAACCAGAGAATCGAGGGAACGTCAAGAAAGATGCGGGACGGGTTTTAAACTCAGCAGAAGCGAGCCTGCGGTCAGGCTGCGGCAGTTATGTCCGAGCCAAGTGATTCGCCCCGCCGCGACGTGCTTAAATGGAATGATGACAACATCTGCTCACACGTAATAAAGAGTGAAGAACCACCAAGACCGAAACATCGCCTGTTCACAGTTTCACAAATGAAATTGCACTGGAAAGTTCTGGGAACAATGGTATCTATTCCAGCACTCTCGGCATTCAAGGTCGCACCATACGGCCCCGCAGTCGATCTGCCAGACCCGTACCCCCCGCACACCACCTTCCCACTATCCCTCACCCCATCGAAGCCAGACACGCCGCTTTCCGACCTGCTCTCCGAAATGCAGCAGCTCTCAACCTCAGGCGCGATCCGCTCGCTACTAGACAGACACGGCGCCATCTACTTCCAGCACCTCAACCTCGACACGGCCGACGACTTCTCGCGCTTCGCGCACGCCTTCAACTACACGCCGCACGAAGACATCGGCAACCCGGTGCGGCGCACGGTGCTAGCGCCCAACGTCGCCACCGCCAACGAAGGCCCACCAACGCTGCCCATCTACCCGCACAACGAGTTCGGGCTATCGCCGCACTACCCGGCCTACGTCTTCTTCTACTGCGCGTCCGCGCCCTCCAGCGGCGGCGAGACGCCCATCAACAACTCGGTCGTGCTGTACCGGCAGCTGAAAGAAAAGCACCCAGAGTTCATCGAGGAGGTCGAGAGGAAGGGCGTCAAGTACCAGCTCTTCTACCGCAACGCGCCGCGCGACCAGACGGCCTCGCCGGGCAACTCGGTCTTGCAGGCGTATGGCAAGCACGTGCTGGAGACCGACGACGCGGAGACGGCGCGCGCCAAGATCGAGGCTGAGATCCGCCGCCTGCCGACGGCGGAGTGGGCATGGGAGAATCGCAGCGCGGAGAACGAGCTGGGAGATTTGCGTGTCTGGCAGCGCTTGCCGGCGGTGAGGCTGCATCCGCGCACCGGAAAGCCGTCGTTCTTTAACAATACAGTGTCGAGGTTTTTGAATGCGCTGGCGGCGGGGACGCTGCTGCCGCCGCATGTGAATACTGATGCGGGATACAAGCACCTGCCCATCTACGGCAACGGCGGGTACCAGCCTCCGGCTTTCTATGGAGATGGCGGGCTGATACCGAGAGAGTACTTTGAGTCTGCGGTTGAATTTATCAATGAGACAAGAGCTGTCGTAAGCTGGACTAAAGGAGATGTACTGTTGTTGGACGTAAGTGCTTACTTGTTCTGAGACAATGGCTGATGGTGTATTGGCTAACTCGCAAGCAGAACCATGCTGTGCAGCACGCGAGGGAGCCATGGACAGGAGAACGCAAGCTTTTAGCAAGCCTTTGGGATGAACCATGAGAACACTGGATCTTGAAGAGCGTGACAGAAGGCTGAAAGGGGCATGTCACCATTTCGGGGTAATGTACTACCAGTCACGGCAGAGCAAAGAAGAAAGTAGCGGTGTGACCTTCGTGAAATCGTAAATCCAGAATGAAGATATGTACAGAGATGCAAGGTAGATAATATGCTTGCTTCCAGGTGAAACACTCTGTTCAAAGTCCTGCAGCCGTGGTGGAGCTTCAAACATGTGGGGCACCAACCGCTACGCCCTTGCTTTCTGGCCGGCAGATTACGTGACTGCCACCAGCAACACCCTCAAACTCCCCTTTCCTCACCCATATATCTACTACCAGATCCTAGGTCCAGAGACAATTTATTTTGTTGCAGGATGTGTCGGATGCTTGTTGTTCGTTCGTCGTGTGAATGGCGTGCTTGGATTGTTGAGCTGCCCGGCATGCATCACAGGTTGGATCTTCACTTTCGTCAGTGATATGATAGTAAAGCAGCGGGAAGCTACTCGTACATTTATCGTGAACATCCCGTGTGTCTGTTATCCATCGAGCGTGATCTTCGTAATCTCGTTGTCTGGTGATAGTACAGGACTCTTGCTGACATTGACCGGTGACAATCGAGGAGCGTTTGATGATCCGTTCTGGTTGTTTGCTTGAAGAACGCATTTGCAGAACTGTTGGTGGCCGCGCCGGAGCTGGTCTAGTTCGCTGCCCTTGGCATCGGACTTGGAAGCTGTTTTCCCGATGCAACCGTGCATATTGGACAGTTCGTGGATGAGAAATCTTTACGAAGGGTTTCTGTAGAATGCTTTGAAGGGAATGAGATGGAACGGGTTCTTCGCCAGCTTCTTCGAGCCTTATGAGCTGAGACAGTCCTCCTTCCACTCCGTAAGGCATCTGAGGGGCTCATTGCCTGATTGCAGAATGTGGTGCCACGCATGGAGTTAGCGAGCAAGTTGACACCGAAAGTGGTACTTTGGGAGGCCACACTCATGCTTCCATAAGCTGAGGTAGGCCTGTCTCAGCCTCCAGCGGGTAGGATTGGCCCTTGCATTTACTGTTGGTTCCTCTGCAGGTGATGGCGTGTTGCACCTGCATGGCCTGGACAGTTCCTGTATGCATATCGATAGGGCAGGGCGGGACAGGGCAAAGCGAAAAAGTTAAACTTAGGTACCCGATCGATTGAGTTCTTAGGGCTTTGAGCTCGTGGAGAGGCTTTAACAGGGTTTGTGAAGCGAGTTGCGCTCGGCGGTGGGGGGCTTTGCGGTAACGCTGCAGATGTAGACTGAAAATCCAGGGGTCAAACGATGACACGCTTTATCATTGTGTACATGGCCTCTTTGGAGGAGAAACTGCATGGTCAATAGTGGGAATTAAAAGTAGGAAATTCTGAGGCCGGCGTATTCATTAAATATGCTCCGAATGATGAACGAGTACAAGCCAGTCAGTTGATCAATAATGTGCCCAAAGGGTAAATGGCTTTCACCGCTCATAGATAAAAGCAAACGCGTGCGAGCCTCGTCTTTAATTGTTGAAAGTGAATTCTGGGCCTGTTATGAGGGGAACGATGCAAATTGAAACAGTTTTGTTAAGTACAAAAACCACAGTGAGTGAAAGTTTCTCAGGGACGATCAAATCCTAATTTTCTCCACATCCACCTGAACAGACTGGCAATGGAAATAACACAAAATCGAATAATGTAGTAAATAACGACGAGAAGAACAACAACAAGAAGAAAAATAAGAATTGGCACCCACACCTGCGCAGTCACTACTATAAAAAACGACAAAATTATGAAGAATTCCTCAAACATCTCTCAGGGAGCTCAGGTGATTAATGATTTGATGCAGTTAGGTACGCGGCCCACCAATGCTGCAAGTAAATCTCTGAACAAACTGGACAAAGCATATCATTAGCCAATCTGAATCAGCCTCATGTACACGCGTGCACTTCTGCACTGGTCAGGTGCAGTTGTAGGCATAGACACGCCTCTCGGCAGCCTCACCTACGTGGGATCCTCCTGCTTACCCTCCGTTCGCTTCGTTCCTCCAATGCTCCTTGAGAGGATTATAAATGACTTGTTGCAGAGATTGAATGTGGCAGTCGAGTTGAGGATCGTATTGGTATCTAGCGTGCCCGTAAGGTGGACGCTTGTGTCGTTTGGGCCGAAAAGGAAAGCAGCGTAGGGGCGGCGGAAGTGCCGGTGGAGGGAGCCGGTGTGAACGCTGTGGTTGAGTGGGTAAGCGCATTGTGCCTAAAGCGATCAGTAAGCATGTGAAGGAGCAGCTGAGACCATGCGAAGACAGGATCCAGCATCAGCAACTGCTGGTATTGAGGGAACAGCCTTGGATAGTACTAACTGAAGTGGCGAGTAGCGGGGACCGTGCTGGTAGGGAATTTTGCAACGGCAGTTGCTCAGTATTTCGGAAATTGTCCAGTCTGAAGATTTCGGGGGTTCAGTGCGAGGATTCCATGATGCTTTGTCCCGAGGAAGACATGGCGTTCTTTGTTTGATGGTAGCAGAAGGAGAGGCGAGACCAAGGGATCTGGCGCGAGGGATAGGCCGGATGGCTTTGAAGCTGCTGATAGCACGGACAGATTTCGATGCTGAAAATCAGCTCTGAAAGTCTTTAATTAATGCGCAGAGGGTGGTTGCTAGTAGGCGTTCGTGGATGATGGATCTTACCTGAAAGAAACCACTGGACCTTCAGGGCCTTCACAATCCGTTCACGTGGCACTCGTTTCCCGGCTGACCGTCTCTCGCCGCGGCGCCTTTTTTTGAGCGGATTTATTTTGTGATTGCTGCTCTTTGAACTTGTTCCAATCGGCGATGAGTAATTGGTTGGCGTTCTCTTTTGGTTCCCATGAAGGATCGTATTCTTCTCCGGTATCGCTATCTGGCGCCTAGTCGATAAGGTACTGTGTGGGACTCTCTTGAAGGATGCCGCGCGCCTCGTAATACTTCTCAGTCTCTGCCGTCTCGGTGTCCGCCTCCTTGGTCTCCACCTTTTTCTTCTTCGCGATGTCCTTGGCGGCAGTTGTTGCTTTGCGCTTGGGCATGACGTCAAAGGTGATTCTACCAATTTGAAAATGTAATGCGAAGGCAAGAAAATTATATCGTGGGCAGATGGGTTAAAGAGCAGGAAAACTGAGAGCATTTGCTAAGACGCGGCAGACTTGCGGCTCTAGTATGTGCAAACGATTAATGACAAGCAAAACGAAATTGTTTCCTTCACATGCGTCATACAAAAAAACGGCAGAATGCAGGACCCTCCACGGGCCTCCGCTTAGAAAATTATGAGGCGGTGAACTACCGTTCCTATGATGGGCCAGTGCTTCAAATATTACCAGCCTCCCAAAGCATCGGCTAAAATGCTATGCATTGTGCCACCCAGCCAGCCATATCTTGAGACCGCTATCGATCTCCATTCACCGCCTTCGGGCTCGCTTGTGGTGCAAATTTGGCGTTGTATAGAAGAGCCGCATCGCCATGTACCCAATCAACAGCGTACATATCTAATCACCACTGCATAAAGTGTCTGTTGGCATACATGGAAGAGGATAATCAACGGTTGTGATCAATCACATGGCCAGAGTATAGTTAATTAAGAGCCTCACGTTTAACGTGCTATCCTGGCCATTGGGGCGGGGTGTGGAAAGGGTGGGTGCTACAAGGTGGTCAACCAGGGGTCTGGAAATGGACAGCGTTGCTGTACCACGTTCCTCCGCACCGGCTATTTCAACTTTGCTACCCACTGCCACGCAATCCAAAGAAGATCGACTCATCATGTCCCAGGCACACGGTTGCAAAGCCCTGGCGTCACCTGCACACAATCTGGTCGCAGAGGCTAAGCCCCGTGTCCTCACCCGCCAGATTTGTTTCTCAACAATGCAGAGCGTGGGACATGGCAAACAGGTTCGCTGTACCTCATCATCCCAAGCCTAGCGTAGGTAAGTGGATCTTTGTCCTGTTTCAGACCCTGTAGTGGGGAATGCGGGATAGGGGAGCGTCTCGGGTGGCGGCTGGGACCGGCCCGCATGCTCATACCTGCGTGTTGCACAGATGAGCTGCAAGGGCGCCTGCCGCCCGGCCTAGCCCTTCCAGCACAACCCATCATCTGCCACACAGAAGGAGACAATCTGCAAGAATACAGGTTTGGAGGTGGCCCGCCCCCCGGGACGCTTGCATGCACCACACGAAGCGCTGATCGCTACCGTCGCTGAAGATACGTGCGGCTATGGCCTGACTGAGTTGGCCTGCGCTGTGCCAGTTAACGCGCGTCTGCAGACTGCTAGCTTGGCAGCCCAACTGCATGCCTGGCGTCAGGCATACATCCATTTCTGTCACTAGTTGTTCTGTCAGCCTCACGCAAGGACCCGATCGCGCACCGGATATGGCGGGATATTTCCAACTTCCTTTGTGGATGATCACTGCTTCCGCAAGCGCGCTGGTCATGAGGACTTGAATCGGTCTGTGAATCTCTCGCCGTTGCATATTTACCTAAACGCAGCCCTAAGCGTAATGGAACAAGTATTTCCAAATGTCCTCCTACCTTACCCAGCACTCACTCTGCCTTCTAGTTTCCCGAGAAAAGTCCTGGAGCTATTTTTGGCAGAGTTGCCACTGTAGTGAGCCTGCAATGCACGCTTCTTTTGCATCACAAGCTTGCCCAACTGAGACGGATCTCAGCAAATACACTTTGTGTCAAGCCAAAAGCAAGAATGATTCAACTTTGATGCATATCAATTGCTGGTGAGATCACACCTAGCTCCACTTTCAGCGCGCAAACCTCTTCTGCCGCCGAATTTCGCTGGCATATTTCTGAACATTCCAGGTCCACTTTTTAGACCAACGAGCTTTTCGGTGTCGTCTCACAGTAAGTAGGCTCTTTCAAAAAGTATGAAAACTATGAGAAAAGTGGAGGATCTGCGCAGAGGAAATGTGACCAACCCACTGTTGCAACTGCCACACAAAGCTGAACAGTTCCGAGATTCAAGGCTACGCTTTATTGCGTTGCAACAATCCATCCTGGATCCGAGCTGGTATCAGGAAAACCAGAAGCGTCCTCCCCAAAAGCCCGCAGCAGTGACCCTCGATCTGCAACCTGGAAGGTCCGTAATTCTACCACCACTTCGCTCCCACCCCTCAAACACGACGTTCTTCCATGTCCGCAAACTGCCGCAGCAGGCCGACCAGGCGCTTCATATCATCACACACCTTCCACCCTTGCTCCATCAGCTCTGTTCTCCCCAGTTCCCCAAGCTCGAGTATCCAACTCCCTAGCACCTCATCGCAGGATTGGCTGACGTTGACCGCGATCCCCCGCGCGCGATCTGCGAGCGTGACAGGGTTGGAGCGCAGCGGGTGGGGGTGTTCGAAGTCTTCGGCTGGGGTTGCGATCTGGGATGGTGCGGCGGGTGGCGAGAGGATGCGTGGGTTGAGGCCGATAGCGATGGTTGCGTTGATGGTGGATACGTCGTCGTCACTGTGTTGCTTCTGATTACTTGTCGTATCCCCTGGGACTCTGTTAGTCTGTGCGGCGCATGGAGTGGTTGCGAGCGCTTCTTTGGGCAGGTGGAATGCACTTTCCTGCTGCATACTCATTCGGCTTATATTGTGGCTGCAGTTTCCGCAGACGCCTCCTCTTCGCATCGTTGTGCTCCGTGTTTGGCCCGGGAGAGGGCTGAGCAGCCCTCTTCATGCGGCGGGTCAGCACCATTCTTCCGATAAGTCAGGCCGGGAGATGTGGTTTGATTTCTGGATAGAATTGTGAGCGCTCGTCACAGTTGTCGAAGCGGTGAAACTCAGGATGCTATGGTTCTTAACGCTCTTTGATCTGTCTTTAACAATTAGATTGCTTAATAACGATAGTAGGATGGTTCCCGCCATGGGTGCCGGTGTCTTTGTTGTTTGAGCGTTTGAAGTTGAGTCGACACCGGGTAAAAGCCCGACACCGTCGCAGGTTTGAATTCAGGTCTAATGACGTTCGCGAACGACATTCAAAAAACTTGGAAGATGTCTGTTGGAGGAAAATGCGGCAGTGGATTGTGTTTCACTGGTGTGGCTCACGGATAGGAATCAATATGCCATATGTATCGGTACGTTTTTGCCGAGACGGAGGCGAGCTGGATCAAACGGAAAGTTTTTGCCACGAGGGTGGCGGCAACGAAAAACATTGTCCTGAAACTTGCAAACGGGGAATGGCATTCAGAAATGAGAGACAGCAATGAACATTTTGTGGCTTGAAGAACTTGGCCTATAACGGTGGATGCTGGTTCAGTTAAAACAACGAAAACGTGACACTAGCGGTTCAATCGTCAGGGCAAAAGCTGGATCTTGAGGAAAAGTACTGGTAGTAATTTTTCTAGCATGTGAACGTCCTTGTGGCTCAAACATACTGTCATTGAACAAGGCTGGTACATTTCCTTTTTCATTGCAGCCCTATCGGCACACTCCAATGCGCTTTCAGTGAGTCTTGGAACGTTGTGTCGTCTGCGGCGAGGATCAACAGCTGGGTAATTCCGCAAGGCTATGAGGAGGCTCCGTGGCAGGGGGAGATGTCTTTTGGGCAGCTTTAGAAAACATTTCACGTGCGAAACTAACACGTGTATACGGCCCCGCGGCCTCACAAACAGGCAGGAAGGGCTGTAAATTAAGATTTAAGATAAAGTCAATTATCTCATAATCCTCTTTCAAATACGAACCAGTATTGATGTATGTGATGCAGAGACTATGAGCCCATCACATGTGGCAAAAAGGTTCCAGAAACGTCTACGTACTGGTTCCACAGATGCGTGCTGTCTGTCGGGCTACTGTTCCTATTGCACGAGTCGGGTGCTTTCCTATCCCAAGAAGCCGTTCATGGGAAATTCATTAAACCATATCGTCCAGACCGTGCATACATCCCCGCCCAGTTTGGCCTATGCTTTGTATTACAAGTGCGTATCGTGAAACCCGGTCAATGCTTCATGAGCTATCCGCTCCCCCGCTACGTCCAAGGTTGCTTGTTTTGGATGGTTGCCGTTGCTGGATGAATGTAATTGGGCCCACATCTGCTTTCCTGTGGCTGCTTTGCAGTTCTGAGAGGCTGGAGAAGGAAGGCTGCAGCGGGACGAGACATGGAAGAGTCAGGGTCGGAACCAATCAACGTCACCTCAAAATATTTCGCCATTAGAGGCGCCGCCAGCTTTCAAATTGCGTCGCGTACCATTCATGATGCATTCGTCAATATGAGGCTCAGTTCCACGTGTTTTCTCTCTCCTTTATGCACACCCACGGTGTGAGACTTTCTGGCCCCTTTTACACTCAAGAAGATTTATAACTATGTAGTTAGCTCTAGAAGCTTCTAGTCAATCTAATTACTGCTGGGAAACTCAATTCTCAATGCTGTTGATTGCGGAACAGTCCGCCAACGTCCCGTTCCACCACATCCCCCTTACCCTGGAAATTACTCTATAAGCTATCCAGATGGTTAGACATTCATCACAGCAGTACAACAGCTTACAGCGTTGGTGGTTTAGTGGTAAAATTGATCGTTGCCATGTAGTTGCAGTCGTCACAGGAGCATCTCATCCCACGAGTGCTCCCGGGAGCTCAACACTCAGCTTCGATCAGCCCCGGGTTCGATTCCCGGCCGACGCATCTTCTTTTGCGCCCCGAGAGGCTGTTGTTTTGCTGTGGGTACGGTGGTGTTGACGAAGGAGACAAAATTTTTGACGGCCGGGGGCCCGTGCGGTGGGTGAGAGATGGGACACCCTAGGTTCCCACCATTCTCCTGTTCGAAGTGTCCCTCTTTTTTGCTGTTGCATGGTCTGCAAGCTCCGCAACGTTCTTCTCTGCTATCCAATTTTTTTTTCTGCTACCGAAGTGGGCGCTGAGTCGGGATCATTGAGAGGGCTGTGCTCGGACTCAATACCGCCGACTCCGAAGCTTTCCCATTTCCGACATATTTGGTACAGCCAATAAGTACTCAGTAGCTTTGGACCATACGGGGTCCACTTCTTGCCACGGATTGCACGCTGTGGAGTGTACTGGAGCGATAGTATTAGGCATAGGTGTGAGCTCCTACTTGTGTAGCTGCTTAATGAAAAACGACCGAGGCCGATAGTGGAAAGGCAATTGAGTAGATTATCAGGACATCATTAGCTGTAGCAAGTGTTCTTTTTCAAAATAGCAATGAATGCAGATGATTCACGAGAAATTTTGTATTGAATTCGACCTCTGGCTAAGTTGGGTGCGGCCGTTATGGTGCTTAGTAGATGTCGTCGGGGAGTTGCGGCGTGCGGAGGTTTTGATTGGCTATTGCCCTGTCCCTAAAGGTGCCTACCATGACAGCTAAAGCAGGGCGCTTTTAGCTAGCAGGAGTAACCTTACCGATCTTTACAAGGGCCCCGACGAATTCCTAGCTGGAATATGTTTCAGCTTGCAGGTGTGCAGGTTTGCCTGTCCGAAGGTTTCAAGGTTTGAGAGAGAAATGTTCCGTTCGACTAACGGCCACATTGAGTTACTTCTGACGCATATTGCGGTAGTAGGCTTCAGCGCTCGCAGAACATAAAACATAGCTTGGACCGGCGAGGAAGAGGGAACAGAAAAGGCTATGGAGTCGCAGGAAGCATCAGTTCGGAATTAGCCGCTCTAAGCGCTGCGGCGATGTACGGAGATCCGGGTGGCGTACGGTAGTCTGTCCAACTATGCAATCTTTTGTACTACACATTCCTGCAACCGTTTCGGGACTTCTTACTTTGCTTGGCAGATATAATTACTGACCGGTCGCCCTCTATTGATATTACCTTCACGTTGTGCACTGTCATCAGGAACAACCAATCACCATCCAGATGACGAAGAATTATGCGGAGGATATTATGCTGAGTTGCTTCCCTGGTACCAAAGAGTCAGCAGATCTGATTGGCAACAGCATCCCAAAGCGGGCATTTGCTGCTGTTTGTGAGATGAGCTTGTTTTAAACTTCATGACGTACATCTGCTGATATACCGTGGGGAATGTTCGCCACCGAATCTGCTCGCATCGGCTTGGCTAGACCGAGGGATTGCTCACAACGTGCATGAACTGGGCTCACGCATCGCGCAGCAATCTAGGTAGAGGCGAAGATGCATGGGCAAGGGGGCGCATCTCACATTTCTACTGGGGTGTATGCAGTTTGATGACGAGTTTGTCCACTAGCAGGTCAAGGGAGGCCTGTTAGTCGTACCTTGTAAGACCGCAATCCCGTTTCCGCGCCCGCTATACGCCATTTTGACTTATCGTATCTGCAAAGCTGAGCACTTGCAGCAGCCTTGGTGATCTCCGGGCGCAATCCCACACAAGGGTCTTGCACGCAGATCATCCTCTTTGGCCCTTCCTTTGCCGGGGATGCCTGCCGGGGAAAACTAACGTCATGCGATTGTCAAAAGATTATGCGGCGCATTGACGCAGCATCTCGTTCTACCAAAGCACGACCTACATTCTTCCGGTGCATGAAAGAGTAGAATTAATTCTGCGCTGTGTGCTGAACGGCAGCTTGGGGGTTTTGAATTAGGCGTTTGGCCTGGTATCTAAAAGTGATGACATATGCCGAACATGCGGAAACTCGTAACTACACCAGAAGAAGGCAACAGCGGAGAGGACGATCCAGAGTCTGCTGCGTCTTGGCTCAGAAAACACCAGGTACGATCCATCGACTAAGGCCTTCAAAAATGCCCTCTAACAGTAACAGACTAAAAGGCTCCCAAGACTCAGCACAATCGGCACCGGACATAGTGAATTCGACCAAAGCTCCCTCAGCCACGGCATCAGCGCCAGGGGCATCAGCGACTCAGACTCGCCAAACACAACAGCGACGCCATCAACTTCTCCTCATCACGAATACGTGTTCCAGTTCCCACTTCTGTCTCCAGAATCCGGAACCCCCTACCATCCACTCCCTCCTTCAGAATTCTCGTTTTTGAAAGTCGTGAAAATTCATTACCCATCCAAACATAAACCGAGATTGATTAATTCCCTCTTCATTACCAGAATGCATTTGCCGTGCAAAAACAGTGGCAGCGAAGCGTCAGTTCGTTACGTCGAGCCTGTGGCTCTCATATTTTGTCAGCATATAGCATTACAGGAAATCAATCATCAAAATCCGGGGTAAAGTCTGTTCACCACTCAACTTCTTCAAACATCTTTGAACGATGATACCAGAAAGCAAGAGATAAAGTGGGAAAGAACAAAAGAAGCACTCACCCCACGAGAAGATCTAATATCTGTCCCGATATCTCATCTCCCTCCGCCTCCCCTGACACATTCCACCGCCCCTCCCTCCTTGCTCCCTGTCTCTCCCTCCTCCGCTCTTTCCTCTCTGCCCTTACTTTCTTCCGCTCCGCTGACTCCCGCATCAGCCGCTTCCTCTCCTCGCTTTCGTCCCACCTGGCCCGCTGCTCACGCTTGGCTGCCTTGCGCTCCTCTTTGCGCTGTTCGCGGCGTTCTTCGCTAGCAGCCGTCTCAGCGCGCCAGATCTCGATGATAGCGGCGACGTAGGCTGGATCGTAGCAAATGTGATGGTCCTGGTACTGGTCCGTCGCGTACGTGGAGTTGGTTGGAGAGACGATAGTCACGGGGACTGGAACCGGGCCTGCGGAGTTGGGTAGGTGTTGAGTGACGCCCATGGTCGTGTCTGCTGTGGTTCGCTGTTCTCGTGGGCCTGGGCTGGTGGAAGTCCGGCTCTTCGGAAGCAGGGCGGAGACAAGGAGGGAGAGGGAGCTGCAGAAGGGGAGAAGTTGCAGCTGTGGGAGAGTTGCAGATGTGAACGAGGTACAGCTATGAATAAGTGCAGGACGTGGCGACACGGAACGGTGGTGGAAGGTTCGGAAACTACTCAGATATGCTGTCGGTCCCAGAGGCGGGGGAATATGCCAGGTCTCAATACCGTAGTGTGCCGCCGAGACTTAAGTAGCTCTGCGTGATGCAATGTCACCTGCGCTGCGATATTAGGCAAATGCGAGGCTCACCTAGCGTGCAGAGGGCGTCCAAGGATTGCAGAACAGAACAGGCCTAGACTCGGTCCCCTGGAGCGATGGTCGCAGTTCTTCATGCTAGTGTGATGCGAGTAAGAAAGTAGTTTGCATACGCCTTATTCTCCGCCTTCAGACGGTGCAAGCTCCGCTCAACGGCGTTGGGGAAGGGGAAATGCCTGAATGGTCGAGTTGCAGGGACGAGAGCAAGATTCGTCAGCACTCCTTGTTCAGATCCACTGCGTTATCAGGACGAGAGTGCAGCAACAGGGGTCGAGAGAACAGGGAAGGGTCGCGGAAACGGTGAATGACATCTCGATCGCTTGTCGCAACGGCCTGCCGACTGCCGCACTAACACTTCACCCACACATCATGCCATCACCATACTTATAGTAGACCAAACCAACCTCTCGAACGTGGAAATGTGTGATGAGGGCTCAAAAACTCACCTCGTCATACATACTACACTTGCACGCCATTGCTAGCAGTTTTTCTGTTATGGCAGTCGGAAAATCGTCTCGGAGATGGGCTCGCGGCTGATGAGCCGTAACGAACAGGACATTGCCCCGCACATCCATGCAGACTTGGCCACCGCCCATTTCTCCGATCCCGTTGTAACGCGACAATTTCCGAGTCGCACCAACTTTCTCTCCTCTTTTTGTTGCCTCGTTGCCTCCTTTGTTGATCATTCCTTTGTTTCAGCGCGGAGCATAACCAGGAGACATGCCCGCCGTTGCAAGGCAACCTATCAAAAGTGTCAGAATGCCATCAATTCATCACAGCACAGCGAAATAGAGATAAGAGAGTGCCACGCATTGAAATATTTGCGGTATTGGTCCATGGGTCAGAGAAACTGCATCTCTGTCTTACCACAGAATCGAGATGATCTCAGGCCATCCAACCGTCCGAGACAGGAGCCTAGCCAAACCATGCAGTGCAGGTTAATGAGCCAGCGCCATTCCGGAAACTGGTCCGAGACATGCTGACTGCGGTATGTGTCTGTGACATTGGACGTGTTCAAACACTAGAGCGTGGCGCCATTGAATAGCACACGATCGAGTTGTCCTGCGGGTGGTGCCCACTTCCCATAACTATGAACTACACACCCCGTATGCACCGTGAAAGTTAATTTGCCAGAGTGCACTGCGTATACTTTTTCTTAGCGCTAAATCAATCGATAAGCTCATTGGTTGTTCACAATACGTGCTTTGCATTGATTGGGAGAGGCATCGAATGATTTTATCTCTTTGTTGAAAGTAAACAAAGGTTTGAGCTCCGAAAAGAAGACGGTGCAGCTGACAGTGTAACTGAATGAGATAACTAGTCATTCAAACGGGTGGATTCAGTATTTGGACTCGCTTTCATGCAGACCGTTAAGATCTTCTCTGCTTCCCCATGTTTATTGCGATTCTGACATACGTCCACCCAAACAAATGGCCAGCAGTTTCCGATCCTACTATGCACTTAATTAACAGAAAATGACTCTTGCCACCGTGTAAATCTCCGTTTGGATACTCTTGGGGTCAATGTGACACAGAATGAAGTTGTTCATCATTTCTCTTTGCGTCTCTAATTCCGGTAGTGGAGCCAGTAGCAACAGCTCAAAAATGAAGGAAAATAAAGTGTTGAGTGGAGACGGCTAGTTCCAGGACACGGAAGACCAATCCGAGGGAAGTATATAGTTGAAGGAATTGCCGATATGTAAAGACTATTGGTGAGTCTATTCACCATCCCACAGGCTGTGCATGTCTACCCCACTAAGAATTGCCAAGCCAAAGCCACGTCATCTGAGGCTGCGTTATTGGCGACACTGCAGTGTGTGTCCAACCTCCGCCGCTGGGCTTGGCGCAGCAGAGAGTTTGCGAGATGTGTCTTCGCTTGCAGTGGAGGCAAGTTCCGTGAACAAAGTCATCAGGTATTGGCTAGATTTTTGACTTTTCTAGAAGATATGAGACCGAATTTCCGAGCGAAAAGCAAACTGATACTTCTTTGCAATAAAGACACATGAGAATGCACAAGGTTTATATAAGTTTGCAACATAATGTATCCTTGAAGAAAACTCCATTTGGATGTTATTGTCTGTATTCGACGAGGGCAGCCGTTATTAGCACATGACAACCGTAATCGGAGACAAAGGCCCTTCAAGGTGAACTTTAGGTGGAGGTGTTCTCGATAAGAGTGTGCCAGGTGCGCATAATCGGACAGCAGCCCGAGGGTGCTTGCCGTTGCCGTGCTCCGCAGTCGTGCTTGCTTGGCACGGGGTCACGAAACAGGCGGCTCTTACCCAGCGGAGCGTGCTCCGGCGGCCGCGGAGGGTCCTCTTGATGCACTGCCTTTATGGTTCTATTTTCTTTCTGCTTTCTTTAAACATAAGAGGAAGATAGACCAATGCATAGAAACCACCAAATTAAAGTTTTAACAAAGACCAATCCAATGAAAAAGAGGGCCGGACCGATCCGCTGCAATGCGATGTGGTATAGATAGTTTAAAGAAGGTTAATCCCGTAAAGCGTCCAGTCCATGGTTAAGGTTCGGACCGGCTTTTGGGGGCGAAAGAAGAAACTAACGATGCAGGGTTGGTCGACAGTCCGGCCCAGCGCCATGTGGGTTCTGCCTCCGAAGAGCTTAATTATACTTTCTTGTGGCATATGCTCCTTGATGTCGTAGGTAGGCCATTCGACATGCTGTCAAAACTGCCAACAATCGGAGAGATGACCGGACAAGTAGTCCCCCACATCCCCCACAGAACTAGCAGCAAGGAACGCCGTTAACAATCCCTGATCCCGAAAAAGACGTATCACCAAGCACTAACAGACGAGATCCATCCACAAGTACCGTTCCGGCCCACTTGCAGGCCGGCGCGGCATCGCGAGCCGACGAAGCCGAGCCGCGCTCGCCGCCGCTGGCAGCGCGATGGGTCACCCCTTGCGCCCGGAAGAGACTATTGGTTGCATCCGCTGCAGGCTCTCGCTTCTCACGTCAGGGATGGCAAGGGTTAGCGATCTAACGAGGGGGTGGGAGGCGGGGGTGCGCTGCGGAGTTGGTTCTGCGCCCAACAGTCCCGCCCTGCTTCGTACCGACTGCAACGGGCCCATCTTGGGGTAGAGACCGGGGTCGTGACCAGGGATCAGCGACCAGGAGGGCTCGTGGTCACACAGGGGGAGGGGAGGGAGAGCCGGGATCGGCGCTTGGTCCGTCTTATCACGGTCAGAGGGGTAGCGCGCTTGTCGACGCCCGTCAGCCGGTCTGTCGGAGTCTTCCGGTGAAAGGTTCAACTGTAGCGGGTTGAAACATAGGGGGCAGATTGGTGCTACATACCTGCTAGGGTCTCAGCCGAACCGTTCGCGCACCCGCAGATGTGAAGCCCGGAGCCGCGTTCTATTTGCCTGTCGATGCAACCCGGCCGGGTGCGGGGATAGTGTCGCCTTTCAGTCCGCTCCCGCGACTCATGACATGATCAAGACGAGAAATAAAAACAGAAAATCCGCGCTGGGTCAGCGGGGATTATCTGGGTATATCGAGATCTGTAATGAAGATGCACAGGCATGTGATGATGCTTGGCTTTCTCTCTAAAAGGTTAGCAAAGAGGTTCAATGGAGACTGTAGAGCCTCGGAGCATTTGAGGACGAGTGCAGGAAGGTTGAACGTCGCAAGTTTCTCCCGCTAGTGGTAGTACAGCCACTAACATACTAGTTTTCAACTTCACTGGTAGCCTGAGGGTTGGCTGAGGTACGGAGGCTGGGGTCGGGAGAAAACATGGAGTGCCAAGACGGAGCCTGCTAACCCGGAAGCCGCTAGAGGCTGGAGAGGCCATGCAGGCTGAGTGAACTAATGGATTACCATTCCAATGCCTTCATCCCGCTGGCAGTGGCTGGCTGCGGGCTAGGCCTCGCGAGGCAAGGTAGTCTAGGCCGCTTTCCTCGTAACACAGGTGGGCGTAGTGTAACTCGATATTGCCGGACAGATCAGACCAGCTGTTCACGCCAGCAATTGGGACGCCTGACTGCTAACGACAAAGCATTGCACAGTGATGGATGCGATTGGTTTGCGCTTGCGCGCTCGCTAGGCATCACATTGCGTTTCTGAGCCTACACGATTCAATCTATGGGGCTTGTGTTCAAAGTACCGGAGCCATTCTCTTTACAGATCAATGCATGATCTCTGAAGATCTTACTCAATTGACATCCTGCTCCATCTGGCATAACTTAATTTTAGATGGCCGCCAGCTGTAGCGCTTTCACTTCTGGTCAAGACACCCAAAAAGCATTACTGACTATGGATAGATGAAACGAGTTAGAATATTTAAAGGCATACAACGCATACTGGGGGTAATCGCATCTGAAGGCTCGCGGGAAGAATAATAAGGCCTCAAGCATAATTATGTCCCAGCTCTTTAGAATAATAACATTTGGGGGTAGCTGAAGCTATCGTCCGGACGTAAATGTCGAATAAATAATTATACACATGCGTCCGGACGATAGCTTCAACTGCCCATATCTGTCGTAATTCGTTAAAAAAAAAATTCCCAAAAAAATTTGAGAAAAGAGCACATGTCGTGGGTAGTTGAAGCTATCGTCCGGACGCATGTGTATAATTATTTATTCGACATTTACGTCCGGACGATAGCTTCATCTACCTATGACATGAGCAAAAAAAAAAAAAAAAGAAACAACTGCGCGCTAACATCGGCTGTTGAGAGATCCCAGGGACCGAAAAAGCCATTCATATATCCTTTCATTACGGGTCCTTGACGACTGCTTGACGCTCCTCGGACCCAAAGAAGGTCAACAATTGTAGCATCTCTTCATCCGTCAAGTTTCATACCGTGATGGGGCTCGACAGAAAGCTTCTTCATGCGGTGCATCGTCCATTGTTCGTCCCAGATTCCCTTTGTCGCTGCCGCACGATGGTACGCCTCCTCATACATTGGCAGATCTGCCCAGGGCCTCCACGAACGCTCCTTTCCCTTCAGCTTGTCTTCATTGATATCATTTATCAAGTGCGACAGCGTCTTCTTCGTTTTTTGGATTAGCTCGCCATAATCCCTCCAGACATCGGGTGCAATTTCCCCTTCCGCGTCAATGGCATCTATTAGAGCCTGAATGCAGAGGTCCATCGCGTCTCTGTAGAAGTCGAAGTGGGAATAGTATTTCGCGAGCTCGTGGCGCAGCGTCATTGCGGTCTTGTCGGCAAGGCTGGCATCAGGCATGGAGCAGAGATAGAATCGGATCGCTTCTTCGTAGTGGCTCTTGGTGAATGCAAGACTTTCCTCCTTGGAACCAGCCCTAAGCCGGGCAGTGTATCGAGCGACAGCCATCTTCATCTGCAATACCGTCACCACCTCGATAAGCTGTTATTCTGAGGGAGGGGTCAGCTGGGTAAAGGTGTCGGCCGATTTCTTGAGTATCTCGATGGCTTGAGAGTATTTGTAGCTGTGGGCAAGGCATTTGGCAAGCGGGAGAGCCAAGACAGGATCGGGCACCGTGTAGACGTCCATGATAGATCTGACAAGCTCCTCATGTGGTTGTGCGTTGATATCCAGAAGCTCAGCTAGACGGTACTGCGGCTTTTCAACTTGGTGGCCGTTGCGTAAACCTCGAAGTAGGTTGGTGGCTGCTTCGTGAGCCTTTAATATGTTAGTTTTAGTATCATAAATATCTGACACTACCGCATACCTTGGCCCATATCAACTCGTCAAATATCTCCCCCACGCAGCACAAATCTATGTCTTCCATCTCTTCGACCTCTGAATCTTCGACGTCTTTCTTCAGGGCGGAATGGCAGAAGTTGATGAAAATCATCTGATGGCCGTGTTTGTCCGAGACGAGGATGTTCTTCGGAGTCAATCGGCCGTGATAGATGCCAGCCCCGTGGAGTATCTGGATCGTATTCCTCAACAGCTGCTTACTACTAAGTAACTCCTGCAATGCGAGCTTCGAAATGACATCCTCGAGCTTCATCCCATCATGGTTGCTGAGGATGATGGATTGCAGAATGGTGGAATACGGATAAGGGATTTGTGGAGTTCCGTAATAACGCGGGACAAAGCCTTTGAGAGTAGGAATTTCTTCCATGCGCTCGTAGGCGGCTTTCTCGCGGATGAAGTCTTCCTCGCCGTGAATCTGGAATGATTAGTCAGTGCCAAGTGGTTAACATGCTCCAGCATAGGATATTACCATCTTGAGAATATAGGGCTTGTAGGTGTCCCCATTTTCGGTGTCCTTGCCTTTCGTGTTCGTGTCGGGGATTGTAACGTCATACACTCTCGCCGACTTTCCTTGGGCAAGCAGGTTGCCGATACGCATCTTCGAGGTATCCAATCCGGGAGGATTCGAGTCGCCCGTTCCGGGAGGGTCTGGAGCGGGAATTGGAGCAAAATTTGAGTCAGTCATTGCGGGATGTTATGGAGCGCGGTAGGTGGAACTGCTGACAGAGAAAGGGTTTTATGCTTAGGTGTGTGGCCCGTGACCAAGGCAGCAGTGGCTACAGGGAGAAGCGAACCGTGGGTAAAAGTACACTATAGGTAAAAATGAACTGGGGCTCAACCGTTGTAGCCATTCATGACGTCATGCCTACCAGATAGCTGGTTGTTGAACTGTCCTGGTTAAGCTTAGCTTAGTATCTAAATGATAAAACTCGAGAATCCCCAGATCAGGTCCGGAGCAGCACTGGGATCCGCAAACGTCCTGGTACGAAATGCCGCCGGTGAGGAGTCTGCAACATTATGTACGCTGATAGGATTTGTACAACTCCATGACAGCTCTCGTTCTTCTTCAGAGCTTTCATCATTCGCATGTCATACCCAAACGCCATCGAAGATTCCTGCCGTCGTCATTCCGCGCGTCTTCGAAACCACCCATCATTTATTTACTTTCGGGCTTCTGTCCCCAAACCACATGATAATCATACATCATGTGGATCTTCCTATCTTTCAAATTATCCCTCGCCTTCGCCACAAAAACCTTGACCTCCTCCTCCTTCCACCCGAGAAAGTCCGTAAACAACCTCATCGTAAACCCCTCCAGCCCATCCAAGACCTGAATCAAATTGAACAACCCCGCCTCCTTCTTCCTCTTATCCTTCGGCCACCCGCCAATCGGCAGCTTAAACACCTCATGGTGCACGTTCACGAAACCCGCATCCTTGGCCCATTGCTCGAGCTTGGGACCGGGCGAAGGGTCGCGGCCCCAGGACTGGGCGGCGGCGTTGAAGGTGGTGCTCCAGGTGTGGAAGGCGTGTTCGGGTTTGAAGGAGCCATCGTCCGAGTAGATGAGCGCGTCGTAGTCCTGGAATTCAACCCAGCCGCCGGGCTTGAGGTTGGCGTAGGCGTTGCGCACCAGCCGCGGCCAGTCGCTGATGGATGACATGAGGTAGCGCGTGAAGATGAAGTCGAAGTGCTCGCCGTAGGCCCAGTCGCGCTCGATGTCGTCGACTTGGAATTGCACGTTCGGGGGGACCTGGGGTGGCGCGCTGGGTGTTAGCATCGAGATGTCAAAGAAAGAGCGATGGAGAGCCTGATGGGACTGGAAAGGCCCGTAAAGTGGGGGGAAAGAGGCTTGAGAGGCAATGCAATGGGACCATTTCCAACATACCCACGACGGCTGTATCGGACTCAGATCTACACCACGGATGTCGGCGTCCGGAAATGTGTCTCCCATGGTGATGGCCCATATCCCAGTCCCACACCCAGCGTCCAGCACGCGGCCCGCAAAGTCGTCCGGCAGTGGGGCGAGGAATAGCTTGTCGCCGATGAGGGTGGTGGCCATGGCGTGCGTCATGTCGAGGCGGTCTTGCTCGCGGTCGTCATTGGGAAGGATGTACGCGCCGTCCTTGTATGCATGATAGCGGCGGCCGTGCTGGACCGGGTAGTTTGTCACGCTGGACGTAACCGAGGCTGTGAATGACGAGAGCTGGTCGTCGATAGTACCGCGCGTCGAGTCCGAGTCATCGTTGTACTGAGTAGAGGTGAGACAATGTGTCAGCAGGGCGTTTTTCGCGTGCTGTTTGTATTTTCATACCTCGGGGTCCACGGCGACGGCGACGGCGGGGGTGGTTGTGGTGGGGTTCGCCATGCTGCAGAAATGCAAGGAGGAGCGGGGACCGAGGGCGGCCGGGTGCGCATCGCTGCAGATGTACTTCCTCCCCTGGCCTGCCAAGGTCGCGAGACCGGCCGTTTGTAGTAGGCACGTCCGCCAACTCGGCTGTTGCTCGTATCAGTGGTGTGGAGCCGAACGGTGATGCGCTAAAGCGCCTAAAAACGCGAGCACTAGAGTTCTTTAACATTTGGATCGGGGTCCTGCGATAGCATGCCGTCGGATGATTGGGCTCGTGAACAATGCGCTTCCCTGGCGGCCGATTGTTGTGTGAGGGAGGGCGGCTCTGCTCGGATCAAGCATAATACGTCGATTTATTTTGGAAAAGGCTCCGGCAAGCAAGGCTGGGCAGAATCTTGGTGTTCGCCTCACCGCCGGAAACCCCACTGCCGCAAGCCGATCAGCCTCAGCCGTTGCGCAGCGGTCCGACCCGGCGCTACCATTATTAGCGCTTACGAGAGTATTTGTTCAACTGTCCGTCATCTGTTGCAATTCTATCGAGGCCGACTCAACAGGGGATTCTCGATTTGAATGGAACCTTATTCCTTTTCTCCAGGTGACAGCTCCTTTATTTCGCACAGACGCAGGGAAAGATAAACTCGGGGTATTGGGCTGTTCAATGAATGAAAAATGCCAGCTACAGCACAATCAGCAGACCACTCGGTAGTGGCTTTGCGATTTCCGTGATTCAAATATTTCCTCGTAATGTGACACGCTCTTAGCAATATAAAGGGAAATGTTAACTAAATTTCCATATTATCGCCAGGCATGACGCTGCGCTACAATCATTTGAAGACTTTACACCACGATTGGAGAACAAACCGTTGATGCCACAGCGTGCTATGGCTCTTTGAATCCGATCAATGACTGCCAGCAATAAGAGTTCAGCGCGATTCCTCCCAGAACATCCCATGGTAGTGGTATGGGCTGAAAGCGGCGGAGAAATGCTTTCGATGACTTTGGTGATGATGTCATGCCAACTACAGTCACTGAACAAGGCAGCCTTGAACACAGATATCCCGCGGAAGAGAGACCGGCGGTTACGGTTCCGGATTCCGGCTCAATCACGCGCCCGGAAGTTGAATATCTTTTCGGAAGCTCGTTACCATGCACTTACGCTCATCGTCTGCACACCCTCGTCGCTGTCAAGCTCCACCGCCAAGTCAAAGCTCTTACCCATATCACCGCAGCTCGCCCAGCATACGTCCGCCACCTTACGTTTTTCATTCACCCAAGAGCGCCATGGCTCGCGTTAAGTCATGTAGTAAGAAAGCCCACTCCGTAACTTGTTGCATACGCTTACCGTACTTGGCGTAAGAGCTGAAGTTGATTAGCGAAACGGAGAACGACGGCCTGAGCCAAGTTGCAGGCGCGCAACACATTGGGGCGCGCAGAGTCACCCTCCCGGAATATGGCGCTTTCATTGGATTTGCTACTTGTAGCAAAAGCCCTTCTGAAACCAACCTTGTCATCTTGAACCCGAACGTGGCGCGAGCCCACGTTCTCGTCCGTCCCGGTACCGCCGGCGTAAGCATATCCAGTCTTTTTCTGTCGCATCTCTCTATGACACTGAACGCTTGATTTTTCGCACAGGCTGTCGAGATGATGGCACTCGCAAGCTCGGACTCACAGGGCGCCTGGCTTGACCACACCAAGATGACGCCAGAGATTTGGTACTCCGTTGGTAGTGGTATGGAGCTTCGCCTGGGACAAACTACGATACTGGAAGGCGGTAAGTTTACGCGCTCCCTATAGCGATTTCCCACGTTACTACTGACATACCTACAAAGTCGTGTACTATGCACCAACGTTCCGTGTCTACGTCGAGCCTCTCAACTTCCCGGGCGACCTTTCGGGTTAATACTACTTCAATGGGCCGACCCGCTAAGCCGATTCACAATTCAGTCACCCCCGAGCAGTGATGTGCAATATGGTTGATAGGGAAAAGTATATCCGGAACTAAATTCAACTTCGGTCGGCAAACACCACGGTATCTCAACGGTAAAGGGGATTTTCATTTTCGGAAGATCCAAGTAGCGTGGAAAGTGCACGCTAGTGCTTTCTGTTTCCAGGCTGATCTGTAGTACGAAGTCCGGCATTGTGTATTAGAATGACAAGGCTGTGGTGTGCTTCATTTGGATTTGATTACCTGCATGGGATGGGGGTAATTTTTTGCTGCATTTATTGGCCCCCGTTCACCATAGGACAACGGTCAGGTCCGGCCGCGGCGCTCTCTTCTTGGCAGACTACATAGCCAATTGGTTCATGAAGCTCATTCCACCACGGAGACTCACCAAACTCAACGCACTACTCACGAGAAACCCATAGAAATTGGTGTACCTCAATGTTCGTTTCTTGTCCATCCGTTGTGGCGCGCTTCATTAACCTAGGATGGACAGTCAAACCGCCTTCCTGCATTGCGCTTGACGTTATTTTGCGCTTCTGATTCGCGTTCCTGTGTCAATAACTCATGGACCCGCATGGCGCCATGACAGTCTATCCATGTTAGACGCCTCTTGACACCTTTTACGAATTCTTTTTTCCTTTTATCTACCAGCTTTGTCGTGAACTGGTCCGAAGCTTCTGCTGGGCCGAAGGAAACTTGCAGTACGGCTGATGATGATGTGAAGTAACTTGTATCCAGTAACAAAAGGCGACTCTTGCAGCAGGGTACCGCGAAGCTTCTCAGAGACTTTTGTATTGATTATATGAGGACGTGTCCCACAGTAAGTGGTGAATGTGAAATCTTGAAATGCAAAGAACATTGCACGTACACTTGTGTTCCTCTTTGATCGCCATTCTCATCCTCCCAATAAAAAAGCTTTTGTACTTATCCCCAAGCACATAACAAAGTAGAAGATACCGTCACGATTCCCAAACATGTGGTGTGTCAATGATACAACAACTAAACGAGGGCTCAAGAAGGTTCTACTCAACAAAGTAGAGCAAGCTAATTTGAAAATGGGTGTAACAAAGGCCTGAAAAACAGAGTATTCAGCTCGGTAAATACTGAAGTAGAGCATTGACGTATATTCTACGTCTTTGAAAGAACATGTGCAAATCACACGGCGGATAGCACGTTCAAGGACCCTGACAACACAAAGAGCCTGGCTTTCGATGCATACGGGTTCATGTGAAGCCTTTACATGCACATTCAGCGCAATAGATGTATAAATACTCCGTGTACTCCACGACCAAGGCTCCTCTTAACCACCAAAGCAAACGGTAACACTCAGACTATACATAGTGTACTTTCCCTCTATATCTGACCCCAGACCGCTTAAGCCATCACCAGAGACACCATGGTCAAGGCTTATAGTAAGTATTTTTTTTCGACTATCTAGCTTTTATGTGGACTGACAAAGGTGCAAGAGGTGAGATTCACCAGCTTCCTGATGATTCACGGTGCACCCCTGAACGACAAAGCCTTAAATAACCCAGACCGCGAGGTGACTCTTCTTACAAATGGCCCTACCGTCACACTCGGCCTCCGCAAAGACCTGTTTCATACTGCACCCGCTAAAGACAACCTCATAGTAGAACATGAGGCGGTTGTGATGGACCATTTTGTTTGCAGAGCTTTGTCTGACGAGGTACAACTAACCATGCATGCTATCAACCATGCTGCCCTGCTGACGGCTGACGTAGAGTATTATGATCAAGACCTCTCAGTTTTTCAAGAATACATTCATTGGAAAAAGGAGAATTGCGGACGAGTATTGGCATGAAGTTCGCAATGGAGAGCACATCCAAGTAGGAGTCGGGATCCCGGAGCTCGGGAGTAAGCTGACCGATATATACTCCTTTTCTTTGCGGGTTGTAGCTTACGATTACTTCTAAAGACGATTTCGAGATGGTGGACTTTGAGGTCGAAGTCTTAGGCCCCACGGAAATTCCATAATCGGCACTTCGACTGATATACATGCCACTGAGCTCGAGAAGAATAATCTCGTAATCAACAATTCTACTCTAGCACGATACCATGCCGTCATCATGGTTATGGACAAGAATGTGTGTCCAACTGTATGCTCTTCATTTTCTGTTTGGCGCTAATATGCGCGTACCTGATACAGTCAATTAAGATCAAAGCCCGACAGCTTGCGAGGACCACTTGTTTTGAGAAAGAACGGCTGAGCAGCGACCTAGACTGGCACATTGCTCGCAATGGGGAGGTTATTCAGTTGGGGACACCACCTGAACGAGGCCGTACGACCACCCTCCCTGACCCCTTTCGCATGAATAGTGCTTACGGTCGATTCTACAGAATTGTTCCAGCCAGCGGCATTTGAACTACAGTTTGGGCGGGTAACGATCAACCCTGTAAGAGCAGAGTGGGGGATCATAAGCTAGCGGCCACAAACGGCTGCCTACAACTAGCCAGAAACTACAGACCTTTACTATTTGCTTCAAAGGGGGATCATCTGCTGAAGGCTTCCTCCCCTATAATTATTTACACTCCATTTCTTTCTTTTTCTTCCTGAACTCAGTCATCTTCCGGCCTCCAGGGTCTATCAAAAGTCAAAACTAGTGGGTATGGTCGGTATTGTGAGGAAGCTTCAAGGTACAATTTTACGGTTGTACATGTTTCTGTACCTTTCAGGGGTTGGCAGCTATGAGAAGCCGGGGCAGATTGCTTCAAATGTCTTACAGCAGGGTAATATTTAGAAGATGAAAGGGAAAGGAAACAAAGTCACATGTATGGAAATCGATTCATGATTGCCAAATGCCTGATCCTTTGTTTTCCTTCGAAGCGTGGCTGTCGCTTCTCAAAGCTCCTCTGAAATTATTTCCACATAATGGCCTGCATGAAGAGCCATTCCAGCGTGGCTATGCGTGTCCGTCGCGTTGCAGATTGCCGGAGATGTTGTTTCCAGCGTATCTATTCGACTAGCCGAGTCTCAAGGGCTTCCACCCGCTATAGCTCACCATATCTCCCATATCGCAGGACCACTAACCCAGCCGGGTGGTGTTGACCACAAAACTGTGAAAAGTGACAATGCCAGCGTGCCCATGCGCGTCTGCGACCGGCGCGCCCAGGAGTGATTTGCATTGCCGATCCCACAATCTCTGTCATACACCTCATTGGCTTCTACGACAATGCAAGATTCCGGGAAGCAGCCAATAGACGACCTCACTTTTCCCGCTTCTTGCGGGGCCTCTCCAACCATCTTCGTGCTGACAGCGAGAAATCAGCCAAGCGAGCTTGGCTGAACATAGGTCCTATCGGATTCAGGGACAGCTGTTCTTACTCAGCAACGTCTAGAGAAAAGCGCCGATGCCTACATAATACTCCTGCAGCCCATAGTAAGATACAGGCATTGTCATCCTCTATCTCTCCGCTCTCTCATTCAACGACCCTTGCCGGAACGGTTTCATTCTCATCAAATTCAGTCATATTTGATATGGAAGAACAATGGATATTTTTCAAAGATATCCTACGAACCTTGTACCTTGTGCAAGATCTGAGCTTGAAGGAAGTGATGCGCAAGATGGAAGAGACGTATGGCTTCAAAGCAAAGTAAGAAGACT
Organism: Lasiodiplodia sp. KE8368; assembly: GCA_023087525.1. NCBI lineage: Eukaryota > Fungi > Ascomycota > Dothideomycetes > Botryosphaeriales > Botryosphaeriaceae > Lasiodiplodia > Lasiodiplodia sp. KE8368. The sequence goes on from JAJMYN010000021.1 coordinate 365,543, forward strand.
TTTTCGAATCTTGGTTTGAATCTAACAGAGATCTGTCATTAGTGACGGGCAGTATGAGCGGCATTTCAAAAAATGGGGATTTCGAAAGAATCTCACTGCTTGCGAATGGCAATTCGTGGCGCGGCAACTCAAGCGGAAGCGAGGCGATGAAGATGTCGAGGTCGCAATTGACGGAGTTCGCGTCCCAACCGCAAGACTGCGAAAGGCAATCAGCCGTTACGGCACAGGGCCTCAGTACGACGTGGAGATGGCGAAGATGAGAAACAGTAAGAAATTTCAGCATCCTGGATCTCGCATATTCCACTACTGATATTAACCATAGAAACAACTCCGACTGGTATCAGCTTCCTTGCTGCACCACTCCTCCTGGAGCCCCTGAGCTTGCGTACACTACCATGGATGAAATTCTCAAGTTCTGCTTTTTTGACGCTTCAAAGCTATCCTAAACTTATCAGACGGTCTGGAGCCGTCTTTAATCAGCAGCTGGCAATCCTTCAAAGTTTTACTGAAGCTTTCATACCTATTCTGAGCACGACCACATTCTCTCCGAAGTTAGTTAATTCGACGACATACGACTTCTTGTCTGCCATACTCTTTGTCTCGAATCACCTTGGGAGCTCCTACCACGAGGGTAGTACAGTCGTCGCACCCGCAAAGTCACCTCTTTCCGACATTTGTCGCACTCTTGGAAATCCAGACGTCATTCATGCGCTTGTCGCCTTGACAACCGAACACAACCCGACTATGGATGCTCTTCGAGAAATGATTTTCAAAGAGGCACTTCTGTCCGGAAACGTCAGGCTGACAACACTCATGTTGAGTCAGTTCAAACTCGATCTGGCGGATTCTCTACCCGGACCATGGCCTCAAGATTTCTACGGAGCGCGTTTTACATGGCTCCCTGGGAGAGACTTTATCACTGCGCGGCCGCCACTCCAAGTCGCAATCGAGTCATCCAACGTTGAGCTCGTGAAGCTGCTACTTAGCTATGGCGCTTCGGCCGATATTCGTGGGGCATTTTGCTGTGACATGATGATGGTTGCGGTGTGTAGGGGCTCTGAAGACATTGTTCATATGCTTCTGCAGCCCTTCCAGCAGAGTCTTGTGCCTGCTCTTCTAATTTGCTTAAGGCATAATCTCAACACACTTGCAGACATTCTCTGGGCTGCAGTCAAAACCTCAGACGAACGTTTGATGGAAGCACTCACAGAAAAAGATAAAAGCAACATACTCTCCGCGGCTACGCATTCCGGACACATTCGAATTATGACAGACGTGCTTGAAGGTGGAGCCGGAGTGAACGCTCTGGACGAACTGGATATGAGTCCGCTTCAAGAAGCGGCCCGCTCACGCGTCTCCGGTGTTCAAGCTATAAATCTTCTCATCGAGTGGGGCGCCGAGATTGATTATCGTCTCACTGGAGATGACTTTATCATGCCCACGGCGCTTCAGATCTCCCTCTGTGAAGGAACTATCGAAGCGGCCGAACTTCTCATCAGCGCAGGAGCGGACCCTAATGCAGAAAGAGTCGTAGATCACAACGATATTCTCGGCTGGCCGGAAACTGACTGCCTTGGAATTGCAATCGAGTGCGAACGTGGCTATCCCATAGTGCAACTACTCCTACAGGCAGGTGCAAGACCGACGGCTCAGTCTCTGAGCGCTGCTGTGAATTGTAACGCATCCGACATCATCCAGCTTCTTTTAGACATCAATACTCCCTTATCAATAGACGTGTTGTTTTCTGCCGCAGATATTGGCAACACGGATATGGTAACGCGTTGTCTGAATGCTGGGTTTGATGTGAATCACCTCAAGGACCTTGAAAGCCCGTTGATAAGGGCAGCAAAGGGGCCAAGCATGATGGAAGACTATCTGGATGAAAGAACATACGATATCCTTCTTGATAGCGGTGCGGACGTCAACATGTCGGGTACCTGGCTATCAGCACTGCAGTGGGCGATACGTGGTCGCAAAAATCATCTCATATCTCTTCTTCTCGAGAAAGGGTCAGACTGCAGCAGCGGCGTCTTGGTCGAAGCTGTAAACAGTAAAGATTCGATTCTGCTAAACAAAATCCTTGACGCAGTCGCATCTCGCACAGACAACAATGAGTCGTTTACTTCCGGTTGTCTCGGGCACGAAGCACTGAACAAAGCCTTCCATGAGAAAAATGAAACAATGGCTTCAATTCTAGTTCACAGAGGTATCAACTTGCGCAAACCCTGCGCGGCCAGAATGTTCCGCCCGCTTAGCCTTCCATTAATGGAGAGCTTACTTGCTCATGGACTTCCTGCCAACCTCAGCGGCTGTTGTCAACTTGAATGTTGTGAGAAGGGATTCCTCAAATGGCACTTACAGCCAGTTCAGCAACTGGCATGTACGGGTAACAATGACGCCATACGGCTCTTTTTGAAACACGGGGCAAATCCGAACTTGTTTAGTCACGAAGAGGTGGAGGCCAAGTCCGGGGTTTGGATGCACATGTCAGCACTTGGCAGTGCCGCCGCGGGTGGACGCATGACAACTGTCAACATATTACTAGATGTTGGAGCCGAAGTCAACCAGCCCGCGCTCGGAACATTTGGGAGAACCCCCCTCCAATCCGCAGTGCAATCGGGGCGAATCGAAATCGTCAGGAGGCTCCTTGAGAAAGGGGCAGACGTGAACGCACAGCCTGCCAAAGATGCAGGTGTTACGGCGTTGCAAGCAGCAGCAATTGGAGGATACATAACGATAGCTGCGGAGTTGATTGAGCACGGAGCAGAGGTGAATGCGCCCCCTGCTGAGAAGAATGGACGATCGGCTCTGGAGGCCGCTTGCGAATATGGGAGAATCGACATGGTTGAGCTATTGATCAACGCTGGAGCGGATTTGGAGGGCACACAATACAACAACGGGATTGCTCTGGCCAAAGGTAACGGGTTTAATGCAGTTGCGAGGTTCCTCAGGAGGCGCAAAGAGGAAGTACAGATGAATGAGTTTGTGATATTTCCCGCAGATACGCCTCCCCCTTCTCCGTTGTAGTTTGAATAGCTTTGTTGTTTATCTTTTCTTTTTCCCTCACAAAGGCCTGCCCTATTTTTCAGAGTGAAGGACGCTATTGTTAACTTACTTCTCTCCCGTGCTTCATGATCAGCGACTTGTCATTCTCTAAGAAGTGTCTCTCAATGAAGTAGTGTTAATGTGAATAATCATGACCAAATATCGAATTCCTTGCCATTTTACGGCATCAGCGTGTAAATAGCCTTTCTTTGCATATTTCTAGAGCTAGTCGTCCAATACAGACAGATTAGTCATGTAATCCCAGCTGCTCTGGAGCTTTCGGCAGCATGGCTGTCGTTATCATCATCGCTGGCATGACTCTGTTCGTCAGCACTGACGTATATACGCTTTGTAAAGCTGAGTGAATAGCTTGCGTCAGAAATTTGTATTTATGTGGATGAGACGGAGGCATCTATAGACATAGTGTAGTTCGACGACGAAGACGTTGACGTGGTGATCGTGGGCATATAGCGCACAGACGTTGCAAGCAAACTCTGAGCGGACACGTTTACGGGAGCAGGAATAATGGAATAGTCAAAGAGAGCGAGCGAAGCGCGAGGGTGTTGCGTAGGAACTAAGTCTGGAAGGAAGAGACGCGGCGGACCAAATGTGGCAACAATACGGCTTCCACGTGCCAATGCGAATGCCAGCCGATAGTGTAGTGGACAAATTTCCCGCTTTCTTCGGACAGCGGGTCGATCACCATCCTACTGAGGATCGCTATGGCCGCCTTTCGCATGCACATCCCTCCCTAGCCTGATCTAATTCTACGGAGTGAAAACGCCCCGAACGGGGGGAGATCCTGCATCATCGACGCAGCTTTAGGCGCACCTCAGACAATCCTATGACAGATCATGAGCCGAAAGATTCTTTCATAGAATATTTGCATAGGCGTCTCTAGCATCGCGCAAGTGCCACGCGGTTCTCCCCAGTACGCGAGTTCTCCGTGGGCGCACGCATCCAACCTCACCGAGCGCTATTCCGACTGGAATCGTCCAAGGCCTCCATTTTTTAATTGTGAATCCAATGCCGCTTTGCCGCAGATGAAATTCTCGGCGCGGTCCAGTCGAGGTACAGAGCCAGAAGGGAAGAGAGGAGAATTGTGGCACTGAGCGCCCTATCGCCGTGGCTGACAGTCCGTATCGCCATTTCTCCTTTCCTGAAATGCGAACATTACGCCCCATCAGAATATTGACAAGCGCATTTGATGCGGGCGACTGGCTTCTATCTAGGCCTGATCTGTAATCCGAGAACACCCGGTGGCTTACCCCAGGGATAGAGTAATAAGACACAACGCATTGATTTCAAAATTGTGCTGGGCGAAATTGAGCGCGGCAGAGGCGATGGGATGCGTGATGCGGCGAATCCGAACGTGACATGATTGTGGGGTGCTGTGCCGAGATAGCATCAGCATTTATGTAGTAGTCACCGTGTGGCTCGAAACAGAGAGCCATATAGTCCCTGCTTATTTTAGAATAAGCTGCTGGTCGTATCCAAGCTAAATTTTGAAGATTGAAATGTAATATGTAGAGGGTTCAATCTTCGAGGTTCAGCGCAAGTGGCCGTTCCGCCCGCCGTAATTGCTATACATATCCGTCATGTGTTCGATCCGGCAATGTTGCGGAATGTTTCCATGAAAACATTTATCGTAGAAGGCAAAAATGAAGCCAATGAAGTCTACCTGAGTCTCTGGAAGCTATTATGTTTACAGTAACCTCTCTTGAAAATGGCATTCGCCAGCTCCACCGCCATTGCCCGTGTGACTTCCCAGCAAGCAAAAGGTGCCTTTGATATAGTACAAAGCTGAAATACTACCAGTGCAGTGGTTCCACATAGCCTAGCTCGGTGGAGCTTGTATCTTGTCTTTACCATTCATCACAATCGACATCTTATTTGCACATGCCACACACTCCATGCCAGGTTTTGCACTGGAGAAACGCTCTTTGTACTAGGCGCCGCCCTGTGCCACCGGTGGTGGAGGACAACACCAATCCACGGTTTTCTCTCCGCGATATGTGATAGATTAATGACTTGTTCATTACTGGTGTGCGCGTGGTTCGGAAGCTTTAACATAGAGTGCACGCACAACATATAGCTCCTCGCTGACAGCACACAATGAATTAAAGTTCACCGATATAAGTGTTACTGCTGACCTATCCACTCCACTAATCACACACATATATAAAGCGAATGTGCTAATACCCACAGTTCTTCACGACAACCCTCACCCGGCAGCATACGACTTCTACTCTGCAGCTCTCTTTCTAGATTGAACACCTCAAATCCTTCCGGAAATTCCCCTTGCAATACAGTGACACTACACAGTCTTCCACAAGTAAGCGTTTTCGCTCCATCTGCGCCAACGCTCTAACGTATACACACAGTGCAAGACGTTCAATTGCTCAGCAGGGTGCCGAATGACGGCGTTATGAGCTCTGTAGGAGAAAACATTTCATACCGAATAATAACTTTCAAGACAGCTGAAGATTGCTTCACAATGGGGTGGGCACCACGGAGCGACCTCACGAAGATTCCCCGCAAAGACAACCTATATACGTACAATCCAATCCTTCGCACCAACCAATTGATGTTTCGCCCCGGGAAACAGCCCAAAGGAGAGGTAATTCGATCATCCCATTACGGTATTATAGTTGAGGTAACTGACTTGCATTGTAGATTGTCGAGGTCAAAGCGCTTCATCCGAGTGTCCCGACTTTCGTTGAAGATTGCGCAATGAAGTTGAGAGAGCTGAGGGTCGGTAAATGGGAGAAAGTCAGGTCTGGTGAAGTAATCATGATTGGAAGGAACCCATTTATTGAAAGTGGAAGTGGAAGTGGTACGAGCTACGATCTCTCTTTCCTGCGCATTAATTCGTTCTAAATTACCCGCAGTTGTGGCCTATCAGCCGAGATATGAGGTTCAGACGCCTATACAGAATCCTCCGTCGCCCCTGTAAGACTACCTGGCTCCGGATAGCTTTGGTTCAGATGGGCAATGCGGTCAATGGGACTTCCAGAGTACCAGAACCAAGGGGGGGATCTATGAGCCCAGCCCGTCAACCTACGGAAAAAATAGGTCTGTTAAAACACGATAAGACCTTACATACAGTCTTCCAATATTGAGGCAGAGAAGGCTATTGGACAGTTCAATAAACAGTCTGTACATATCACGGTACTGTAGTATTGTGAGTATTTCCATGTAGAGTCTGGACCTGTAGGTTGGCATTGACGGAGTCGTGGTACTCTATTTCAAAATACATAGACAGATTGACATCGATATGAGGAAATTGTACAAAATTATGCTAAATGAAAGATCAATTTGATATTTGACATAGAGTGCCATCTGTATTCCTTTCAGCACCTGTACGCTAGTTTTTCTTTTCTACCACTAAAGAAGTTTCTATCTGCCGTGGGCTTGCTTAAGGTTACAATTACATTACCTGCAATACATGTGATGTGGACTTGAATTTTCAACATGGCACCTTCTCTAGAAGGTTCGGAACAATTTTACGCGTACCAGTGCAGGTTTAGAGAGTAGCTGAAAGTTACTGGCCCCTTTCGCAAGGCGCCTTGCAGTCCTGAGAATGTAGTCCGTCATCTTTTTCATCAGCTATAGTACTGCAATCCCGATCGGTAAGATCAATACACGATGAAATGGGCAGCAGTAATGCATTGTAGAAGTACATTGCGGAACACCTGTCTGCTTCAAGCCTACTGGTGTACGAGATCAGAATGTAAATCAGTCACCAAGCTCGCACAGCAAGGCTTCTCAGACTTCACACTTGATCCCCCATCTGAGAAGCGCCTTGTAGACTTCTGTGAACCAGTTACGGTTATTATAAACCCTACACTCCTCTATCACCGGGTTACCCAGTGGATCGCCGTTGCCTCAGCCTCCATTGCGAGCCTCTTCCCTCTTTGATCTTGCTTCTCTCCCAAGTAGTGCGTCTCGAACGCTCAAACCAAAACACGGATAGACAAGTATCGTCAAAATGGAAGATTTAGGGGAAATAATCTGGGAAGTGCAAGCAAGTGGCGAGCGAGATGGCGAGTGATGGAAGGGGAGTAAGTGCTTTGCGAGCCTGGGCCTCCGAGATTTGAAGGCGGGCGTTGGTACGTCATAGTACGAAACGTTGGCTAGACAGAGTAGGATTAGGAGCAAGCGTCTTGGACACAGTAATGGAGATTTGATTGGGGATATTTTGTGCAGGAGCGCCTGTGGTGATGATATCCATATATTGGGATGAGATACTGCTGAGGAGGCCGACGTTGAAGTTAGATTTGATGGAACGCCTAGACTCTTCTGGATTATTGGTGCAGCTCAATTTGTGCTTGAATCGGGATGGCGGGTGTCTTGTGTGTATCCATATTGATGGCATGCGCGCAGCAACAGATGCGGTTTAAGTCTGACCGGGGGTTGCCGTGGTAGAGTGCCGGGCAGCTCTTGCCAGCAGTCACGCACGGTTGTGGGCGGGAAGCTAGCTTGTGTCACAGTACAGTCCCCTCTCGCAGCCGATGACTAGCGTGCATTTATTTTTTTCGCTCATGTTATGGGTAGTTGAGGCTCTCGTCCGGACGAGAATGTCGAATTAAAAAAAATTCTACATATACTTCCGGACGATAGCTCCAGCTACCCACATTCTCTTTTGCGTCAATAACAGACTTGCTGGCCGCTCACCTTTCAATCAGTACGTGACTGCAGCATCAGCGACCTGAAATTCTGTCTTGACTAAAAGCTCTTGTGATAAACAACATTTTACGCTTAAAATGGCTCAGCGTGGTGGGCAATGTCCAGACACTCTGAAAGGAACTATCATACTACTATCCTATAGACGGGTTGTGCTCAATGTCCACTACGCTCAGATCTCGCAGGGAGGATATACCGACCAGAATGGCAACCCCATGAGGTAGGAAGATCTCTCTTCGCCTTCACCGTATTTCTAATAGATTTCCAGTGCAAGTTGCCAAATTCATTAGCCACGAGTATCGCGATGGAGTCACAAAAGAGTCCGTAGAGAACATCCCTCTCCGTAAGGTCACCTTGAAGGATTACGCTAGATACATGTTCGGCCGTAGAAGGAAGAGTAATACCATGTTTGGACCTTAGAATTGGAACCTGACAACCTATAACCCGATAGTCTCACAATAGCATGCGCGGATCAACCCGGGTACCACACCGAGCGTGAGTCATCCAAAATCTGATATCTCCCAGCCGGTACTAGCGCTGACTATCGCAACAATGTCCACAGAAGATCTGCCTGGAGCGCATTGGGAAGGAAAGTATTAAGCTCGTGGACGGAGTGGATCTGCAAGTCGGCAAGAAGAATATGGAGGTTAATTCGGGATCGTTCATCCAGCTCGGACAAGGGCCGCGGTTTGATATCCGAGGTATGGCTCCGCTTGCGCATACTGCAAAGTCAGCCACTCCCAAATTACATGCAGGTGCCACTGGGCCACCCCGGTTCGAGGTCATGATTGAGCCTCAATTTGACACGCCATAGGATCTTCAGCCCTACTACATCATCCTTACAGCAGGCTCCGCTTACCAGGCGGCTGGAGCAGATCCACGATTTGCGGGGAAAGAATATCTGCACCATCTTGATACCGGGTCCGCGGGAAGCGGACCACTTAATGGGTAGTAAGGCAGCGTTGGGAACTTTTAGTACGACGAGTGGAGCGGCCTCCGGACGAATGAGCTGCTTGCGGCAGATGTTGCTGGTACGCCATGACAAGCCGTGCGGGATTGATTCCGATCCCGGTCCCGGGAATACAATGATGCTTTGATACTGAAGGATTTCGATACGAAGGTCCCTAACCCCTTAAAGTTTCTAGGTTTCGGGCTTGTTCGGCACATGATGGTTATACTACTACAATCCGAGTTACCGGGCCGTTGAGGCCCTCCGACTATGATGTAATCTTAGAAAATAATCATCTATTAGAAGCTACTTAGATCAAGTCTTGAGGTGTGTGGGTATGTGAATATAGTCTCTCGATTCAACTTTGGCGTTGAGTGGATCCTTGCACAGAGGGGTAATGCCTTTTGATGGCATTTCTTGACGGCGGGCGCCATCAAGCCGGTATAGATAGCAGCCTCGATTCTGACATGATAAACTGAATAAACCCTGGCCATGACATGTGCACTGTAGAAGAACTTTCAATAGGCTGAAATCGCGCCCGTAGACTCGTGAATTTCATGATAGCTTTCGCGCAGTTTGACCATGAAGCTCGACATCTCAGTGCCAACAACTGCTGCCAAAATCAAGAAACATTATCTAGGTGTGCGACAAATACCTAAAATACAAGAGCACAGGGGTTCAACTTGAGAACCGTTTATTTTTCATGCAGTTTATCTCTGAGACAGCCAGAAAGTCCTAGCCGAGAAAGAGAAGGAGTGGAATCCTGGACGTCTCCACTGTCACCGCCGCCATTAGAGACGGGGTCTATATCCATATTATAAGCGTGAATATTTGATTTTAGCTCCATGAGCTTGGGAGTTGGATTGCATATTCCGTTGTATTGCTTGCTTGCAAAATGCAGTCCAGCAGATCAAGTATACCAGAAGGCCGTAGTTTCACACTGATCTACTAGTCGGAAAAGAAGAGAAAATAAACATGTTTCTTTCGACTGGTAGTTAGGCCCCGGCGTGTCCGGCGCATGCGAGTGAGAAAAGCAAAATTCAAGGTACCAAAGTCCAGCGGCCATTGCCTTGTCCACGCTGAACAGCCAATATGATCCGAAGGCTGGCCCTTGTGAGTCTCATGGTGCTGCACCATGTAAGTACCCCCGTTCTTGATTCCAGCATGCTAGAGCGATAGCACAGCAGAAACTCGTCCCCAATGCAGCTCGAAAACAGGATTGTCTTGCCTGCGGATAAGCCAGGCACATGATACACACGCTGCTCAGCCGCATATGCTCATGCGTGCATGCACGCACCGGTCCGCATCATGACCTCAGTTTTTACAATGTCGTTGCGGTGAGCGAGATGTTATGCTAGCAAAGAGCTTGCTGTAAGTATTGGGAATCACTGCTCTGAGGTTCATTTATTTTTTTATTGCTCTCCTTGCTCGTTGAAAGTGCGGTTAGAACGTTGAAAACAGTAGTACCGGATGTCGAGTTCTCAGTGTCAAGAGTTCTGCCCTATCGTATCAATTGCCAAATGGGGAAGGGCGCAGAAAGCTGAACGGAACACAAAGGTGGGGACGGCCTGCCTCGGCCCCTGGTCATACCCTCGCGCTACCCTGCCATCGGAAACTCGCCGATCCCCTTTTGAAGCCAAGATCTGCGCCGTTTATCCTAGTGGGGTCGCTGCAACAGGATCGGATAACTACTGCGCAGAGTGGTATCGCAGCGGATGCCTTTGCGCGACGATGACAGCCTCGATGCGCGATGATTTCTTTTTTGATTTCCCTTTTGCTTCTCAGGATCCTTTCCCGCTGTAATACTGCAGAGCCGCATCTATGATTCATAGAAAAGGAAAACCGCCTGCAGTTCTGTGTACCAGCTCGCTGTCGTGTACACCAGGTACCGCATTACCCTCGCTCTCGCCCCTCCCTCCCCACACGTGCGCACCGTTCCCGCATCGGCGTCGGCTCCCCACTCTCAGTCCGCTGCCCGCGTGCCTCCTCGTCCATCTCCAATTGGCCGACTCCGCCTCGCCTCACTCTCTGGATTCAGTTTAGCCCGCACCGTTGGAACCAATCTTTATCCCGGCGACGGGCCGTGCCGCACCGATTCAGACGTTTGAAGTTGACAGCAGCGGCGCTATTTCGCTGGCGGGCTCGGCGGGATCGGTGGGAATGCAAGCGAGGCGAGCGTTGCAGGGGTCTTCTTGGCGAGGGGCTGGAAGCGGTGGTGCGGAGAAAAAGGCGAGGCGAGGACTTTTGCCCGTGGGGGGAGATTGACGCGGTGCGGAACCAGGGAGGGAAATGCATGTGATTGTCACGGCTCTTCTGTACGGAATACGGTGGGACTGCAGGGCTGCTGCAGAGCAGTCGAAAAGCGTACTTCAGCATGTACGAATTGAGATGGGGACAGCATACCCCTGCACTCAAAGCAGTGAGAGAATTTGTGCTGGAAGATACGAACCCCCAAAAACAAAACTTTTGATTGATCATCAGCCTCGTCACTATGACCCTAAAGATACACCTCCTATACGATACTTCCACATGATGGACCACAAAAGAACCACCAGGCCCACAATTAAGCCTGGGGACTGCCGGCAGCCCAGGGGACGGCAAGGAGAGATCCTCCAGAACCAATAATACCAATCGAAAGAATGCCCTCCAAAAACATCAACAAGGAGACAGCCAGAGAACAATCCCTCCAGAATAAAAAAAAAACCTCAACGAACCCAACCTGAACATCTACACGACCCCACAATCACACGCCCACCCCCACACCCCCACACCCCGCAATCTCCCTCACCAGCACCCCCACCACCGCCTGCTTGTACTCGGCCACCCTCGCGATCTCATCCGCCAGCACGCGCGCATACTCCGCTTCTTTTGCCTCCGATAGCGGCTCTCCCGCACCGCCCATGCTGTACTCGTACGTCCTGTTCATCGTCTTCATTTCGCCGGCGGCAGCGATGACGGCGCCAGGCGGGGGCGGAGGCGGCTGGCGGATGGGCTCGGGCCGGTGCGCGCCGCCGAATGCAGAAGGAGCGGTGCTGAAGACGCCGGAGGAGGAGCGAACGGGGGTGAAGATGCTGGGAGGCAGGCGCAGGAGGAGCCGGTCGAGGCGGTGGAGGTGGATGGCGTAGTGGAGGGCGTAGACGTGGCGGAGGTCGGTGAAGGTTGTGGTGGCACTGTGGGTGGAGATTGGTTAGCTGACGGGTGATGTTGGGCCTAGGAAGAGGAGGGAGTTGGAGTGGAGTGCCGTGATTGGAGGATAGGGGTAGTGTCTCATTCGAGCCGTGGGTGCGGGACCACGGAAGTGAAACATCAACCAAGTGTATGGTTGTCGGAAAGCCCATGTGCGGGGTAAAGGTTTTCCCAACACAACGGCTACCATGCTATAATTGACGTAGTTTGATGAAATCTGGGAAGGAAACTATCATTTACCACTTGCTAGCAAGCTCCATCAAGGATAGTGAGTCCACGCCGGAGTCCGAATGTCCGGAGAAGGATGCGTCATCCGCCGTAGTGTCACTGTCGGTATCATCGTCGTCACTGTAATCACAAGGATGCATGCCGTTCGTTGGGCAGCTGTTAGAGTCTGGTAGGTTGCCTCCGCTGAAGCCAAGGTCCGCCGCAGAGCCGCTCAGCTTGAAACCTACTTTTAAGTCGTTATCAACCACATTACTCTGGTTGTTCAAGTGATACACCTTGAGGAACGAGGAAACTCACCACCAATCCATGCCAGTCGTAGCTCTCCAAACGGGATATCTGGGTCCTCTATTTCACCATCGACGAACATGTCATCGATGATTGTGGTAACATCATTGAGATCCGCCAATGCAGCCTGTAATCGCTCCTCGGTAACTGCAGTACTCAAGGCGATGACATCGGTGGCAGTGCGGTCACGAAGGCGCACTAACGGGGCTGCGTGCCGGCCATGGATGGTGGTGAGGTCGTCTTCGTAGATGGGGGCGTCCATCCTGACTGGCTGTCGACACACTGCTACGAGGTGGACTCGTTGTTCAGAAGCAAAGGAAGGAAGATGGACGTGGGCCTGAGAGGAAACAGGAACAAGTTGAGGAAGCCGCCAGTGGCTTTATCTTCGAGTCTTGGGTCCTCCGGACCACGTCGAAATCTCTCAAGGCAACGCGCCGCTGGCTCCGGGAGAGAATCGATGGTAGGACGGACGACGAGGCAAACAAACCATCGACCGGTCGTTGTGCGCTGAGGGCATGCAGCTTTCCGCCGCCGGGACCTGTGGGACATTCCATTGCCGGTCCTTTCTGTAACCCCTCTTGGAATAGTGTGCGATCTTGGGTTCTTTGCCGTCGACGGGCTGATGCGGCTGAGCAGGATAGACGTGCTTGCGGAAACGGCCCGTCGAGAATGACACGGGTCATGACGGATCCCGGAAAGCTTGGTATACGGCGGCTGACTTGACTCGCTGAGTTGGCGGTGGGGATCGAGTGGAGCGGAGAAGAGTGGGTGATTGTGCGACAATAGGCGGAACCTACGTGGCGAGCATTGCCAAGCCCATATGTGGTTGAGTCTAGCCGCTGCGAATTATCAGTGACATCAGAAGCAGTTCTAATGTACAACGTAGGGTCTTGACCGGTACGGGCAGCCGGGCCGCCTGCAAGTAGTTCATCCGGCCCGTAAGCTGCTCCGAAGGTCGAGACGCAGAGCTTCTTCCTTTAGACCTGAATGTCGGCTTGACGATGGAGACGTGGAGCTCGTAATTCGAAAGGTACTTCTGGTGGCTGTGGAACGAAGATGCGAAACACTTCAGCCCTTGCTTCCCTTTCTTCGCTGGCTCTTTTATTTTGATCTCTGCAAATCCTACCGAGACGCGTCGCGTCGTGCCGGTTAATTTTTCTGCCACAATCAGATCCATGGAGGAGAGCTGTGCGGATTTGACGGGCTGCAGACGCATGCCAACTTGTCCTGACCCCAGTACAGCATACATTGCACCACCAATGCAGCACATGCATGATCAGTAATCGCCAAACCCCGGTCATTGTTACAACTTGAGAGAATTGGAGCTGAAGCGGCAACCGTCGACGATGCCTGAAAGGGTAACACAGCATTCAAAACATGAGGCTGCGTGAGAATGATTCCATTCTCACGCTGCACATGCTGCATGCTGCATCTATCGGGGTCTGCAGTAAATGAGACGCGTTCGCTCGATGCTACGCGCAATACCCAGGGGCAGCTGACGGTTGAGATGCAAGGTAGCTGCGCGAGATGTTATGCAACTTGACATGGAAAAGTGGAAGCTTGGAACGTCTTGAAAACATCCACTGGTTGCACGAATGTCGCACCTCCCCTGGGAACTCAACATATCGGGTATTCTTGGCGGCGGTTACGGAAGCCAATCCGTCAACGGTCCGGCATAGTCAACGGATTCTCGGGCGAGGGCAGATTCATTCGGCCCAAGATGGCACAACCTACCTTCGTGGCCTTACGCGATGGTAAAGTTTATCCACTACTCGAGTAAACTTCTAAATGAATGTACCTGCTGACGAAAAGGCCCTTCTTGAAGTGTGCCATCAGTACTTCAACCTGTCAAATTAGTTCTACAGTTAGATCGTCCTGGCCGGTAGTGAGCATTCATCATACCATGCACACTGAATTATGACATTCAAAATGTGCAGGAAAGTGGTAGCAAGCGGCACCCAAAAATGCTGGAATATAATCCGAGCCTTGGGCGTGAAGAAGCGGTTGGACGAAAGGGGACATGTGACTTACTATGCTGCTGCAAGCATCTTTGGACTCCCCTGGCGGTGGACAAAGGTGATGATATTATTTGTCAATTGGAAAAATGATGAGACAGAAGCATGGGAAGCGGTACGGAACACAAGGTTCGACTATATCCGGGAGACAGTTGAAGCAGTGGCGGAAGATGCGCCCTTGCTGGTAATAAGGCGGAGATTATCACACGCAGCAGGACACGAATGTCAGTTAGGTGCAGAAGCTCCACCATTGTACTGGCGGAAAAGAAGGGCAGGTAGCTCGAGGCGAGCAGGGCTGTCCTCTGCGGCAATGATGCTTGTCATTCTGGATGTGGTGGTTCTGTTCCGTCAATACATAATAGAAAGCTGATTATACTTTGGTTGACAGCTGTCAGCGGCAAGAAGCGAGCTGCGACGCAAGCCAAAAGAAAGTCTGCTTATAATGTCATGGCTCAATGAAGGCCAAGGATGATGACATGGGGAAATGATCATCAAAGTGGTCTCCTTCACATTTGAGAGCTGCTGTGGAACTCAGTCCCGTTTAAAAGACTTACGAGTCATGGATCAGTGGAGGCCGACACGGGAAGCAGGCTGGCGAGCGACAGGAAATTGGTTACGGGTCTGTTCATGTGGTCAACGATACTCAGAAGCAACGTGAGAGAACCAGCTGACCAGCTGACCATGAAACGACACGGCGCAACGACCCACCAATCAAAATCACAGTTGAAGTACCGGACTCGTCGGCCACTGGATATGACCGGGGTTTCGAAGCGGTGATGATTGGTCATAGGACGAGGTTGTGGAGCTTTCCAGTTCGGCGGAAGCAATAGACGCGACAGAGCGTTTTGAGCGTAAATATGATATGATAGCAGGAAACGCGTCGTGGTGGCCAAAGTGCGAGAAATGTTGCAGCAGGCGACGAAGATCCTTCTATCGTGTGTTGTAGGAATCGTTCTAGTGCATTGCAGCAGGCTGCAGCACACCGCATGACATCTCAGAGTGCTGTGCTTAACCGAACCAAGGCGAGCGGCAGCGAAGGCAATGTAGTTGATGGCTGGAAGTCGTCGCCAGTAGGCGATAGGCATCGGGGCCGTGCCTAGATGCGTCAGTAGAAGGGTAGAATATGAGATGTCGGCTGAGGCGAAGCTCGAGAAAGAGCTGCTGAAGACGGAAAGCTCGCTTCGCACACGAAGCAAGGAGAAAACACACGATCCTGATCCGTTGCGGCGCCGGCTAGCGGCGCGAGTAACGCGGGTGGGCAGGAAGATCGTCGGCGCTATCCGAGCAGAATGAGCGGCTCGACGACGGAGTAATGGAAAAAGGCCACGAGCGCGCGCGAGACAGCAGTAGCACGCGCAACGGCGGTGCAGATGTGCCAGGCGGTCGGCGCACGCCGGCAAAAAGTGCGGCCGCAAGCCACGACCTTAGGTACGCCTTCCTTCCTCTCCACCGTGACCTCGACCATCAACCAGGCCGCCCGCACCGCGAACCCGGATCTCGCTTCAAATCGCCGTTACAGCATCTCAATCGACCATGCGTGCGACCATCGAAGCCACTGACGCGCCCGCCGCTCGAGGCCTAGCGCCCACCTGCAGCTCGCCGTCTGGTTCCCTCAACCCCCAGCCGAAAAGCCCTAAGCAAACAATGAGCCTGTCGCAGTCACGCCAACGCTTTAGCACACGCTGAGCGCTTCCCCGCTCTCGTGTCGCCCATACTTATCTTCTCGCTCGCTCGCTCTTCCCGTCCATGCCTCTACCCATCCGCTTCCGGAACCACCGGACAACATGGTACGTCGCTGAGGCATGACCAAGCCTCATCCAGCTGACCAGTCAAATAGCAGCGACAAGAGCCACACACCCAGCCACCGCCGCTGATCAGGCCGCGCCCGCAGTATCAGCAGGACGAGCAGTATCGACGGAACCAGCAATACCGCCAGCAACAGAGTCAGAAGCTACAAGAGAAACCCACCACCTCGTCTCTCTCTCCGCCGTCCAGAGTTCGTCATCAGCCCAGCTAACAGCCACTCTGCCCTCATTCTGACCAATATTCTCATCACAGACCACCACAGCCCCTCCTTCTCCGAGCGCCGATAGCTGCACATACTCGTCTTTGATGAGAGACAAATGTGTCTACGAGGTTGAAGCCGGTATGGAGAATATCAATATCGACGAAGACTGGATCGCTCGAAACGGCGCCTTTGCTTGTATCTGGGCCTTGACGTACAAGCTGGGCGACACAACCGTCTCTGAACCTGTAAAAGTTCCCACGAAGCATAATACGAGAGGGTAAAAGCTATTTGACAATGCAAGGTAAAAAAAGGAACGTATCAAAAGCAATCTCATTACGTCATTCATGGAAGTTCTTCAGCGGCTGACGGATTTGATTGAGCCGGCGTACGGTTCACGGTTATCTGTTTTCACGACAGGCTGTTCACAATTATTGACATCACGTACTTTGGCGCTGGACAGGCCCGCTGTGCTTGCAGTGCAATCGCAAATTGTTCATACTATCTTGCTGTCTATCTGCGCGTGATGACGCTTTTCCACGCCCCTTAACCATCTCCACGCTTCTGTACGCTCTTTTCCCTACTTGGTTGACTATTCGAACAGGAATTCGTGGTGCAGATTTGCAGCTCTTGGACACTCATCTGGTCTATCTGCACGTTTTGATCGGGTGCAACATGTGTTGCATTTTCTGCAAGGGACACACAGTTGACACTTTCCCGATCGCGCGCCATGCAGCCATACCAGCGCTCTGGTCATTCGCCTCGCCGCCTCTCTCCCACCTTCGCTATCTTCGCCGCTTACTGCAGAACAGCCATTGAGATACGGAAATATCGCAGCGATTTGTCCAAGACAGCAACCGCCACTACCTTTCGCGCCCGCTAACGCAGATTTTAGGCCGTTGCACACCCGGATATAGCAACCATGCCAGCACATGTGTCTCAGCATCATGCTGTCAACTATTCATACATCAAGCCAGGGATTTCTCCGCCCTACTCAGCTGCACAACTCTCGCCTCGCCTGGTTTTGTGATTATTAAAGGACACTCGAACTACTGATAGCGGATCTGCGCTTGTGATTAGACACCAGCTGCGCCGTGGATACCGCTGGTGCATACCATGGACGTCGCGCGGGGTTCGTGACACGATGTTTATTTTTGGCTATGGCCTTGCTTCTAGAAGGAGAAATCGAGAAAGATGTCTTCATTCCACCAGCGGCCGATCGTTTGTTTCTATGCGCATGTTTGGAGCCGGTCCCATTCAGTTGCACGAATGGGCGGCCAGTGACATCCAGGGGGCGGTGGCTCTGTCATGTACAGCCCCATCTTGCGGGAAGATGCTAGCGCAGAAACCGACACAAAGGAACCTGAACCTCGCCCAGCGATACGACAAGTCAGCATCGGGGGCCTATACTCGTTTCGGTGGTGTGATCAGCCAGAAACGTAGATTTTCACACGAGATTACTGCCTTCCAGCAATCGAGTGCGAAATCAATTAGTTTATGCAATGCTTTTCTGTACTGAACCGTGTCATGGGAGCAAGTGAGTGGAGGGATGGAGGTATTGAGCAATTCGGGCCGACGCCATAGCCTTAACCGCCTTAACCACTCTAAGGCCGCGATACACGGATTTTCAACATCTAGACTATTCAAGCTAGCTTGGGGCTAAGAATACACATTACTGACGGTGGCCCCGACTAACTTGCCGATACGCGTATAGGTTTCCGCCCCCAACCTGTCAGACATGACGTCATAGATCTGAGCCGTGCACACGCATTATCCTCATTGGTCTATCTGAGTACTGCCAGGTCGGGGCTGTGCTCTGAATCGCGTGGCTTGGGTAGAAGCCGTGCTCATGATGGAAGACGATAAAACATGGACACGCCCTCCGTTCACGACTCGACACAACACTGCCTTGCATTTTGTACATTTACTATACAATTGCAATTATCGAAGTCTTACGGTCATCCACAAACACATCTCATCACTTGTATCCAAAACCAAATTCCACCATGAGCTACGAAAAGGCTCCCTACCAAGACTCCGAGAAGTCTTTCCAAAACTCCGAAAAGTCTTTCCTACCTCCACCTCCTCCATACACGACAGCCGCATACCCTCAGCCCACCGGACCTGTCGCTCCACCGCAGCATGCAGCACCGAACCAGGCCTACTACCATCCCGGCGCCCCTTTCACTCCCTCCACAGGATACGGCGCTCCACCACCACAGGCCCAGAATCAACAACCCTACTACTACCCCGGCGCTCCCGTCACTCCCTCCACATCTCCCTACCCCACCGGCGGTGCCCCACCAGTAGCAGCACCAGCTCCCCCTCCTTCCCAGGCCTACCCCCCTTCGTCCTCCTCCAGCAGCAGCCTCCATGCCTTCCCGCCCACCATCAACGGCTACTACAGCTGGAAATCCATGACGACCATCTACCTCGGGCCCTCGAAATCCGAAAAGACGCACGCCCTCAAGATCCACGACAAGCTCTTCTCATCCAAGCAAACCCTCGCCCTCCACGCCGGCCCCACCCCCGACCACCCCGTCCTCGTCAGCGCCTTCTCGCGCGGCTACAAGGACCAGGAGTTCACGGTAACCGTCCCCGGCCGCGGGCCCGGCGGCGCCGACGTCGTCGTGCCGACGAGCAGCATCAAGACGGGAAAGATGAGCAGGGCCGCGCGGTTCGAGGTCGAGGTCGGCCCGGGCGGCAGGAGGGAGATGTTCGAGTGGCGCAGCAGCCATGGGGAAGAGATCAGCGCTGTTGCTACGGGGTACTCGTTCGGCTGGAAGCTGGTGCGGCTGTCTGGTGGCGGCGCCGCCGCTAACGGAGGGGGGCCGGTGGGCGCTGGGCTGGGCTTCTCGAGCGATGGGAACGAGGTCGTGGCTGTGATTGCGCACAATGCGTCGTGCAGCATGTCGAAGGGGATGCGGTTCTCGTTTTTGGGGAGCGGTTTGGCGGGCGCGTTTGGCGAGTTGTGGGAGATTGTGGCGGTGGGGTCGGCGCTGAAGCTTTGGTATAGGGATGTGGAGCACATGGCTTCTGCGGCGTCTGGGTGAGCGGGTTTGGGGGAAGGGGGAAGGGGGGGATTGCGGGAAGGTGGTGTTGGGTCCTGCGCATGACTTTATGATAGATTGAAATGCACTTGTATAGCAGTATTTCAAGTTGAATAGTATATATTTTTGTACATTTTTGGAGTCCAGGTGAATTCAAATCGAGGCTCTTGGCCTTTTGCATATTTTATCCAAGTATTTTCAAATTATTCCGCACCATTTCGGCTCCATAATCTACACTGTTAAAAAACAAGATAC
Organism: Lasiodiplodia sp. KE8368; assembly: GCA_023087525.1. Lineage (NCBI taxonomy): Eukaryota > Fungi > Ascomycota > Dothideomycetes > Botryosphaeriales > Botryosphaeriaceae > Lasiodiplodia > Lasiodiplodia sp. KE8368. The sequence goes on from JAJMYN010000021.1 coordinate 385,247, forward strand.
CCACTCATTGACGAACTAGAAACCACACGAAGCAATACTTTCCGCATGGCCTCATTGTTAGAATTTGTATGTACCAATTTTAATATATATAAGATTTGGAAGTTGTGCTATTTGCAGATGCGGCTTGCTAGCCACAACCTACTCTCCGGGATTGAAAAAAGGGTCCTCCTGGACTCGCAAACAGAGCAACCTCCCATCCGTTGCCCTCGCTACCTACCGTATCACCCCACTGCTTCCATAATTGTGATTAGCTACATTCGTTTTATTTTATCATGAAGAAGATGAACCCCCGTTCTGTCACTGCAATGAAATCTTTCCGAGTCTCGGCGGCCGCACGGATACACTCCATAGATGTTTCCTTCCTCAACGTCGGACTCCTCCCAGGACGGGACTCCGGGTTGTTCCGTCCATACTCTGCTGCTAATACTTGATCTGAAGAGACTTCAAACTCCTCCGTTGCTTCTCCGATCTCGCAGCAGCCGTCCGTTTAAGACGCGGTGGTAGCGGCGATGCCCGATGCACCGTTGCATACCCGTGTGGACTACCTTCGAGCTCATCTACCAGCTTCGAATCAGGCGCACCAAAGCTCAGTACCAATGTTTTGACTGTGGCCCCCGAGGCTTGGACGGATTTAGTGAGCTGCCTGAATACTGAGAGAAACTGCAGTTACCACTTCGAGTCGTCTCCGCGTAAGCGGTAGAGGTCCTCGCTTTCAATAACGACGAAGGAAGTGCCTATTCTACACAGAATTTGGTGGAGGAGGTCTAGCCATTCCTTCTCCGCGTGGTCTGACTTGAGTTTGTCAAAGTTGAATCCGTCGTGCAGTTCGGACAAGATGTTGCTGTGGCGGCGAATGGCCTGACAAACAAGTGACCTCAGGATGTTTTCAATCGACGGCGTGTAACCAGCATAGCTGGGCTGCGAAAGTGTGTAGAGGGTCTCACAGCGCTGTGATCGGAGATGAGAGATCAACTCAACGGCCAAACTCTTGGTTGCCGCATTGGCGCGGGATCCCGATTGTAGCATCAGCAGGGACGATCCTGGACTTGATCCCCACCAATTCAAGGCCGCCATGACGCTGCCAACATCGAAGACGTATCCAGGCTTCTTCTGGCGGTTCTTGGACAAGACCTGCTGTTTGTGCAGGTTTCGCTCGGGATCGATTGGTGGGTTGAGCTGCACAAGGATCTCCTGCTGAAAGCAGTATACATCTCGGAATCCCACAGGCGGCTTTTCCGCAAGAGATTTCGTTGCGATTCCAACCTTCAGCACGTGGTCGATCTTCTTCTCGCAGTTCATAGTATAGCGGCTGATCTGTTGGACACCATATTCGAGTCTTCGTAAGCGCAGATCGATGTCGTCCACACCCCCTTGAACATCCCGGACTACACCATGCACGTCCCGGAGCTCTGCCCAGTTCGCGTGACTGGCGAGAGTAGTGATGGTATCGGCGGCACTTTTGACTTGTTGTAGAGTGTCTCTATACACGACATCGAATGGGCTAACAATGGCAAGCAGTAGGCGCGTCGCGGATCGGTGCTTATACCAGGGGATGACGCTGAGGAAGAACTTGATAATATAGGCGTACAGGGCTGCAATGGCTTGTTTCATACGTTCTGTTTGGTATAGCTCCGCGGTGAGCTTAACTTGTGCCAGTATGTCGCCGATGTCGGTAAGGGCTTGAGCAAGTTTCTCCACGAGTTCATGATGGTTTATGATTCCCTGAGAGGGCAATCAGAAGAGTGGTCATCCGAAGAGACACGATTGAAGATACTCACTGTAAAAACCAACTTTAGCGTTCCCCAGGCTAGCGATACATACTCTGGATGGTGCTGCGCCAAGGTATCGAGGACACGCTCGTAGTGCGCGACGCGAGCGGAGAAGCTGTGCAAACAATCCAAAACCCTTTTGCGTTTGTATCCATGCTTGCTGTATTCAACCTCCAACTGGCTCACAATTTGGAGAATACTTTCGGGAGAATTCGCTGAGAAAATGATCTTCAGGCCGTTAGCGTCCCCTTTCAGATCCTTCTGCAGCGTATGGACGGCTTCATCGTAAGCCTGGCGTGCGATGTCACTCATGCTGCAATTATGTAAGTCAATGATAAGTCACAAGGATTAATCAACCTACGGTTGAACTGCCAATGGCAGATATGCGGCAGTAATGCCGTCGCTCAGAGGGATCGTGGAAGCCATGGGTAATGCGAGAACCAGAAGATGCAACAGGCAGCCCGCACCAGGGGCGAGGGGCATTGTCTTCTATCTGTCAGCGCAATTCCAGTTTTCATTTAGTGAGGCTGACCGTCAAATCACGGATCGCATATTTCCACGTCATCTTTAGTCGGCTGAAGACAAATATGTGCAAGGCGCAGCCACTCCGAGGCCATTCGATACACCTCGGCGGCAAGACGAAACATAGGTGGTTGATACGCTGAGATAGACCACACCCGGTATCGTACGGCGCATATGATTGGGTGTTACTTATCCCCCAACCGCTTGATGAGGGGTAAGGATCATCAGCAAACTTGGCCCCGAAGCATGCAGTCGCCAAGCGCGGCTGAGCAGCTCTCAGCCTGCGACGGGCGCTGACAGGCAGCAGAAACCTTTCGCCGCTTGTCGCCCATCTCACAGATTTTGCCACCACTTTCTACGAAGTTTTCAGCCCATAGTCCTCCCATGAATGATACGCATTTCACCCGCAGCCACCAGTCGGAGAATACGCCAGCGCCGGCATGGAACGAGTACAGTCTGATCGCTCGAAGCTATCTGCTTTGGGCGCACAACGGACACCAGATGTTTCCCTTGCACTTTCAAGCTCTCAACTCGGTGGCGTAGCGCGAGACGCCCATTATGAACCCATCCTTCAGCCAACCGCCTCATCAGCGCAAACAGGACTGGCTCCGACTCAAGGATGGGATACTTCAAACCCAGCTACGCAACGTGGTCTCAGAGCTTCGAAAATCTCCGGGAAGAACATGTACGGCTCTTTGAGTTTGGCCATAGGTCCATCGAAAGATAGTGCGCACGTCAACTACACCATTTCTGAGGACGCCACGGAGTCAAATATGCTCAATAGACTCACGAGGATGCTAGCCATTCTTGACGAGTCAATATTAGTGCGTTTGTTGGTAATCACGAATACGCAAGCCTACAAGGGGAAACCAAATCACCAAACGGCTCACGATGTTACGCCAACTAAACAGGCTATTATGCCAGACACTCCCCACATTTCCCATGGAACCTCCGGCTCACCTGGATTGGGATACCCTCTGGAGGTCGGCCAAGTTGCCGAAGCTTTACGTTCCGCACTTGTTGCAAAAAAGCAAATTGCCAAAATCAATGCTGAGTTTACAAATAGGGTATTTAATTCTCATTTCATCAAAGTGCAGTATTTTCTAACGCCTAATTTAGGTTTATTCAGATAACATAGGTAATACTCTGGACTTAGGTGCATGTTCTTAAAACAGGGTACTAATCACTTTCTCAAGGCCTTACCAAACGACAGATATGGTATGACCTCGCTTCCCGGCATCCTGTGTTATCTGAGCAGAGAATACGCTCGGTAGTTAGCGGCTTGTCACGGCCTTCACTGCATCCAGACTCGGGACTCTATATTCGTGCAGGTATGAGATGGTCATCCCAGAATGCCCATTGAAAGCTCACTCGCTCAATACTACAGACTACTTAAACATCGTCGCTCAAGCTGTATATGGTGTATCGGCTTTCGGCGAGGTGACAAGAATGTTTAACGTCCTCGGTGGACAAATTCTGCCCGTCGTTCAGGTCTCGGACCTCTTGAGATCTATTGCCTCGTGTGATGATCGCGCAAATCTTGAGCAAGTTATACGAAGCATTGATAGAGAAAATATGGGATATATTGACTGTCTGTAATGTCATAATACCTGGTCGCTTAAGCTTACTAGTGCGTAGTTATCACCTGGGTCGATTACATGCATTCATTGAAGGACTAGAAGAGAGATTAAGCCTACAACGACGATAGGGCAACACCCTAAATCCAACTTTTATTGAGCTCGAATGTTTCCGTCCATGGCAATCTCATCGTCCGTGTACCCGCCTCGAGTCTTGACCAGATACTTCTCGAATTCATCCGCAATTGAAATGACTCGCTCAAAGTGGTCAAAACGTAGCTTTTGCCTCTTGTGGAAAGCAAGCTGCCGTGCAGTCTTGATCGTGTTTCGAATCTGCCTTCCATTTAGTTCGTGTTGTGATAGCAGATGGATGTGTTTATTCAGCTCGTTGACTACGTTTGCATCTTCTTCGGGAACCAGAGCGTTGATAAATTTGGACCAGATTTTGAAGCGTTCTGATTGTCCGAGGGAGGGGTAATGGACAGCGAGCTGAATCCTGGATTTGAAGGCTTCATCAAATTTTTCGACGCGGTTGGAAGTGAGGATGAGTATGCCGTCGTAGTATTCGACAGCTCGTAGGAACACTGAGACCAATGCATTTCGTGCTAGGTCGGCGTCGGAGCGCTCCTCCAAGAAGACGTCCGCCTCATCGAGAAGGACAACGCATCCCCATATGGTACCGATGTGAAAGACGGACTCGAGATAATTTTCCACGGCTTCTGGATCTATGCCCATATCTCCGCAGGTCACGCGGTACAGAGGCTTTTCCGTAAGTTCTGCAACGGATTCCGCTGTAAGCGTCTTACCCGTGCCGGGACTGCCGTGGAGTAGCATCACTAGACCGTTTCCCTTGCCCTCGACCAGATCTGTTGAGTGGAGCGTCTGCGTATGGACCGTGACCAGAGCTTCGATAATCTCCTTTTTGCCACTGTCTAGCACGAGCCTTTCGAAGGCAGTGGCGTTCCAATCCACCTCCTCGATACAATTCACGATTAGGGATCCTACGCAACAATCAGCTCCATTGAAATGGCTCCCATAGTGTCAATACGTACGCCACTTTTTGTCGTGAAAGCCGTAGCCCAAGACCGTTGCTGGTAGAAGCAAGCAAAAGTCGCTGCCAGGGGGGTGTTCGTCTCTCATCTCTTCTGCACTGAGGGTATCATTCTCGGCTGGCTCTTCGACGTTCGAAGCATGCAGCAGTTGGTACGTCTTCATGTCGACCATGAATCTCGGCTTGCTCTGTAAGAAGTTAGCAGTGCACGTGAAAATGACTCAAGGATGGTCATACTGTACGGATTTCAAATGAAGGGTGCTTCGCATTGTAGCTCACAAATCTGCGGGATCGAAGAGGCCAAAACTTTTCTCCTCTTGCTCTCAGGCGCTCTTCCAGCCCCGTTTGATCAAAACGAAGCGGGTACATGTTCAGATCCTTCACGTCAATAGTGTCTTCACCTCCCGAAGGCCATTTTACGGCATGAATGCTCTCCTGTTTGCGGAAAAAGCCGTCAAACACCCAGGTCCAACATTGCAGTTCAAGTGTAGGATGGATGCTCTCCAGCCTTCGACACATGTATGCTTGCGGCTGGTTATCCTCGGCACCAACGACAACTTGATTGGGACCAAACAGCTTCTGAAAATGCTTTTTCGACACGCGGCCACTGGCAAAAAGATTGTCTGCTTCCGCGTACTCCTCACCAAGCTCCTCGTTAAGGTATTTCTGCAGGGCCAGCAGTTGGTATCTGCTTTCGTCCTCGTTGTCAGCGATGTACTCAGTCACGGCTTGGCGCTTGTGGTAAAGGCTTAGGTATGGGAAATCCATGCGCAGCAGTTCCGTTTTTTGGTCAAGAATGTCGGGCGGAGGAGGCGGCATCAACGATCCATTTGGCGGCAGAGGCGGCGGAGGTGGTGGCTCGTAATCGTCCTTGGCTTTTAACGTCGGGTCAAGCTTCTCGAGACAGTGACGCAACGCATCGGAGAGGATGGCCATGCTCTCATGCTCCGGTACGGCTTCTTTACCATCGTGCGGTAGAGTGAACAGAAAGGGCCAGACTCTAGTCGACACAGTCATATCCGCGTTGGGTAGCTTGGTGCGCACAAAGTCCTTTTTGATGTCGTCGTGGTATTTGGCGCAGTGATAGGCCTTGTATACCACTAAACACACGTTTTCCTGCTGCTGTATGTAGCTGTTCACATCGTCTATTGGCTTCTTGCCGCGCAATGCGCTTGCTTTGCTGTCTCCTGCGAAGAGGCGGGGGTGGTCAAGGAAGGAGGTGGAGATGTCATGATCTTCATGTGCTTCACCGGAATCGCAATCGACTGTGTGAATCACCAAGTGCGCAGCCTCTATGGACATATCGGCGACATCAGCCTGATTGGTGCCTTCGTGACTCGTAGCGTCTGTCCGGGTCGAGCTGCCAATATCCTTTGGGCTGTCCATGGTTGAATGATAGAAAATGGTCCGTGGCTGAATTCTCAGAATAAATTGCGGGTTTGCTGAAACCCACACTTCGACGGGCGCACGCTGCACGCTGGGCGCTTGCGTCGTTTTTGTGCATAATCCGCCCCCACATGCGAAGGCAAGGCTGAATCTCCTCGCACGTCTCATGTGCCGCCAGCAGTGCATTTGACAGGGATATTACGAGAGCGATCACTGCAAGAGCATTGAATGAGGCAGCCTTTCGTGTTGTCCCCCTCAAGTGGCGCAGTTGCCTAACGTTCAAATCCCTACGGGCGTCAGCACGAAAACACTCACAGACACACTCGAATCAACAGCCGCACAGCTGCCGCTAATTTGCATTTCAAGGCCATTGATAAGAATTCGGGTATTGGGAGCGCCGTTTTCCAGGATAAATGGCCGTTGCACCCTTGTGATTCTCGCTACTTTTCGCATCTCCACCCTCGCATCCCCACAAACCCGCAGCTCCGCAGCCCCACAGCTCTGCGCTCCATAAGTCCCACTCCCGAAAGCATCTACAAAATACATCCTGTTGCCACTTTCATAACGTCAACTGCTGGGCTGATCGTTATCCAGTCCTCGTACGAACCAGCCTCAGCCTCGCCCACCAACCGTCCTCAGCACCGCCCGCGCTGCGACCGTAGCCCGGTTTCGCCCACCACGCTGCCTCTGGAACACGATCGCCGCCGCATTCGCCCTTCATAATCCTTGCTCATCAGGCAGCAAGATGCACTTGTACGCTATTGGTGTTATAAGTAAGGATATTGATTTTCGGGCAGAGGGGTTGAGCCGTGCCGTGTCGCTGGTAGATCTGTCGCGTGAGGAAACTGTTACGCTTGAGGCCACTTCCGGCGGAGCGGGGGTACTTGCTCTGCTGCAAGTCCTCCAGTGTATCCCGCTGCATCCACCACCTTCATGATACTAGGTGCTGCCCACGTCGCTGGCCTAACTTGGGCGCAAAGCTAACATCTCCACTAAATTGACCTTGCCCGCTGTCGCCGCCACCGTGACGCCTCGCGTGGTTGAAAATGTGCAGTTGCCAATGCCACATCCACGTCCGGATTATAGCTTGAACTACGAATGACATGAGTGAAAAACAAATCCACGCCTGCTTTTGGCTGACACACCCCTCTGTGAAAACTCACGATGACGCCGCCTTCAGTGGATGCCAATGCTCTACAGCCCACAATTGTGCGCAGATTAAGTGCCGCCTATAAAGTTGTAGAGAAATCCAATCCTTCAATTTTGTCCCATCATGCTGCCAATTTTTGTTTACGGCTTCATGTATAAATATTTTGGTTAAAGTTATCTTTTATGTCCATAAGTTATGTTCGAATAATCACTGAGAGCATCGTACCGTGCGTTCGAAGTAGTAATTCTCGTTGCTTGAAAATTGATCATTCACCCGTCGCCCCGCAGAGTCAATTCGCGCAGCCTACAGGTGCGAATTGATTCTTCCGTTTCCTCGTCCTTGGCAACGTCGCTTCCGAAACGTATAGTCGAGGAAGCCTGCGCCAAACCAGAAAAAGTATATCGTACCCCAAAGTATCAACAGGGTGCAGGAAATTGATCACCAGCATGCTTGCGTGTAACAATCAATCCCCCTTTTCAGATGTGAGGAGCTCGCAGCTTACCGCAACGCCGCCACTACCATTTTCTTCCTCGTCCCGTCAACCGCACCAAACCTCAACATCGGCCGGGATATCACTCTTATGTATGCACTATCGCAACAACACAGCACCCAACCTCCTATCCAATTCCTGTGGGAGCCTCGGCTAACGGGGGTTGCGAAATGCAGTGCTATGGCGCGGCCGGCGGGACAATTCACCTCGTCAACTTCTCTGCTCCGGACGTCAACGGATAGGCTGACAAACAACATTTGTCTTGTCGGGCCCTGGAAAAAAATCAATACTCTGATACTTTTGACCAGTATACAGCGGGGCCTGATACCAGCCCTGAGACAATGAATCGGCTGCGAGAAGAGAATGGTGAGGCATCTCATCGGCTGTTTCACGGGCACTTGCAGTAACAGAAACAAAAACGGTGTCTTCTCCGGTGGGACGATTCTATTCCCTTTTTTGAATTATTTTTCCCGCAGCTCCTAGACTACAAAACGGTCAAGCAGAACCGTCTCATCAATCGACCTCAACAGGTACACGCCGTACATCCAAATGCAAACAAAATCGCTACCAAAAGCCTCCCTCATATCTTTTCAGAGCTTTCGCTTCTGCTTCCAGGTCCTGGGAATCTCCTTCGCTTTTTCCATGCTGTTATCATATCTCTTCTTAGCCGAAGTAGCGCGCAGCCTTTCGCGTTCTCCGTTCCGCCAGGCGGCTATTTCTCCACCGTCTCGCCGCAACACTGGGACGGCTCTAGCGCTCGCCGACACACAGGGCACCTCGGCTTCTCTTCCATCATGAAGCGGACCAGGCAGTCCTGGCAATACGTGTGGCCTACATCGCCATCAGCATTGGAGCGTCAACGGGAGAAGAGCGAGTAGTGCCAAACCCACCGCAAACCGTGTATGCAACCTCCGTCTCGAGCTCTCGGAGGCAAACGGGGCATTCGTCCGTCTCGAAGGGCGTCACAAATCTATGGGCGTTGGCGGCATGCATGATGGCCCTAGGTGGTGGCGTTGGTGCTGGCAACGGATGAGGTGCTTTGGACTTCTTGGTGGGTTTGGCAACCTTCGCGGCTTTCTTGCGGCGGGTGTGGGCGGTGGATGGAGGCCCGTTGCGCATTTTTCTGGTGGAGGGCATGGTGGTGATCGAAGGGATTCAGAGCGTGGGGATGGATCAGGGGAGCTTGCGAAGGGCGAATTGCGTTGAGTCGATCTTGAAATTTGGATGAGAGCAGAACGATTGATGGTGAATTTCTCCAGGTGGGAGGCGGTGAGTGTGGTCGCGGATATGCAGGTGTCCGTTCAGCTAATCTGTCGCCGGACAGGCAGCACGCGAGCGCGTGAAGGGGGCTGAGATCGCCATAGTCATGTGTTAGAGTGGCTCTAACACTCCTGAGATAAAATTATGGACGAACGGACCTCTCAACCAGCTGTCACTGAGCCCGCGTCAAGTCCATCATTTCGAAGAATCTCGACATGTTCGATGCTCAGATGCATATGATCTCAATTCCTCAAGGCCTTGGGGCTAGTATGTAGGAGACTAAGTGGGTATCTCGAGCATTTCTGATGGTGGTCTTGATGATGGTATGTTAGTGGTATTGTGTGGGGATGGTTGGTATTTGGAGACAAAAGGAGTGGCATCGGCGTTTGCGCCAAGCTTGGTAATTTTGTTGTTCACGCCGGTGTGCTCATTTTGGACAATGCACCTGCCTGGCAAAGATAGAACTAATGGCTCCGGTGAGCTATTTAAATATTTTCGAATGAGATATGTAGCAATCAGCATGCCTTTACTGGGCCGCCTGGTAAAAATGCAATGCATTGGGACGTTGCCGTCATGGTTTGTTTGGCCCCAAGGAGTACAAGCCACTCCGCTTTCGGTCCCCTTATCGATAATGCATGATGATTTCCGTGATCGCCTTGGTTCGTGAAGAACGCTAAACCCGTCGCAGACGGCCGCTTGCTACTTTGAAGTATGCTCGTCGTACTGATCGCCTGTTACTGCAACAACGGTTGCTATTCTTAACTCGACGCCGCTTTAAATAGCCATTCGATGTCATTCTAGGGATTCGCGACGTTCACCCTACTATTCCTAGGCCTTTGGATACCCCTCTCCCTACAGCTGCCTTTCACCACCACCTCGCTCTCAATCCAGAATGCAAAAAACAAAAGAAGTTAACTTTGAAGTCTTTAATTTGCTTACCAATGATCACCATGGGGCGCATCGCATTGTTTGATCATGGGAAAACTTGCTCCAGGAGCAGAGAGCAGAGGTAAGCATTTGCAGGTCTGGTTTGGGCGGCAATGGAGTGGAGTCTATTCCGCATATTGCAGGGCTCCACTATGGTTCTCCCTATCCATGGTTCTTGTCAGCCACTTTCTAACCCGATGTAGAAGGTTGACCTTTGGCGCTACTACATTTTTATCATGCCCCACATTCTTCCCTCGAGACCGGCGGTCCTGTCTTCGTTTGGCCTAGCCTTTTCTTACTGTCCAACGTCACCACCATAGAAACGAAAAAAGCACTGTCTTTTCTGGTAAGGGAGCATCAGTCCGGAACACGGAAAGAGAGGTGGAGTTTGTGCAGGGACATGGGTTGTAAAACCAACGTAAGTATCAGGGGAAGAGCCTTTACTACAATTTTCGTCTATGAGAGATATTTATTCCAATTGCAATTTTGAAGTCCCCATTCGCGGAAGTAACTTTCTCTCAGTCGTTGCCATTCCAACTGGCATTTTATTTGTTCACTGAGCAAGCAGCAGTCAATTGAAAAAGGAAACACTGCTTTTTCCGTTTTGTACTCTCCATGCTTTGAACAAAATCATATACAATCTCTTTGTACTCTATTTTGACTGCAACCAAGTCTCCGTCGCCCTCGTAACTACTTGTGGTTAGAAACGCATATCACACAATGTCTTGTCGGACTCATTACCGAAGCACGAAAGTCGCCGTCCTATCTTGACTAAAGAAAGAGGGCGAGTTAACCGAGATTTCGATTCACACCGACCCTGTATAGACATTCATTTATTTGGGGAGAAACTCTTGACAACACGCCTTGGGCAGGAGAAAAGACCCTGAGCAATTTCCAATTATTTACGAAGAAGTTGCTAGACATCACGAGACGACTTAGAGACCAGATACTGCAGTGAACCACCTGTGAACAGCAGTAGTGGGTGATCAAAACGCATCACTAGCAAGAGTAGTTAGTTCGGCCACTGAATCCGAGGAGGGAAGGATCAGGCGTTCAATCTGAGTGGAAGAGACGGACAGTGATCTGCGTTTTTGGTGTAACTCAAAGCAGTACTATCTGGCATCGGCGAGCCCGGTTCGGTAAAGCGATCAGGTGAGCAGGGATCCGGAAGGCGGTGCAGGGACTGAGATCTATGGGAGCGCGACGTTGGCGTGGAAAAAAAGAAAGGTCCCCGACAAGAGCAAACCGTGTGACTTGTAGATCCAGAAGCCGGCCTGTAGCGATCGCTGGGCGCATACGTCGCGCGCTGCGGGGAGCGAGGTCTGCCTGGCCATCAATGGCGTGTTATTATGTGCATATGGTCCGCTCTGCATTCAAGTGACAGAGCAATGGATGATGGCGATGGGTGCTGCTCAGAAATTCCACGGGTATGGGTGCGGAGATTGTGCAACTCGGTAGATAATTGAGGCGGGGTGCGAGCGAAAAGCATTCTGCAAAACAACAGATTCGTTCGAAAAACAAGCAACGGATGCCTACAGTCCCCTCTCGCGGCCGATGGCTAGCGTGGATTTGTTTTTTTCTCATATCATGGGTAGGTGAAGCTATCATCCGGACGAGAATGTCGAATTAAAAATTTTACATACACGTCCGGACGATAGCTTCACATACCCACACATGTTTTTTTTTTACTAAGGCAGAGCTAGGGAGCCCTGCTATTCTTCGCGCTAGCCATCGGCTGCGAGAGGGGGCTGTATGTGAGCTTTCTCGTGTCGAGGATCAATCTGGTAGGGATGTGTAAATTGAGAGTTTGGTCGCGTATCACGAGGCGCACAGCCGAAACCCGCCGCCTCTCCTTGGTATCGGTGGTGGGACTCAGGGCCTGATCGTCGGCTACACAATGCAAGTACTGCGGGGAAAGGCGCGTAAACACCCTATGAGTGACATGCATCACCATTTTCCTATCTAGGTCAGCAATATCCAAGCCTGCAAAAGCTGCCCAAATTAGCACTGGATCACATAAAATTTCAAGCATAAAGATATCGTGATGTCAGCGTACTTCAAACAGCGCATGGGTAGTATGTTGAACGAAAACATTGGAAGCAGTTGTTGGTATTTTAAGACCGTATATGGTAACATGTCCTCCCACTTGGTTCTATGGCACATGTCAAAAGAGCTACGTCCCGCGCTATTTAACACCATGCTATATAGCCACTACACCCTTTCTAGTCAATGGTGGCGGCGTGTTGTTGCGAACCATCGGTGCTTCCGCTCCATTAACCTTACGGCAGGTAGCATACTGGCTTGTACACTTGAGTAGTGCAGTTCATGTAAATGATACTGGGCTGCAGCTCTGCAGGGCAGGTCAGTTGCTACCCGGTATTTTGCGGTATAGAGTATGGCTCATATCGGGTGACTTTATCAATGCAAATCACCATAACAAACCACTCTGATATGAATGGCTTTCTGGGACTTTATGAGCGCATGACTAGCTCGCCAAATTATAATGAGAGCGAGAAATTAAGAGAAGTTTTCTAAAGCGGGGCTACACTATCATAGTGATGAGTACCCGCTGTTCATGGCTGAGCTGCTCGGAAGATACATCCATCATGTATACGCTGCAATCTAGATTGAATCTGGCTCAGCAACGTCATTGGTAGAGGTATTGTGCCACTGAGAACATCCCAGCTCCATGTGGCATTGGCGTTGAGCACCCTGCGTGATTTTCGGATCTATCCTTGCCATGCCCTACTTTATGCGTCACGAGTGGAACTTCATCTTCCCTGTACGCGGAATCCTTCGACAATGCACTATGCACCCCTCATACCACTGGCCGGTTCTGTACTGCGTCATCATTCTTCACTGCTAATACTATCTACCGGTCAATGATCCGAAGCTGGACGAAGGAGATATAAATCAAGCATCCAGAAGGCCAAATACTGGTATCCTCTTCAAAAATCCTCAGAGACTTTCGCAATGGATAGTCTCAATCACCTTACCCGGGCGAGAGTTGAGAAACTCCCGTCTTTGCCATCACAAACCTCCTCAATCACAGCGGGTAACTATGTGATCAGATGCCTTGACGAGGAGATTGTCTACGCCTGGGATAATAGAAAGGTCCTCCGTAGAGAGTAATTGAATTCGTTAGTCTATGAAATCTACGTAGAGAGGCAGCCGACTTATAGTCGGCTGGTACAAGGGGTAAGCAATAGCAAACGCCCAAACTCCATGGTTTGTACAATTAGTCAACAGTTTGTCCTTCTAGAATCAACTAGGGCCTGCTTGCCCAAACTAGTGGGATAGCCAGATTCAGACCAAGATATGGTTCAAGTCGCCAGTATGCCCCTTCTCCATTTATCGAAAATAGTCGAAGCTCACTAATGTAGCCACTCGCGCAAGACATTATCCGCTTGATCAGCGGTATCAAGCTATTCGCTGAGTCGCACGACCAAGGCGAATGCGGCGACGAAGAACAAGGGAACTGGACGTGGTTCCAGATTGCCATTCTGGAGAACGAAGAGTCAACATCTCCCAAAAGGATTGGCAACAAGGAGCTTGTCAAGACCAGCCATGTGAACTCTTTTTGCTCGAAAGACTACACATGGCTGGGTGGGCAGGCTTTCAGAATGGATGAGGATTTCCTGAGCTCCTTGGAGGTAAGTGTCTGCTTGCAACCATGCTGAGACCGACGCTTACGCACATAATTTGCAGGAGGGCAATGTCGTTGCCGTACGCCTCTGTGCCCAGTACGTAGCCTGGAGAATCCATGCGAGAAATGGGTACCTCGTCCTTGACGTGGGGAGCGGCGATGGTCCTTGACCAATCAGATAACAAGTTGCCCGATGATCTGATTGGAGGCATTTTCTTCAAGGGCTACACAGACGTGAAGTGAAATTAGACGGAGGCGGGGACGCGTTGAGTGGGGAAGCAAGGTTGTTCCCGAGCTGGTCCGGGGACTGGACGGTGGGGGCATTCAGCTTGGGACAAGGTTTCGTGAAGACACGAATGAGGGGAAATTGTAAACAGGTAAGGAAGTCACTGGCTGATGGATGTGAAGTGCGATATTTCTTATCTCTAAATTGGAATGCTTACGGCTGTTTTGTTTCTTAAACCATGGGAAACCCTGAGTGGCATATACCTATTTCTTCCGGAGTTATCATCAGGGCTCTCACCTTAGCTTCTCCAGAATTGTTCCGGAGGCTCCTCCTGCCGTTCATAAAGCCGCTAAACTGTGGCATAGTTTCCACCTGAGGACATTCTTGACTGGAACGGCGTCGCGCTCGGCACGCCGTACGAGAGCCGCGGTGAAACAGCGCATCGTTGGTCTCGGTGGTTTCTGCTGCCGCTTCACTTTCGTACCTATTCGGCAAGGGAGTGCCTGCAGGGCTTGCGCGAAGTCGCGCCAGCGAACGTCGTGGAATGACCGCACTTGCTCCAAAGCTTGGGCTGACCGGCGTAGCAGCAGGTGTCCGATTGCCGCGTCGTCATGGCCCACGAAGTGCGCGGCGTCATATGCCGAACCGATGGCCCATCCTACTCCATGGCTTTCTGAATTGTTGTCTCCTGCACTCACCTTGTCCTTGACCTCCGCCGAACATCTCCCCCGTCTCGGATGTCATGCCATCACACATGTGAAAGCAGGGCCCGAGTTGGTGCAGCGGGTCGCGGACAACAAGCGGTGCGCGGTGCGCTGTGCAGAAGGACATATGATAGAGACTTTGTTTAGACGAGAAGATGGTTCGGCATCAGCGGCTTCTGGTGAAGATGACGAATGCCATGGTGAGAATGGCCGGTGACGGCGTTGGCTGTCAGATGTTATCGGCGGCTTGAGGTAATCTGTGGTGAGTGAGGGCGTTGCGCAACGGGGCTGGATGAGGCAGTGGACAAATTGCTGGTGGATGTGAAGGCAAGGCCTCTTTTGTTGCTTTGGGCAATCGCGAACTTTGGGCGCTTCCCTTTCGCGATTAAAATACGTCATTCTGCGGTTCGGCGTTCTCGAATTTCGGTCTGCGAGCTCGACGCGGGCATCTGCACAGAGTGACTCTACGGGTGCTTAGCATTGGCAAAAAAAAAAAAAAAAAGCACATGGGGCTGGCGAGGAAAAGGTCTCCTTAGGATCACCTACCACTATGGCGCTGGCAAAAAGAATGACCGTCGAATAAAAGGGCAAAACTGAACCCCACTACATGTGGGTTAAGCTCAGAAAGACTCCTCGGGACCGTCTTTTTTGTCTTCCCTAGCCCGTCTTCGAACCTTCGACCTCTTTATTACCCACAGAGGACGGGCGGAAACTTGGACTGCCCTACATAAACCTTCAGGCTCTCATTTCCCCAAGCACCACCTCTTCGATCGTAACTAGCATACCAGATGGCTTAACTTACTGGCTTATATACTGCATTGGCATGCTCAAAATCTACCCACACTGCAAGTCACTTCTGCTGCATCAAAGGCGGCCACCATGATCAGCGCAGCACGACTGCACGGCCGCCTCACCCTCGTTGATGCCACCGACTCCCCGCACTGCCTGCTCTGTGGCTATACTACGCGACCAGAGCTTCCGCCACGCGCCGTCGCGGTTCTGGCGCGACTACACCGCGCATCTCGACCGTGTGCGCCTCGGCCGCATCCATCGCGCGCAGCAGTAGTGCTGATAAGGCTGGCCATGAACTCGGTAGGTCGTCGCTCCACTTCGACGGCAATTCGCTGCTGCTCTCGGGCAACATATGTATTGCGCGTAGAGCCGCTTGTGCAAGAACCATTGCTTGCATTAGTCATCCGCCCTCACGTCCGGGAGACAGGCTAAGCTCATAGGCATATGTATGTATCTTCGGCGTCATGACAAGACTTCGTTGGATGGACAGTGGGTACAAATAACATGATGAAATTTAGACGCTCTGTCTACCAGTCCTTCATACTAATACACCAAGACTGCAATGGGAGCCGGCTATTTCTTGGGAAACGATCTTCTCGATCGAAGGCTCTCCGTTCCATGCTGGGGATTATTCTTGAACGCAGCTGTCCATCCTTTCTATTTCATATTCGGGAGCTTGAAGGACCAGTCCAACATCTCTCGAAGTGTTTGTGAGGTGATTCAATCGCTATTGACTAATCAGAAGCCCTGATCATCTTGAGGCGGTGCTCCTCATACTCGTTGTTTTGGCGTGAGAAAGCCTTGTTCCTTTTTTGTATCCAGGCAGGGATGTCTCGGGGTTGCGCGGAGGCATCCGTGGTCTTTGTGGCGCTGGAATCCGACCTTTGCGGCGCGGGAGAAAGTGAAAAGATGATTGCGCGATAACGGCATCGAGTATGCAATGGAAGAGCGCGGTGTGACAAGGACGCTGACCAGTGATGCAATCCTGGGGGGCTCTCGCCACTTTTGGCCACCCGACGCGACTCGCCGGCCGCCAATCGCGCAAAGCCTCACCTTATTGTGACTTCACCTCTCGAGCTCGACCTCTGCGATGCTGGTCGGCAGAACAACCAAACTCTGAAGCGAACGCGGGATCAGGAATGGTGCAACATAACCGATATGCAACGACTCACGCGGATATTCCTTTGGCAAAGGAGTGTGAAAGCGAAATACACGATTGAGCTACAGGCACGGCTCGAGCAAGCTACAGGCGAGTTTTGCAGTCAAAGGTTAGCGTGGATTGTCTTCCTGAGAATGATGCGATTTCAATAAGGTCATCACGAATGTCAAAAGGATATGATTATCAGCAAAATGACTATCTATAGAACGTTGAACTACCCATCCTTCTGGCTCGTCTTAGCTTCACCATTGGCCGTCGTTGTAGATGGTACCATTTCCATCACAAAGCGCCTGGCTACTAGTCACCAGCACTGCGTAGAAGTGCGAGCCATTCGCTGGTTTCCCTCCTCTTGCCGGCTCTGCCGCTTTCTCACCTGTTTGTGGTCTCCGATATGACTGTTCCTTGTGTGTGGTCTCTTGCGTGTGGTCTCTTGTGTGTAGTCTCTTGTGTGTAGTATCTTGTGCGTCGCCGTCGTGCCTGGCTTAGCGAGTGTGGTCCTCCTCTTTGGAGTGCGGTTCGTGTGTGTTCCTCGTGCGAGCGTCGTTCCGAAGGTGGTCGTGGCGGAGGAGGCGGTGTTGGTGAGGGAGAGCCGTTCCGGCATGCGGACGAAGACCTGGAAGACGTCATTTTTTCCCGGGGAAGAGAAAACATACCAGATTGAGTTTGAAATTACTGTTGGAAGGATGTTGTCGTTGCGCGGATTCGGGACAGTGGTGATCAGAGAGTGGAAACGATAGTGTAGAAGGACAGGTGAGCTGGCGAACTGCGACCAGAATATCTACCACTTGGAATGCGCTAACCGCACTGACCACCTGGTCGCCGGTGGGAAAGCCGCAGTAAAGCCGGTGTCTGGCGCCGCGATGTCCGCCAATAACACCAGATCAGTCCGGGCGATCCAATTAGGTGATGGCCTTATAGCAAACACAAGCACCGCGACGCTTCGAGAGAGCTCTCATCGCGTCACGCCGGCGCAAGAAAGGTTGCTAATAATGTCTCAAAACTGTAATCAGTAAATATACCTATGTCAATTAGGGAATTAGCAATTGCCAGCCTACAATTCAATCAAAATGGGTGTACAGCTTACGAAAAAAGAGAGAGAATACCACCATCTCCGTATGCCACACCGTTCATCACAAACACCTTGCAACTCACTTAAGAGGGGAGTTGAAGCAATTATCAGGACGTGGATGTGTTATCTTAAAATTCACATTCGGATCTGGACAATCATTTCAGGTTCCCCGGGATAGACAATTCAGCACTATTTGAGACATTCGAAGGACTACAATCTTTGATAAGAAGCTAAACAGCTATTTCTACATGGACGATGATATTCCTGCATTATCACGTTGAGATGTGCTTCGAAAGCACAGGTCAAAGAAGACTTGTTTTGTCCTTGAAGAACTAATTATTGTTTATGTACATTGCAGGGCTCTGGAACACCAAAAGCACACAATTTCTCCTTCTGCTCGTACGAATCAACACAACGGAGGGAAAGCTCACGATGCTTATCCAAGCCTTGGACACAAATGCACTGGAGCAATAGTGTAGTCTGTGGAGTATGTATCGCAAAGGAAAATGAAGCCAATGGCTTAGATATGCATGGCCTAATTTCTAGCGCACCCACACCGCTGGGAGAAGACTGCATTTGTGACTCCCCGCATCTTCTCCAACGGTTGGAGCCTGGTATTGTCCACGCTCTAAATATGCCTTAACTCACTACTTCCTGGCCTTTGCTTGACTAATTTCCAGCTGCTGATAGCGTATGGCCACCAGAGCTCCACCCGCCAACCTCATGCTTGGCTATCAGGAATCTGAAACCATGTTTTCAACATTGCGCTGTGGCTGTGGGTAGCTGTCATTTATCTCTCGGGGCATGCTCAGGCCGCGTTCATCCTGGGGGCGGCTCCAAACGTCTGAATGACGGGAGTAGGCTCGAAGTAGTCATCGATTTGCGTCTGAGTGAGGCGCAGCCCGGGCGCATCAGTCCCAAGCCAATCTTCGGGCCTAAAGCCAATCATGTCACCTTCAGAAAAGGCGCCATTGCCTTGCTCAATCGGCTTGCGCACGGAGAGACGCGCGCGGGATAGCGCGATATGTTCAGCAATGACGGGCACCTGACGGACCAGCCACGGAAAATACATCTCGGGGGTAGTCATGTTGTAGAGTTCCTGAGCCTTCATCAGGTATGTCTATGAGTCAGTATATGTCCTTTCAAGTGAGAGAAGAGTACTATTACCTCTGAAGTCTCACCATCTTCGCTGTAGAGGCTCAGTGCTAAATTAGCCAACAGCCGAAGCCAGTGAGGGACCATTGTCAATTGTAGGAGGTCGACCAGAAGGAAGATGCCTTCGCCGCGCGCCTCTGGTCCACAATCTTCAAGTAACCTAACGGCCTCGACGTATTGCGCATTGCGGATCAGAGTGACCTTGTCCATTGAAATGACAATAGTTGAGTGACATTCATAAGCAATTCAGAAAGCTTTGGGTGAGCTGCGCAAGAAAGGTGAAGAGTAAAATCAATGAAAAGCGCTAGATGTGAGTAAATAACTTGGGTTAGCTTCGTTTATCGATAAAGATTTGTCCTTAGAAGGCAGGCACTAATAAGTGAACGGCCAAAACGGAAAGTGGTGTGCCGGTAGGAACCTCACAATTTTTCAAGCCAATCTTCCAAATCTGGACCCAACGATACTGAGTTACAATCAGAGGGATCTTGGGCTTCTCTCAACTGTCATTCACCGCATCAAATGTTCTAGTGGCACATATTTATGTTAGCAGGATGACTCTTAATATTTGACTGTAATAAGACAAACGTTAGGAAGACTATCTCCCTCACTGAAGCATGTAGCCTCAGCGCCCTATACTAGAAACACCACTTCTTCGGCGATATGGCTTTTAATCCCGGTGCATATGGTGGGAGTATGGCTTGCTATCCTTGCTTTTCTGATTTGACAGAAGGCTAGATTTGCAACAGCCGCTCAATGAGAGAGATGAAGCATCATATTCTTCCATCGAGGGGAAATACAGCAACGCAATGAGACTCGGTTTGTACAACGTTGTAAGACCGATTCGTTCTCATTTACATGTAGAAACCTGATACTATCAGATCGTTTCCCATCATTGCTCATATGGTCACGACTAGTGGATTCACCAATTCTGCAAGGTCTGAAGCAGCTTCCAGAAAATATCGCCAAGCCAAATTTAGAACGGCCCCTCGGAAGGAAGGCCCATGAGAAACATCCTCATGAATGAAGCCCAATTCAGTGACAGGAGTCCCTGTTGGGTTACGCATGATGCACACATAGTACAGAAAGCGGGGCATGTGAGACGCACTTGGTATATAGAAAAAGACCTTGAATCTTACACTACTGCTAATAGTCCGTTGGAAGTTCGATCACAGGATGCTCTTTCGTGAGCTACAAGACTGCACAAGACATACATACTTTAGCCTCAACGAGGAGGACAAGAGCATCGATCTGTAGGACTGCAACAGAAGCTGATCAGCATGTCAGACTCCCAGAACCTCCTTACTCTGATCACTTCCTAATTCTGCAAGCAGCATTAGTGTAAAGGCTTGTGCATTAGTAGTGCCGCATCAAACTTCACCTCCGCACTCATTCCCAGCGCACACTCCTCTTAATGTTGGATAAGGCGCCTGAAAGGCTGCAACGCACAATGTGGGACATCTCCAGCGTGTACTACGCACCACAGGCGCCAATGTCCACGGTCAAACCGATGTTAATCCCCAACATTGTCAGACACAAAAGACTGGTACAGCTTGGCTCGGAAGTATCTCTCCGAGAATTTGGAGTGGTGGATTCTCATTAGATGCACCAATCCTCGATTCGCACTGTTGGGGTGAAGTGAGATATACCCGAAGTGCAGCATTCTTTCCTGCAGTGAGATTTAATGATGACGGGGATGGAATGCTGTTGTAGCATTTGGCGCGCATATGTACACCGTTCCATACCTTGCTCAAATTCCGGGAACGGTGCTTACGAAAGAGGACCTGGAGCAGGGAACTGAAGCTCGCGTTCCACAGATTTGCAGAGTTATGGAGTCATTTGCTTAGTATCTTAACAATGTACCACTTAATATTAACAAAGGTGTCCCAACAAAAGCTTCAACTAATTCATATTTATTACATTACTTGGCGAGCTAAAGTCGTGAAGGCTCATTGAATTTCATCTACGTACGGTCACAATTCCGCTTACTCTTGAAAAGCCTGCATGACTAAGTCGTGACGCGCCTGAGATTCAAGTTCTTGCACCGAGCGACTTCCATTGTGTGCGCTTCCTGCCTCCACTCAATGATGCACTTATTCCGCTTGTAGTCTAAGCGATCGCGAAGACCCTGCATCCGGCGTACAAGATCGCCCCCAGCCCGTTCCGTGATATCCCCGCAACTAAGAATCAAACTAGGTTCTCCTTGTGCAAGCACGGCCGGTGATACATCCGAGTGCACACTGTGTGGTGCGAAACAAAATGATGGATATGGGTTAATTCCGGAAACGAGTGATCCATGCAAATATCAGAACACCCGAGCCCAGTGCTAAGGTGCGGTGCCGGTTCCCGACCATGCAAATCTTGCACTAGGGTCTTGATGGTGCTGCAAACGGAAGAATATTCTTTTGAAAACGGGACATGATTGACTAATCCGCAAATGGGAAATGGCCGTCGGTTGGTCTATGTTTCTCTCTCAAGTCGTACAACAGTTTTGCAAAGGCCAGAGCAGGTAGCTCAATTGACGCAATGGTGGACTTGCAGCGTCGTGGCCGCTCAAAGTCTACGTCTTTGAAACTCGACAGATATCAAATAGCGCTAAATTCATAGACCGCGGAATATTAACGGCTCCTTGCAAGCGAAAATGCGCGGTGTGCAGTATTTGTCAGCGTATACAAGTGTCATAGAGGTAGCAGCTGGGTGATATCATCTGAAATATGCAATTGGGACCTTCTCCGATTTCGGAATGAAGTACGAAACGCAAAGCAAGATATAAAGCCGGACGGCCGTCTCACTGAGCATCGATACAAGTTCATCTTTGCAAAAACATCATGGACGAAAAAAACGACAAACACAATGCTACCAGCGCCTACTTCATTGGTCCTCGAGCCGAAAATCTCGACAATTTCCGTGGAAATGTCACTAAGATACTCAAGCAGCTCAAGAAGGCGAGAATCCGGTATGCGGACAGCAATGGTGACACTGTATGTTCATCTCTGAATTTGTTACTTTGTTAATGCTGATTTCACAGGACTACATCACAGCTGCCAACAAAGAGTCAGAACAGTATAAGCGCATCACGGACAGGTTCGAGAAAGCCGTGCACAACACGGCTAGTCTGCTTGGAAAACACTCGATACCGTTTTGGT
This sequence comes from Lasiodiplodia sp. KE8368, assembly GCA_023087525.1. Taxonomy (NCBI): domain Eukaryota; kingdom Fungi; phylum Ascomycota; class Dothideomycetes; order Botryosphaeriales; family Botryosphaeriaceae; genus Lasiodiplodia; species Lasiodiplodia sp. KE8368. The sequence continues at coordinate 407,273 of JAJMYN010000021.1, forward strand.
CCCCACGCTACCAGGCGCACATGGGGACCGATTTGACCATGCCGTCGCTGCTAGGATATTTCATGGCCTCCATCTACAATAGTAATAACGTCGCCATTGAGTCAGTCTTACAGAGTGTCTCCTTGAGCTTATTTTGCGCTAACAGCGGTCTAGGGCATCCCCGCTCACTACTGTAGCTGAGATCGAAGTTGGCGAGCAACTTTGCACCATGTTCGGCTACAACAATGACGACAAGAAAGAATCTGAGCCTCTAGGATGGGGCCATATCACGTGCGACGGCACAGTGGCGAATCTTGAGAGTATTTGGGTTGGTAAGTTTCATCTCAACGAATAGCTCCTGTAGTACCTGCTTACATCGCCAACTCCCAGCACGCAACCTTAAATTCTACCCTCTCTCGCTCAAATGGGCAATGGAGGAAGGGAATCCTCTTGCCTTCATCCCCAAGGAGTTTGCTGTGCGGACCTGTCAGAACGAACTGAAAGAATTCCGCAAACTGTCGCACTGGGAGCTGCTCAACCTCAAGCCGAAGACGATTCTCGATATTCCCGAACAGCTTCATGCGAAACACCAGATCACGCCTGAATTCCTGCAGGGTGCACTCAATGATTTCAACATTCAGACGTGTGGCAAGGACGCACTGGAGCAGCACTTCGGCATTAACAGTGAGAATGGTGCTCCAACGATCATGGTGTCCTCGACGCGTCACTACTCGTGGCCCAAAGGAGGAGGTAGATACCTTCTTTCTTACCCCGTTGGTTATATTGCAGAGCTAATACGTCGCAGCGGTCGCGGGCATCGGTTCTAAGAACATCATCGGCATCAAGGTTGATAAAGCTGCACGCGTGGACCTCTCTGATCTTGAAGACAAGCTTGAACAGCAGCGTCTGGCCGAGCGCCCTGTTTACGCCGTCGTCGCAATCATCGGCTCGACCGAAGAGGGCGCCGTTGATCCGCTACAGAGGATCCTCCAACTTCGACAGAAGTTTCAGACCAAGGGCCTGTCATTTCTCGTACACGCCGATGCTGCTTGGGGTGGCTACTTCGCGACGATGCTTTGCAAAGGCAAGGAGTTCCAACCCGCGGGCACCCAGCTCTCGAAGAAGCCAAAGGCTCCCAGAAGTGATGATGAAATAGTAACCATACAGGAAATTGAGGCCGGCGAAGTATCAGATTGCGACGAACTCGACTTTGACACTGCTTCCGAATACATGGAGACCGACGTAGAAGAGCTGTCAGAGACCCGAGCGGGCCGTGAGCCTAACGATGATGGCTTTGTACCCGGTCTCACCCTGCGGCTCGAAACGCAGCGCGACTTGGCTGCACTACGCTACTGTGATTCTATTACCGTGGACCCGCACAAAGCTGGATATATCCCGTACCCAGCTGGCGCACTCGCCTATCGTGATGGGAGGTTGCGGTTTTTGGTCACTTGGACAAGTCCATATCTCTCCCGTGGATCAGTCACCAGCATTGGAATCTACGGTGTTGAGGGCAGGTTCGTAATCTTCAGTCCCCTTGATCGATGAAGTTTAATGTGACCACAGCAAGCCTGGAGCATCTGCCGTGTCAACTTGGCTGTCCAATAAATGCATCGGTCTTCACGACCAGGGATACGGAGCCCTTCTAGCCGAAGCATGCTTCACTTCCTCCATGGTAAGCCCATCTTCGCGATAATACATCGTCAATATGGTCCGCTGATTGTATGATCAGTTCTCAGCATTATGGGCAGCCGTCGCTGTCGGCAGAAGCGGCAGTTTCATGTGTGTTCCATTCAACGAACTTCCATCTGAGGCGATCGGAGAAGCGAACCCTGAAGATGAGAAAAAAATCATTCGTGAAAAGATTCTCAACAAGTCAGACTGCAAGGATTTTGTCAAGGACCCAGAACTGATGAAACTACTCCGCGCACTCGGATCTGATCTAAACATCAACGCTTTCGCATTGAATTGGTTCTACGAAGATGGTAGAGTCAACACGGATGTCGAAGAGGCAAACTACCTCATGACCCGAGTAGTCAAGAGACTTTCAATCGAGGATCCCAACGACAAACCCACCAAAATCAATTTCTATTTGACCTCCACGGAGTTTGAACATGAGTTGTACGGAGACTGTGCAAAACACTTCAAGAAACGCCTTCGGCTTGACAATTCAACAAACCAAAGTCTCATGGTTCTACGAAATGTCGTCATGAGTCCCTTTGCCACGGTCAAGGGCACACTTAGCAAGGCAGAAACAGCCTTCTGCGAAGTGGTGGAGGATGAAGTTAAGGTAAGTCCAGTTAAAAAAAAAAAAGTATCAGAGGCTGCTGCGAATGTTTTGAAATGGGGTCTAATCATGATGCAGAAATGCAGAGAAAGGAACAGCGATGCTGCAGACTACCATGACTTCCTCATCCATGGTCAAGAGTCGATCTGCCTATCCTACCGCACAATGTTCCACGTCGGCAGTCATCGGCGCCAAGTCATTCTCGCCGTCAAGTTTGATGATGCCGGATACAAAGCCTATCTTGCCGCATGGGGCAAAACCGAGGACGCTTTAGTACTCAAGTCTGCGGAGAAAATCCCCCTCACTAACCTTCTGAGGAGAGCCAAAGACAGCGAACGAATATTCCTGGGCAACCTCACGACTGAATCCAAGTAAGAACCCTCCATCTCGCCTGTTCGCCGCAGCTGGCCTCTAAATTGACTTTCCTCTCTACAGCGGCATCCTGCAATCAAACATCAAGGTCACCATCACATCCGTCCTCGTCAACCGCCCGCTCGACGCGCGCGCCCACGACGATAACTACCCATCCGGCCGCATGCCCTTCTACCTCTACGTCAACAAAAGCGACGAGCTGCACATCGATCACCTCTTCACACGATGCAAGAACATTGCACTCAGTGCCGGTAGCGTCGGGCTGAATGGCGGCATTGACGTGCGCGGCTTGCTCAAACCCGACCCCAACAGCGAGGGTAGCAACAACACGAACAAGGCCGCAGCTCTGATCGTCACGTTCGAAGAGAAGCATGAGGCCGCAATGCAGCCATTTCCGGAAACGAACGCCGCGCTGCTGAAAGACCCGGATTTCTTTTTCCGGCCCGGAGCGAAGTTCGCGGTCAAGCTCTGGCGCGATCCGTTAGCGAATGACGTAAGAACACGGGGGCTGCTGGATAAATTGGAGGAAGAGAGCGACAAGTGGCTACTGGGACAGGGTACGTTGACGCTTGGCGAGGATGTTGTGGCGGATGTGGAGAAGCTGAATCGCGATCCTTCGGCCGTGCCGAAGGATGTGACGATTGCGCGGTGGCGGGACAGATTTAGAAAGATTGGGAAAGACAAGAAGATCAGGTAGAAGAAGTAGAAGGAGTAAGGGGGTTGGGAGAGATGTTGAGAAGTTCCTGGTCACTCGCTACATGATACGCAGTGTTTTCTACTAGGGTTGACTGAGCGGAGTATTAGTTTACATTTTCGGTACTGAATCTCAAAACACGCTTTCCATAATATTATCCCATATTGCAGAGCTCATTTCCTGCTTTCAAGCCCCTCATACCCGAACGTTTTGCAAATACGCAGGACCAATCCATGCACCTGTTTAGATCCTTTCCTCACCAAATATTCAGCACATTCAAAATATGCTCGTCAACCACATCATTACCCGTCACAGCGATTGCATCCATTTTGATCTTCTGTCACGAGCTGTGTGAGTCTTCCTAATAGGCTATTTTGCTGAATTAAATGTTATAGATTATTCATGCAGGGGACTTGCACATGGATTAGAATTAAAAGACATATTAGAAAGAAAGCCGCCTAAATATTGATTCAGCATATAGAAACGGTAGAGAAATAATTCTGTGTGGTGCATAATGACTTGTCTAGAGTGTCACAGCTCAAAACATTTTCTTTCCTCAAAAGTATTGCAATTTTGCGACAAACATCACGAATAGAAATAAGAGCACTACCACGATTAAGATAAACTACAGAAAACAAGTATAGCATTGGCAAGCCAAACAAAAGGCATCAGTAGGTATGGAATTTGTTGGGAGGCACTGTATGCAAGGCATTACTCGTCGCACTGTAGATGTGTTCTAGATCCCAAGGCAAGCCCGTTGAAAACGGCAAGCACGTACGATACCGGTCGGATAAGCTAGCCCCAAACAAGAGCATTTCGGACCTAGGTCCGGACAGGTACCGAAGTAAAATTTCTCCTTTGAGCCTATTGTTTCGGCAGTTCGCCCCGACCAGGACGAGCAAAAGAGATGGGATCTGCGGGCGAGAACAAGGCTGCGGCGCGCTAGGGTCACTAGCGCCGGCCCGCGCGGGCCGTGGCGGCGGCGGGATCTCCTGCTTAGCGCCGCCACAGCGCAACTCTGAACCAACCGCACATCTTGTTCCTGAGCGTGCTCGTGCTTCCAACGTCCCACACCCCACAATTCATCCACACTCAACCTCCTGCGGCTCCGCTCACGCATGGGGCAACACGCGCGCCACATCCACCAGCCTTGTTTCTCATGTACGGACCCGGGCTGCTGGGAACAGATGAGGCGCGGCAACATGACTCGGCCGAGCCAATCGAGGCTTCGGAAGGGCTCGGGTTTCGCAATACGAGGCGCGGCTGATGACAACGAAAGGTACCGACAGTACGGTTACGGCACATGTGGGGAGGAGAAAGAAATTTTCGTTTCGAATGACAGCGCAGAATGGCAAGTGTGGTGGCACGATGCTTCCATGATGGGAAACGATCGCGAAGTACGGGATTTGCGAGCCACGCGCCTGTTCTCTTCGTGTAACAGGCTTTCTTCGACTGTTGCTCATTTCGCGGAGGCAACAAAAAAAAAAAAAAAACCAGGGCGAAAAGTCAAACCTTAGAGATCGCAATCCCGTTCAAACAATAAAGCTTGTTTGTATGTCCTGCTTAACCTCCCTGCACGTAAACAAATAACTCAAACAACAATATAGTAAAAACCTAAAGCATCTACAAAGCCAAAACCACATGCATCTAATTATAGTTTTTCCCATCCGCTGCCGATCAGCGACTCCTGCATCTCACCCACCAACCACATCCCATCCTCCACTAAACCCACCATCACCGCCGCCACCGCCGCCGCCGCCGATCCCCCAGCCCAACAACCAAGCCAAACCGACCGATTCATCACCATCATCATGACCATCAATCAAGCCTCCACGCTCTGCGCCCTCACCATCCGGGCATACACCCCATCCCTCGCCAACAACTCCGCATGCCTCCCCCTCTCCACGACCCTGCCCCCATCCAGCACGAAAATCACGTCAGCGCCCCTCACCGTGCTCAGCCGATGCGCGACGGCAATCGTCGTGCGGTCCCTCGCCGCGGCGGCCAACGCATCCTGCACGACGCGCTCAGCCGCGCTGTCCAGCGCCGACGTCGCCTCGTCGAGCAACAATACGGCCGGCTGCCGCAGCAGCGCGCGCGCGATGGCGACGCGCTGGCGCTGGCCGCCCGACAGCGCGGCACCGCCGAGGCCGCCGACGAAGGTGTTTAATCCGTCGGGCAGCGAGGCGATGACGTCGGCTAGCGCGGCTTGGCGGCAGGCGGAGAGGATGGCGTCGTCGGTGATGGGGGAAGAAAGGCCGAGCGTGAGGTTGTCGCGGACGGTGCCGGAGAGGAGCGGTGTGTCTTGGCCGACCAGCGCGATCTGCGTGCGGAGGGAGGAGACGGCGAGGTCGCGGATGTCGTGGCCGTCGAGGAGGATGGAGCTGCTTGGGGACGAAGGGTCGTAGAAGCGCTCGAGGAGGGCGAGGACGGTGCTCTTGCCGCTGCCGCTGGGGCCGACGAGGGCGGCGAATTGGCCGGGCTCGACGCGCAGGCTGACGTCGCTGAGGGAGGGCTTGTCTGGGCGCGTCAGGTAGCTGTACGATACGTTGCGGAGCTCAACTTCTCCCCGGACGGGAGTAGGTAGGTCTATTCCGTTGCCATCGACGTCGATGTGCGGCTTGATGGCGGCGATGGCCTCGAATTCCCGAGCCGCACCGCGCGCCTTCGAAGTGTCGGCGGCGGCGGAGAGGGCGCTGCCGGCGGACTGGGCGCCGAAGATGACGGTCGAGTAGCAGATGAAGAACTGCAGCATCGAGTACTCGCCGCGGGCCATCAGGCGGCCGCCGTACCAGAAGCACAGCGCGAACGAGCAGTACACGAGGGCCTGCGACAGCGCGAAGAATACGGTCGCCTTGCACGTCGAGATGGCATTCGTACGCGCTTGCGCGGTCAGCGTGACCGCGTAACGACGCAGGACCGTCGACTCCAGGGTCAGGGCCGCGACGACGCGGATGCACTTGCACGCCTCGCCGGCGTACGTCGTCGCGGCTGCGTAGGCCGCGGCCGTGCGGGCCTCGTTCTTCCGGAGGAAGGACAGACGGAGGTGGCCTGCAGCGAGAAGTAGCGGGGCGGTTGCGGTGCACACGAGACCGAGCTTCCAGCCAATGGCGATGGCGACAATCAAACCGGAGATGATGGTTGACGCGCCCACCAGCAGCATGCCAAGCGAGCCGCCGCTGAGACCATCAAGGTCGGCGGCTCGCCCGGTTAGCAGGGTACTCAGCGCGCCGGCAGAGTGCACGGGGATGTCGAAGAACGACATGTCTTGCCGCAGCACGTGCTTGAAGATGGTTGTGCGTGCTCGGCGCACCATGCTTTCCGAGCAGATGGCTAGTGCAACGCCTTGGACGCTCTGCAAAAATGCGCCAATGAAGGCAAGCATCAGCATCATCCCGGCCCAGAAGTTGACGTCGTGCCGCAGCCGCGCGTAGTTATACGCGTTCTTGCCGAACGCAGCAATGCACTGCCAAGGATTGCGGTCAGTCTATACAGCCAACACTTCCTAATTGCGTGTCTAGTACTCACCGCTGACAAGACGACTGACTGGGCCGTGGCCAGACAGCCGCAGAGGATGGAGAAAACAATGCTGACCAATAGCCACGGGCGATCGTGGGTGCGTAGGCCGGAGATGAAGCCTTTTGCATCTCCGCGTGCTGCTGTGGGGTCCGCTTTGCCATCATCCTGGGCAGCAGGCAGCTCACTCTCGGCGAGAATATCTTGCTTCTCGTCGACGCTAGCAGGAAGTGACTCACGTGCCTCATCTACGGCGAGTCCGGCACTACTCTCAGCTACGCCATCGACGGCCAAGCTCTGCGCTTCGAGCAGGTGAAAAAAGGCGCCTCGCTTCTCGACGAGCTCACCGTACGACCCCTGCTCCACGATCTGCCCTTTGCCCATGACGGCGATGCAGTCGGCATCTTTGATGGTGGAGAGGCGATGGGCGATGACCAGGTTGGTGCGGCCCTGCATGGCCGTCCGCAGCGCCTGCTGGACTGCGCGCTCGGCGACGGGATCCAGCGCAGATGTGGCCTCATCGAGCAGGAGGATCCGAGGATCTGCCACGATTGCCCGAGCGATGCAGATGCGCTGTTTCTGACCGCCTGCAGAGGATCGCGAGAAATGCGAGTCAGCAAGAGGAGGTAAGGATAAGCAACGTGGCGTCCGTCACGCTGACGAGCGGAAGCGCCATTGTGGCTGGCAGAAAAACGCCACCCGGACGGAGAGGTTATGTCCGGGCGTTGTTGTGCACTGCTACTTGCACATCCGCACAGCCGAACGTTTCATCAAGAATTCCCCACGGGCATTTTCGGGGAGAGACAGCGGGCGGATGGAGCCGGCCAGGCCCACTGCAGAGAAATAAATGAACAAAAAGTAAAAAAACAAGCCACATACCTGACAGCAGGGCGCCGCGCTCGCCCACACGTGTGTCGTATCCCTGCGGCAGCGTCTCCACAAAACCGTGCGCGTTGGCCGTCTCGGCCGCGCGCTGCACCATCTCGCGCTTGGCCGCCTCGGACGCATTCTCCCAGGCTGAGCCGACGAGCCCGTTGGCGATGTTCTCGAACACCGACGCGTCGAACAGCAGCGCCTCCTGCCCCACCAGCGCCATCTGCCGCCGCAGCCAGCCCACCTCGAGGCTGCCCAGCTGCCGGCCGTCGAGCGAGATGGTGCCCGAGACGGGATCGTAGAAGCGCTCCAGCAGGCCGACCAAGGTGCTCTTGCCCGAGCCCGACGGGCCCACCACGGCCGTCGTCTTGCCGGCGGCTACATTGAGCGAAAAGTCGGCGAGGACGGGGACGTCGGGCCGGCTGGGATAGTGGAAGTGGACGTGTTCGAACTCGATGTGGCCGTTGTTTACGACGCGCTGCTGCGGCGTCGGTAGTAGTGCATCGTCCTCGGCGCGGAGGCGGCCGCTACTGCCGCCACTGCCGCCGCCTTGCTCGTGCGGCGTGTTGTGAGCTGTTGTTGGTGGGGAGGGCCCCACCGCTGTGTGGATCCGGGCGGCTGCGCTCATTCCATCAGCGACGGCCCGCGCTTCTGGGCCCATGAGGCCCAGCGACACGGTACCCAATAGGATGGCTGGTCACCTGTTAGCTACAAGGCGGGCAGAAAGCAGGGGGACCCCTGTATCATCCAGGGGGGCTGCTAGATCGGGAAGAAAACTTTACCAAGCAGCACAATTAGCACATCCGCAAGTGACAGGGCGCCCGTCACCAGGAACCGCGAGCCCTGCCAAAAGGCGAGCGCGTACGCCAGCAACATCACGCCGGTGACTGCCGCCATCATGGTTGCGCCGGCCACCTTGCCCAGCACGCCCGGCCGCCGCGCGTCGAGCAGCCGCGACGCGTACTTTGCTGCCAGCGCCTCCTGCGCGCAGTTCGCGGCGGCGCTGCGGACGTCGGCAATAGCCTCGGACGCGACGGTGGCTGCCTCGGCTTCGGCGGCGGCGCTCTGCCCCGTATACTTGACGATGGCGTTGGAGAAGAGCCCCACGATCAGCACGAAGGCGACCAGCGTCGAGCTGAGGACCAGGGCCAGTCGCCAGGAAAAGACGAAGCCGACGACGAAGGCGGTGATGACGGTGGAGATGGCGCTGATGGCCCGCCCCAGCTTCGAGCTGAGCGCGACGCGGACGAGCTCGGCGTCACTGCTGAGCCGCAGGGATACTTCGCCTTGGGCGTTCGGCTTGTCCGAAAGCGCTGCCACGCCCTGGTGGAGGACTGCGGCTAGGTAGCGCGCTCTGGACGGCCAAGGTGCGGGTGTCAATCCAGTTCTGTCCTGCGTATTCCGTATTCGACTCACCGGACTTTGCAAGTGATCCGCTCACCAGCCAGAGTCAGCCCGACTGTAGTTAAGTACACCGTGACGAATTCGGCAATGGCCAGGTACACAAAGTACAGGGTGAATTCGTTCAGCCTACTGCTATAGCCGCCGGAACTGCCCGGCGAGGCCGTGATGGTCTGGAACTCCCCAGTCATTTTGCCGAAGACGATCGTCTTCACCTCACTGTTAGCAATCTGTTTCGACAATCTCGGTCATGGGAGATCGGACGAAGGGAGAACAGGGGGGCAGGGGTGTGGGGTTAACTCAGTGTAATCTTACGCACCATGAGCGGCATCAGAGCACCCCCAATCGTCGCTGACACGAGCGAGACGCAGACGACCAGCACGTCTGCCCCACTTGCCGCATCGTAGATCTATTTTCAGATTTTGCCAGGCACATCAGCTGTCTTGTTTGCCGAACGGGAAATCTGAACCGATGCTGCACCAAACGGGAAGTGACTTACGAGTCTCAATGGGCTTCCACTCGTGCTCTCGGCCTTACTCGAATCCGTCTCGTCGGTTTTCGATATGGAATTGTCGCTGCCCGGATCTGCCTCCGGGCTGCTCCCCTTCTCAACACTGTCATTGGACATGTGCGCAGTATAGCCTGATGTAGCTGAGGCCAGGATGGACGAAGATTGCAGGAAGACGTCTCTCTGCCAGATAGAGAGATGCCGTGCAAGGGAGCGCGACCGGGGAGATGTGAACGACTGCGACTGTATGTGTGAAGGTTGTGTGTGTGGAGACGCAAGTCAAGCCGTCGTAAAAATAAAGAAACGACGTTCGGCTTGTGGAATTTCGCCTGCCGGCAGTAGCGCCAAGAAAGATCCTCGGAGCCGCCCTTGCCGGGCTACCCTTGGCCTCTGGCTCTGATTTGACGCCCAGCATCACCTATAGCTCCCCCGGACGATAATTCAACCGATGGTTACACGGTGGGCCGGCTAGAGTCAGTCCCGTGTGCCGTGCTCCGGGTCGTGGGGACTTCACTCGGCTTATCGGGCCTGCATCTGACCACGTCTGAGCTGGCTCGTTTAGGAAAACCAGCATGGTCCGGAGAGATTAAACGCAGGTCCTGCACTGTTGCTGACCGGTTTGCAGATTCGCGACCAACTGATCATCCTACAACTGCCGTGAAGGGCAATGCTCACTGCTGCAATGTCGTGCGAAATGACCTGGTACTGGGATCCAGAACCCCAGTGATCCACCGAGATGAGCATCCGTAGGAGTCCAGATTCGATTTTCCGTATTCCCTGAAACCACATTGGCCCCGAACGAGGATCATTGGCAACTATCCCTTCCGATTGTGGTGTGCTGGAGGCTGTGGGGGAGCCCTGTTTAGGAAGGCTTTTGCACGCGAGACCGTGCTTTCCGAGCTGCATACATGACTAGGCAAAGGTTGCAATTGCCACTGAGTTGCATGCTTTCTTTTTGTACTTGTTTCGCCTTCAGTGGACGGATGACGATTTGTCCAGTAGGAGGTGCTGAATGCGGTACCGCATATGGCTGCCGTGACGACCTGCCGGGCCCAGAAGAGGTAACATCACCTGCCGAGACCAACCGCATCTGTCGTGCTGGCGGTGGTTGGACGCTCACAGGCCTGTCAAATGCGAGACACTCACGCTGCTGTGGGTACAGCTGCACGACAATATCGGACCACATGGACATTTCCCATACCCAAGACACTCGGCTATGGATCGGTTTTCTCGGTCTTGTCGGTTGTGTCAAGACAGGTGCGCATTTCGGTATCAGAACCTAGTACAGCGCACATCACACTTACTAGACTTGTTGTTTTGCTCCGAGCGCCAGAAGAAATTTTACTTCGTTTCGAAATCTAGAACGCACAGATGTGAGGTGTGATGGGCTTAGCGGTGGCATCAGTGGCAATCGTCCACGCTCCTTTCTGAAGAGTGGCAGAGCTCAGCTCCCTACAAGAGCCAAGGGAAATCGCAATCTCTCAGCCCAAACAATCTATGAGAGCTATACAGTCCCTCAGAATCTTCTTCGCTCGTTTTACGGACCAGCTTCGCTCGTTTTCCAAAACTTTGCTGCAATGAAGGCCCCATACGGACGTGAAGCTGCGGCTCACGACCGCACGATCCCTGAACTGATCGAAGAACACTTCCATGCAAGACCCCATGCAGAGGCCGTCTGCTCATCGGATGGCGAGTCTATGTCCTACCGCGCCCTTGACGCTGCCTCGCAAGTGCTGGCAGACCACTTGACTCATGAGCTCGACATCGGCCCTGAAGTCATCGTACCCTTGTGTTTCGAGAAGTCAATATGGACAGGTACTCCGGCCATCTATCCACCCCCTGCCTGTGCAGTAGCAGCCTAACACGATGCAACCACAGTCGTCGCCATCGTCGCCGTCCTCAGAGCGGGAGCAGCCTTCGTGCTCCTCGACCCTGCCCACCCCACCGAACGTCTCGACACCATCATCCGCAAATGCAAAGCCCGTGTCGCCATCACCTCTCCGGCTTCGCAGAAACGCTTAGCCCAGCTCCTCCCGCGGGCACTCTGTCTCGACAAGCGTGCTCTCCGGCAACTCGAACAGTCCGCAGCTTCACCCTCGTCATCCACCCCATCTTCCCCCTGCTCCTCCACCTCTTCTTCATCCCGACACCATGCACCACCACCCCCACAACCCCACAACGCCGCCTACATCGTCTACACCTCGGGCTCCACCGGCACGCCCAAGGGCGCGCTAATCGAGCACGGCTCCTTCGTCGCCGGCGCGCTCGGCCACGCCGCCGCCATGCACATGACTTCATCCACCCGCGCTGTACAATTCGCATCGTACAACTTCGACGCGTCCATCACCGAGATGCTAACGACGCTGGTCGTCGGCGGGACGGTGTGTGTCGTGTGTGAAGATGCACGGCTGGATCCAATTGCTTTCGCAGATGCGGTCAAAACCATGCGGGCAGATTGGGCGATCCTAACGTCCTCGTTTATCGGAGCCCTGGAGCTCGTAGGTGGGGGGCTGGAGGGGCTGAAGACGCTGGTGCAGGGGGGAGAGGCCATGTCGGCCGGTGTGCTGGAGAGGTGGGTCGAGAAGGGGGTGGTGTTGATGAATGCGTACGGTCAGGTGGTGAGTTTTCCGGGCCCCGCCCCCTTGAGGGCTGTTTTGATGGATCCTTGTCTGCCACCATCATGTTATAAGAGGACGAGGAAAGCTGACACGGTTTGATACTGTTTGCAGGAAGCATCCGTCGTCGCAACATGCACGCCACCCATCTCGCCGCAGTCTAACGGCAAGAGCATCGGCCTCGCCGTCGCCGGCCGCTGCTGGGTCGTCGACCCGGAGGACCCCAACGCGCGCACTCCCGCCGGCGACGTCGGCGAGCTGCTCGTCGAGGGCCCGCACGTCGGCCGCGGCTACCTCGACGAGCCGGAGAAGACGGCCGCCGTCTTCATCGGCCGCCCCACGTGGCACACTCGCCTCTTCCCCACCGAGACCGACCCCCGTGCCCTGCGGTTCTACCGCACCGGCGACCTCGTCGAGCAGCAGCCCGACGGCAGCTTCACGTACGTCAGCCGCAAGGACGACATGGTCAAGCTGAACGGCCAGCGCGTCGAGTGCGGCGAGATCGAAGTCCAGTTCCGCCGCGCCATGCAGCCGCCTCGCGATATCATCGTCGAGCTGGTCAAGAGAAAGGTAGGTAACGGCCCCGGGCGCGGGGTGCTGGTCGGCTTCGTCGCGCTCGATGGCGACTGGTCCGACGGCGGCGACGACCAGTTTAACCAGCAGCGGCTGGATGTGGAGATGCAGGTTGCGGAAAAGCAGGTTCGCGACGTCTTGCCCAAGTTTATGATGCCGTCGGCATTCATCGCGGTGCCGCGTATCCCCATTTCAATGAACGGGAAGGTGGACCGGAAGGGCCTGCGTGCCCTGGGTGAAGCGAAGCTATCGCGGAAGAAGAGTCCCGCTGCGCCGCCGGCCGAGTCGAAGCTTAGTCGTGCTGAGAACGAGCTGCGCCGGGTATGGAGTCGCGTGTTGAATGTGCCTGAAGAGGAGATCAATCGCACCAGTGCCTTCCAGAGCCTCGGCGGCGATTCGATTTCGGCCATGCAGGTCGTGTCACAGGCGGCTGCTTGTGGCCTGCCCATCACTGTTCAGCGCATTCTTCAGAAGAAGACCATTGCGGAAATCACCTCCGGAATGGTCGATGAGCCCATTCCGAAGACTGAATCGTTGCCTTCGACCGACGACGAAGGGGATGAGGGGGAACCTTTCAAGCTCTCCCCGATCCAGCAGTTGTTCTTCCACCTCTCGCCCAAGGGGGACAACCAAGACAACATCAGCTTCCTACTCCGCCTGAACAGAAATGTCACGCGGAATGCCGTTGACAATGCGCTCGAGGCAGTCGTTTCGCACAATCCGATGTTGAGAGCTCGGTTCTTTGAAATGAAGCGTGGATGCTGGTTTCAGTACATCTCTGATGAGGTTCTAGAGTCTTATCAGCTTTGCTCTCATATCGTCAACGGCACATCTGAATCAGAATTGATGCCTATAATCAAGGACACGCAACGAGACCTCGACATAAAGTACGGCCCCCTTATCCGTGCCGATCTCATGACCACCAGAGGTCGGAAGGAGCAACTTTTGTTTGTCTGCGCTCACCACCTTGTAACCGACTTTGTGTCGTGGCGTATCATCCTGCAGCAGCTGGAAGAGTACATCACAAGAGGTGGAATTATTACTTCTTCTAACGGATGCTCATTCCAGAAGTGGTGTAAGCTCCAGGAAAGGTACATCCGGAGTCTCCCGCCGCAACAGCTACCCTTTGAGCTTCCTGAGCCCGACTACGGCTTCTGGGGAATGGAAAAACTGCCAAACTCCTACGGAGACGCAGTTACCGAGGTGCTTGTGTTGGATGAGAGGCTATCATCCATGATCCTTGGTGCTGCAAGCCAGTCATCTCTCGAGGTTGAGGCAGTGGATGTACTGCTTGCATCTACAATGTCTGCCTTCCACGCTGTTTTCCCCGAAAGGCCAGTTCCAGCATTCTTTGTCGAAGGCCACGGCAGAGAACCATCTTGGGACGAGACCATTGACCTGTCCTCCACGGTGGGCTGGTTCACCACGATCCTGCCCATGGTAGTCTCGCAAAAGACGTGCAAAAGCCCAGCAGACACCATCCGCGAGATCAAGGCCCTCCGCGCCCAGTTTCCCGACAAAGGCCTCGCGCATTTCGCCTCGCACTACTACAAAAGCCGCCAGCAAAAGCACCACCACGGCACCAACAGCCCGCATTATCCGCCCATGGAAATCACATTTAACTACGCCGGCAAATACCAGCAGCTGGAGCGCTCCGAGAGCCTCTTCACCGAGGTCCCCAACCAGACGCTCATGCACCTCGACGGCTTCGGCACGGCGCTGCCGCGCTTCGGCCTCGTCGAGATCCTGGGCAACGTCGTCGACGGCGGCCGCCGGCTCAAGCTGTCCTTCACGATGAACGCGCGCATGCGGCACCGCGAGCGCATCGGACAATGGATGCGCGAGTGTGAGCGCGTCCTCGCCGCCGTGGCGCCGCAGCTCGGTGCCCTGCCGACGACGCAGCAGCAGGAGGACCGCTTTCCGCTGCTGAGGGCACAGCCGGCGGAGACGGCGCGGCTGATGCGAGAGGTGCTGCTGAGCATGGGCGTGGAGGTGGGAGAGGTGGAAGATGCGTATCCCTGTTCGCCGATGCAGAACGGGATGTTGCTGAGCCGGGCTGGCGACAGGGGCAGCTACACTTCGCAGCTCTTCCTCGAGGTGCAGTCGTCCAACGGCAACATTGATCTCCCTCGTCTGGAGCGCGCCTGGCAGGCCGTCATCGACCGGCACGCGGCGCTGCGGACCGTGTTCGTCGAGAGCGTGCGGGGCGACGGCAGCTTCGACCAAGTCGTGCTTCGCCAGGCGAAGGCGGCAATTGCTCACATCGACGATGTCGAAGCGCATCCCGTCGAGCCGTGGGCTCCCAGCCAGCCAGAGCACCGCCTCCTCGTCGCAGCCATGTCCGGAAACGCTTCCAACAAGCTCCAGCTGCGCCTCGACATCAGCCACGTCTGCATCGACGGCAGCAGCACGAGCATCCTGACGCGCGACCTGCAACACGCCTACGCCCCCACCGGCGCCAGTGCCCCCTCCCGCCTCTCCTACCGCAGCTACATCGAGCACATCACTTCCCCACTCCCCTCCTCGCACACCGAATCCCTACAGTACTGGACCGAGCACCTCGCCGGCGCCCAGCCCTGCCACCTCCCCAACTGGAGCGACAATTCCTCTTCCCCCACCCTCTCCTTCGCCCCCGTCCCCCCCATCAACGCCTCCGCCACAAAATCCTTCTGCCGCCTCCACGGGCTCACGCTCTCCGACCTCCTCAAGACCGCCTGGGCAGTCGTCCTGCGCGCCTACACCAACACCTCCTCTGACCCCGTCTTCGGGTACCTCAGTAGCGGTCGTGGCGCCGTCGATGCCGCTGAGGACGCGCTGGGTGTGTTTACGAACATTCAAGCCTGTCGCGCGAGGCTGCCGCCGACCGCGACGGTGCTGGAGTGTCTGAGGCGGGTGCAGGATGATGGCATCGAGCAGATGCCGCATCGGGAGTGTCCGTTGGCGGATGTGGTGCATGCGATGGGTGGTGGTGGGGGGAGTGAGATGGGAGGAGAAGGGTTGTTTGGGACGGCCATGTCGTTGCAGAGGGTGGTGGGGGGTGCGGAAGGGGGGAAGAGGGCGGGAGATGGGGTCGAGGTGAGGGTTGTGAGGGAGATGGATCCGACGGAGGTAAGTGCTTTTCTTCTTGTTCTTTGAAGTGTCGGGGTGGATGATTGCTTTTATTGCGTCCATGGGAGGATGTCATTCTTCGTCGGACTAGGAGACAAGTTCCTTTACAACTGCATGTGTTCTTTTGCTGACAAAAAACCCTCATTAGTACGCTGCTACGTTCCTCGGCTATGTCTCTGAAACCGGAATCGAGCTCGTTATTGAGTACTGGACTTCCAAAATTTCGAAGCTTCAAGCAGAGAATCTTGCTGCCACTGTGTCAAAGGTGGTAGAGAGTATTGTCCAAAACCCGTACTCCACTGTCGGTGATCTCGAGGTAATCAGCGATAGAGATCTGACCAGCATGAAAGAGTGGAACGCAAAGCTGGCATCCAGCGCTCCAGTCAATAGCTGCATCCACCACCTTATCCAGCAGTTCAGCAAGCAGCAGCCAGATCGCCCGGCTGTGCATGGATGGGACGGCAAGCTATCCTATCGCGAACTTGACCAGCTGAGTTCACAGCTGGCAGGCCATTTGCACAATCTGGGCGTTGGTCCCGAGTGCATTGTTCCAGTGTGCATGGAGAAGTCCACCTGGACTATTGTCGCCATGCTCTCTATCCTGAAGGCAGGCGGTGCTTTCGTTCCCTTCGATCCAGAGGCGCCACTTGACCGACTTCTAGGGCTACTTAAAGATACCTCAGCAACCATTGTCGTAGCATCGCCAAAGACGGCAGCCCGACTTCAGGAGCACGTACAGCAAGTCATCGTCTCTCCCTCGTTCATCAAGAACCTACCAGTCCGCAAGTTCCGCGAGACCGTCACGCCCAACAACCTAGCCTACGTGCTCTTCACGTCCGGAACAACCGGCGTCCCCAAAGGCATCATGATGCAGCACTCGCAATTCCTCGCCAGCTCGACGCGCTACAGCCCGCTCATCAACCTCTCACCCTCATCCCGCGTCCTCCAATTCTCCGCCTACACCTTCGACGCCAGCATCTTCGAGCTGTGGAGCACGCTGACGACGGGCGGCTGCGTCTGCCAGATCTCCGACGCGCAGCGCATGAACGACGTCGCGCGCGCCATCAACGCGCTGCGGCCCGACACTATGTTCATGACGCCGACCATGCTCGACATCCTCGCGCCGGCGTCCAGCATCCCGTCCGTCCGCACCGTCATCACCGGCGGCGAGGTCATCAAGCAGGGCATCTTCCGCGCCTGGGCTGGCGCGCCCCAAGGCGTCGAGCACCTCGTCGAGGCGTACGGCCCGACAGAGACGGCTGTCTACGCTACCTTCCAGACCGCCGTGCAGCCGTCGTCGGACCGCTTTTCGATCGGCCGGAGCTTCTGCTGCCGCGCCTGGGTCGTCGATCCTGAGACGGCGGCGTCGTCGCGCCCAAGGCTCGTGCCCGTGGGTGCGGCGGGCGAGCTCTGGCTCGAGGGACCGAGTCTTGCCCGTGGCTACCTGAACGCCGATGCCAAAACGGCCGCTGCGTTCGTCGAGCGGCCGGACTTCCTTTCCACGGTGCCTGAGCTTCGCCGCTTCTACCGCACCGGCGACCTGGTGCGCTTCAAGGCCGACGGCGAGCTACAGTTCGTCGGCCGCAACGACTCGCAGGTCAAGGTGCGGGGCCAAAGGGTTGAACTGTCCGAGATCGAGCAGCAGGCCGCGGCGCTGGTACTTCCCGCCGTCATGCCCCTTGCGGTCGAGGTGGTCGACTCGAAGCTCGTCCTGCTGGTCGAGATGGTCGGCGCCACGGAAAAGGACATCGCAAACACGGTAGCCATGCTCGAGGCGAAGCTGCCCAGCCGGCTGCCGCGGTACATGGTGCCGTCGACGATCGTGCCGGTCACGGAAGAGCCGTTCCCGCGCATGTCGTCGGGCAAGCTGGACCGGAAGAGGCTGCGTGTCATTGCGGCGGAGCTGGGCAGCAAGCAGCGCGCCGCGAGGATGGGGGCGGCGGGGGAGATGAGGGCTCCTGAGTCGCTGGTGGAGAGGAAGTTGAAGGCTATGCTGGCGTCCGTTCTCCCTAGCTTCTCTGCTGAAGAGGTCCGGATGGATGATAACTTCTTCCATCTCGGAGGCGATTCATTCCTTGCGATGAAGCTGGTGGCGGCGGCCAGGGCCGAGGGCATGCGCTTGTCTGTTGCCTCGGTTCTGCGGAATCCGATTTTGAGGGATTTGGCCAAGACGATGCAGGCTGAGACTCCGACTGAGCTTGATGAGGCTACGATATTCAAGCCATTTGAGCTGATTGGTGGCCTTGCGGAATCGATTCGAGCTGAGGCTGTCGCGGCCTGTGAGCTGAAGAGCGAGGATGAGATCGAAGACATCTATCCTGCCACACCGCTGCAAGAGGCGTTTGTGGTTGAGTCAGCGAAGAACCCTACCGCTTACATGGCATATCATACCGTCAAGCTCCCAAGCAATTTCGACTTCGACAAGTTCTGCGCCGCGTGGGAAGTATGCGTTCAGGAGAACACAATCCTCCGCACCGTCATCTTTCAGACGGTGCAAACCAAACCACCTCGGCCGATGCAGGTGGTCCTCCGCAGGAAGGCAGTGGAATGGGAACAGAGCCATGACCTAAAAACTTTCCTTAACCAGAGAAGACATAACTCCACCATTTCCGCGAGCAGGGTGGCCATCATCAGCGACAGAGCCTCTCGCACCCGCTCCTTCGTCTGGCTCGCCCACCACACGCTGTATGACGGCTTCTCCGTCTCCCTTATCCTCCAGCGCCTCCGCACCCTCTACCACAGCAGCGGCCCAACACCATCCCCCACCCCCGTCCCCTTCCGCAAATACATCGACTACCTCACCACCGTCCAATCCTCCCCCGCCACCACCGCCTTCTGGACATCCTACCTCTCCAACGCCACCGCCACGCCGTTCCCACCCATCACCACCACCACCTCCCCCGACACCTCCGCCCACTTCACCATCCGCCTCCCCCCTTCCTCATCCTCTCCCCCCGTCACCCTCGCCACCACCCTCCGCACCGCCTGGGCCCTCCTCCTCGCCTCCTATTCCACCACCAACCAACCCGACATCCTCTTCGCCGCCATCGTCTCCGGCCGCCAAGCGCCGCTCCCCGGCATCGACGCCCTCGCGGGGCCGACCATCGCGGCTGTACCCGTGCGCATCGGTGCCGCGGCAGAAGAGAAGCTGTCCGCCGTCCTCCTGCGCGTGCAGGACGACGCGGCGGCCATGGCGCCGCACGAGGCACTGGGGTTGCGCGGGGTGCAGGGCGTGTTGGCGCGGAGTGGCGATGCGAAGGCGAGGGCCGCGGTGGTGGGGGTGAGGAGTTTGTTTGTCGTGCAGCCGCCGCGAATGACGGCGGGCACCGCGGAGTGGGAAGTCGAGTCGAAGGCGGTGGAGGTGGGGAGCTCGTACAGCTATCCGGTGACGGTGGTGTGCGAGCCGCAACAGGCGGAGGGCGTGGTGGCGGTGGAGGTGGTGTATGCGTCGGCGGCGATGGGGAGGGCGGAGGTGGAGGGGATGGTGGGGAGGTTCGAGGAGGTGGTGAGGAGGCTGGTGGTGGATGGTGGGGAGGGAGTTGTGCGGGATGTTCTTGAGGCGGTCAGAGTCGGTTCTGGGCCTGCAGCTGTTGCAGCTGGAGAGCTCGGTGCCGTCGATGATGAAGATGTCCTGGCGAGATCGGGATCGGAGACCCGCTCGGAGATGGAGCGGAGGCTCCAGGAGATGTGGGCTGAGTCGCTCGGCCTGGATGATCCGCAAGAGGTCGGTGTGCAGGAGGACTTCCTGAGGCTGGGAGGTGACTCCCTTACGGCTATGCAGCTCTCGGGTGTCGCTAGGCGGGAGGGCTTCTCCTTGCGCGTGGTCGACATCATGAAGATGCCTGTACTCCGCGATATGGCGCAATGCATGGCGGCATTGGGTGGTGCTGAAAAGAAGAACGACACAGACGCCGCTCCCTTCTCACTGATGCCGGATGCATCGTCGGAGCACGTCCGTTATGCCGCAGCTGACTGCAAGGTCACGGTGGGCGATGTGGAAGACATGTATCCCTGCACACCTTTACAAGAGGGACTAATGACCGCATCAGGGAAGCAAGCTGGCTCTTATGTCGCGCAGATCGTGCTTGATCTAAAGCATGGGACAGATATGGAGCGGTTCAAGGCTGCATGGGAATCTGTCGTGGCAACTCACCAGATCCTCCGCACTCGAATCGTCCACCTCGGCGAGGCAGGCATGTTCCAGGCCGTGCTCAAGGCATCCACGCCAGCGATCAATTGGCGAACAGCATCGAGCGTCGACGCCTACGTCAAGCGCGACCAAACCATCCCAATGTCCTTCGGCGACGAGCTTTCCCGCTACGCCATCATCCCCAGCAACAACGGCAACAACACTTTCATCTGGACCGCCCACCACGCCATCTACGACGGCGCCACCGTAGCCATGCTCTCCGACGCCGTCAGCGCCGCCTACCACCACCACCACCACCACCACTCCAACACATCCCCCAGCGCGCCGCCCCCTCCCTTCAGCCGCTTCATCAAGTACCTCAACACCCTCTCCCCCGCTGCCTCCGATGCCTTCTGGCGCACCACCCTCGCCGGCGCCACACCCACGCCCTTCCCACTCCCCCTCATCCTCGACTACACCCCCCGCGCCTCCCGCACCGTCACCCGCGCCATCTCCCTGCCGTCCAAATCTACCAGCAGCAGCAGCAACAGTAACATCACGACCGCCACCCTCCTGCAGACGGCCTGGGCCCTCGTCCTCTCCCGCTACGCTTCCTCCACAGACGTCACGCTCGGCATCGCGCAGTCCGGCCGCCTCACGCCCGTCGCCGACGTCGCCAGCCTTCCGGGCCCGACGCTGACGACCGCGCCGCTGCGAATCAACCTCGCCAGTGACAACAACAGACAGCAGACAGTCTCGGCGCTGCTGCAGCGCGTCCAGGATCAGAGCGCGGCGGCGATACCGCACTGCCACCGCGGGTTGCAGGCCATCAGGCGCCTCGGGGCTGGCGAGGCGGCGGCGTGCGAGTTCCGGACGCTGTTGACGCTGAATCCGGAGAGGAAGAAAAAGAGAAAAACTGAAGATGAAGATGAGGAACTCGTTTGTGATCTTGTGCACTGCGGCCGCGTGCTCGACACGGGCACTTTCCATACGTACCCGCTGCTGTTGGAGTGCGTGTTCGACAACGACGGCGGCAAGGCGAATGTAAAAGCCAGCGCTACGCATGATGACAGGGTTCTGGGCGAACCGCTGGTTGAGCGCATGGTCGCGCAGTTTGAGCACGTGTTGAAGCAGCTGTTGAGAGCTGCGGATGGCGGGCTTAATGGCTTGGCTGTTGCGGACGTCGAATTGCTGACGGTGGAGGACTTGGAGAGTCTCCGGCAGCGCTCGGCGTGGGTTGTTGATGTTCGGAACCGCGATGCGCTGGTGCCGATGGGTGTCGTTGGAGAGCTTGTTGTTGAGAAGGCCGAGGCCGCCGGGCTCACTGCCGTGCAGCCTGCATGGCTGGAGAAGCTCGGCTTCGTGCGCTCGAAGCGGGTTTACGCGACTGGGAAGCTCGCCCGGTTCGGAGAAGATGGTGAAGTGGAGGTGATTGGAGACATGCAAGAGCTCGTCGAGCTGCAAGATGGCCGTCGGTTCGTTGCTCGCGACGTGGAGAAGATGGTCAGCCAGGTCATGTGGGACCGGCAGGTTGCCATCCAGATCACGGATGACGGATCTCTCACGGCGTTCGTGGCGCTCGAGCATGGATACGTGGACGATGAGATTGCGCAGAAACTCCTTGATGCGCTTGTTACCAGCGCCGGAGATAGGCTCAGCCGCGCTCTGCCATCGTTCATGCTTCCCAAGGCTTTCCTCCCAGTGCGCAGCCTGCCCCGGACTGCGGATGGCAACATTGACCGTCTGCG
Source organism: Lasiodiplodia sp. KE8368 (assembly GCA_023087525.1). Lineage (NCBI taxonomy): Eukaryota > Fungi > Ascomycota > Dothideomycetes > Botryosphaeriales > Botryosphaeriaceae > Lasiodiplodia > Lasiodiplodia sp. KE8368. The sequence goes on from JAJMYN010000021.1 coordinate 429,076, forward strand.
ATTGCGGGAGATGGTGACGCCTGAAACGACAACCTCTGAAGACAAAGAGACCTCGGAAGAAGCGATGACCCGCGGACCATCTGAAATGGAGCAGCGTTTGCTTTCTCTCTGGAAGTCCGTCCTCGGTCTCGACAATATCGCCGTTTGCGACAGCTTTCTCCGCCTCGGAGGAGACTCCCTCGACGCCATGAAGCTCGTTGCAGCCGCCCGCCGCCAGGATATTGTCCTCACAGTCAAAGATATATTCGAGAATCCAGTGCTGGCGGACATGGCGCAGTTGGCAACGAAGCCCGAACCGACCGCTGCATTCTCTAATACTATCCAGCCGTTCTCCATGATGAATGGAAATACGAACGCCTTGGTCGAGGAGGTAGCGGCAGCTTGCCAGATTGAAGCTGACGCGATTGAAGACATTTACCCCTGCGCTCCTCTGCAGGAGGGCCTCATGGCCCTGTCAAATGTTGAACGAGGAGCGTACGTCGCTGAATGCGTCATTCCAGTTCCTGATGCCGAGAGGGCTGTGGCCGCGTGGAAGGCTCTCGTGGCTACCACGCCCGTACTACGCACACGGATTACTCAGTTGGACCAATGGGGATCCGTCCAAGTCGTCGTCAAGGAAGAAGCGGAGATCGCAGCCGCGAACAACCTGGACGACTACCTCACGGAAGCTCGACAAATCCCAATGTCATCCGGTGATCGACTGGTTCGCGCCGGTGTCGTGATCACAGAAACGTCACAGCATCTCATTCTGTTTACTCATCATTCTGTTTTTGATGGATGGAGTTGGAAACTAATTCTACAGCAACTTTACTCCCTGTACCAGGAGCAAACCGTGCCGCAGTCACCACCTTACAACAAATTCATCCAGTACCTCCATCAAGGACTACATCCACAGGAGGCGGAGGATTACTGGCGCTCCTACTTGGAAGGCGCAGAACGCACTGCCTTCCCACCCGTGTCGTCTTCCATCGTTCCTCAGCCTGATTCCCATGAGACGAGACGCATCATCCTCGGGCGCAGCGGTGAGAACACATCAAGCTCCATGATTCAAACTGCCTGGGCCCTCCTCGTCAGCCGCTACACCGACTCCAAAGACGTCGTTATCGGCGTCACCCTCTCTGGGAGAACGGCTCCAGTTGACGGCATCCAAGATATGATCGGCCCCACCTTTGCCACAATTCCTTTACGTTTTACTCTCGATGGCACCAAAACAGTCAATGAGCTGGCCAAGGATGCACAAGACGTCAGTATCGATCCAGTGCAGCACCTCGGATTGCAGCGAATCCGCCAAGTCAGCGCCAGCGCCCATGCGGCCTGTACTTTCAACAGCCTGCTGGTCGTGCAGCCTGCCAGCGCCGAGGATGACGACAGCTCGGACAACTTCTTTATGAGTGAGAACGACGCTCAGCTTGTCTCCAGCTTCACCAACTACGGCTTCGTTCTGCTCTGCCAAATGCTACCCGACGGCAACATCGACGCCAGCCTTGTCTTTGACTCTCGACTTACCAGCAACGCACAAGCACACCGCCTACTCGGACAATTTGAACACGTGCTCCAGCAGATCACCGACGGAGCTGCCCGGACGGTTCACGACATCGACTACCTTAGCCCTGAGGACATGAAGGAGGTCTCCGAGTTCAACCGCGAGTTGGACCCTGTGTCTCACGCCGACCTCTGCATGCATGATCTCGTCAAACACCATGCACGCATCCGACCCAACGCACCAGCCGTCTCCTCCTGGGATGGCGACCTGACATATGCCGAGCTGGATGTGCTAGCCTCCCAACTTGCAGGCCACCTAACCACATCCATGGGCATCGGCCCCGGAAACACGGTGCCGCTATGCTTCGAAAAGTCAAAGTGGACGCAAGTGGCCATGCTGGGTGTCCTCAAAGCCGGTGCCGCCTTCCTGCTCCTCGACCCCGCGCACCCACTCGCCCGCCTCGAGTCCATCTGCCGCAAAGTCCACGCCACCACCGTCATCGTGTCCACCGGCCTCGACGCCCTCCTCACCCACACCGTCCGCCACTGCCTCGTCCTAGACGAGATGACCACTCTCACCGACCCCTGCCCCCAGGTCGCCATCACCCCCTCCGACGCCGCGTACGTCGTCACCACGAGCGGCACCTCGGGCGCCGCCAAAGCCTGCGTCATCAGCCACGGCGCCATCGTCGCGGGCGCCCTCGCCTTCGCCGCGCGCGCCCACGTCAACGCCCGCACGCGCGCCATGCAGTTCGCGTCCTACAGCTTCGACGCGTCCATCATCGAAACGCTCATGATCTGGGCCGCCGGCGGCTGCACCTGCGTCCTGTCCGAGACGCAGCGCAAGGACGACCCGGCCGCGGCTATCGTCGCTTGTCGCGCTAATTGGGCGCTCATGACGCCCTCGCTCGCCGGCGTCCTGTCCCCGGCTGCCGTGCCCACGATGGAGACGGTCGTGCTGGGCGGCGAGGCGGCGACGGCGGAGCTGCTTGGCATCTGGGGTGAGAAGGTGACGCTGCTCCAGGCGTACGGGCCGTGCGAGTGCACGCCCGTGGCTTGCTGCTCGCTGGCGCCTATGGATGTTGAATCGAACCCTCGTAATATCGGCCGCCCGCTGTCCGGCGTCCGCGCGTGGATCGTCGATCCGGACGCGGGCGATAGGCTGGCGCCCGTGGGTGCGGTTGGCGAGTTGGTCCTCGAGGGGCCGACCGTCGGCCGTGGCTACGTCGACGACGCGGACAAGACGGCTGCTGCCTTCATCGCCGCTCCGAAATGGAGACAGAAGTTCGCTGGTCAGATCAAGCGCTTCTACAAGACGGGCGATCTGGTGCGGTATGCCGACGATGGCAGCGGAACGCTGGAGTTTGTCGGCCGGAAGGATGCCCAGATCAAGGTACGTGGGCAGAGGATCGAGCTCGCGGAGATTGAGCAGAATCTGAGGCGCTGCGTGGTGACGACAAGCAAGTGTGATGTTGCGGTCGAGCTGGTGACGCGCGAGGGGGGAAATGTGGCTGCTGCTTACTTGGCTGCATTTGTCGCCCTTGGGGATGCTTACGACCAAGAGAAGGAGGACCAGGACAAACTCGCAGCTCTCTTCGCTGACACAAAGGCCAAGCTTGGGGAAGCGCTGCCATCGTACATGGTCCCTCGCGTCTTCTTGCCGCTCCGACAACTGCCCCTGAGCGCCGCTGGCAAGGTGGACCGCAAAGCCCTTCGGCAAATGGCAGCCGCGATGAGCCAAAATCGCGAACTGGAAACTCAAGCCATCACTGGGAGCGCGCCAACGACGGGGATGGAACAGATCCTGCAGTCCCTCTGGGCCAGGGTTCTGGACGTCCAAGTCGACGCCGTGCACACCGATGCCAACTTCATCGAGCTGGGCGGAGACTCGCTGTCAGCCATGAAGCTCGCGGCAAAGGCCCGCCAGGCCGGCCTGTCTCTCTCCGTCGCGGACATCATGAGGCGGCCCCGGTTCGCGGAAATGGCTGCCAAGTGCGAGCCCTCGGCTGAGATGGAACCGGCATCCGAGTACAAGCCTTTCTCCGCGTTCCCTGAAGGCGCTGACGTCGATGTGTTCCTGCGCGAAACGCTCGCGGTGGACCGGAAGGAGGTCGAAGACGTCATCGAAGCGACGTCGGTGCAGAAGGCCATGACCGAGGCAGCAATGTCTCCCCACCAGGGCACCGTCAACCACGTCTGGCTTCACTTCGCCGGGCCCATCGACAAGCAGCGCGTCAGGGACGCCTGCTCTCGCGTCGTCGCCCACCACGGCATCCTTCGAACCGTCTTCGTGCCGTTCAAGCAGCAACTGATGCAAGTCGTCTTCCGCTCCCACGAGCCAGAGTGGGAGGAACACACCACGAAAGACGACATCGAAGACGCAACCGCATCCATCATCGCAGCCAGCCGCCAGCGCCCAGAACAATACGGCAAGCACGGCCTGCGCTTCTCCTTCCTCGCCGACCGTCAACAGAGTGCCAGCCGCCTGATCATCCGCATCCCGCACAGCCTCTACGACGGCATCACCCTGCCCCTCATCCTCGATGACCTGCGCGCCGCCTACGAGCAACGCGACCTCCAGCCCGTGCCGTCCTTCCCAAGCCACCTCCACGCCTGGCGCCACCGCCAATCTACCAGCGGCGCCGAGGCCTTCTGGCGCACGGAGTTGAAGGGCTCCCGCATGACGTCCATCGTCGTCGATGCACGCCGGGACTCGCACACCGCAGTCGACTACGCAGCCACCGCAACGACAACAGCAGCAGCCGTCAACGGCCACATCACGCAACACATCACCCTCGGCCCCGCTCCGCAGCAGAAGGCCACGAAACACACCTTCGAAACCCTCTTCCACACCGCCTGGGCCCTCGTCCTGCGCAGCGTATCCAACAACAGCACCAACGACATCATCTTCGCCCGCGCCATCGCCAACCGCGCCCTGCCCCTACCGTCAGCCGCGTCCGTCTGCGGGCCGACGCTGAACACGGTGCCAGTACGAGTCAATTTGGCAAAGTACGTCAACAACACTGCTGCTCCTTCTGCTACTGGTGAAGACTCCTCAGCAGACGCCCTCCTCTCCGCCGTCGAAGACGCCCGCCTGGCCGCGCTGCCGTACGAGTGTCTGGAGACGGAGCGGCTGGTAAGGCGGTGCACGGATTGGTGTGGTGGTGAAGAAGCGATGCCAAGGTTCGGATCGCTGTTGTTGTGGAACAACATCGCGGCGGCGAAGACGTTTGATGAGGGGTGTTTGCCTGGGTGGGGTGGCAGTGGTAGTGGCAGCGGAGACGAGACGGAGATGACAACCAGGTGCGAGCTCGGCTGGGCCGTCGCGCCGTGGGATGCGGCGGACGTGCAGGTCACGGCGACGCCGGTGGTGCAGGCAGCGGCGGGAAGCAGCAGCAGCAGCAGCGGTGGGAATGTGGGGGGCATCAGGATCGATGTCTTGTTCGCGGAGGAGCGCGTGCCGAGGGATGTGGCGGGGCGTATGGTGGAGATGTTGTGTCGGAACTTGGAGGAGTTGTGGAGGGGTGGGGAGGGCGTGTTGAAGGGGTTGCTGCTGGGGGAAGGTGCGGTGCAAGATGGAGGTGTGTTGTTGGGGCAGGAGCAGGAGAAGGGTGGAGGGTATGATTCATCATCGCTGGGCGACATGTCGCCGGATCACGCGCCGACGCCGGAGTCGTATGAGATTGTTTCGAGTGAAGGGTGGGGGGAGATTTAGATAGATTTCGGTTTTGTTCGTGGGTTTGGGTGTTGGGTTCGTAGGTATTTTGTAGATTTGGGGAAAAGCGCTCCGTTTGTTGGTAGTCATTTGTATTTTATGCGTAATACTAGGCAAGATGCACTGAAGCTCCTCTTTTCACAGCCTTTGACCTGCAGTGAGAATTACTTTCCGTCAACATTCTTTGTAATTGATTGCCGACCAGACACTACCAAGACCTTAGTGAGTCACTCTGCCGTTCACTTACTAAAGTTGGCCCCAAAGAAGCACTTGAAGTAAGTTTCTAGACGTTGGAGAAGCTTTTTTGTTTACATAAGTCAGACATTAGATTCAGCTGCCTATGCACAGGAGAGAATACACCGGGTGATGGAATCTACAGGAAGGCCAATCTTGAGAACGTAGCAAGTACTGAAAAAGACTATATGAAAGAGGCCTTCAGAGGAGGAAACATATATTCAAATTGCTTTCAAGCTTTCCTATTCACTGAGCTCGAAAGTTGATCTTGACCAATGGACAAGGTCAATTCCTCACGCAACCAAGCCGGGGAAGGGCTCTGATACAAGATCGAGAAACGTCACAGGTACCACAAGTGGACTGCTTCATCATAGTGAGCAGCAATTCTCTATCTATCTCTCCTTTTCTACGTGGGTATTTGAAGCTCCTGTCCGGACGTAAATGTCAGATTATTATTTATTTATGTGCATACGGAAGCACAAACTTCGACGCACCACGTGCGTTTACTCTTGCCACAATCTTACCTATTAATGAGCCTGGAGCAACGAAAAAATGCCAATAATACGATCAACAAGGCAGTACAGCCCCTTCAGGTGCTATCTACAGCGAAATGGGTAAACCATGGAACGACAAGCAGTTCCAGTACATTTTATCTACAACTTCACATCTCACGTGCATTTAAGAGTCATCTAAATACTATAATCAGGTTTTCAACAGTCCATGTTGGCTCAAAAGCTCCCAGATCTACCTAGAGTAGCCTATCGGCTCCATATACGCCCATCTCCAAGGCCGTTCTCTGCATGCGAAGATTAGATTGGACTAAGTAGGGAGAGTGCATTTATATGACACTATGACCATATCCGAAGTTAAACGGCTGCTGATCCGAAAGGAGATAGTCTACTGATGCATCTTCTTGGGTTGGTATGGAGTGCTTCACAGCAAGCGCACAATGAGATGTTGCTATAGAATTTCCCGGTTTATTTCACTTCAAATGGGTCCTTTCACGTTTCCTACGGATTTGATGGCAATATCATCCTAGAAAGATTAATTGTATTGAGTGAATGAAACTTAGTAATGAATGAAGCCAATGAGGATACTAAAACTCCTCACGTTCACAGTCCCAGAAGGTGATACTTGTCCATATTGAATGGATCCGTGTCTTATTAATCAACAACATCAAACTCCACAGGCTCATCCAGCTGCCGGATGATGATGGCCGGCCTATCCCTCGGTCCAGGAGCCCACCTTTCCCGCTTCTCTTCGGCGGTCCCCATCAGCAAGTCTTCCTTCCTGCCGTGCATCCACATCCAGAAACCGGACTTCAGGTTGCTCGAAAGCTCGGCTCTGTACTTCTTTCTCACCTCCAAACGCCCGAGACCGCCATGATTGCTATGGTGTTCATTCGTACGCTCTAGCGTGTACTTATGCCGCCAGGGCCTGCCGCCGGGCCACAGTTCGACAAAGAAGTCGTCCGCGGGGAAGTCAGGTGGGGTTGGAATGATTTCGCCCCAGCACGGGTGTGCGTGAGGGAAGTAGACATCTTCGCCAGTCTCCGTATCTACAAAGCGGATGTATTCACTGGCGCAGCCCATCTTGTCGGTATTGAAGGGCTCGTCGTAGAGACCCACGGTGACAGGACCTTTTGCGGCGTCGGAGGCATCGAGTGTGATCTCGGTGATGAATTTGAACTGCGGGGCGCCGGAGCGATGACAGACGGGAGATGTGAGACTGAAGACGGCGGAGCAGGCGGGGGGGACGGGGTCGTCGTAGACGGTGAAGTGGATGATACCGGGATCGCGGCGGACTGGAAGGCTACCGTCTCGGGAGGAAGCTACAGAGAATTCGGAAGAGGAGCTCTCGTCGGAAGGAGAGGCGTAATAGCAGCATGAGTCACCGCCGGAAGCTGATAAGCGCAAGTTGTAGGTTTTGTAAGGCTGTAAAACGTCCTTCCATATCTGCGCAGTGGTGTCGACAACAAGGCGAAGCGAGGCTTGGTAGCGACCGGGGCGCAACTGTGGCGGTATGACAGCATGTCCTGTTGTAGGAGGGTGCGCAGCTGGAGGGAGTTGGACGACTTGTTGCGTGTCTTGCTCAACGAGCTCGAGGAGGCCGGAGCGCAGAGCGTCGATCAGCTCAAGCTTTGAGAATAGTTCTTCAACCCAATGGTACTCCCTGGAGCGCTTGTAGGCTATGGGGGCACTGCAGACGAAGGTGAGAGTTCGCTCAGTGTCGAAGTTGGTGATTTCCAGGTAGTTCTTTTCCTGCATGCTTGGGAGGTTCAACTGGAAGATGTTGCTACCAAAGCTGCCGCCTTGGGCCAGGTTGAGCGCGAGTGGTGCTTCTGAGGTCTTTTCTTGCGAAGCCATGGTTGAATAAGATGGATGGTTGTTGGGGGATGTCGGGCAAGATGAGTCGTGGTGAGGTGGAGGGCGACCTAAGCTTTGGAAGGAAGGCGCTGCGACTACTACCTGCCAGGGTCCGCAGGGTCCTCGTGACGTAATTCACCCATCGACGGAACATGGCGAAGCCAAACAAAATTCAAGCGCCAACGGGCGACGGTGAGTCATGGGACGAGCTCCAAAGCTTTTCGTCGCACGGACTGCGTCACTTCTTGAAGCTTCGAGACACCAGCTCAAAACAGGACATTCACACTCACTCTCCCGTGACGCGCGGGCGTAATCCACCCAGAAGATTGCTTTCGGTCCTGTTTGCTCAAACGCTTTTGACCCTTAAAACGCATAATCCTCCCATCATGCTTGTGGGAAATATGTTGGTGGCTACATATTCCGGAAGTGTGTTTACTCAATGCCAACCTAGTTAGAAAAGAAAAAGGCCGAGCGACGCACACCGGATTTATTGGCTAGCGATACGATTCCAAGCCTTCTCAAAACCCCATCTAGAGTACATGAGGTACAGCATTGACTACGCGTAGAAAAATCCTGACTGAGGTTCCCCTACCTCTTGGCTTGTGATCCTGCAATGCGCTAATTCGCCGTTCTCACCACGCATGGACCCCCCATAACACCCACTTTTCCGCGGCGTGCATACCTGTCTTTGGGGTGTGAAAAGCAGCACCAATTACGAGGCTATTGTTGGAACCGAGCGGAAGTCTAGTTGCGCATCTCTGGAAGGATAAAACCAACAACGCTGCAAGGATCAGACCGCCGAGAGTCATCACACAAGCGATCCCGAGCGCCGAGTACCCAAGACCAGTACTGGATTGCTCATGCACCGAGCAGGAGACCAAGGGGTCCTCATGCTGCCATGGCCGCCCGTCCTCGTCAAACACTTTGTAGCGGTAAAAGAAAAGGCTCTGGGAGAGGAACCACTTCATGATAGTAGAAGTTGCCATAAGTGCCAAGCTATACCTGTAAGGGAGGGACAACCAGTATGTGGATACTTGATCCGTGCCAGGAATGGGATTGCTCACACGCAAGGGCTGGCGTCGCAATGCCAAAGAAGTCCAGTCCCGAAGCAACACCATTGCAGTGAGCTTGGAGCTGATGAGGAGATATATGGCAGGGAACATAGCCTGCGGTGTTTTTGATATGAGCATCATCACCCAAGCTCGAGGCTGCGAGTATGTCACTGTTTTATCATCGTCCAAGCTGAAAGTTGTGTGCGCCGGCAGGACGTCGACCGTTCCGCCTCAAGTTAGGGCGTCAAGTTTTCCAAGCCTCAGTTGCCACACAGTGTGGAAGTCTGTCCCCACATAGTCTCCTCTGTATTTTACCATGATTTGGTTGTAAGCGAAGGAGGTCAACAAATATGTAATGCCATATCTACTCCTTTGTGAGAGTTTTAACTAATAACGGAGATGTCATAACTTACGAGCCTGAGTATACTAGCCAGCGATGGCTTTCAACGGCTTCATAATACCTGAGCTGCTTGCCATCCCATTTTTGGGCTTGAAAGACTTCAGACTTCCATTTTTCCTTGCATTTAATAAGCTTTTGACCTCTTTCTCCGGGTAACGGCACATAACTTCTAAAGAGCCGTCGGGCGTCCGAAAGAATGATTAGATCGCATTCCCTAGCAGAGCAAGCGGTCGTCGTTTCTCTCGCAAAGTAAAGATCATACATACGACCTTTAAAGCATTACAAATGACACTACCGCCAAGAACCACATATGTACCTGGACGCCACAGCGCCCAGGAACCTCCAAGGAAAGGCAGTAGGCTAGCCGAGGACGACTCGGGAGGCTTTCCACTACCAGGTCGTTGTCGACAGTTTGTATGTGGGAGTTGAATACCCAGAAGTCTCTTCCACTGGGATATCCCTCCTCATACGCAAGGACGGTATCGTTTTGCTTCTTTGCCTGGTCTGTCACGGCGAGGATGCTCCCCAATCCCACTCGTGGCCTGGTATCATAACGTTCGATGCATTATTCTGCAGTCATGTTGAATCATCTTGTTGAATTATGAATTTGGTCATTGGCAGCGAGATGCTGAAGTCGGTCCAGGTGTTCTCTCATGGTCGTACCATACACATGATTCAAAATGGATTCCGATGTCTTCGGATTTTGCCAAGAACCACCGTGCAAGAATCCAGTCGAGACAACCGCAATATCATGAAAATGTGTTGCTAGCGTGTTTTGGACGGCGGAGTTCTGTCTATGGTCAATTAGCTTTTTTTGTGCCTCCAGTGGGGCATGAGCTCTTACACCAAGTGCAAAGGTACACCTCTAGCTGCAAGAAGTAGCCATAGTGTGATTCAAGTTTTACTAAAGCTCCGAGTGTTTCTGAAACTGAGAAATCCGATGTCCAAAAATGAATGAGCGGCATGAGCTTTATTGGCTTCATCCCGCGTCGGAGCGCTCAGGTACTGAATGCAGTAATTGGAGCTGGCGAGGAGCGTAGATCCGAGAAAATTGACAAGTAGGCTGAGCCACCATGATGATGATTTTGCCTTTTCGCAGGACATTTTGAATACTGTTGAGAACGAAGTATCATCTAGATAGAGCAGCACAGATCAACGCTTCCAAGTCAAGAGCCAGGGCGAGAACAGCGAGTATGCTGAACCATACAATTCCTCCACACCAGGTTGGGGAATTTTCCGTCAAATTTACTTTTAACACCTGAAAAGGCAGTAAACCCCCGTTTTCCAGGGAATGCTGGCCTCTTGGCCCATGCGAGCTTTTAAAGTTGAATCGGCTCGAAAGGCGACGACTCATGTTTGCTTCTCGCCCTAAGTTCACTATCAACACTCAACCTGTTGCATTAGCTAGCTTGTAGTGACTATACATTCCCAAGCCCTTATTCCTCTGTGACGTGGACATTATAGTCCGCTGCCACCGTCATTTGCCGTGTGCCCACATGAGACTGATGTAGAAATACAAAAGGTATACCTTTAAAAGACCCCCGTATATCGTTGGGACACGGCTCTCTACATATCTCAATAGTCCACTGGTGGCTGTTCTAAGCAAGTGCTTGAGCTTCCGCCGTTGGACTTGAATGGTGGCCTTTGATAGCGTTAATAGGTGCGGTCACAAATCCTTTACATATGGTGAATTATAGGGAAGTGGATAGGTGTTTCAGTCCCGGTCTGACGCTTGAAAGACATATATGTATTGTATGCATCTATTCTTGTTATTCTTTCCCCAATAATCTGTGTTTTTGTGTTCTCGGACTGTGTGTGTCTCGTATTCGGGTCGCTTTCACATTTGAAGGATGCCAGCATTTCCCCGACGACGGCGTTAACAGGCAGGGGTATGTGACCGTGCACATTTCAAATCATCAGTAATAAGTAGCCAATCAAGAAAATTTGCGCCGGAGTGTGGGCCAGTTTATGCCTGAACACATGAAGTCCACGAACGACGGCCTGAGCAACTTGGCGCTTCGTGTTGCTTAAGACTCGGACTTGTTAGAGATATATTGGTGCGATTATGAAGAAAGAAGAATATTCAAATTCTAAGAGACCTATGACGATACTATGTGTATGCTGCTACTGAAAAAGTACGCATCTATCCTGTTTAGCCTCTAAATCACTATCAAGCGTAGTAAGGCATTGATACCCACATTGTAATCGCGGCAGAGACATAGCAACGAGAGCACCAACAAAATGAGAGTTGCGATATTACCCCGCTCCCATCGGGGATGCAAATTAAATGTGAAGTACTAACCATGCTGCATCCCTGCAGAGCCGTGGATTTAATCGTGAGGAAGCTGTTTCTTGCAAGCCGAGGATCGGATGATGGCCGGGTCAGACCCATGCTCTATAGCCTTCGTATTCCTTCAGAGCTTCTTAACACAGTAAGATGTCCCCGTCGCTTATTGTTTGCACAGTTCGCAATGGTATCTCGATCTGGATCTCCTTGGCGCCAAGATCGGAGTGGAGCGCACATCGGTCGATCTTACCTCTAGTCGGGTCGTGTTTAGACTGGAAGCTGATAAATGAGGAAAGTGTGTCACCGATTCGTTTGGTGTCTCATGGGAAATGTGGACATTTTCTACCATGATTCATGGAAGTAGATGAGGGCTGCCAAAAATGGGCGTTTGTCCCGAGACGATGAGCTTGGCTCAGTCCCAAAAGTCACAAAATTCAGTGCTACCTGCCCACATTGAAACTCCGCACCGTTGAATTGAAATTTTTTACGAGTGTTGCATAACGAAGGCATTACTTCTGTGCTCTGCGCTGGTGGTGGGATTATCAGACCACTATTCCAGTTCTTGGCCCATTACAAGCTCCATCCCAGTCAACAGAAGCTACCACCTGGAATCTCTTTCCTTGGGTTTGCTGGAAGGAGAATGCAAATCCCGTCATAAGACAAGCTACAATGTTACATGTAGGGAGGCAAGGGGCTATTTAAACAGTCTTGATATCTTTTATTGTGTTCGCAAGTCAGAGTTCATTATCGATCCGCTACTCCTGCCAGCAGCCTATACGTTAGCAATCATGCAGTTCATCCCCTTCCTTGCCACTCTTTTCTTCACTAGCGTGCTGGCCGCCCCAAATCCTGTGCCTCAAACGTATACCGAGTGCGAGCTCGTACTTACCGACTACCCTGTCAATACTTGCCCTCTTCAGCCAGCCAACGGTGGCATTGGAGACTACTGTGACGCTATTGGCAAGAGTTACGGTGGATGGAGCTGGGGCGATGGCGAGGTTAGTTACTAGTCATTGCGTCTTACCCTTTATAGTATATTTCTGACACTCCCATGCCATTCCAGGAACAACACTGCTACGTCAGATGCTGTGTCAAGTCGTAGGAAAGACGTCTATGTTCTTGATTGGTGGGTACGAGACTCTCCTTGCTATTCTGAAACTTGAATTTTTGCTGAGTCCCTCTTCAGAATATAATCTCTCGCCTGTATCCTTTCTTGAATGATTCTACAGTTGTCAGCGCAATCGTGAGATTCTTCAACAAGCCATGCATGAATTTGGTGGTTTAAAGGAAGTTTCCAGGATTTGTCAAGACATTGAGGAAATAAACATCTGGCCTTTCAGCGTTGTATTCTGTAGTCTCAGTTTTACTTTAGCACTTATACACGCTGCTTAGGCATACTTCTCATTCACATACCACCTAAACGCTGGGCATCTTTTCTCCACTCAAGCCTACCCACCAACCCTACGAAGATAGACCCTATCACTTCCCGCCTGTGGCATCACCCTAAACCTTAACCCTTTAGACGTCCACTCTGAACACCTTAGTCTTCTCTTTACATCCTCATCCGTCTCCAATGTCGCGTTGCCCAAGGCGTCCTCCATTTCTGCTGCGCGGAGCTGCGCAATGCTTTGCCAGCAGTTCCCCAACAGCGTGTATCTCGTGCCGCCGCAGAACCAGTACAACATGACCAAAACCAAAACGTGGTGCAGGACGATGTTCACCAACACAACTCCGAGCCCTCGGTGCCGCACTGGACGCTGCGGCGAGAGAAGGGATGTCGTCGTGACACTCTCTCGCGCCGTGAAATACGATGAGATATCGTAGTACGCGTTCCGGATCACGCACGTGAAGATAGCCTGCCAGGCCAGCGCGGGGTTGTCCGTTTCGGCGAGGATGTCGATGGCGAGGGCGGTCAGGATTGGATGCAGGGTGGACGATGTGAATCCTGTTTTGGCGCTTGATGCGGTAGGTGAGTACGTACTGTTGGTGCCAAGCCCGACGAGGCTGTAGGGGCTGCTGAAGTGGGTCCAGATGGATTCGTGGAGGAAGTCATGCTTGATGCGTGCGGAGGAGTTAAGTTGCTGGCAGTCGATATTACTTTCTGCGGGTGGGAGGTCTGGCCAGGAGGTATTGGGGTACCACCATATTCCATGGGTGGCTGCATAGCTAGTTAGCGGATTGTCAATAGGAGAGTGTCGATCAGTACGTACATGGCCGGAATGTGCAGTTGTGTTCTGGAGACCATGAGGACATGCGGGTTTCTTTGGCAGCCTGGATGCTTTCGTAGTCCATGATCAGGATGTCACGCGATGCATCCTCTTCCCCGCCGGCCCCTAGCTGATTTCGCAGCTCTTTAGTATCAAACTGGTTCAAACTCGTATCCCACTTAGGTGCGGGATCCAGACGACTCCGAGTTTCAGACTCCCTTTTTGCAGAAATGCTGAAATCCTGGTCATGCCATGGACGAAAGTAAAAGTTCTGGCCGTATCTGAAATAAAGTTAACGTCTCGTAGCTTGTGTAGGCATTGGGGGGCATGGTATACTTACAGAGCATCGAAACATGCACTGACACTCCAGGTGTCCCCGGTGTCTCTTAGTGTGTATTCAAGCCACGGTCCATTCTCAGCTATATCGAACCCACCACTGCGGTTTGATGATGCTTGATTTTCGCCCGGAGTTCGAGTCCAAAACAGCACCGTATGGCCCATCAGAACCGGCCACTGAAAGCCCGAGCCATTGCTGCTGCTTGCATGCCAAAGGCCAACACCTGGGTCGGGTGGATCCAGACTGTGAATTAAGGACTTGTTGTTCATTGGATCCAGGGAGTTGATCAAGCCACCAGCCGTCCTCGGTAAGGCACATACGACAAATGATTTGCCGACTTGCATATTGTCCATCCTGCAAGTAAAGGGGAATCCTTCTGGAAATATGCCAGTCGTACTCAGAATTGAGTTTCTCTCGATCTCCTCTGGCACAGAGACCGGGAAGAGCGTTCCGGTAAAGTTCTCCAGGACTTGTAGGTCGAAGTTGAAGGCGGCATCTTCGATCGTGGGCCTGACACATGAGACCCTGGCATCAAAGAGAGATGCAGTACCATTGTATTCTTCCAGCTCGAGGAGGTCGTTATTCGAAGTTATTGGTAGCAGCGCCCGTATTGTCGGGCCCGTGTCCACGGCATGATCTGGTAAAGCGTCCGCACCTATAGACCACTCGGCAAAGGTGTTGTAAGTCGAAGGAGTTGACGCCCAATAATTTGGAGCTTGCGTGAGAAGAGTACGAAAGTGTTCCATGTAGTCATTCATTGAGAATCCTGCGTCAAGGTCTTTTTCAGCCGGAAACCCAAGAACGTTACCGCTTTCAATATCCCAAAGCAGCAATGTCGAGGTGAATTGTGAGATGGACGTAGTGCAGGCTAGAAGGATTAGTAGAGTATAGATCAGACTGTTGCGATACCAATGCCCTCCACTCCACAGATCGAATGCTGACAGTACCGGACCGTTGTTGATGAATCGCATGATGGAAATCGAAGGGGCTTGGTGAAGTGGTACTCCATGGCGTTCAATCAACGTGCTAGCCAACATTGAGATGGCCGCACCAGCCTGGGTAGCAAGTGCAAGACGTATGGCAAGCGTGGAGAGTGTGACCGCTTGACTAACGTATCCGTTAATCATTACTCGTCGCCATGTCTCGTTCGCATCACCGCTGAACCAAAGGAACAAAAGTCCTGCGATTGCGAGGCATAGTAAAAGGAGAGCACCAATGTTTGTAATGATTAACCAATTTCCGAGGCGTTTCAAAACTGAAGGTCTGATTTTACTCTTTTCTTGCAAGAGAAGAGGTTCGGCGGATGCAGCAGCATTTACTCGGTCCGAGGATCCATTCGTATCTTGAGAAATATCCAGTGTGCTTTGCTGTGAAGGGGCCAAAGTTTTAGAGCTCGTTAGTGAGAGATGTGTTGATGGTGAGGTTTCAAGCGTAGTCGCTGAGCTGGCGGTTCTCTCTGGCTTTTGGTGCTCGTTCATTTCGCTGTTCCAGGAACCTGACTGAAACAGCAATCAAGTGGGCCTGGGACAACTTAAAGACGGCAATCTCACGCGCAAGCCAACGGAGACGATGCAATTTGATCTTAGTGACCCACATGAAAAAGCCCAGTAATTGGCGTTCCAAGACATCGATCAGGATTGCGACCTACGGACATTATCTCGCCCCCAAAGGGTTTATCTTGGCTCTGCAATCTAATGCCCACTCCGGCTAGCTTAATAAGCATTTTAAGAGCAGACAAACATGTCTATACTTTGATTGGGTGGATAAATCTGGTACAGGCATGCAAAGCCGGGGTTGCACAATATTGGATGCAAGACAGCGGGTCCTCAGCTGAATACTAGGCCGAGGAAAGATGGAATCTCACCCAAACTGCGCCAACGATAACAGAACCGGCCCCGAAATTCTTCAATCTCACAGTAATGCAAGGTTCACTAGTAGTAAAAGTTCGAATCCCGCATCAGCCCCCAAAGAATCAATGTAAAATTGCAGAGACGATTGACACCACTGCTTTTCATTGGCTTGTCTTCGGCTTCTTAGAATTAAAAAGAAAACAATATCCTACACCGAACACCGCCACGTCTAGATCCTACCTTTCCATTCATAAAACACGACCGTAGAGTTAATTGCCCCCAGAAATGCCCAATCAATCAACCACTACATCAAAGGTCACTGGCTCATTTACCTGCACCATCAAGATTCTCCCATGCAGACTCGCATATTTCCATTTCTCCATTTTCTCCTCCAATGTTCCTCTCAGCAAGTCCTCCCTCCTCCCAAACATCCACATGCTAAACCCATCCTTCGCCCAATCCGACAGTTGCACCTCATACTTGTGCCCGGCCTCAAAGTCATGCTGGTCGTCAAGTTCGTACTCCCACCGCCACGCCTCGCCAGGTCTCACCTCAACAAAGTCGCGATCTTCCGGGAACGTGCCCCACGGATCGCTATCGAAACACATGGAGGAGGCCGGGAACTCGACCTCCTCGCCCGTAGCGACGTTGACGCAGTGCAGCACCTCGTCTAGGCAGCTCAGCCCGTTGCCGATCGGCAGCGTCCGGCCGAACGGGTTGCGCTCCGTGCACACGGTGACGGGCTGGTCCGCATCAGATGTTATCTTCGCAACGAACTTGAACGGCGCCGAAGGGTAGTAGTCGCCCGAAGGGGAGAGGTGGCAGACGGAGGTGGGCGCGACGCTAAAGACGGCGGAGAAGCGTGGTGGCGGGGGCTCGGCGCGTACGGTGAAGCGTAGGCTGCTGGTGTCGCGCTCCAGGCGGACGGGCAGCTTTTTGGTCGCCGAGGTGGGGGCATCCCGGAAGCGGCACCATACTTTGTCTGTTTCCTCGCCCTTGACCACGGAAGATGCGAAGCGGAGGATGTATGTTCTTCCAGGTTCTACGGTATCTTTCCAGACTGGTGCGGTCGAGTTATATGTCATAGGGGTACTGGTATGGTAATGCCTACCACTTGGCGATGTGTCCGAGGGCTTCACTAGTAGACTGCCGACAACATGCTCCTCGGACCCACGTGGGAAGATGACCAACTCTTGGGTATCATAGTCGATCAATTCCAGGAGCCCCGAGCAAAGAGAGGCGGCGATGTCCAGTTCACCCTCTTTATTCAGACCAGTGCTCAAAAGTGTTAAGGGACGCTTCTGCTTGTTCTCTAATGAGGTGATAATGAGCTTGTTATACCAGTCGAGATCTGGTATACTGAGCTGAAGGACGCCGGTGCGGTCGCCATGGGGCTGCTGGAACCCAAGAGAGAGAACGGGTTGCGATGATTCGTTGTTCGAAGACATTACTGAAAAGGGTTCGTTGTTGTCGTTGAGAGGTTCGGTGGTATCCTTTTGCTATGTGGAAAGCATTTATCTTATACGTGCTAGAATTGAGGATTTGACTGTGGGGTATCACGGTTGTGGCTGCTGCCTGCGTTGGTTGTGGGGTCCACTGACGTCATGTGCGGCGCAGAAAATTCAGTCCGGTGTCTCCTATCAGTCACCGGGTAAGAATGGAACCACAGTGTGGTCGTTCTCTCTGGAAGATGAAACGCAACAAGTGGTATTGTTCAAACTATTTAGCCCGAGCTTTCTGCTCAAGTGAATGGTCCAAGCTCTTGTCAATTTCCTAGCAAGCTTGTTCTGGATGTGACAGAGACTAGTCACTAGCCTTTGCAAAAGCAAACGGCTACACATTCCTATAGCTAGATAGGTTTCATTTCTCCAAGGAGTGCTGCAATCATTTTCTTTTAAGACTGATCATTCTCTTCTTCCACCCTAATTCGAATGTACCATGCCGATTAATTCACTGCATAAAACTCTACCGGCTGATTCACCTGCTGTACTTCGATATCCCTTCGGCCTCTCGGATGTGTCTCATCCCACCTCGCCTTCCTCTCTTCCACCGTGCCCCTCAAAATCTGCTCCTTCGTGCCAAACATCCACTTATAGAACCCGCTCTGCGCTACTTCCGACATTTGCGCACGGTATCGCCGCCCGGGCTTAAACGCGTGCTTCTGATCATGCTCCCCGAACTCTTGCACGAACCGCACTGCGGCACTGCCGGCCGGTGGTATATCGGCGAAGTCATCGTCTTCGGGCCATTCAGGCCACGGATTGCTGTCGAAGCACTGGAAGCTAAACGGGAAGTGGGCTTCCACCCCCGACTCAGCGTCGACGCAGTCCGCGAAGTCGCTGAGGCTGCTGAGGCCGCCGAATGGCAACGTCGAACCAAAGACGCTCTGTTGGATGCACACGGTGATTGGTGCGAGGGCATTCGATGTGATGTCGACGACGAACTTGAAGGCGTTCGGAAGAGGATCATATTAATTTTTTGGCTGTTGCTGTCTGATGGCGGGATATGACAGACGGCAGGCTCGACGCTGAAAACGGCGGTGAAGGTCGGCGGGTCGGGATCGTCGTAGACGGTGAAGTTCACAGTTTTGTTGCGCTCCAGCTGCAGGGGAGGGTTCTGCATTGCCGAGTCGGCGGCGTCATCGGTATCGCGGTAGCGGCACCAAAGCACAGTCTCGTCGAAGGCCGCAGGTCCGAGGCGCAAGACGTAGGTTTTCCCGACTTGCAGCGTGTCCCTCCAAATTTGGTCGGACGAGTCAAGATCCAGCTCGAGGGTTTTGTCGTAGTAGTGCTGGGCAGGAATTTCTTTCTGTCCGACCGGTTGCTGCTCGACGCGCGGAAAAGAGACCACTGTTTGCGCGGCTTGGTCGACGAGCTCGAGCAGGCCGGTTCCGAGAGCGTCGGCGAAGTCGAGATTCCCTCGTTCGCTAAGGCCGCGGCAGAAGAGGACGATGGGTCGCGAGGTCTCTAAAGTAGTAACCGCGATGGCATTACGGTATTCAAAGTTCGGATAGCCCAGCTGGAAGTCGTCGCGGCAACATTGGGGATTCGAGCGCAGCCTGAGCGAAAGGCCGTATTCACGGGGCGTCTTGCTGTCTTGAGAGGACATCGTTGGAGATTTGTGGAAAACGAAGGTTCACGGCCCTGGGAGTTTATTTGAAGGGCGGCTGTGACTACTTCTGCCTGCGTCGTCCGTGGTTGAGTGTGGCGAAGTATGGGGCTAATTGACGTCATTCCTGAATTAAATTCTCTTCCCAACCCGGCGAAAGTAAGCTTTGTAGTCATTAATTATAGTCTCAAAGAGTCTCGCCTAAAGATATCGCCATAGTGAATGTATCAACATCTTCAACAGAGCCAAGATCAGTGAAGAGGACTACACGGTGAGAAGAGTACCACAAAGGGCCTGTACGAAATTTCTTCACCTCAACAGACTTTTATCACTCTTTTTATTCTACAAAATTCAACTCGAAAGTACAATCCATACATTTCACGAGATTCGTTATTCTCTACTACGTGTAGCTCAACTTCCTCTCTAAGCTATGAGGACACTATGGTGTTACTTCTGAACCCAAAATAGAGATTTCACTAAACTCCGCTTTAGGAGGTTTAGATGCATGGTAGTGGGCTAGAATTCTTTCATTTATCTTCATAGATGTAAACAATCAAATCATGTGTAGATCCTGGCTGATGAGAGTCTGAAATGGCTACAACGGAGGGCCGTTATCGTGGGGGCCGCAAATTACTAAGCCGGTTGCAAGCGATGGTGGCTGGGAAAATCCTGAGTACCCCGCAGCTGACGGAACAGACCCACCTCGTCTCTGCCTGCACCAAAATTGATATGTACCCCAGGTCCAATACGTTATGTCAAGTCTGCCTCGAGGCGCTCGACGGCGTCTGGGACCCGAAGAAGACACCAAGGATCGTGGAACTGGACACTGCAGATGGCACCGATGGGCCTGGCCCAGACCTTCTGGAAAACATGCGCAAATGGAGTACTGGAGTTCTCAACAAGGAGAATATTGCTAGCCACCAGCATGAATCAGAAGGAAGTCCAGACAGTAGCAACAAGGATGAAAGAGACTGTTCCCAGCCGGAGAACCCCAAAGAACGACCAGAAATTTTCAAGTACATTTTTGGGCACCACTCGAGTTTCCAGTCATTAGAGAGATCTTCCGAAGAAAACTGTGCTATCTGCACTGTGTTGTCCTTTTCACGCGAGCACATGGGTGTAACAAGGTCATTCCGGAACTTTGCAACATCCTTTGCGATTCTTCCAGACAGACTAGCATTTCAAATTGGCGTTGAGAGATTAATCCCTGAGACTCAGTTCCCTCTACTCAGATCTGAAGGTATCAAAACCGCGCACTATCTATTGGAATGTACAATATCACTAATTAGCTTTTGAAAAAGATGCCCGAGTGCTACATCATCCACCTGAAGAAAATACAGACTCACCTGCCACGTGGGCAACGGTGAAAACATGGTTGGGAAGGTGTTTGGACACACACGACTCATGTGGCGGCCCTCAGGATTTCGTGCCTTCGAGACTACTGAAGTTGGAGGCAGCTGAAAAGCGCGTCTTCCTAGTCGATAAGGCAAATCTGGATTCAGTGGTTCGATACACGGCGTTAAGCTACTGCTGGGGCCCCGAGTCCGCGAAAGAAAGCTTTAGGCTTTCTCGGCAGAGTTTCAATACTCTACAATCTGGATACCCCCTGCAGAACTTGCCAAAGACTTTCCAGCACGCATTCAAGATCATCGAAGAGCTTGGGGTTGAGTATCTCTGGATTGATCGCTTATGCATCATCCAAGACTCGGCAGAAGACTGGCGCCAGGAAGCATCCCAGATGGGTGAAGTATATTCGAACGCATTCGTCACCGTCTGCGCACATGGCGCAGCAGACGACTCGCAAGGATGCTTCTTCCCCCGGACCCCATCCGACGTGGCTCCCACCGAATTGACCTTGGCCTTGCACCACCCCTCAGACAAATCGTCGTATATACTGGGCGAAAACTACTTCACATGGATCTACCGCTTCGACGCGCGCGTACTGCGCCGCGCCTGGGTCCTGCAAGAGCAACTCCTTTCCCGCAGGACCCTCTACTTCGGCCGCGAGCAAATCTTCTGGGAATGCAGATCCACAACACGCTGCGAGACGTACCCCAACGGCGTACCGATCATCAACGCGCACGCCATCATGACCCGCATGCTCGACCGCGACAAAATCTTGTGGAAAACTCCCCTCGACATCGCGAGTGAGAACAACATCAGAGTTCGACTGCACCTCGACACGCTCGGCTCGTGCCTCCTCGAATGGGAGCAAACGGTGCAGGAGTACAACCGGCGCCACCTGACTCACGTGAACGACAGACTGGTTGCAATAGCCGGATTGGCCAGCCAGATGAAGGACAAGCTGCGGGGCCTTGGGGCGGACGATGGATACCACGCGGGCATCTGGGGGTTCTCGCTGCCGCGGGGTCTTCTGTGGCAGGTGCACGGGACCAGGTACGTTGAGCTGACAGAGCGACGTGCTCCGTCGTGGTCTTGGGCTGCAGTGGAACGCACTGTGCTCTGCTTCGGGTACATGCTTCGCTCAGGTGCCGAGGAATGCGTTTCTGGCGTTCGGGCAAGTACGACTACGAGGAATGACACTGTAGCGGGAATAGTCGTCGAGGGATCCTTAAGTTTGAAAGGCCGTCTTGCTGCACCAATTTGGAGTAGGACAGTGGTTCGAGATTGGGATGGGTTGACGACTCCATTGCGTCTGCTTAGGAACCCTGGGACAGATGGACACATCTTGGTGAAGGACGGACATATCATCTTTGATGACCCCGAAACTGAGAAATCCTCACTGGAAATATTCTGTCTCCCGATTGTTTACGATATCGTGAGCCTATCCAGATTCAAGAAGCCTCGCCAACAAAAGTGGGCTGTTTTGGGGATCGTTCTGAAGAAGAGTGAGAAGGGCCGAGCTTTGTTTTACCGTGTTGGATATTTTGCATGTGCAGTTGAGAATGAACAGTCGGCTAGAGGATTCTTTGGAAAGCTATCAGAGGAGTTGATAGAGATAGAGTAATCTCAGAAGTAGATAGCTTCGAATACACGATGAAATGTTCCTGCCGGGTACATAGCTTGCGCCGAGGTGGGAGCGGCTGCTGGGAACAGTATGTGCCCAAACAATATTCGGAAAGGAAAAGAAGTTTTAAAATGAGCTTCTCGTGACATCAAGTACTATATAACTTGAAGTTAGGATAGTGTTGTGGAAGTTAATAGCACGGAGAGATGAATTCATTAGCTAGTGAGGCAAAGGTGAGGTGGGCAAGGGACGAGATGGAACTTGAGGTTTGTATATGTGAAAGCGGAATGATTTGAAATGTATTTGTTTGAATGATACAAAAAGGAGACATTTATGTACTTGAAGAAAATCAACCAATTCTGTATCAAAAATAGAAAACAAGACTAAAAGCGAGCGAGGTGAGGAACGATAGTCAGCCAAAGAGAGTACACGGCACATCCCGCCCCCTTTTCCATCAGCATATCGCCGACCACAATCAGACAACCCCATCTACATCCCCCATCCCTGGCACCAAGTATTCACCCACTCCGCATTCACCGGCTCCAAGTTCCTCAACGTCTCGCTCCTCTTCACCGTCTCCTTCGTCTGCAACCTGAACCCCGCCGGCTCCCCCCTCTCCAACGCCTTCAACCCCTCTCCCAACCCCTCAAACCAATCCAACAGCTTGATGCCAGGACACTTGACCGGATCCGCATCCGGCTTCGCCGCCTCATCCTGCAACCTGCGCAGCCACTCCTCATACGGCACAGCCGGGAACTGCTTCCCACCCTCCGCCAACCTCTTCTGCAACGCCGGCAAAATAACCTTCGGATACGAGCTCGTCTTCGGATTAACCAAATGATCAAACTGCACCAGGGGCCTGCCCGCCGTCTTGCTCTCCCGCAACTGCCGCAAATTATCAAACATCACATCAACCACCACATCGGCCGCGAGATCCACGGGCACCCAGTCCGCCTGATCCATGCCGGCGATGGAGCTGGGCAGCGCGCCGAGATGCTTGGACGAGCGCACGATGGTCGGAAACCACTCCTGCACATTCCACCGCCCCTTCCCCGCGCGCGCCGCCTCGCTCGCCACGGGCCCGCCGATCTGCCCCGTGCGACAGATGGCCGCCGGCACGCCGCTGACGGTGCCGGCCGCCTCGAGCAGGCGCTCGCCGACGTACTTGCCCTCGCCGTAGCCGCCCTCGCCGGGGGCCTGGACGTCGTGGATGGGCGTTTCCGGCACCTCGCCGGGCCCGGCGGCGACGTTGTAGTTGCGGACTGTGTTGATGGTGCTGGTGAAGAAGATGGGGGGCGGAGACTTTAAGTGTTGGGCCTGACCGGCGGAATACGCCAGGTCGATCATGTTGCGCACGCCCTTGATGTGCGGCGCGAAGCTGTCCAGCGCCATGTTGAAGTCGACGGCCCACGCGTTGTGGATGATGTAGCGCGTGCGCTGGACCAGCTCGGCGTAGGCCGCGTCCGTCAGCCCGTGCAGGTCGGCGCCCGGGTTGGTCTCGAGGAAGGTGACGCGGTCGCCCTGGTCGAGGCCGGCGGTTGGTAGCCCGGAGTCTTCGAAGCGCTGGCGTTGCTTTTTGGCGGTGCTGGAGGGGGATCCGCGGTTGAGGCAGTAGATGTGGGCGATGCGCTGGGGTGGGTGAGAGAGCAGCGCGGCCAGGATGTAGGAGCCCAGCGAGCCCGTGCTGCCGGTCAGGACGACGGTGGCGAGCTCCTCCTTGGCTCCGGCTGTAGCGGCGGCGGAGGCAGCGGCGGCGGCGGCGTCGGTGCGGTGCGGCAGGTCGTGGGCGTAGCGCAGGTACATTTCCTTCATCTCCTTCGCGCGCTGGTCGGCGTTGCGGGCGCCCGCATTGCCGTCCTTGCCGCCACCGCCGCCTGCTGCGGCTGCATGGAGCGTTCGGGCGAGCTTGCGGATGGTTGGGTTGGCATAGACCATGCTGAGGGAGACTAGGTTGGGTGAGAGCGGCGCGTGCTCGTTGGTTAGCTGCGCTTTGAGCTGCCGCACCACCGTCAACACTTGTAGCGAGTCGATGCCCGCGGCGAAGAAATCGTCGTCCGGACCGAGCTTCTTCTTCGCGCCCGCGAGCTTGCCGAACAGGTCCGTTAGCGCTGCCTCCGTGTCGGACGTGTTCTCGGCGTCGACGTGAAGGGGGAGCGTCGAGGAGAGGGCGATGCTGGACCGCCCGGCGTACAGGTCCTCGATCTCTTTCTCGTACTGCTTCAGCGTTGCCTTGCGGATGACGGTGCCCTTGCCAGCACGCGTCATGGGCTTGTCTGGGGAAGTGAAGAGCACCCGGTCGCGCGAGATGCGGGCGAAGGCTGGCGCTGTGGCGTTGGCCTTGTCGATGAAGAGCGCAACGGCCGCGAGGTTCTCGGCCGGCGAGTGCTTTCTTTGCTCCTGAGACGACAGCTCGATGAGCACTGCCGTTTCGAAGCGGCCGTGGCCCAGGACGACAACACCCGAGATGTGTGGAGACTGGGAGAGTTGGCCTTCCATCGGGATTGGAACGACCTTCTCGCCGTTGGACAGCACGAGCACGTCGTCAGACCGCGCCCGATGCTGCCAGAGGTGCGGTTCGGTTGGGTGCCGCACGAAGAGGTCTTTGGTGTGGTATTCGGCCTCGTTGGGGAATGTGCTCCAGGTTGAGTGGAAGGGATTTGTGTGCTCATCACGCACGATGACCATTTCTGAGAACTCGTCCTCCTCGCGTGGCCGCATCTCGACACCCTTCATCTCTGGTGGCACGAGGATCCAGTTCCACTCTTTCAACGGGACAAAGTTGTACGGCGGAACAGCGTTCTCCGTTGTGCCCAAAACATTGATCACTTGGGTATGTTTGGCGATGACATCGCCAAGTTGCTGTGAAAGGGGCCCTGCCGTACATCAGTTGACGGGAAGAGGTACTACATTCGGAACTCGCTTACCGCCGCCAAACCCAATGTACCGCATCTTCTCCAACTTCGGAAGCACATGTTCGTCCCGCGCCAAGTCCTCGATGATGGACGGTGGCAGGAACATCCAATCAAACTTCATCTGATCCAGTGCCTTCTCGACCAGTTCAGCCTTCAGTGGCTCACCGGTCGGAGCATAGACGGCGTGTATGTCGAAGTAAATTGCTGACATGAAGTTCCAGAACACTCCAGCAGCCTGCAGTCTGGTCAGCAAAATTCTGTCTCCGCAACAACATGAAACTCACATGAAAATTCGGCATCGGATTGAACATGGTCGTCCCCTCCATCGTCCTCAACACATCCCTCTTCCCAGCAATATCCTTAATCAAATGATGCGCATCAATCGTCCCCATCGACGCATTCATGATCGGAATCGGCTTCGGCGGGCCCGTCGAGCCGGACGAATGCAGCACGATGACGGGGTCGTCCTTGGCCTGCTCCCACGACTTGTCGTACGGGTAGCGCTTGACCTGGCCCTTCTCCCTCATCCAATCGCCCGGCTCGGGCACCGTGACGCAGCGCATCTTCGGCCGCGCCTCGAGGATGTCCTGCACCATGCTGCCGGCGCGCGGCCCGCGCAGCAGCACCTTGCATTCCGTCTTGTCAAACAGGTACAGCTGCGCCTCGACGCTGTTGCGCGGCGAGTTGAACAGGATCTTGTACCCCGTCTTGGCGCTGGCCAGCGCCAGCACGTGGTACAGCGGGCTGTTGAGCCCGATGAAGGCGATGGTCGGGAACGTGCCGGGCTTGGGCTTGCCCAGCTGCGCTTCGAGCCACCATGCTGCTTGATCGACGAGCCGAGCGAGGTCGCGCCACGTGATTTGGAGGGCGCTGGAGGCGAGGTTGGCGGCTGAGGTGGGCAGGGTGCAGTAGACGCCGCTGGGGTTGGTGGCGGCCTTGTGCTCGACCAGCGGGACGATCAGCCGGCGGCCGTAGTCGGGATTGGACATGTTTGTGGTTATTGGGGTTGATGGGCGCTTGTTGGTGGCTGTGGGTGCTGATCACGGGAAGGCTGTGCGTAGGATTGTGGCACGAACAGGTTTTTGTCCGCTCTGGACTCCTCTGTGCATTTATACAGTGAGTGGCACTGCATCTACGGCTCGGTGAATTCATGTCAACTCGCTCATTCGAGAGCTTCAAGCTTCGCGCTTGGTGCATGCGGGCTTTCTCGCACGACCCACTCTCGTCCGCGGGTCGGGTTCAGACGATATGGAAGACGCGGAGAGACGTCGATGCAGGTAGGAACCTTTCGGAAAGGCGAGTCGGCCTGGAAACAAGCCTCAATATGTGGCTAAGGCAAACGTTATCGCAACTAAGGTTGAGGATCATTCCTTATTTAGTTAGTGATGCGCAATCGGCTCGGCCGGTGCTGACACCTCGCGCTCTCGACCGGCGCGAACGGCACAGCTGGAGCGGGGCCCTCAGCCCGAGCTGAACCCCGAGCCGGCGACCCTTCCCGGGCTGGCTCATTGGTTCTCGCCGCTTACATAGCCACCTTAATAACATGACTAACACCCATTGGCCCTTCGTTCCCGTTGTTTTCTTCCCCGCACGCTCCTACAAAGACTTCTGGGCAACTTCAGCTCCTTAACTAGCATATCAGCTGCTTTATTACCCCGCCCACTTGATCCTTGAATCCAGTTTCTTATTATTCTACATGTGAAAAGGCGTCGTCAATCTAACGGGCCTGGCTGGCTGAAGTTCCCTTTTCAGCCCAAGGGAAATGGAGCTACCGTTTAATCAGAGTATATGGCATTCTCAAAATCCTTCTGTCTATCAATGCATTCCATTCGGGCTTTTTAGCTAGTGCAGACGTGTATATAAACACGTGCAAAGACCTTTCCATTGTAGCTTGTCTCCAGGGCCAAACACTGTTACTTTTCTGGTCTTCCTCTCTTCCCATTTCCTTCATCAAATACCCATAATCGCACACTATGGCCTCACTCGCCTACGGCCAAGCCCACGGCGTCGTGGTTGGCCTCAAATCAGTTTCAGACGTCAAACCGCGTCGTGAGATCGACGATCTCGTAGTGAATGAGCCTGATGTTTTCAACCTGTTCTTGCTTGCGCTCGAATACCTTCAAAAAGACACAGGACAATGGCAGGACAAGATGTCATACTTCCAAGTAGCCGGTTTGTTTCACTTCCTCGGAACAGATCTTTTCAATGAACCGTATTGACATGCCCAGGCATTCACGGGCTCCCAAAACGTGAATGGGACAATGTTCGTGGCGATTCACCAGAGCTCGGCGGCTATTGTACTCACGGCTCGATTCTATTCCCAACATGGCACCGCCCCTACTTGGCCATGATGGAGGTAATTCAACCATTCCTTCAGTTCACTGTCAGATAGCATATCTGAACACCAATTTAGCAAAGCATCTACAATACCATGCAGCAAATTGCCGCCCAATTCGACGACCCCAAGTACCGCCTCGCTGCTGACAAATTTCGGCTCCCGTACTGGGACTACTTCCACCCCCGCGAGCAGAAAAACACCGTCTTCCCGGGAATCGGTCCGGGCGGGAAAACATCCTTCCCCTATGACTTCCGCATGCCTTCCGTCTTGAAAGAGGAGCAATTGATGGTCTACAGACCCAAGACCCAGGAGCCCAACGACGAGAAGTGCCTGGTGCCAATGGACAACCCGCTCAAGACCTTCAACTTCCCCACCAAAAACAGCATCACCACCGACGAGTGGCAAGTCATGGAGCGAGAAGAAGCCGCCAAGGCCCAAGGCGGACGCAGCGACACCGTCTCGCAAACGCACACCGTACGGCACTCCCGCCCGGGCGGCGACCGCGAGGTCGACGACTTCGAGGCGCTCGACGTGGCGCTGAACAAGGACCGCGAGGCCGAGCTGCGCGTCATGCTCGACATGATCGAGGCGGCGCCGTACGCCGACTACCGCAACTTCGCCACGTCCGCGCTGCAGAGGGACATGCGGAACCCGACGAACGGGTCCCTCGAGGACTTCCACGGGTCGTACCATGTGAACATCGGCGGCGCCGGACACATGTCGCGGATCCCGGTGGCGGCGTTTGATCCGGTGTTTTGGCTGCATCACTGGTACGTATACGCCCCGTTCCCCAATTCCTGTTTTGCACTGTTGGTCGGCTAGAAAGAGACTGAAGCTAACATCCAAAACCAGCAACATCGACCGCGTCTTCGCCATCTGGCAGTCCCTCCACGACGACTTCATCACCGACCGCACGCCCACCGGCATCCCCAACGCCTTCACGGACCTCTACCCCTTCCGCCGCGCCATCGTCAACGGCGAGGAGCTCTTCTGGAACAGCAGCGACGCCCGCGACCACCGCGCCTTCGGCTACACCTACCCGGACATCGAAGACGTCGGCGGCAACAAGCAAGCCATCCTCGCCCGCTTCGACGCCAACTACCGCTGGAGCCTGCAGCGCCAGCAGCGCGGCTACGGCGGCGGCCTCGCCAACATCCCTGACGCCATGCGGCCCAAGGATGTGAGAGCTGCGCAGGTGTTCCGGTACGGCGCCGGCTCGGGCTTCTTGCCTGTCCGCATGGTCGAGCAGCAGCCCGTCGTGACGACGACGCACAAGAAGAGCGACAGCGCGTACGGCGGGAGCACGTTTGGCGGCAGTACGTATGAGAGCAGCACGTACAGCAGCAGCACCACCTACGAGAGCAGCAGCACTTACGGGACCAATACGCCCAAGACCGAGTATACCAGCGGAGGTCGCGAGATCAAGACTAGTAGCTACGGTGGTGGTGGCGCCCCACGCTGTTCCAGTTGCGGCGGTGGTGGCGGAGGAGGTGGAGGAGGCGGCGGTGGTAGTGGTGGCTACAGCTCCGGTGGTTATGGCGGCCAGACTGGCGGCTATAGCGGCGGAGGACAGCCTCAGACCGGCGGAGGCTCACACCACTGTTCCAGCTGCGGTAGTAGCATGCCGAAGCCTGGTGGTGGTGGCGGCGACTACAGCGGACCCGTCAAGCCTCATGGCGACTACGGGGGCCATGTACCCCCTCGGCCTGGCGACTACGCACCGCCGAGACCTGGAGATTACAGCGGCGGCGGAGGAGGTGGGCCTGGACCTGGAACCTACAGCGGTGGTGGTGGTGGACCCAGGCCTGGAGACTATGGTGGCGGAACCAAGCCAGGTGACTACGGCGGATCCCAGCCTCAACCAAGCAGCTACGGTGGTGGCCAACCCCAGCCTAGTAGCTATGGTGGCAGCCAACCTCAGCCCAGCAGTTACGGTGGCGGCGGTGGCGTCCCCAAGCCCGGAGACTACGGCGGCGGCATGCCCAGGCCAGGGGACTACGGCACTAACGTACCCAAACCTGGGGACTATGGCGGCACTGTACCCAGGCCCGGCGACTATAGTGGTAGTGGTGGTGGTGGAACCAGGCCAGGCGACTTCAAGCCCGGCACTACCGTGCACTGTTCCAGCTGCGGCAACAAAGTCAACTGTCCCAACTGCGGCACCAACGTCTACTGCAAGGAATGCAGCAGCACCACGCGCTGCAACACCTGCGGCAGCAACGACCACCGCACCGAGAAGTGCCATCAACACAGCGCACACTGCACTGACTGCGGCAGCAAAGACCATCGGACCGGCGGCTGCGGCAAGACCTCCTCGCACGCCTGCGGCAAATGCGGAAGCAATACGCACGGCGCCGACAGCTGCCACAGCAGCAAGGCACGCTGCACCAACTGCGGTAGTAATGACCACCATTCCACCGGCTGCCAGCACAGCAGCCCCCGATGCACTAGTTGCGGCACCAGCGTCCACTGTAACACCTGCGGCAGTAATGCTCATTGTAGCCACCGCTGTGGAAGCAGTGAGCATAAACACCAGCACGGTGGCCAGCACGGCGGCTCTCACTGCAACGACTGTGGCGCAGGCTCGCGTTGTAGCAGCTGCGGTAGCAACGCCCATTGCAACCACCGCTGTGGCAGCAGCGGTGGAGGCGGCGGCGGCGGCGGACACCACCACGGAGGCCATGAAGCTAGCGGCGGCCACCATCACGGTGGCGGCCATGAAAGCAGGGGAGGCAGCTATAGTGGTGGTGGTAGCGGCGGCGGCAGTACGCATTGCGGCAAGTGCGGCAGCAATACCCACCGGACTGAGGGCTGCGGAACAGGCGGCAGTGACCAACCCAGACACGGCGGTGGTGGCTACAGCGGCCACGGCGGCCATGGCGGCCATGGCGGACACGGCGGACACGGCGGACATGGTGGACATGGCGGCGGCCAGCCTCAACCCGGCAGCCATGGCGGATACGGAGGAGGGGGCGGCCAGCCTCAACCCGGCGGCGGCCATGGAGGAGGAGGATACGGGGCCAATCAACCGACGCCTGGCAGCTACAGTGGCGGCGGCGGGTACGGCAGCCACGGCAGCCAGAACCAAGGCTTCCAGCCCAGCGGCGGCTCGGAGAGTCAGAACATGGGTTTCCAGGGCGGCGGCCATGGCGAAAGCCAGAACATAGGCTTCCAAGGCCGCTACGACGAAAGCCAGAACCGCGGCTTCCAGGACGGCGGTCACCACCACCATCACGGCAGCGGCTTCGGCTTCGGCCACTACGATGGCAACACGCCCCCTCAGAACACCGGCTTCCAGCCGCAACAGCACGGTCCAGAACACGTACCGTCGTTCCGCCGCGGGGACGAGATCCTGTGCAACGAGCCGCAGGGCAGCCGTCTGGTGCTGCAGTGGTATATCGATTCCGAAGTGAACAAGTACGCAGTCTCCCCTTCTTCCCCTTTTCCCCCTCCCACATCCCCCATACTAACACTTTCACAAGGGACGCCCTCAACGGCGCCTTCACCATCTACTTCTTCGTCGGCGCCGCGCGCGACGTGCCCCGCAACGCGTCCGAGTGGCAGTCGTCGCCGCTGCTGGCGGGGCTGACGCACGTCTTCTCGGCGCCGCGCGAGGCGTGTGACAACTGCGCGCTGCAGTCGGCCGAGGGGCTGAAAGTGACGGGCACGTCGGCCATTACGCCCATCTTGCTGGATTACATTGAGCAGCAGTCGGGGTGGGGAGGTGATGAAGTGCAGCTGCAGCAGCAGGGTAATTTGCAGAGTTTGAGTCCAAATGATGTGGTGCCGTTTTTGCAGAAGATGATGGTTTGGAGGGTTGCGGATGTGAGTTTCTTCTCTGGCTCCTGTGTGATGCTTCTTGTTTTGTTATTTCTGTTCCCAGGAGAGAATATGGAAAAGCTGATGTTTTTGTGTGTAGGCCAACCGGAAACAAGCGGAGCCGGCGCAGGTGGCGGGCTTGCGCATCTCGGTCAGTGCTACCATCTCCGTCGTGCGGCCGGACTCGACCATTCCGCAGTTCAGAGAGGCCATGAATTTCCCGGAGATCACTGCCGGTCATCAGTCGGGAGATCCCGGCGCTGCTTGGTAGAGAAGCAATGTATGAGGGTCGGGGGGGTTATAATTCGGGAAGAGCTATCTCATTGCTTTACAGGGGAGGTAATGGCACGAATGAAACATAAGCCACGCTGTTGGCTGACCATTCATTTCCTCGTGTTTGTTTTGGATCACTCTGGTTGTTACTTTATATATCCACGTTTCCAATGCCACTCTTTACTTTGGGTAACAAAATGCAAGCATGGTTTTATGAGTTATGAGGGAATCCTATTCGGATCTACCATACATCCTAACCCTAAGCAATACACCATTCCCTTATTGGCTCAGAATCTCTTTTCCAGGCAACCATGCCTGTTCGTCTGCCTTGTTCAACAGCCTGCCTCTCTTCCTTTAGCCTCGCCCGAATTGTCCCATTGCCACGTTCCCTTTGAGAAAACATGGTGATAGAGTTGGTATAACAGTGAACAGAAAGCAGGAATTTGGTGTGCCATCTTCCGTCCTTCAACACCGGGTTACTGGCAAGTATAGCATGGGTCTGGTGAACATCCAGTCTGCGGTTATTCGCCATGATGAGGACGGGATCCACCAGGTCCCCCTCGGCCACGGCCTCGAAAGCCTTCGTCTCCCCCCTCAGCCCTTTGACAATTGCAGTCACGGCTTGCTGAGGCGTGGCGGTGCCGTCGAAGATGCGCGGGACTTCGTCATCGTTGTAGAGCTCTCCGGGATCGCCTGGGAGTATGTAGAAGTTACTCTTCAGGCTCGCACCCAGAGATGCCAGTCGGTATCCAGTAGCCCTGAGCTGCAGTCCTTGTGGCGTGACGATGCCTTCGCCCTCGTCCCATACAGACACCATCGAAAACAGCATTCCGGGTCCTTGGTTGGAAATCAGCGTATCAGGGGCCCATCGAAAGCCGTCCACCTCGAGCTTCGGACCCGGGAGGAACGCAATCGGGGCAGGGACCTTCCCGAGCAGCTCCCACAGCCGCTTCATCCTCCGCGAGCGCTGCGTCCCCGGAATCTTGAGGATTTCGCCCGCATCGACGCCGAGCAGGGTCGCCAAGCAAACAGGCTCGTCCGCCGCTCTGCTGGTCGACCGATGACACAGCAGCGTCAGGACCTGCTGGCGGAACTCCAAGCTGCCCGGCGCATGCGCCCTGGCGACCAGATTCAGCAGCATATTCTCGACGACGGGGCTGGAGGCGTGCGCGAGGTTGCGCGCGTGATCGCCCGCGCGCGCCACGACGGCGCGCTGGAACTGCACGGGGCCCTCGGCGAAGACGACGAAGAAGCTCGCGCACAGCACGCCCTCCTGCAGCGTCCACAGCCGCCGCCACCAGTCCGAAAAAATCACGCGGATCGTCAGCTCGCGCTGGTCGATGAGGTCGTCGAGCTTGAAGGTGGGCGCCTTCGCAGGGTTCGCGTGGATGGCGGTGCGCATGAGCGACTCGTCGAGGACGACGACGCACAGCGCGTTCTGGTAGATGGACGCCATGGTCGCGATCGTGAGGTGCCGGAGCGAGCTGTCTTTGGGGTCGACGGGCACGCAGATGGTGTCGATCCAGAAGACGCTGAAGGGCTGCCCGCCGTCGGAGAGGACGGGGGCGGTGACTTTGTGCAGCATTTCGAGTTGGCATTGGGGTAGGGAGTTGCGGTGGGCGTTGCCCAGGCCGTGGGACCAGACGTGGCTGATGCATACGTATGGTAGCTTTCCCGTTCGAGGATTCTGGGCGTTCGGAAGGGCCTCGTCGGAGGTTATTGCGAACTTCATTCCTTCGTCTGTCTGAACAGAGACGATGAGGGGAGTGCGGCCCGCCTTGATTGTGGAGCAGATGGTGTCGTAGTCCAGGACAACTTCCTTGCATCCTGAGCACTCGGCTGTGTGTTTCGTTCGGTACGTCTCCTGGTCGATGTTGTTTGCCGTGCAAGCATCCTCTCGGCACAGTTGGTGTCGTTGTCGGTCTCCAACCCTCGGCATCTGGCTTGCGTAGATTATCTCATTGGTCTGGAGATTCTCTCGCAGCATAGTGAGCTCGAGCGGGCACCATCCTCGACGCGCCATGTTCTGAAATAGAATCTGAGGGGCGTCCCAGGCCCGATTGGTGGGTATCCATGCCGGCAGCTCATTCCTTTCGTCATCACCCAGATACTTCCCACGACAGTCCCAGAAAATGCGTGACATGGCGTTTTCCAGAGAATTACCGAGCGACATGAAGGACAGGACCAAGTGCTCGTCAATGAAAGTCTGACGGCGTTGCCCAAGCTGATAGCAGACCTTGTAGGCCATCTGCAAGCAAGCGTCAAACTGCCGAATACGTTGCTCCATGTCCTCCAAGGAAAGTTCCAGGAATTTTTTCTGCCAAATTAACAGTCGTTCTGGAAGTTCGGCGGTGTTGAGTCGACGAAATGAACCATTTACGAAATCCTCACGGGAGATGAAATCGCTTTGGTCAAAGTGCACTTCCGCCATTTCATGCACTTCCCAAAGAAGGCCAAAGAAGAGCCAGCCTTGCAGAAAGGATTGGACAATGGGAACGTCATCCCACACCTTTCCATAATCCGGGTCGCTGCGATGGAAATCACACTCGCTCGCGTCAGCTGGGTCATACCCGCGACGCAGGGGATAGTCCATGAACGGCCCATTGTCGTACGGCTCAAGGCAGACGTAGGCGATCTTTATTTCATCGCCATTTGTGATTGATGGCGTATCGAGGTGATCCATATTGTCGCTGAGGAGGTAGGCTGGTGTGGTTGCTGCGTCTCAGCTTCCTGGGATAATTATTGTCAGATAGAACGTAGGGAACAAAAATAACAGTAAGCTAGGCAGCAGGATTCCGATAAAAAGAAAAAAGGTCCAGTACTTGGACGTGGACCCCACCGGTGTACATCGCCCCCACCCGTGCAGGCCAACAGAGAACCAAGCCCGTCATCATGAAACGCGCCACTATCTAGTCAGATAATGTGTGGAGTCAGTGTGATTGGTCAAAATCTTAGTGTAGGGAATCTAATCCTGCCGTCAGACAGCAGCAATACCAAGGCGCTATACTTCATGCCAGCAAGAAGACACCCATAATGCATCTTAAACGCCACCTTCCACCCTTCTATGCAACGTTACTGCGGAGCTCCGATCCCAAGTTCAAGTCAACATCAAGATCAAGGACGCTCAAAATGTCGAGCACGATCAAAAATCCGATCGTTGTACTCCCCGGCCAACCTGATGACGATAACGAATGCAACACAATACATTACGGGGTATGCTGCGATGGACCGGGCTGCGAAAGTAGTGAAGACTACATAAAAGGCATCCGCTACAAATGCTCGAAATGCCCCAACGTGGATTTTTGCGCTTCTTGTCTCGCCGACCCCAGAAACACCCACGATCTGGAACATCCCGTTCTCAAATGCATTACTCAGGCCAACTTCGTCTACCGTGCAGGACTTCCTCAAGAGGAAACGGATGAGGTTGTTGAGGCCCTCAGTCAGAATTTCCAGGTGGTTCGTCTGGGAGACACTGAGTTTAATCCTTCCATCGCCACGCCCATGACTTTGATGGGGCGGGTTCCGACGTCGCTATATCTCGACAGGTGGCTGCGGCTAGACCTACTGTGGGGCTTCCTCGACAACACCGTCGACTGGAGCAAAACGAAGCTCGAACCGGCCGTAGGAAGACCGATAGTTGCAGCTCCACAAGACCAAGCAACGGCCGCAGTCAGCAGCGAAACGGGTAACGGGCAACAGGACGCCCTGGTTGCATTCAAAAATATTCTTGAGAAGGATGTCCAATGGAGCCAATACGGACCCCAACTGGTCGAGTCCACGCCGTTTCCCTCGGGTCCGGAACGATCACGAGTGTCTGGCTATGAAGTCCGCGACTATGAAAAGACGGAAATTGGCATCCGTATCCTTGGCCCTAAGCCTACAGAGTCCAGAGACTTTGTTTCCATGTACACTATCAGGGAGGATGGCCGACCAACAGTTGAGTTCCCGTCGGCAGGTTCGGGTCCAAGCGAAGAGCGCCAAGTGGGCGTGCTCCACGACACAGAAGAGCTTCTCAGTCTAAGCAATAGATTGACGGAGCATGAATATACTGATGATGATGAGTTCTACCGCCTCATCCGAGAACGCAAGCCTGCGGCCAGGATTATGGAGTTGCTTCCCGGAGATGGAGAAGGGAAGCTTCAGTGCCGGTTGATCTCTACCATCATTGATGAGGGATTCCAATACGAAGCTCTATCATATTCTCCCGATGAGGGCAATTTCGACCGAAGCGGAAAGGGCAAAGATAATCTCATAAACTTCAACAGCGGACTAGACATCAGGTATCCGGTCTACCTCGAGAACAGCTTCATCAAGGTCACTATGACGCTTAGAGACGCACTGCGGCGACTTCGCCAGAAAGACAAATCGCGGTTCATCTGGGTTGACCAGGTCAGTATAGACCAACGCTACCCTCAAGAGCACCAAATCCAGGTCCTCTCTACGCCAGCCATCTTCAACAGGGCTCAAAGGGTTTTGGTCTGGGCTGGGGAAGAAGACGAACACTCTGCGGCAGCCATCTCCCTTTGCGAAAAGCTCTCGACTAAGTGTAACGTCCCGGAACATATGCTTCCAAGCCCGAAAGACTTGATGGAAGATTTAGAGTTGGGTTTGCCTCCTTTTGGGTCATCTCAATGGACTGCACTAGCAGAGCTATTCCGGCGACCAGCTTTTCAACGCATCTGGGGCGTTCAGGAGGTTTCTCTTGCACAGGTTGTAACTGTGGTATGCGGGCAGCGCGAGATTCCATGGTCGAAAATCGCAAATGTAGCGGCTCTGATCGGAAGCGCGGGTTGGATACACCAATGCTGGACGTCCGAAACGGCCATAGCCAGTAAGCAAGCTCTCAGCTTATCTATCAGCAACCTTAATAACCTTCTCCGTAGAACGCGACGAACATGGTGTGCCTCGGCACGACTTGATCATGACGACAAATTTGATTCGCAACCGGCTCCAATCCGGTGACGAGATGTCTCTCGGCTTACTTCTGAATTCTACGCGGCATTTTCCAGTTGCAGACCCCAGAGACAAAATATTCGCTCTTCTAGGTCTGCACTCAACAAGCTTCGGTATTAACCCCGACTACAGCAAGCACGTCTCGGAAGTTTTCATCGAGGCGACCAAGCGCATCATAACGCTGGATAAAACGATCGACATTTGCGGAAAGACTCCCGCGCGCCTGCAAGAGAGGAAGAACAATCTTCCCTCTTGGGTGCCCGACTATACCACCGTCTCTGCAGATCAGGTATTGGAGCTCAGCACCCCAGAAGCGAAGTATAGTGCAGCAGCAGGGGCTCCTGCATCGGCCACCTGGCCGCTTCAGCGCCATCCGAACGTTCTTCAAACACCAACGTACCTCGTGGAGACAATCACGGCCGTATCAGACGAGCCGCCTGAAAGAGGACTGGACAGGATTCTCTGGTGGACGCGCTTTGCAGCATCCCTCGGGCCTCGATACGTGACTGGAGAGACAGCGCTAGAGGCGTTTTGGCGGACCTGCGTTGTGAATGCATCCGTCATGTGGCGCCACCAGCCTGCTCCTAATACCTACCTGGTCACATTAGCTGGCGTTGCTATCTTTTTGGTGTCTCAGATGCTCGACGCCGGCGCCAATCAGTTGCAGGATCTGATGAACCCACTGCTGCAGGATTTGCTCCAAGCATTTCCGTCCTCCGACCCGTCGACACGTGCCATCCTGGAGGACTTGTTCGATGAAGTGACGCTTCATTTCCAGATACTGGCTAAGGGCCGTAGGTTGTTTTCGACCACGTCGGGTTACCTTTGTCTGGCGGCATCGTCAACGCGGATCGGTGATGAGATCCATATCATCCCGGGGGCGAAGGCGCCGTTTGTGTTACGGCGAATAAAGAAGGGGCTGATGGAGGCTGATTACGGGGATCTTGACGCTTACATTATGATTGGAGAGGCGTATGTGCATGGGCTTATGAGCGGCGAAGCTCTGAAGAGGGACGATTTTGAGTGGAGGCCTGTCCTTATTAAGTAGGACCGTTACCTCAAATTCACACCATTTCAATACGGCTTAATGGACTCTCATCAACATCGATACGGGATCTACATATACATGTTCAACCTTGCCGTGAGTAATACGGATGCAGTGGCCGAATATATTATGAGGAGTTTGCGCACAGATGTGTTGAGGTAGTCTCATTAGTATTGCAGCAGTCTTGGGAAGGTTTGACTCGGATGCATTCCTTCACAGATATGTCGTACATCCATGTCCGGGTGAACAATTAGCCTTAATTGGTTGCAATACAAAGGAAACTGAGCCGGCCAGTCGTGAAGCTGACTAACAAGCAGCGCCTATCGTAAATCTACCCCAGGTGCGACGTGACTATGCGGTCCATCGTCGATTCGTAGACTAGTAGTGCGGGGTAAAGTGGCAAAAAAGTTAAGACAAACTACCTACGCCAAGGAATTTCTAAAGTTTAGTTGCAGAAGTAAGCTATAAAGGGTAGTGTTCGGTGGCTTGGGTCGCGCTCGCCGTCGCGCACTTTTCTAACAATGGCAGCCGGACCAAACGAAAAGGTAAGCCCTGACGCCTCACAGGCCACACTCTGTTTTAGTGCTTACCATTCTTTACTTCAGCTCTACTCGGAACAGGAGAAGCGTCTCCTTCACCTTTACGGAAAGCTGCCTCGTAAGGGAGACCTCCTTAGCCACCAACTTGAGGTACGTAACAACTACGTCGCTGAGGCGGTTGATATAAGCGAGACTGATGAGAAGAGACCTGAACCACAGTCACGGCAGTACTTCGACTCGGGGGACTTCGCCCTTGCCCAAGCAAATATCCAATCGGACGTCGGCGCTGTCCAAACTGGCAAAGAACATCCAACGTCCAGAACCATCTCCCACCCCTCAGCCCCCGTGCCGGGCTCCAGCAACGTTAGAAAAGCTTCTGGTGAACAACATCAAGATGGGAGACCTATGTGCGAAGCCCCAAATTCTCACCTCAGGCGGGATTCCCTCAGCGATGGCTTTGCTGCCGCAGGACGTAATCAAGCAGAGAAAGATGGACTCCGTACTAGCGCTGCGGTTGGATCCGAGCTTGAGCAGAGGAAATGATAGTTCACTATTAGCTCGATTGAGCTACCAGCTATACCCCTCCTGTTAAGATTGTATCTTCCGGGGTTTTCTTTTTTCGTGGTTGATTAAATGAATATTTGGTAAGAATGTATCGCGACTGCGATTATAAAGAAGAATGATTTTTGTATCGTCGCTAACCCAAGCGCCGTGAGTGACAATAAAAAGACCCAATACCAGACCAACACCAAAGTGACAATGCTTACAAGATACCATCCAGCCCATGAGCCTCCTCAACTTCCAGAGGCTACTCTAGAAGGAGGGAGGCAATGATCCACTCAAACCCGCAGATCCTGACGAGCGATGCATAGAGCGATTTGAGTGGAAAGGCGAGTCTGTCCTGAACTTCAACATAGTGTCCGGGAGCCTCGCGATCATCTCCACTTTCTCCGACCGAGCATCATTGCTTATCCGGCGTGGTGGAGAACATGGAGGTTCAAAGCCTCGGCGACGCCTTGGGGTTGAGATCATTATAAGATCGTCATCGTCAGAATCATCTGAGTCATCGCTAGAGTATTGTTCGACTTGGGGTGGTGGCTGTGAATGCCCCGGGTGGTTTGTCTGATCTTCAGACCCCAGAGAGATGCGCTGCTCGACTACCTCACTGAAGCGAATGTGCTTCTCCTCGGGTCCGGCGGAACGTGAGATTGATTTGAGAGGGTGGTCGCTGATGGGTTTTTTCTTGGAGAATTTTGAGGATCTCGAATCAACAGGCATATCCGAAGCCCAGCGACTGCATCCGGGGCGTTGTTGTCTTTGCCTTGGAGTCGTGGATGGCTGTTTTCGGGTTGAGCCAGCATTGTGAGTCAGGGTGGATAAGCTAAACGTCGATCTTTGAGTCAGGGTCTCCAAGAGTCCCTTCTTTTTCAGAATCGATCTGCTGTTGCGTTTGGGACTATTAGCCGTAGAATGCCCGGATGTTTTGGCAGCATCGTTGGCGAAAAAGCTGGCGGTTTCCTGCCGAGGTCCATAGAGCCAGGTGGTGTCGCTCTCCTTGTACCTGTCTAGCAATTAGCATGGAACATCAGACAACCGTGGGAAATCCCGCTAACCAGTTGAGAGTTTCAGGGAGGACGGTCGGCAGGCCGAATCTCGACTTTGCCCAAGCACGCCACGACGCATTTTCGAGCCGTGATGCTTGACCGTACTCCATGCGATTCACGATAACGTGGCGCCATGAGGAGTACAGGTCGTCCTCTTGCCAAGCATAGGAGAGGTAGTCAACTTGGCTGGACGGGTCTGGTCTCACTGCAAAATCATCTTTGGCAACGGAGCAGGATCCGGCGTCACGGATGTTTGCGGAGCCTGTGGAATCGACTGAATGCGGGCCATCTTGCTCGGAACTCGAAGGCGATAGTGGTGATGAAGGCAAGCTGGGTTCAGCTGTTTCGCATGTTGGTTCAGGAGATGAGCTTGACGGCAGTGCCAGAAACGACTCCTGCAACAGCAGACGTTTAAGGGGGGTATAGGACAGGCACAATGATGTGCTAGAACCTCGAATAGAATAAAGCTCTTCCATGTATTGTGGTTGACGCGGGCTGTGAAGGCGTTCCCTGAAATGGGTTGGCTGTGAAAGGCTGCAGAGGTGTTAAAGTGCCGATCAAAAAAATCCTGCGAAATTTACACTCTAGTAGGGGGGGATGGCATTTGCACGCCGATACCGGATACGTTATAGTTAGCGAGGTAATTTTGAAATTACGTCACAATCACCGGACAATCAAGGAAATGTAGCCCTAGTCTGTGGCGGAGCATGAGATCTGGATCGCGTTAGATCCTAACGGCCCGAATTGTCCAGCGAATGAAAGATGCTCAATACGAAACTCGTCAAATTAGCTAATACTTAGGAGACAGAATAATAGTATGATATGGGACCAGAATCACGAACAAAGCAGAGTCTAACATGTGACATTGAGACCACCTAAAGGGCGAGACTTCTCCCTTCATAGCGCCCAAATGTTACTTTTTACTACAACCCTAAAGAGTTGTTTCCGGCGCAAAATAAATCCTCAACAAGCAGTAAGATTATTTTGTAGCGAATGCATGCGTCTACGGAAGCGCTCCCGCTGCTCGCTCGCGCACACGTCAGTTCATGATCTTCGTTATTCCGACCCTTCTGGACTTTGTTGAGAGTGCGTTCTGTTGGGCCTCGGCTGTTTCGTCGCACATGTTTCAGAACCGAATCTTTAGGCAACAATCAACTACAACACGCATCCAGTTTCTTCTGATGTTCTCACCATAGTGCAACCATGATCGGTACTTCTACAGCAGAGTACGTTTTTATACGTATTTGCATCATCCTTCTCCGCGCCGTTACCCCGCTTTCTATACTGTATTGGCTCGCACGATTCCTTCATCCAGGCGCATTGCATGTTCCCGTGATTTTGGACGTCTGGACTGCCGCTGAAGTAGCCTTCTATGTCCTTTTCTACATTCCCCGGAAACGCCACCTGCAGAAAGCCGCAATACACCCCCCACCTCCGACACTGCAGCAGCGTCGGGAGCTGTTCAGTCGCTGCAGTGCTAATATTCCAGATTATGAACGATATCTTCGAGGATGGTTCATGGGTGCGCCTTTGTCAGAGATCAAACGGGAGAATCTACGAGAATTCTTGTCGTGGGCGTTCTTGAACACTGCAGACCTCCATGCCATGAGTGGGGACGAGTTTGACGAGTATATTCATGACGCTGAGGAGCAGCTCGGTAGAAAGATTGAGAGCGGCAAGGGAAGCGCAAAGTGCTTAAGGTTGACGCTGGACAGAGTCATCATGTCACACCGATGCTTGATCTGGTATTTGGTAAGGACGCCTCTGGTCGTGCTCAAGTGTGGGACCCGCTCATATCTTGCAGGCTGTCTTTGTCGTCGATACAA
The DNA here is from genome assembly GCA_023087525.1 of Lasiodiplodia sp. KE8368. Lineage (NCBI taxonomy): Eukaryota > Fungi > Ascomycota > Dothideomycetes > Botryosphaeriales > Botryosphaeriaceae > Lasiodiplodia > Lasiodiplodia sp. KE8368. The sequence continues at coordinate 470,391 of JAJMYN010000021.1, forward strand.
TAGCATCCGCCCGTCTGTCCTACTATGGGTTCGACTTCCATCGAACTCATCGCCGGCATTGGTTCTCCGTACTCCCCCCTCGCCCGCACAATCTTCTCGCAAAATCGACTTCGCCATCAAGAACAATTACGTATTGGCACCGACCACACACATCAAAGACGAAGCTCCCAATCCTCTTTCTTCATGGCATTGGTATTGGTCTATATCCATACGTGGACTTCTTGTCTGAAATCAACTCTGGTGCCAGCTACAGTGAAGATGAAAGTGTTGGCATTATTGCTGTAGAGATAATGCCCATCAGCTTTAGGATCACATCCCCAGCTCTGCGGAAGGATCAGATGTGTGCTGAGATCGATCGAATTCTACACGTCCATGGCTGGGACAGATTCGTCTTAGTGTCGCATTCGTACGCCCTTATTTCCCCGTCCGCGATTTAATCTTGCGCGGATATTGACGGCTGGAAATAGATATGGCAGCGTCATCACCACCCACATGCTGCATTCTCCCGACATAGCTTCGAAAATTGGACCGCTTCTTCTTGTAGATCCGGTCACGTTTCTGCTCCACATCCCTGATGTGGCTTATAATTTTGTAAGCATTACAACAGCTAAAGCGCGATTGATACTAATTAGATCCATGAGGGACAGATCGTCCGTAAGCCATCCGGCGCCAATGAACATCAGCTCTCTTATTTCGCCTCGAAAGACATGGGTGTTGCGCACACGTTGTCTCGTTGTTTCTTCTGGAACGAGAACATACTGTGGAAAGAGGATCTCACGGACCGAAAAGTAACTGTTGTTCTGTGCGGACGTGATCTAATTGTCGACACCAAGACAGTTCGGGCATACCTTGCAGGTGAAGGAAAATGGGAGGACACGCTGCGGACTAGCAACAATCTGGATGTTCTGTGGTTCGAGGGTATTGATCACGCTCAGGTGTTCGACAAAATGGTGGACAGAAAGAGACTTATTGGTGTCCTTAGGAGGTACTGTAACGAATCGTAGGTGGGGAATTCTCATGGTCTGAAATAGAAGAGATACAGTCAAAAGATCAACATTTGCCAAAACCCCTTCGTCCCTACTAACTGATACTGGAGTCCTGCAGAGGCGCATCATAAGTGATTACCTAGATGTATACCAGGCTAACGAACAGCGGAATGACGAAAATGTATCGAAGAGTGACGTAAAATAGATAAAGATACTAAAGTTCGAAGAAGAAGGTAAGATTTAGTTATTTATATAGATAAGGGCTGCTACTAGATATATATACGACAAGTCAAGACTCGATTATCTGATTAGATTATATAACTTTATTACATGATCTTAACCTTAATAGAAGGCATTCCCAGCTCCTTACTTTAAGAGGGGATGAAGTTAAAGTTTATCTAAAGGAGTCGTTTTTGGAGAACCATTCTTAGATTTAAAGGGAACTGATGACCAATATCCACAGTCCGGATTTCTTCAGAGTTTCGTTTGGAAAACGAAGGTAAGACTGAAATAACCTTAATTTGTTTACTTGGTGTATGTTGAAGTAGACGATACTAGCAACAGTTCATAAAAGCTGTTCGGTGATGAAATCGGCTACCAGAGAGATGCAGTTTGCGAGGAGTATCGGGCTGATTGGCTGAAAAGCACTGAGAAGGCTAGAAGTAGAGACGACTGGATGGGCAATGGAAGATGCGAGATGTTCATCATCGTCAGGCCGGCGGCATTCGAAGAAACGAGGAGAAAGACCATTTTGAGAGAGGTGATTCAAGTGAACCCGGAACACCTATTAAGGCTATGCATGGAGCCGTTACCAGATGCTGCTGGCATGTAGCTTAATTATTGTGTTCCATTTCAATTCATTCGTACTGTCAATTTCATTTTCTTTCACGAAAGAGTGCTCAAAATCAAACTCCTAACAATGAAAGGCTGGATGTGGTTCTCATAAATAACTGCGTGTGTGTTTGTGTATGTTGTGTGTGTGGCTTTTTTTGGGGGGGGTTTTTGTTTTTCCTTCTTCGAAGAACGAACGAGTTGATAAGTATACCACAAATCGATCAAGGGTTAGAGCTGACGTTGCATCAAGTTATGTACCGCTCGGAAGATGGACAAATAGCTTCTCCTTTCAGGTGACGCTGTGAGCCTTGCACATAACCTACTGATCAGGCGGGTTACCAGAGTGGTGATTGGCGGTGATTTCTGGAAAGTAATGACCCTCCCTGAACTCGGGTAGGATGCTGCCTGGGTGAAGAACAGAGTATGTTGCGCTGACGCTGACCTTCAAGCTCGGTACCTGCGCTGGATCTTCGGTCGTTCGATCGGCCTACAAACAAAATGTGAGCTGCGTGCCTCAGAGATGACCACATTTTAAAAGCTCACCTTCACAACCCTCCAAATCAAATTTTTCTTGAGGAAAGGCTCTACGTCCTCCGGCTTGAGACTCTGCAGTTTCCCTGATTCGATGTTCTCTTGCAAGGATGCGTTTATGGGGCTGGTGCCGGTCACCTTGAGACCCTCTTCGGCTTGGTTCTCACAGTTACCACAGTTCTCCTTCCGCGCCGAGAAGATGTGATTGAGGCCTGCGAGGTTGGGTTCCGTCTGCCAACAACACTCGGGATCATTGTTGAGCTCGCTCAGAGGGCCTACAAAGTAAAAGATGGTGAAGACACCATCGATAGCGTCCCTATATCCACGATAATAAGCAATTGATAGATGCAAGGATGAAATCCGCAAAATTATGGGATGTCAAATCGGGCAAGAGAAACTTACTTGTCCACTTCGCAATCAACATACCACTGTAACACTAGGCGCGTTCCCTCTGGCTCATTTTTCAAGAGGTCGTCACCACTGGGGAATGATGACACTGGCGCCGATCCGTGTGGGTTTCCGCTCTGACCAGGACCGGCACCGGGGCTGCTCATAACTTGCTGTTCCATCATCCTCGTCTCAGCCATCTTCACTTCTTGGGTAGGATGAGCAACCTTTGCGGTCACTCTGTGGAAGACTTGTGCTCCATTTGGTCCTTGCACTGTGATGGGCTTCATCTCCTCGGAGAAGTGTATTTCCTGTCCAACGTTTGCTGGAGAGCCCCAACCGTACTTCTCATCGAAACGCTCGCGGATAGATTTTCCACCGGGCTTCTCCATGATATCGGGGTAGGTATAGCCGAATGTTGTGGTGGACTTGGATTGGCTGCTGTCCCAGTAAGGCTGGTTTTCCTGATTCGTGGGATGGAGGAAAGGGTAAAGAGGTCCGTCGGCCCTTTCTCTGGGGTTTTGGCTGTTCATGTCAATGAAGCCTTCGTGCAGCGCTTGCCAAATGGCGAGGATGCGGTCGATGTTGCTGTTTCAGACGTACGTTAGCCACAGTCTGTTTATTCACGCCCGAAGCTGAATGTGGAATCATAACACTGACCAGTGATGCAGCCAGAAGATCGGATCAAACGCTGCCACCTCAACTTCCGACATATGCCCTCCTGGTCCGCCAATCGTCACATGGAGGTTTCCATGAAAGTCCTCCAGCGATCCATTCGATGAGCCCCCGACGGCTGCTGTCGCGAAATTGCGATAGTCCTTGTAGACATCTGAGCGAACCAAGCTGATCATGTATGGCAGAAGGAAGGTTCTGGCGCGGTTCAAGGCCTTATCGAGCTCAGTGGAGTCATCCTGATCGCGACTTTGACGACTCGCGTAACGCACAGTGCGGTCCCGGGAGTAGGAAGATGCATTCCGAACCACGGGCTGATTCTGAATCTTCGCCGTCCAGTCTTGTTCGGAAACACCCCCGGTCTTCGGAAACCAGAAAGCCCGCAACGGGTTGCGCATTGGAACCAAGTCGTTTTCGGCCTCCGGCCGATACACCATCAGCTCCTCCTTCTTCAAGACAAGAGGCAAGCTGAAGTCGTAGTCCGGTTTCTTGCTGGGGTCAGTACCCTCGATCTTGCGCGGATGGAAGTAGTCCCAGTACGGAAGGCGGAATTTCCGGACAGCGTCCTTGTACTTGGGGTCCTTGAACTTCTCTGCGATCTTCCCCATGGCGTCAAAGATGCTTTGCTAGAACGATCATTAGCTTACTCTGCGGTATATTTAGCATAAGAATGGTGTTGTACCTCAATCATTGCCAGGTAGGGTCGATGCCAGGTTGGGAACAATGAAGAGCCATGGACGCAGTACCCAATCTCACCAGTGTACATGTTTTTCTGGACGGATACCTTATTCCACGGCCTGTTAGGGAGCCCATGGATGCCTAGGTGTATGAGTAAATTCTATACTGGGATATGGGGAACGAGGAAGACGAACCAGCAATTTCAAAAAATGACATCTTGTCCTGTTGGCCATCTTTGTCTGCTTGATCCATTTGAATACTTTCAAGGGCAAGCAGGAAAAGATTGAAGACGACAGGCTCATTCATCATGAGGTCGTCGATTTCACGCCGTGGCTGCGGCTGGCCGTCCGAGATTGACTCAAGGCCGACAACTTTGCCATTGGCGTGTGCCTGAGCAATGGATGCCATCGTGCGTGGTTGATTTGTGCAATCTAAGGAGAGCTGCAGTTGAATCCTGAAGAAAATGACTGAACTGGAAGTCTGGCAAGGTGAGCGAGAGCTCTAGAGACCCTAATATATCCAAGTTGTGTTCTAGATTCACAAATAGACTAGAGGCGTTCCTAGTGATCCCTTACATACAAGTTCTCCATACTGTTCAGTAAAAGTTGATATTCTCAACCAGTTACGGGCGCGGTTCGCAACAAGCAAGCAAGGCTAAGCAGGGGCCGGATTTTAGATTGGCTTCCTATGTAGCTAAAAAAGTGTGCGGCCACAAAATTCCCCCCAATCGAGCCAATAAGACAGCCTAAAAAGCGCTTACTCAATAGCTTGATAAGCTGCTTGCACTTGTTGCGAACCTTATTTACCATCGTAAGTCTGACCCCGCTCTCTCACATGTTTGGTTCCTGCTTGATTTAAGCTCCCATCACACGAAGATGCACCACTATCACTGAGCATAGTCCAGTGATCAATGACCACAAAGCTTTTGTTGCACGATGATGTTCAAATGATACTCTAGAGTGGCGTTGAAGTGGCTGGCTGAGCAGTTCATCAGACTGTTTTGTCAAGCAGCATGGTTCTCCGCAAGCGGACACAGTCTGAATCACCTAGTGTGGGGAAGGAATCAAGCTTATTTCAACGGAACGAAGGGCATCTTGACGATAAATTATTCTTCGTGTATGCACTTATATTGTTATACTCTGTGGAGAAGGGAGAGCAGAGTCTTGTATGTTGCATCGGCCATACCGAGCTGAAAAGCGCAATACCACTTCCCAGATGTGGGAAGCAAGTAGATGATTGGGAGGCGAGGGACGGGACGATCAGGAGAAGCGGGGTAGTGGCGTTGATCTAGAGTTGCGGAGACCCCCGCATTCAGCCGCATTCAGCCGTGTCCCGCGTAGCCGCAACAACATCACATGCAGGACGCTGTCATCATTGTGTAAATGAGTATTTCCCACAGTTAGCTCCAAAAAGAAAAAAAAAAAAGCACGACAAGAATTCTGAGCCCATAGATGGTTTTTTGCCCATGACATGGGTAGTTGAAGCTATCGTCCGGACGAGGATGTGGAATTGAAAACTCTACATACACGTCCGGACAATGGCTTCATCTACCCACATGTGTTGAAGAGGAAGGCTAGCGCGAATAATAGTAGACCTTAAAAAAAGAGGCAAAATGATCTCTAGAAGGGATTATCCTTCATAATATTTGCTAGAGAAAGGTGAACTTGTAAGTACAGAATAGGCTATCGTTTGGGCCTAAATAATTGAACTTTAACTCTTTATTTGTTTTAGATAGTAATTCGACTATTTCTAAAATGAGCTTCAATAGGTGTTTCCAAGGCAAATTCATGCTGGCCTTGCATTGCAATATTTCTTTGTAGAATGCCACTGCACTCTTGAGTGTTTACGAGTTCAGATGCCTCGATCATCTATTAAGCCCCGTTTCCCTTACAGTGACACAAGCAGAAATCAAGTTCTTGGCAAAGATAGGTCTTCATTAATACTGATGCATCGTGGGAGGTAGGGCGGAGTAGGAGTGTGGTAGCGGAAGCGACATCCGCCATGCTCCACCTGAGCGGGTCACGCATCCGCCACCACATCATTCCCGACATAGTGGAAAATGATTGAATCAACTGAAAGGTATAACGAATTGGTTTCGGTTCGTTTGGCCTATGCCAATGCGTTATCTGCTATGCCACGCGGATCGGCTGTCCGCGCATGACTTCATCCGAGAGTGCGGGAGAGCCATCCGCTCAGGTTATTCCCCTCTGCAAAACGCGGAACAGACAGCCGCAACAAATCTCATGATGTTATCGTGCTATTGCACCATTTTGACCAAAAAAGGTAAATCCGGAATCATCAGTTACTCGAAATCATGCAGAGAAACTCCGTCCCGCAAGCTACTTAAACAGTCAGTAAGTCCCTCAACGGATGGGATCATCTCAAGCTCAAGCCTTACTACTCTACTACTCTAAGCGATACACTTCTTCTTACAGACTTGTTTATTTGCTACCGTATCTGATCACGGTCACTATGGCTTCATCGTTCCCGGAGTCAGTCATCATCGTCGGTGCCGGTGTTTTCGGTCTTTCCACCGCCCTTGCCATCGAGCGGCGGTATCCAAACACCAAAGTCACCGTCATCGATAGGAGCGCTCCCCCAGTCGCCGATGGCACAAGCGTTGATACCAGCAGAATCATCCGTCCAGGTATGTAGTATTTCCGACGGTCCAATTATTTCACTCTTTCTCCTACGCATCTCCGAAGTCATTATGGCAGCCAACTCACTTCTCTCGAGACTACGTCGACCCACTCTACGCCAAACTCTCGCTCCGCGCCCAAGGCATCATGGAATCAGACCCGGCGTTGCAGCCCTACTACTTTAAGCGCGGCTTCACCTTCTGCACCGACGGGCAGCCCGGCGACTTCGAATCCCTCTGGGCCGAGATGCTCGCCAACCTCAAGCGCGAGCCGCCGCACATGTGGAACGAGCTTTCCACGCACGACGCCGTCTTCGCCCACCTCAACGGTAACGACGGCCACGCGCCCGTTCCGGAGCCGCAACTGGGCCGCGCACGCAAGTGGGTCAAGGGCTTCACGAGCAAGAAGTGCGCCACCGTCAACGCTGAAGCCATCGTCAAGATCTACTACGAGCGCTGCCTGTCCAAGCCGAGCATCGACTTCGTGCTTGGCACCGCCGTGGACCGGCTGCTCTACTCCTCCTCCTCCCCGTCCACCTCTTCCCCCGAAGTTCTTGGTGTCGTCCTCGAAGACGGCCGCGATCTGCGCGCTCAGACCACCATCCTCGCCACCGGCGCGTGGTCCGGCTGGCTCGTCAATCTGGACGGCGTGATGGAGGCGCAGGCGGTCGGCATCGCGTACATCCAGCTGACGCCGGACGAATACGAGCAGTACAAGGACATCGCGTGCCACACCAACCTCGTCACCGGCGTCAACATCTTCACGCCCATCGGCGGCCTGCTGAAGGTGCTGCGACGCGCGGGCGGCGTGCGGAACACGGTCGAGCTGCCGAATCCGGATCCGGACTCGAACGGGGATAGGACGGCTGGGGAGAAACGATACCGGGTATCGTATCCGCGGACGACAATGGACGAGGGCGGCGCGATGCAGCGGCTCGCGCCGGAGATGGAGGAGGGGATCAGAGACGAGTTGAGGGAGATTGCGCCGAGGTTTGCGGAGAGGCCGTTTGCGAGGACTAAGTATTGCTGGCTGGAGCAGACGTCAGATGGCGAGTTTCTGATCTGCCCCCATCCGAGGTACAAGGGGTTGCAGATGGCGACGGGTGGTTCGTTGCACGGGTGGAAGTTCTTGCCGCTGCTGGGTGAGTTTGTGGTCGACTCGATGACGGGAAGGTTGGATGAAGACCTTGTGACTAAGTGGTCCTGGGAAAGCAAGATCGGCGCTGAGATGGGAAAATTCGGGTTCATGAGAAAGGGGCAGCAGAGGGAACTCAGGGACGTGGTTCCTCAGAATAAGGATGTGCGGCTTTAGAATGAACTTGTAGGTTGAGTTCAAGTCAGATGTTTGTCGTGTAATATCGGACTTCCTTCCAAAGATTTGTCGTTGTTTCTCGAGTGTTCCGCCATGGGAGAAGGGTGAACCCCCTTGACTTCGCATTTTCCTCTGGGTCTCCAGTTTTGAATCTGTCCATATCTCTTGCATCCAGCACAAATAGTATTCTCCGATGGACGAGGAACACTACTCATGCTTCACTTAGACGAGGAGTCACCGTCATTCACTTCCACAGAATGAACGCCCATCATCTTGACTTCCTTTCAATCATTCTCTGTTGTCGTCTGTAGCACAGCGGAAGGTTTAGAAGTCTCGATTAGGGATGGACAAAGTGTTCTTAGCTGTGGGGACCACGGAGCCCGGCACGGCATATGTGCCGTCTAGCTTTGAGGAGACGGCTCAGCGCCTTGTAGATCACGATGCGCATTGGCGCTCTGGTACCGCACGATCGTCCTGGAGCCGGCTTCCACTAAAGCTTAGTCGCGGCCTGTGTGTCTGTGAACTACTCGGCCAACACCACCTGTGCGTGAGTACCACGTGAGCCATGAGCACCTGACGCGGTGCTGCAGAATGCGAAAAAGGTCAAGCAATCAAACGGAAGGAACAGCGACGCTTTTGACTGCGTTTTGCCTCGACATTGCCAAGAAGTCTAGATTCCTCGGGGGACTAAAAATAGGCGAGTCCGTATCGAGGGCGGGAAAGATCGTCTAGAAAAATGAAACGGCGCTGCGATGCGAGAGATTAGCGAAGGAAAGCGACTTCAAGGAAGCAGAAACGGCGGCAGATTGCAGTGTGGCTTGGGGAGAACCGTTTTTCTGGGCGCGGCCCCGAATACGGATTTTAGACGCGTCATCTTAATTGAACGAGCAGCAACGCCTTGGCGGGAACGGTACATGATGGAGAGATTGAACTGCTTCGACGCGTGTCGGACGGAGGCAGCATGCGGCCAATCGGCGCGACACTATAGGACCTACTCTCGCTAGCGGCCGGATCGTCGGGTGTTCACAGAGGAAATAGGGAGGAAGGTGTGTCTGGTGGCTCGGCAAGGCGGCACGTCACCAACGCCACATTCGTGTTGCGCGGCCCCACATGGCGATATGGATTGCCCCTGATCGGCAGTAGGGCTGTGCACAGAGCCCGCCAATATTCATCCCTATTGTTCCAGGCCCCGTTTTCAAATATTGCAGATGTTCCGCAAAAGATCAACACACCTTCCGTCACATCATCATGTACAAACCGCGGTCGCTGTGGGAGAGCGGCTTCCTCGGGATTGTCGCGGCGCAGGCTGCCGTGATCACCATCCTGGAAGTGTAAGTAGCTTTTGTGTGCATGGTAGCTGGATTGGCTGACTCATCATCCCCTGTAGCTTCATGCTCATCCACTACCAGCGATGGGTGAATCCTGGCGCGTACGAAATGGTCAGGTCGTACACAATTCCGCTGAACGTCGGTCTTTTTGTGTTTGGCTGCTGGTGGCAATTACTTCTCACAACTGACGCTCTGCGGCTGAGAAATAACATCCAGTTGTTTGCTCTGTGTGTCGCCAACGGCTGCTTGTTTGGGGTCAACATCATGCGCTACTGGCAAACCAAAGAAACAAATGAAGAACTGCTCATTGCCACCATCGACGATGGTAGTAATCCGCTTGTGAAGACGGACGTCAGCTACTGGCCTGTCGTCAAGCCTGCACTTATCACCTCTACTGCATGGGTTGGAATCAGCACCCTCGGCATGGCTGGGTTGGCTTATAAGTTGCACAACGACTTTGCATGGGAAATCTACAAGCACGTCAGTGCCGACGTAGCTCTGAGAAAACGCTACCTCGCATACCAAGTAAGATAGCCGATCACACAGTGTGCTGCTTTCGATCTGGGCCTGCTAACGCGCCTCAGGTCTTCCTCGTGCTGATGAAACTCGGTGTCTACTTTTTCATCGCATTTTTGGTGCTTTACGGTGTCATCAACGTGCACTATGCAATGCCCGAATTTGCCATCGTCATGGCTTTGATCCCGGCAGCTCTGCTGCAGATCTCCTTGGCAGTGTGGTGTACCCGTAGCGAGCTAAAAGTGGGAATGGCCGTGGTTATCGTAAGTGCGCTTTGTTACCCCACAAAATTCCTTTGGCTAACGCATTGACTAGCTCCTCTTTTGCGCCGCTGCGGGGTATATCATGAGCCGCATTGCGGCCATGGGCGGTGAAGGCCCCCGCGCTAAGACATTGCTTAAGGATGAGATGCTCCTCTTTGCATCAGTGGCCTGGCTGTTTGTCGTTGCCACGCTGGTCACGGCAATACAATGCATGATAAACTTCAATCATGGATTGAAACCAATTTTCAAGAGACAGGAGGGCGCTCAGAAGTTGCAGGATGAGGACGATACATTCCACCTCGACGATCTCAAAGCTCGTCGCTTTACTTTGGATTGAGAATAGAGAGAGCGTTTTAGAAACTACGTAATTCAAATAGAGCTCGGGCCGGCCCGTTACAGTAATGTCCCAAATTTGTTTAGCTACCCCAGATTGATTGGGTGAAAGTGAAAATCCTCCACAGCCACAGCCTCTCCGTGCATAAGCCCGTGAATGTATGACTCGCCTATCAGCTGGAAGCTATCAGGACCGTGCTCAGCGGAGGTGTCCCGCAGCACGAATGGTACGCGTCCTATTTCAAGAGTCCAGACTCCATCAGCTGCCTGTGCGGAGCGCGGTCCGAGCCCGCCGTGGTAGTCCGTATTTTGATCCGTACAACCGCTTCTCACAGCCGATGGCTAGCGTGGATTTGTTTTGCTCATGTCATGGGTAGGTAGCTGAAGCTATCGTCTGGACATGTATGTAGAATTTTTAATTCAACATTCTCGTCCGGACGATAGCTTCAGCTACCCACATGTGTTATTTTTCCAAGGCAGAGCTGGGGCATAGTTACGCTATATTCTAGACCCCTGTTGCTCTTCACGCTAGCCATCGGCTGCAGCACCCTCTGTAGAGTATGTTTGTCACTAGCCGCACATATATCTTACATGGTTGACAAATCCTTTGTTCAGCCAGATATTTCTATCATCAGATAAGTATGAGCTTGAGAGTCTTTCCGAAATATCCGAGCATCAATGAAATAGGCCATAAAACCTGGAACCCAAGATTGTAAGCTAACGTTCGTCTTCAATTTGCCTCACCTATAGTTGAACACATCCTAGTAAAGTGAAGGTTAGTGTTTACGCAGTAAGTAACTCTGCTGAGCCATGATGATTCCCAGTCGGTATACAAGCCAATTTTCTACGCACATCGTAGCCTTTCATAACAAATCCCCGATTCAGCACCAGTGTCACTTGTATTTGACGATCAAACAAACCATACGAAATTAAACATTTGCAGGCTGTCTGAAGTACAGACTAGATACGCATAGCAAATATAGCTGTAATGGGGAGGAAGAACAACGTCAGATAAACAGGTCCAATGATGAACAACATGACACCTCACGATTGTGCTGACCATCTATCATTACGGCGTCATTCTATGAAACTCCATAACTACATGATTCATACGTCAATTCGTCAATTAAAACCCGCCACTGAGACATTCTAAGCTCGCCCTGGACCATCGGCTGCAAGTTCCACAAACTCACGATTTGTTGGAAGTTCAAGTACCTGATTTGGTGCGTCGAGCTCACCCACCGTCTGAGACGTCTCAATAACCTCACCCTTGCCAGAATTTCCACGAATACCCCTCACTTCATTGTCTGGAAGCTGCACAACATGCTCGTACAATGGAAGACCCTCTCTCGTATGGTCCATCTTCCCCTCACTCGTGCGTCGGCCCTTGTCGTGTTGTACATTGCGTAGTCGCAGACATTTACAGCAAACAAAGACCGACAACCCTAGCCCAAGTAGTCCCGCGGCACCTACTCCTGCACCTATGCCAATTTTTGCCCCAGTGGATGGTCCAGTAGTACCAGAGGTTTGCGCAGGAGGTGATGAACTGTGCTGATTTGGAGTGGTGCAGTTCAAAGAGCCTGTAATTATATTCTGATCACTGTACTGCTGGAAAGGCGAGCAATCCAAGGCTGGCGAAGACGTGTTGAGAATGAAGGGTCCAACGTCTTGAAGGCCGGGAAGTGAGACGCTTCGAACGTTCGTTAGTGAGTGGTTTTGTTGCAATTCTGAAAGAAACTCACTTGGCCAGATTCCCCTCCAACATAATGCCGTTGGGTACCAGTTGGAGCGTTGGAAGTACCAAATTCTCCAGCCGGGTATTGTCCAATACAGTCAAAACTCCAGTACGAGCCAGCACGGGGAAATCGAGCGTGGTCACGCCTTGGTTGCTTTGTATCGTAATTCCCATCGTGTCGTTACCAACACTTTCAAGCTTGGGTGCGCTGAACTCAGTAAAAGCATTGCTCATCAAACTGAGTATGTACGCATGTTGGAGCGCAGGCAGAGAGATTTGAGTTGCATTTGTAATGACAAGGTTCTGTGCCGCTGCCAAGTTTGGTAAAGAGACGTAAAGAGCGGGAGAGTTGTTCGCGATGGTTACGTTGGATGCGACTGTTGCCATTGTGGACGCCACTGACATGGTGATATTTTCCAAATTCTTATTGTTCGTGACCTGGAAGCCATTGGTAATTCCTTCCGGATCGATTCCATCAAGAGTGAGCAGCGCTGTATCGCTCACAAAAAGGTTCGAGCAGTTGTTGACGGTGGCGTCAAACCCCAATTTCGACAGCGCTGGCAAATCGTTCAGCCTGAGTTGACCCACTGTCTGGAGCTTGGGCATGTTCAAAGACTCCAGATTCGCGAGCCTTTCCAGATACATGTACCCGTCCACGGTTTCCAAGGAGTCGGCTGACAACGACCTGAGCCCATTCGCAGAATCTGCACTGAGGTACCCTCGAAGCGTTTGGATGCCATCAAGCGCGATATCTCTCCCGGCATCGGCGGCAATGTTGATGTTCCCGGTGAATGTGGGGCAAGCAGCAAGTTTTGTGGCGTCTGCAGAATTCCGAATGGTTGTGGCCGAACTGGAGCATGACGGTCCCTCTGAGCAGATGGTACTTAGCACAGAGCCTATCTCGCTCAAATTGGATTACTCACGAGCAAATCCTTGGCCAAGGATGCAGAAGAAGACAAGAATCGACAGTCGCAGTAAGTTTCGGTGGTCCAACATCTTTTCGGTATATGCGGGTTGTGGGTTGATTAGACTAGATGGTTGGTTTTTACATATCCACCCGCCTGGATGCCGACCCGAGCAGTTGGGAAGGCTCTCTGTCAAATTGTCTGTGGCTTGTGCATTCCATGTCCGGCTCCACTTCCCATGGCAGGCTATTTGCTTACATGGCAACTATAACAGGGACTAACCTGAAATCGGGAAAGGTCAACCATGCAAAGGCTACAGTCGGGATCGATCTATAGGATCAACAATCTTCCCGTCCAGAGTTACATTGCACGCCCTGGTGTGATTCTCTTATCGGGACCAAATGATTTGACTTTAATGGAGTGGGCCACCTGCACCGTTCGAGGAGCTTGCATTTTGCTGCCAAAAATTTCCTCGCGTGCACTGGTACTACCCCGCTCCAACGCCAACCGCATTCGTCGAATTTGGCTTACCATGAACTTGGCGGTAGACACCCATCGGAACCAATGCGGGGCTGTGCGGATTGCGTACGGTCGGACCCAGAGGGCAACCACAGCCACTAGACCTGGCCAGACCTGGCCAGATCGGAGCTCACACTCTGTTACATCTATCCGTAGGCAGTTGTTCTTTGCCTGCACACGTGTGGAGCACAGCAGCAATGTCGAACTTCACCTGTCCCAATGCACCCCCGGGATCCTGGCGCTCCTGTCTTTCTGGCTCAAGGTTTGTGGGATGCTGTCTAACAGACCCATGCACCCTGGGTTGCAATCCGCAGGACTTGTATCCGGCATCTTTCAGAACCGACCTGAAGATACCCACTCTCGATTGCAAAGAACCAGGTGCCCAATTTTACGTCTGTCCTCAAATTACCACTTCTTTTTTCGGGTGCTGCAAATCAAATGCTTGCGCCCAGGATGGATGTCCCCCTCAGGATCTTTCTCCAGCAGTTTTTGGCAGCAATCCAGAGGCTACAGCGGTTTTCTCTCCAACCGGAGTACCTTCGGCAACTAAATCTGCTTCTTCGACACCCTTGCCATCGCATTCAAACTCGAACTCGAACTCGACGGTGATAGGAGCCGCAGTTGGTGGAGCTATTGGCGGTCTGCTGCTGGTATGTGGGCTGGTCCTCTTCATCTGGTGGAGAAGGCGTCGAACAATGCCGCCTCCTCGCTCTGATGAAGCTCCAACTACGACAAGCAACATGACCTGGTCTCCTCAGGGCACGAGCAGTGCCATAAACCCCCAACCGGCGGAACTCTCGGCAACCAAATCTGTGCACGCAAGAGGTAAGTGTAGACTTGACGCAAGAAAAAAAAGTGCCTTTGCTGAGAATACAGTTTACCGAACTCCACCACCAAGGTATATCTCCCCTCCTCTCAAAGACTCGGGGGGTGGAGGCAATGGCTCATGTGGAAAGGCGCATGTGCAAATGGATCCTGTTGAATTAGATGCAAACACGCCTGCGAAACGTCCAGTGCATGCTGAAGACGAAGAAATCTCTCCGCAGATTGCAACATTTCCGCCTGACCGCAAGAGCAACGAGGGTACGAGTTCACAGTCTCCTTTCTGAAGCTTCAAATATTAAGTGCGTTGGTTTTACTAGAAATGGAAAGACATTAGCTTAAGTGCATATTCTTGAAGTACAGTATTGCCACTTCTCCTCGCTCCATTTACAACCCAAACATGAGTACCACGGCGGAGAATCCAAGTGCAAAGATACCGCCTGACGATATAATAGTATTTGGTGCTGCAACACCGCTCGAAGTGGCTGCAGCCGCAGACCCTGTGGTGGATGATGAGTTTTGTACACTATTGGTACCTGTGCCGTTGGGGCATCCACTTTGGCAGCCGTTGTTGCAATGTTCGGAGGTGTTCCCGCAGTAACTATCAACTGTTAGCTAGCTCATCTTTCCGGAGCTTTGGAGTATGCCTACCCGACCGCGCTACAACAAGGCCCATAGCCGTAGACACCGTATTGCACAAATGCATCAGGGCCAGCATCCGACGAGCAAATGGCATTGTTGTATGCCGAACCACACCTCCCGTCGCAACGGGGACTGGTTCCTTCAAAAGCCCAGCTGCACTCTGGGAGGTTAAGTGTCGGGGGATTGGATTCGCATTTTCCATAATCAGCTTGACAGTAGCCTTGACCGCAGTACTGCGGTCCAGTGCCACAATATCCTTTAGTGCTACAATCAGTTAACATCTGCACTACATGAACTTGAAAAATTGATCAGACCTGCAGCAAGGAGAAGTGCCATTTATCAAGCACATTTTTCCATTTGTTGGTCCACATTGACCGTCTGTTGTAAATGGAAAGCGGAATTGGGGCGAGCTAGGCATCCCGGAAGGCCCTGCTGCGGTCGTATTTTGTGCCGTCGTCGAATTTTGTGCCGCGACCAGCTCGATGACGAGCGCTTGAAGAAGTGTATACACGAGCATTCTGAATAACTGATTTCTGTAAATGCTTACAATGGTCGGGGCTTAAAGGATGTGGACGTGGGCTAGATTTATCTTTATGCACGCCTTCTGGACAGGCCTTTTCTTTGACAGAAGTATTCTAGAAGCTTTTAAATATTTCTTCTATTATCGTAGCAATTGTGGAGGCCAGCCTTGCCGACTCTGGGACTTGCCGTGGATCACATCTCTCGGTAGTGAAGCCATGGTACCTTCGCTTACTACGCCCACGGCATGTTCCGTTGCAGGATCGATAGTATAGCACATGGTATTCGCGCATAAAGGAATAGCGTGCAAGCTATCCTTCCAAGTGTGGTTCATACGTAGTGTGTATGCCTCAAGCCTTGGCATCCCGCTGTATGTTTCCGCTTGCGGGTGGGAAATCACATGCAGCATATGATCTTCAAACCTGCTTCTGCTGGCCAGGATCGATAGACTTTATCTACTTCCTCACTAGATCTGAGTTTCGTGAAAATATTTCTCTTGTAGTTGCTCTCTTCGCGCGGGAATCCTGTGTCTGGGGCCTGCAGCTGGCATACTACCAGCCCTTTTGCGGACTCATCGGCAAATCCGCCGCGAATCTTAGCAACGATGTGC
The DNA here is from genome assembly GCA_023087525.1 of Lasiodiplodia sp. KE8368. NCBI lineage: Eukaryota > Fungi > Ascomycota > Dothideomycetes > Botryosphaeriales > Botryosphaeriaceae > Lasiodiplodia > Lasiodiplodia sp. KE8368. The sequence continues at coordinate 486,621 of JAJMYN010000021.1, forward strand.
GGCCCTTTCTCAATTTAATATGCGCAATATTGTATGTATTTAGTGTAAGCTAGGGCATCAACATGGCACTCTCTCGTGGGCAAGGAATGTTAATTGTTGGTATACCTATGCGCGTTGATGTCATGATTTCCTCTCGGAAACCGGACGTTACATTTCGTGTTAAGAAACTTCAAATATCGGCGCGGCCAATGTTACGCGGCTCGCTGGCGATGCATTGGCGCGCAAATCCCCTAAGCAATGGCAAGCTCTGTATAAATCTTTTTGTAAGTAAGAGTATAGTAAAGGGCGTATCATTAGCTGCGGTTCGATCAGCCATTGCACTCCTCGAATCCCTTTGTGTAGATTTGGTTATTCCGTCATAAAATTATCACTCATTTCACTCCTTGCATGCAGGATGTCTAAATGGTAGGCTCCAACCGATTGGGATGCATGGCTGTGGTGAAACGAAGCTGATTCCCAGAGCCACACATACTCCGAGGGCTCCCGTTGACCCTGCAGTATGCTCCCTGCGTCTGATTGCGGCTGCTATCGATCCAATCATTGTCGCACAGCTGTCTCTCCCGCCTTTCTCTTAGGCTTTTACCGGATCGCCTGCCGATGTCCCCGTATCCGGGAGCCTTAGCCCCAGTTTCTGGCACTGTAGTTGAGCTCGACTCAACCATAAATCCTCTTGACATGAGGCGCCCAGCAAGGAGGATCTCGATATACCGTGGTCCTTATGACTGGAATAATGCACATTGTTCGGGTAATGTTGCTGGAGCCGTCACTGTCAGCAACAGCCTGGGTGAGCTCAGCCTCGGTGATCGCTCCTAGCGAACTAGAACTTATGCAGTCTCACACCCTGTATTTACCACATTGCCGGGATAAGGGCGCAGTATCCATAGCCACGGGCGGAGGAATGCCCTTCAACAGAAGGAGCAGGGAATGCATCCCGAGTGAATTCTGCACGAGCTACCAATGTTGAGAAATTATGGCGCGCTTCTCTTACCGACACACCGGGGAGGCCACGTGGTGAGCTGAGCCACGGCGATGGAAAGAGACACGATCGAGATCGAAATTCTAAATACTAGTATCTTGTACTCCAAGAGTGCTTAAGGCTTTTACCATTTTTTGTTGTTAATCCGGGTTTCACTGCAGCCAAGTTCTCACCTTTCCCCAGTGAGCTGCATGATAATGTTACGGCCTAGCACCGTGAAACTTTTGAATGATTCCACCACTATTATATGGCAAGCTCAATACGATTGCTCTGGACTCCACCATAATCTTTATTGTAGCTGTTGATGGGCCACCGCTTTACCGCGCATCATCGGTAGCCACGTATTCTGTCTATTAAAACGCCACCATAATGATGTAGCTATTATATAATGATGTTTGATGTATTCCGTCAATATTCCGGTGTTTATTTTGTTCGATCCACAGATTCAACCCTTCCTACTTCAAAATTCGCCGAGCCTGCAATACACATACGTCTAGATGATAGCTTCAGCTACCCACATATGTTGCTTTTCTAGGGAAATAAAGAAGAAAAGAACAGGCTCAGGCCTCACTTTTATTTACGTTAACCGACCAAGTCAAAATCAATTACTCATAACACAATAGGTATCTGTGCATATGTAATACAGTATCTGCTAAACCCCGCACGCCAGCCGAAAAAGGTAGAAGATGGGTTTCAACCACAAAGCATAGCTGCTGCACCGTGAAAATCAGAAGCTTTTTATTAGATAATGTGGAAGCTATGTTATACGACGAGGCCATACAGCAGTGTATTTTTGGAAAGCAATCTGATAGGCTTTGGGGTATGAGCTCTATCTTTCGTATACAATGCACGGAGAAATAATCAATTGTCTGAAAAGGAAGATTTCCAAGACCTCGGCTAAAATCTGATATCTTTTGTTTCTACATTTCTGTTGCTAATTCTCATTGAATGGAACATGTTCCGCGTCAATCATTTTGAACCTCCACGCTTCCCAATCCCAGAAATCATGTCCCTCTTCCAAAATCTCCAGCTGCTTCTGTAACCAGTCTGTCCAAGATTGACCGCGAAACCACAGCTTCGTTTTTCTGTTGCCCCAACCCCTATAAGGATATTCACGGAAATCCTCGTCATCCGGTGTATCTTTCAGAAGCAGCCTCCCCGCATCCCCCTGGTCTACAAATCCCTCTTCGAACAGCTGCACCGTACCGTCGTAGGCAGGTCCCAATCCCGAAACGATGAGCATATGCCCGGTTCCAAAGGCCCAATGCTGCTGATCTCCGGGCAGGACCATCCACACTGGTACTCCGAAACCAATGTTGTCGTCGTCAGACCATCCAGGGAAGCGCCAATCGAGCCACAAGAAGGGTTCTTCGTTCCCACCGCTCTCAGTTTTCTTCACGGTGAACGGATAAACATGCCGATACGCAGTCGTTGGCCCTAGCGGATTCCCACCAGCCAGCTGCCACCATACGTCCGCACAAGGCTCGTCGTGGAATTCGTTGTATGAAGGTTGATAGTACGGCCCTTGGTCCAACCCAGGCCATATCCAGCCAATCACGGATTTTGCAGGCCACTCCAGGATCCAGGTCTCGAACTCATCGGGCAGCTTCAGCTGTCCCGTTGCTGCATAAGGCAATGAGGTAAGATACGCGTGGCGGTCAAAGTTTCGCAAATGAGGGATGACGTGCTGGCGGCTGGGCAGGAAGTAGGGTGATTCGACTACTCGATCCCACAAACGCAGCAACTCCCGACGAGCGACGGGGCGAATGGATGATATATTAGCATTGATGGTGGAGCGCAGGCGCTGAGATACGCTGCGGAAGATGATGAGGTCGCGGAGGCGCAGGTGAGAGGCTATCTCTAGGTACAGCTCGACTGGGAGGTTTTCAAAAGACATGGTAGAGTTGGTGTGCTTGCTTTGAATAAACGCGAAGTAATTGAAGGTTGAGTTACAAGATGGGGTTTTCGTGAAGTGATCTCAACGGAATTCTCCGGCTGCTGCCTAGAGTTCTACAGGGGTTTCTGCGTCTAACCACTGTTACGAAAGCTTTTTCGTGAAAAACCATGATTCCACCTATCATAACTGGAACCTGGTGTCAATCCATTACAGAGAGGTATCACAGTTGATGGCTCGCGTAAATTTGTTTCTTGCTCATTCCATAGGCAGTTGAAGCTATCGTCCAGATGTAAATGTCAGATTAATAATTTCACATTCACGTCCGGACGATTGCTTGAACTGTCTATGTATGTTTCCTTTTTTTTTTTTTTTTTTTTCAGAACAGAATCCGGTGAGACATCGCTGTTCTGGATTTGAGGGTCCATTCTGTTATTCGGGCTAGCTTTAGGCTGTAATACTCCTCTGAATACTACTAGTACGAAATAAAATCCCTTACATAAATGTTCGGGTCAATATTTCGCTGAAATTTGAATTGGATGTTTCATCATGCTTTTGTTGCCAACCATTTGCACTTCTGGCTTGGTGCGCAGTAACGCTTTCTTTCTCTTAAGGGAAATATTACCTTTCACTACTTATTTCACTAGCACAAATGTTTTCACGTTTCTGTATACTACGGGCAATCAAACTTAAAAAGACGTGCAATAGGAACTGCTAATAGAATACTAAACTCCGTCTAGAGACTAAATCAAAAGAAGATCACAGGAACTATTTACAGTCACCTCTCCACCCTAAAGCTTCAGACAGCGGGTATGGGACAGCGGCACGCCCACTAATATCAAAATGCTATTTCCTCCCATGCCACCTTTGGATTCTCTCCGATTCTCGTAGCAGTGTATAATCATCCCGGCCAAAATAAAGCGGCCGTTGTCCGAGTTCCACCACGGCCCCACTTCCGCCCCCACACCTCGTAAATGGCCCCTTACATTCAGCCTTGCCACAAACCATGCACAACACAAAACAAGAAGCCAGAAGCAAAAGGAAAAGCGCCAACCCGGGATCGAACCGGGGGCCTCGGGATAATAGCAGCGTAACTGCAATCCTACACTCTACCGCTGAGCTATTGACGCTTGTTGTCAGGAATGTGCCCTGACACAGTTTATCAACTAACCACGCCTGAATGATCGCTTAATGCGTTCATTCCAGTACCTCTTGTCCTCGAGAGGGCCTACACGTGCATGGTGCAGTGGGTTAGCGGGTTCACTCCTAACACTTGTTATAAGCGATGCTTGCCATTAGCAAGCAATTGGATTTCTTCAGGGGCAAACATGGTAAATGAGTATAGATTGGGAACAGGTGGTACTCTGCAAGCAATGATGGGTTGGTACAGTTGCCCCAAAAGGCATAATTTAGATTCCGCAATGGCTGATTTTCTATCTGAATATCGGGAGCAAGAGACTGGGACGGCTTACTCATTCGCTGATTCCGCCCCCGGATCTTGACAATTACTATGCCATTGGGTCTTTTTCAAGGAGTGTCAATTCCAGCCAGTTCTCTCTCATTCGTATTGAAAGCCTTTCCCCTACCATCGCTCTTTGACAAACTGTGTATCTCTTACTGATAGAAGTGTTATTTGAAAATAAGAAAATGATTAAACCATCTTAAACGGTCCATATTTTCTAAAAACATGCGAATGTATTCTGCTTTGGGCTTACCACGCCGGCACAGGAGGATCAGGGCGACCCTTTGACGAGCGTGTTGCAGCAGTAGTTGAGGTGCAAATGGGACTGGGATCGACATGGAGCTTGACCGAGCGGACCATCAATATTTGTTGTGATAAATGTGGTCGCTGCAGTGGAAGACGCAGATGAGTCACCACTAGCGTGTAGGCCGTAACGTAAAGTACGTTAGTAGTTCGAGGCTGGGCAGGAAGGAAATAAAAACTGTTTGATCGTCACCAAAAAACCAGATGGTGACTCAAATATTGCGATATCGATGAGAAAATCACCTCCAACATTGATTGGTTGCTGTGCTGTAGCTCCCAGCAACCCAACCAGCTTCCCAGGGTAAATGCTCCTCCTGATCGGGCTCACGTCATCGTCCCAAAGAGCATCCCTAACTACAGGGGCCGTTGATATTAGTTTTCTTGAACAAGGAGGAGACATTGGCATTCACGACCGTCGCTGGACAAGCAAAAGAAAACTCTCCCGCATAGGAAACTGGCGACCGGGCCGGAGCCGGCGGATAAATTTCGTACCGGGCCCGACGTGGCTTGCTCGTTCAGGTTAGCGGTGGCCGGTCTTCCCGAGCTGACTGCCGACCAGCAAAAATTTTTGTGTGGCCCAATCATCTCTCTGCAATCAGTTGCAGCTTGTTCCGATGAGCAAAAGAGAATCTTTCACGGCGCGGTCAGGTTTAACAGACGGCATAAAGAGTACAGTGTTAGATCGCTAAGTATTGCATGAAGATGTCCCTGAAGCAAAAGGATTGCCACCATTACGTCTGTGCTATTTATACCACAGTACAGCAAACGAAATATCTCTCCAACAGGGATCCCACTCTGCTATAAAACCGTGGTAGTGCCCTTTGCCCTACATGCCAACCCCGGGTCTTGACCAAATGTCACCCCAAAAAAATTTTCAACACCACGCCCAACCTATCTATACAGGCGACAGCGGAGCAAAAGAAGAATCTCTCCGACGGGGAATCGAACCCCGGTCTCCCGCGCTTGCTAGAGCAGATGCTTTGACAAGCGGAAATCATCACCACTAGACCATCGAAGATGTTCAGCAGTTTACTGCTGGATGGTTGAAAGCAGATTTGGCTATTTGCATTTACATAGTCAAAATACATTTTACCCAAAGGCTCCACTACAGCAAACCTCTCGGTTCAGTTCCGCAATACCACCTGTCGATGCTCGTAATAACGAGAGTGGAAAGCGTCTGTAACGGAGTGGCGGTAGTAATACAAAAACACAGGTACACTATCTGCAGATCCTTAGATGGGGAGCTTTAATCCCACTAAGAGCTACGTTAAAGTAGCTGTATATTACAAGTTGAGATGCTGGTCCGAATTTCTTATTATATTTCTACAATAACATATCATTTCTGTCGTCTAACAGAGAGCACCAGTAAATGCTACATATCTATCATTGGTACTTATTACCTCTTCATAAAACTCTCTTTTAGTCAAAGTTTGTATCTTCCAAAATGCCTATATTCTTCCGTCGAGACATTTTTCTTCTACTCCTGTATTATTGGGCATTACTGGCGTTCCTACCAACTTGCCGTCGCCATTTCAACATATCCTTTTCCTTAGAAGCTAGAACAGGCCCATGCCTACTCCTTCCTCGTAAGTACTTCTCGGTGGTAAGCTCAGAAGCACGAGGATCAACTCTACTTCATCAATCCGGTTGAATTAACCTTTCGCGTCACGGATTTCCTGATGGCACACATTGCAGTAGATTTATTAAGCATATACAGCAAGAGCTGTTTAGCTAAATTTCTGTAAAACCCGAGCATTGACTGGACGCGATCAGCACTTTTAGTAAATTTAGCCAGATCTTTTATTAGATTTAACTGGGATTGCTTCTTTTACTAGATTTGGCTAGGGCTCTTGGCGATAGGGCTGGCTGTGCTTCCTAATGTCGATCGCTTCCATCCACCAGCCCTCTCCAGCCTTGTGCGAGCGAGACAGGGGGTCCGATCCTAGCCACGAAGCCACAACAGCCCCACCGTAAGCGGACCAATACCATAGCTGTGCGCTGGTGGTGACTTTGACGTCGACGTCACAATGCTTTGAACACGAGAGAAATGTCGATCATGCGCAGGGATTAGATCCACCAACGCCAGCAGGAATCCGCCTCCACATCTCCACAGTGGGCAACCCACGGAAGGCAACAATGCGGTCAGGAAGTCAACTGATACGTCAGAGCAAAAAATAAATGCTAGTCTGCGGCTCATTTCAGCCCTAACGTCCAACTTCTCTCCTCTTTATAACTCTGGCAGTCTCATCCGCCTTCAATATTCCGACCAAGTGATTCACAATTCTCATTCGTCTCGTTATCTAGACTAGCCTACAAAACCGACGATCCTCCAGGAACTGTACAGATGAAGCCCTCTCTTTTCTTCCTCGCCGCCAGCATCAGCTGTGCCAGCGCGAAAATACACACCACCACCATCACCGAGAACAGTACGACCACAACTGCGATCCGAACCGGAACCCCACCCAGCACAATCACAAAGTATTACCTCAACCGGCTAGACTTCTGGGCTCACCCCCAGGCGTCCATCGTCAACATCAACGCAACCGATCTGAGCGCGACCACCTACCTCATCAACTGCCCCAAACCCAACACCGCCACCACCACGTCATCGTCCTCCACAAGCCCAACCGCCATCTATCCTTCCACCCCACCAGACGACTGCAATCTTCCCTCTACAGGCATGACATTGGTGGAGGGTCCCAGCACGATGCGATACACGTCCACGAACACGGCACCCGGCTCGTCCAGCACCATTACTGAAGACTGCACCATCATGTGGCAAAATAAAGGGTGGTGGTGCTCGTGGAACAAGGAAGGCGACGACGTGCCGGAGACGGCGAGCGTGGGGTCGACCACGTACACGGGCGACCCTCCTTCCACGTTGTTCAACTGGATGCAGGTGACAGCGGGTCTAGAAAAGATGGAGGCCGCGAGCAGGATGTACTCACAGATGAGGTGGAGCAGTCTGAATGGTAAGCTTTTTCTCCCCTCAACTGCGTACACACGCCTACAATTCAAGGTCTTTTGCTAACCTTTTTTGCAGGCCTTATACCCAAGACTACGTCGTCGTCGTCGGCTGGTGCTGCAGCAGCTACGGGTGCACCGATGGATGTGATTCCGGCCATGGGACTGGCTGGTGCTGTGGGTGCACTCGCTGCCGTTGTGGCACTGTAAATGAGAGAAGGGAGAAACTTGAACCTTCTCAGAAATACGAACCGCATAGATGATCATTGTACTGAATGTATTCATTATTTACATATCTACCCATTATACATGGCACATTAACTACTCCATTACAAATCCAAGATCTTTTCTCACAACGCCAAAGCAACAGCCAAAATACCCGCAGCGCCCGTCATGCCAATAGCCGTAGGGAAATCAAACTGCAGTGCAGCCGCCGCACCCGTTGACGATGCCTCGGCTCCAGAACCGGTAATCATGGGCGAATCTTTTGAATAAAATTAGCTAATCTGTTCCCTCAAGATGCCACAGGAGACCACGACTGAAAAGAAAAAGAAAAATAAGAAAACTCACCCATCGAAGCCGTTGCACTCGCACTCGCCGCCTGCAGCTTCTCCAACCCCGCCGTAACCAGCAGCTTCGGCCACATGCTCGCCTCTCCCGCATCCGGGTAGTACGAGTCTTGGATGGCCTGGATGCCAAGGCCCGGGTTGGCGGCATACATGCGGCAATGGGCTTCGGCACTGGCAGTGGCCGTCGCTGATGCGGACGCCGCCGCAGTTGCCGATGCTGAGGCTGCCGAGCCGGTGGCCCAGGTGATGGCGCAGGATATGTCGTCGGTAGTGCCCGAGGAGGAGTAGAGGAGGTTCATGGTGCTGGGGCCGACGATGAGGGTCTCGCCGGCCTCGGGAAGCGCGCAGAAAGTCAGCTTGAGACCCGAATAGCTAGAGGCATCATCGGTGGTCTCGGTGTAGGTGGAGGTGGAGGTGGCGGAAATAACGGTGCGGCGGTCGAGAGGGGCAGTGGTAGTCGGGGCCGGGGTGGTTGCGGAGGAAGCGGAGGCGGAAGGCGAAGCCGAAGCCGAAGCTGAAGCGGACAAAGATGACGACGGGCACTTGATTAGGTAGGTGAAGATGTCGGTGAAAGTATCGTTGACGCCGATGACGGATGCCACTGGTGACATTATGGCGTTGGCGCCGCCCGGAAAATAGAAAGAGGTCGTGAGAGTGCCATTGGTGGCGGTGCTACTGCTTTGGGCCATGACCCCGGCACCAGCGAGGGTAATAATGGGGAACGTGTGGCGCATTTCCTCTTCTTCTCTGATACGGCTTAGCGGTGACTGGCGGAGGGGCAACGATTGTAAAAATGAGAGTAGAAGGCGAGGCGCACAGAAATGCTAGGAATGCTGAAGAGGAAGAGATCTGACAACTGGCGCCCAGTATTTAAACCAATAACCTCTCTTCGCCAGATGCTGGCGGAAACGTTGCTATACGAACGCCACAAGGCAACAACAGGCCGCATTGTGGGGCTTGGGGGCTATGGACGATTGCTCGACCGACTATGTGGCACATGTCCTTTCCGCCGAGGCAAAATTCGCTTGGCGTGGTGCCAATGTGTGGTCGCTTAGCGCGAAAGGATTCGACTGCCGAGAATTACTCCCGTTCCGTCCGTTATTCTGTCCTGTTTAAGAAGTGTGCTTTGCACAGCCAGCATTGCGGGGCTCAGGTCAGGCAGTGCAAACAGACGGAGAAGAGTCCCCATGGCATCTTTTTCTTCCTGTCAACTCTCTGCTCCCCTTTCTTCTTTTTATCAGCTGGAGTACAACGGTGTCCGATGATACGAGAGACAGTTCTTTCAGCGCGTATCTGTTGTGCGACCGACTTGTCAGCACCGGAAACGGTCTGGATGAAAGCGTAGCAAATGTAACGCGGAGGAAGCGGGTAAACGAGCTGCATGGTACTATGATTGTATCAAATCGAGGTTCTGGACGATGCTGGAGCTGGCTCAGTGTCTACGTTGGGTTTAGCGTGGGTGGAACCTTCCATATTAGGAACGCATGCCTCGCTTCCGGCTGTACCCTTATCTCGTTGAGGGATCATCAGCCGAAGGACCTGGTTGTAACTTTCCATCTGTCGCCACCACTTTGTTTGCCGTATTGCTAGCTCGTCGCTCATCAGTTCTTTTCAAGATTCACGTTGCGGGCCGGACGAAGTTAGTTCAATACCTTTTAAGCCCCTCCACGCCTTCGACGAACGCATTAATAATGGGCTGATTGTGAAGTTGGTTCTTAAACAGATGCATCACCGCCGGCTGGCAGCTGTGGATCTTACTTTAAATCTTCACTGACTGCATCACGAAGAAACCCTCGAACTGATGACACACTTTCAAGAAATAGGTATGTCAGACAAAAACAGGCCGACCGACCGCGCAGGTCTCGTAAAAGCTAGCTCACAAGCCCCTTGAATTCGTACCTGACATCATCCGTACCCACGCCACAGCCTAGCCATACGCTCGCACACATAGTCATGCTCTCGTACTGCCGCAATGCCCACCACGTGTATGCAAATTGCGCTCTCTTGTGGCCTTCTTCGCGACAACATCATTTACATTCGCGGACAGCCATGTCTCCTTGAGACCAAGCGCAACTATTGACACAGGTATACCGATTGTGCTACCGACGTGGGGTAATGCTGATGACTAGTCAGGCTGTAATTCGTGAGGTGCGGGGTAATAAGCTTGAAAGAAGGGCGGCAGGCCCCAACTTCGAACGTCGGAAAGCTGCGGCACGGGCCGCTGCGCTTGGTGCGGGGTCGTAGCGAATCACATTCGTTTGTTGTTCTACTGTAGTATAGTCCCTAGAATATGGCGGTGCAAATGGACGGAGCACAGGCAAGCACCTTGATCACGGAGTATCGTCGCTAGATAAAGTCAAAGTAACGATAGTGGCTGAGGAATGGTAACTGTGTGGCCTTCTTCATAATTTCTTCGGGAGAGAAAAGAAACAGTAGGAAATTAATGCGTGCAGAAATGTGTACAAAATGCCTCGTATGAGGCGAAGGCTCTATGAAACAATTCAGAGCTAAGGCCGAACATCCACAGCAGCCGAATCCTTCACCAAGAACAACGCCAACGGCGCACATCCTGATGTCACTCCACCCGTAACAACATGCCTCATCTCCTCCGACTCCAACTTCCGCACTCCGTCGTCCAAATCCTTAACCAAAAACACCTTGTTCCTCACCCCGTCCAAACTACACGCGACGGGATAAAACCCATTCCCGAGACTATCCACCGCCATCATCAGCCCGCCCGACGTCGTCGGCGTATCCTCGTCGCCGTCGTCGTTAGTGTCGACGGCGCCGCCCGCCAGCGCGACGAAGTTGGCGCCGTGCGGGATGCGGTACTGCGTCGCGAAGCGCAGCCGCGACACGCCGTGCGCCGCCATGGTCGACGGGAAGAAGTACATCAGGCGGCCGGCCGGATCAGTGCAGGCGATGCCGCCGGCGTGGCCGAAGTAGAGGCCGATGTCGTCGCCGCCAGTGGTGGGGATGGGCGATGGGTCATCACCGTCGTCGTTGGTGGCGCGGCGGTGGTGCGGTTGGGAGCTGTTATGCTGTTGGAGGCTGAAGGTGCCGGATGGGCTGGCGTAGAGGTGCCAGGGGGCGGAGGAGTTGTTGGTGTGGCGGATCTTGCTGTACGCGAAGCCGGAGTCGTGCGGCTTCTTGGAGGTCGGGTCGGTCTTGCCTTTGGTGATGGTGAAGTCCATCAGGTCGGTCATTTCCTTTCCGTCGAGGATGCCGTCGCCGCCGAAGTTGTTCGACTCTGATGCGAGTGAGGATGGGATGCTGTTGTCAGCAGCCTGCTGCGTCTCTGTGGCATCAGCTCCGTCTTGCCTTTTGGATACAGTCGAGTTCGAAGTCCTGTGCTCTGTTAGCTGAGATGGTAGAGGAACAACTGGGCTGTACACCTACTGCACGCAACCGGTCTTGGGAGGTAGGTCGTGGTCTATGTTCAAGTCGAACTGCCTAGAGCCGAAGATCTCCACATGAGCTTTGTCCCCTCCTTGCACAGAATATGCAGTGCTGTCGGTACAGTTATCTGAAGCATCAGTCACAGAGCCGAGAAGGTACGGCTCGTTGACAACGGAAATGGTTTTATTCCACTTCACAGCGGGAACCTCGATTTTCAGGCTCATTTTGAGCGGAACGCCGAGTCGTGCCACAGTGTTGACGGTGCCGTTCGTCTGAAAGATCGTGGTCAAGACGGGCGCAAAGTTCGATTGCAAGTCGCCATTACGCAGGAGGTCAAAGCTCACTCCGTAGTTCGGGATGGATGCCTTTGCGCCGAACAAAACCTGCCCAGGCCCACCGCTTACAGCATCAACGGTTAGATTAGTATCTAAAGAGAGGACCGGGCCGATGCTCAGAAGATTGGGGATAGTGAAAGCGTTCATTGGCAGTGACGCCATTGTCTTGTAGACTGAGCCCTGATACGGACCACCCGCAGAGGCGAGTCCGAGGCCAAGGCTAGCTTCCAACGATCCACCGAGCGAAACTCTGCCTATGCTCAGATTTCGTGTACCTGTACACCAAAATCAGTTCAAAACCTCCCAGAAACTCCCACTTCCACCCCCGTGGACCCCATGGCTTACCAATGGTATACTGGATCTGCCCTGCGACGTGGGCATTTCCTCGGACTCGGCAGTCCACACAGTACAAATCCACAGGCAATGAAGGCGATGCACCATCGCCCGTCGCGTTGTTCCGCGATGACAGAATCGGGTAGGCCTTTCCCCAGTACCCCGAGTCCACCAGCTGTGCCGGCCGTGGTCCAATATTGACGCTGAAGTCTTTACTGATGGGTATTGTCTGTGTCCGGCTGCGGCTGCTGCCGCTACTACTGCTGCTACTGAGCGTGTCCTGCAGCCAGCCGAGCGCGCCCTCCACCCAGCTGGCTGCCTGTGCAAGCACGCCCTGTCCCGCGGCAGCGGACTGGATCGCCTGCAATGCTCCATTGGCCAGCTGTGACTGCACCGCCGCGACCCCTATCTTGGCTAAGGAGTCGGGAAGGCCACGTGGGATACGAAGGTGGGCGTGGGCGGCGGAGATGTGGCTGAGGGCACGACGACGACGTTGTGTGGGCCTGTCGTCGTTGGGGGTGGACGAGTTGGTCGTCAGGGCATTGACGATCCCCGGTAGGAAGGCACGCAGGCTCTGCAGGAAATCTACATCGTCGAAGGCGAGATAACTGAGGGCTAAGTCGAGGGCGTCGTCGAAGCCTGGCCCGCAGTCAGCCGCCGGGAAGCCGTCGATACTGGCGGCCGGTGCTGCGCCGCAGGATGGTGGATATGTGCTGACGTTATTGCTGGCATCGTTGCTGTTTATAATAACGCCGCCGTTACTACCGGGCAACCAGCTGGGTTCATTGGTGACGTTATCGTCGTTGCCGTGCAGGATGACGCCTCCGTTACTTCCAGGCCAGCTAGGTTTCTTGGTTTGATTGTTGTCGCTGTCATTCAAGTTGACACCACCATTACTACCGGGCAGCCAACTTGGCCTCTTGGTGTCCTCTTTGCTATCGTCATTGTCTTTGAGACCGGCGTTCTTCCCCCAGGAGAGAGTAACATCGACAAAAACGTCGTCGATATCGATTTCTTCAGCAATCAGCTTTGCTATTCGTGTCTTGTCATCAAGGGAGACAGAGCTAACGTGCCAAAACGCATTTTGCGGATCGTGCGGGTGTCCGTCGCAGTCGAGCGCGGACACGACCGCGACGAAGGGGCTGTGCCAGTGTGTCTCGGCATACTCCATAGCTTCCATATTGGAGAACTGTAAGCTGAAGCCATTCCTGGAGCACCGAAGGTTGGAAATGTGCCGAGAGTGGTCGAGGACAACGACTCGCTCGGTCGACTTTCCGTTGAGCGCGGCGAAAGTGTATGTGAACTTAGGGTCCGCTTTCCCATTTTCCGAGAAGTACAGCTTATTGTTTGTTTTGGGCTTGAGGTGAACCAAGTCTGCAGTATCGTGGTCGTACCAGACGCATGGTTTCAAGACTTTGACTGAGCCATGCGGAGTGTGTGTCGGCCTGACCGCCGTTTGAATTGTGCCAACTGGCGATACATGGGGGTCTAAGCTGATTGGGTCGATGAGATCTTCTAGGAGAGGAGGATCATGGTGGTTACCAGCGCTCAGGTCATCTGTGCCGATAATTATCCAGGAGTGAGTTCCAAGGAAACGCCGTAACCAATCCAGGCAGCCAAGACAGCCAGGGCGGCCAGAACCAATATCGTCTGAGTGGAGAGATTTGGAATCAGTACTGGTGAGCATGGATTATTCTAGAGGCTTTTGTCACCCTTCGCATTATCATGGCCTTTGATACTGTCGCGGGGTATGTGTATAGTGGGAGTCAATGGAACGGGATTGTTCTTGATATCGGATGGAACGGCTGGAGTATCGGATTCTGGAAAGAAAACAAGATCTTCACCACCTCTGCCGTCATTACCTAGGACCACACCGTTAGCATCATAATTCTCTGCGAGGTGTGGGAGAGGGGAGTTCTTAGTTAAAATGTGATGATTGTCTTTGCCAGTGCTGGAAGACTCTGCGCTATCAGCACGGCTCGAGCTATCGTTTATCGAGCTGAGGGTGTTATCACTATTTTCCAGCAATGCAGAGTCCGCAGAGCGCGCAGAATGATCCAACCAACCACCATCGCGTTCATCGGCATCGTCACTGGAGGAGGCGGGATCCAAAAGCGAGAATGCTTCCTCGGGCCGTTCCGCAAATACTGCCTCATCAGTACCATGGGATTGGCCATCATTGGTTGCAAAATCTTCGAGACCATGAGCCGTGTTCGGCCCGTTATTTTTGGATCTATCGGAGTCTGGACTCTCCATGGCCTGGTCGTCATTGTCGAAGGTGTGAGTACTTGAATGAGTACAGTCGGGATCACCGTTGTCTGAGCCGGCGGACAGATAACGGCCTTCGTGGCCTGACTCAGTGGAATCAGAAGCGTCTGGGGAGTTCTGGTCAGTGACTGATTCACAAGGCTCTGGGAAGATAACTTCTTCATCTCCATTGACACCAGACCTGCCATCGTCCGAGCCGGGAGACGATGGAAAGTTTGCACTGGTCGGGCAACTGTTGCCGACCTCATCTGGGCTAAAGGGTTCCAGGTCGTCATCGTCTTCACGGCCATCGTGTTCTGGTCCTAAGCCGTAAGAAGGTTTACCAGACTGATAGTGCTGCGGTCTACTACCGCTAACGTAAACCTCAGCACCGCCAGGATTGAGGCCGTAGATATAAGAAGAGTCAATCGTATGTGTAGCAATGGGGAAGTCTTGAAAGACAGTGGTGGCGTATTCATTGACCGAATTGATGTGTTCGTCGCAACAGGCTTGTCTTGCCGCCGCGATGAGAAGGACTGGAGCGAGAAACATTCGACGCATGGCGAATTTGGTTGTGGAGATCATTTGGAATGAACGAGAAGCTGGAAGTTAATCCAGATGGCAAGGAAAAAAAAGTAAAGTCGCGGTTGGTAATTCTGAAATCAACATCCACGTGCTTTTATAGACCTTCATTGGAGTTTAAGTTGTAAATTTTAACAGTTTATGTTACCATAGCAGCTCAAAGTTTCCTAAGAAGTGGGCGGTGCGACAAGGATTGGGCTTTAATGTGGAGAAGCTCCACCTGCATCTGTCTATCCATAGTTCGTGGAAGGTTGCCGTATCGACATTACATCGCCTTAGCCACCTGCCATTAGATTCAGGATCGTTGATCACGGGGTCTAGATAAGGCTCTCTCATACTTCGTATTCGCTTCATAGAAGCACTGTGGGGTGCGTGGTTGCTTGGACAACATGGGAAACATTTTTCTCCCTAATGAATCCATGTAGAAGTTTATGCGCCTGTATCACGCTGACACAATGATTGCCAGGCATTCACCGTCAAATGACAGTGAATTTTCCCAGCTGAATCTTGTTGCCTGGGGTTTGGCAGCGATGCGAGGAGTCGCGTTAAACGAAATGGTGCAACAGAAGGAATGAGGAACGTGTCTCGAGTCATTCCTGCCACGCGTAATTTCTTCTGAGTGAAGCTTCTCGTGGAATCCAAAGCTTCGGTGCCAACTCGCACGACACATGAGGAAATCTGAACTTGTACTCCTACCTGAAAGCTTTACCTGAGTACGGGGGTATTCAAAGAAGTTAGTGCTGTGTGCTGTACCCCGTGGTCGCTCTGTGGAATGGGTTGACCAGGTTGTAGATCTTGAAGGCTCAGAAATGCTGAATTCTTCGCTCTGCATGCCAGAACACAATAACGTCATTTTCAGATAGTGTTTAATGTCCACTTTCATCCGTGTTCATGTGAAAGCGCATCCTTGTCAAGTGGCCTGCCATTTTAAATGGTCTTCGCAACGTCTTATTCTGGATTGTCAGTCATTGAAATTCCTCCCAACATTGGACTCTGTACGGACAGATATTGTCTTCTATAAGTAACTATTTGTTCAGCATCAGATATAATCCTACGAAAATATTACAGTTCATGACCTTTTCCCCTGCTATTCCGCCCCATTTCCTTGGGCTATGAGTCACGACTATGACAGTATCTATAATATAAGTTGAGTGCGCAACGGGACCAGCATCACTTTCTGATGTATTGTGCCGAAGCCATGCATCTCAGGTCAGAGTCAGGAAACTTATCTGGTGAGCTGGATTTTCACGATATTACCCAGCCCTACTCACAAACGCAGATTCTAGTTTGTGCTCCTTGAGGTATAGCCGATGAGTCGGCCAAAGAGGTAGCCATCCGATGGCTGATCCAGTAATTCTGCTCCAGGGACGTCGTTGAGTTGTGAAGTGTGGTTCTCCTGATGTTCTCCTGATCATCGCGGATTGTAACATTAGGTTTGAGACAAGCGAGTTTTTAATTCTCAAACTGGGAGTGTAAGTAAAGCATTCTCGCCATAGCTACCCACATTTTAAATGCAGACACTTCACACAGGCAAGAATTGGCTATTCCCTACATACCGCCGTTTCTTTTACCAAATCTAATGAGCACAGTTCTTGTGGCCCGTCGTAGCTTAGAATCAATATGGTACGCCAAATCTGTCCCACCTGGATTCTGACTATGTCAATGAGCAGGTAATGCAAGGTGCAAGGTTGACGTGTTTCGGACTTGCTAGGCCGAGTGTGCGGGTGACGTCATCACCATCAGACACAAGCATGTGCGAGGACACATTCCCGCGGCCAGCTTGATATTTCTCACGTCAGCGCTGGGGCCCCTTGCTTCTAGGCTTGGATAGAATGCACGTGTACCCAAAAGAATGGATAATAAGTACGCGCATCGAAATCCACAAGGGTGGTGCAACGGACCACTCGCATTGATCTGGTTATTGTACGTGCCAGGGGCCCTGTGAGCTGCCAAAAATAGCAAGCGCTATCCTCCTGAACCTATCATATTGCCTCTTTGGATGCAGCCGTCCCACTGTTTGCTCTATCGGTCACATGCGGATCCCCACTGTGTGTTCCGTCAGTGCGGACCGTCTGTACTTCTCAAGCAGATATTGTTACACCAAATGCGGTCCATGTTTCACTGGTTATATATACTCTTCAGCTGTGATCCCTTGCTTTTTACTCCAATACATTTATGGCAATTTGGTTGGATGGATCTGTCGAGCTGCAAAAGTTGCTGCTTACACCAGCTGAAGTAGATGCTTATACACAACTCATAAATGCTAGAAACATAGTAATCTCGAACATTGCTCTACTACAATAACTTTTAATTCTATTGTACAGCTCCTGAGGTAATAGGAATTTAATGCCTATATCTACGGATTAATATATGGAGTGAGGGCGTGCCTTGTGTTTTTGAAGCGGCTTGACAACAGACTATAACCTAATCACCGCCCAATCTAGAGTAGTATACATCAAGATCTTAAAATTCTGCACTCGAAAGTTCAACTAAAGAATAATTCTTGGTGGTGTGTAAACTCACGAAAGCTTGACGACCAAGTAGGCCGATTGCTCAGTTGAAAACTCTTTACAAATTATTTTCTCGTCTTTGCACGTCTCGCTGGCTTTTTCTTCATCCTGACGTAGAGCTTGTTGCTGGTACACATTGTCACAGGGATGAAGTCTACGTGTTGTACGTACACGCTAAATAGAGCATCATTCGGAGTTTGTATCGATTGTATTTTTCCTTCGTGAAGCCTCTTTGCTCGCAAGCTCGTTGTATATAGTTAAGCTAGCTCTTAGTACATATACATTGGTGATGAAATAGACAATAAAAATGGTCCGGTGGATCAATCATGGGAATCGTGGAACAGAGAACATACACAACTTGATATGAATTAATGGAGTCACGGTCGGGGAATTCACGGCACGTTCAAGTAGAAATCGGGCGATGGAGGGATCGACGGAGCGGTGAGCACCGGTTATGCTGTATCTGTACAGCGCAGACTAAAGCTCCACATGATTTTCATCGATCCACAGACACCATATTGATCAGAGTGAAATGGGCGGCTGAATTATCCGGCATGTGCCGGCAGAGCATTCGGCGGGATCATTGAAAAGTCAGTCTTGCCGAGCTTCTATGAGAGGAAACGGCTTGCCTGGCATAATGACCTGTATTGGATGTGGTGAACGAATGGCGGAGAAAGTGGTGGGTGGAGCATCATGAAGTGCTTGGAAAGAAAAAGCAAAAAATCCACCATTCGAGGTAAGGATTTCATTCAGGCCCCGCCTGCCTATCACGATTTGCAGTTCCTATATGTGAAACAATGCGGCACCAATGTGCCGCTCAGGCGAAATGATTGTATCCCACGTAAATGGAGCGGTGTGCGCAACTTTATTTGCAACGCCCGACGGCATTGATTTGCGAGACGGACGCACAGAAAGCTCGCACGACATAGCGCAAATTTTAAAATAAAGATTTGACAGACACAATGACAAACCCCAGTAATTCGATTTGTTTTGAATTTGTTGATGCTTCGAGTATGCCATATAGCGGTGAAAAGATTGACACCACGTCCGCCAAAACATCCAGCGAGTGCGATTACACCAGGACTGTGTTACGTAATCCTATCGTTCGTGCCGGAATGAGCGGATGATGAGATGTCCTGATGGTGGGGAAGGGGAAGGTGCGTAAGGAGCGACTAGAATGACTCTAGACTGATTACCCATGTTCGATATACATCAGCTGACAGCTTGGCTGGCAGTCATGATGAGATTGGATTGGGGTCTTACCTCTTTGCATCACAGGGCCGAACATGGGGAAAGATTGAGCCACGTGAAGATCAAATCGATGAGTCATGGCGAAATTGAGACCAGTGGTGATACTTTACTGGATTCGAGTAGTTACAAATGGCCTTAGATAGCAGGAGGTGATGTTTTCCAGAACCGCGACAACAGGCCGAACGTCTTCGCGATTACCTCGGGACCAGAGCCGAATGCGGGCGTTGTGTTGAGTCAACCATTTCTGTTTTCGGTCTAGCTAGGACAACGTATGCGTTTGTCAAACCATGCGATGCATGGAAGTAAGTTCCAGGTCATTGAAGGATCAAGCTGTCACTTGCCAAGTCGGCTTGTCAAGGGGTGTGCGATGATGTGGCATCTGAAGTGAGACAGGCGAACGCCATGCTCAGCACGATAATGCCGAGTGGCGGAAGTATAGCACGGCATTAGCCGCGACGCGTAGCTGCAGGTGACGGCAATTGGAGAGCATTTGATGACATGCGGGTGAATTGGCGTCGCGGCATGGAACGGGCGGGAGCGGAGAAGGGCTGTAACTGGACCAATGGCGGGACTGCTGCGAGTACTAGCGCTTCGGGCCAAAGTTTCGCCAGACGTGGGTCGTCGGACTTGCCTCCAAATGGCGTGTGCGTTAGTTGTTAGCTTTCCCTTGTTCAAGCTCCTTCGTCCGGCACGCGTAACGTCAAACTTCGTAACGCCGTTCTCTGCTGTGCTTCCCGACCAAGCGTGTCTTGCCGGTCTTTTAATTGCCAACCCTCCCAACAATTTTGTCCGCCACACACACACATGGACTCGATGAGCGACAGCGAGGCAGATAACATTGTTGTGGCCATGGCAGCCCCCAGCGGACCGCTTGGTGACGCCTTTGAAGTCGACGTCGCTGCCGGCTCTTCACGCCCCAATTCCTCGTCCACGCCACGACCCAAAAAGTCGGCTCGCGGCCGCAAATCTACCACGTATGCTACAAGGCAACGAAAACTGTCGCATTTCAGCCCTGAAAAATCTCACCCACTGACTCCGGTCGCTCCTTTACAATCTAGCAGCAAAAGCCCTGCCGTCGCAACAACACGTAACAAAACCAAGAGTAATACAAACAGTCCTGCTGCCCATTCTTCCACCACAACAGGCGTCAATAAAGGCCGCAAGAACAACACCAACGCTCGCAAATCCAAGTCGACTAGCATCAGCACTGGCTGCAGCGCGCCAGCGCACTCGCACCCGCACGCACCATCTTCGCCATCTCACACCACCAACTCGCCCAAGACTATGACCACCACCAAGGCCAGCGAGGATGATAGCAACAGCAACACCACCCGACGCAACAGCATCACCAAAGCCGCCATTTTCTCCAAGCTTTCAAACACACGCCTGGAACGCAACAAGAATCAACTCTGCGAACTCTGGGCAATTGACACGCGTACTCTTGAAGACGCATTTGGGAACGTTAGTGGCGGCAGTAGTAGTGGCGACGAGGCGCTTGACAGAATATCAACGCATTCGGTCGTGAGAGATTTTGTCGCAAAGTTATTGCGTATGGCGCAGACGACAGGTTTGCGATTCTGTGGGGCGAGGTCTGAGTTAGAGAGGGTTAAAGCGGAAAGAGTTAGGGGAACCAGTAGTGGTGATAGTAAGGGTGGAGAAGCGGGACGAGATTCCGGTTCTGGTGGTGGTGATGCTAATGATGCAGATGACGCGGCGTGGGTGGCGGAAGATATCGATAGGGTCATGGATATGTTCCTAACAGAGAAAGGGAAATCTTATCCAAGCTCCAGGAAGCGGACAGCTAGTCAGGCTAGCGTTGAGCAGGAGCAAAAGGGAAGGCCGCCACCCGCAGAAAGAAAGGTCGAGGAGCTACAAACAAGCCCACGAGAAAGTCCTAATGCACAGAACGACATGAGTACGCATAATGGTACTGTTCCACAACAGAATACAGCATCACGGCCGATGGTAGTCGTGAATACACGAATCGGTTCGGTCGATGGGAGAGGCCAGAATAAGATCACCCCCACTCAGAACCTGGATATTGACAAAGATGAACGCTTGGAAAGGGCATCAGTGCCGCGTGCGAGCTCTGTTGAAGCTATGCTTGAGGCTCATCGTAATAAAATACCAGCGGCACAACCGTCACAGAAAACAGAGCTATCACAAGCTATGCAACTTCAATCTCAACCAGAGACGGCTGGCGGTCCTGTACAGGCATATACAAGCCCTTACGGACCACAAACGCATTCATCAAAGGCGGAGACAAGTACATCAGGGGCACAGTCCAGTTTGACGAAGGCACAGGCAAGTCCACCTCGGACACAAACGAATCCATCGCAGGCACAGTCCAAGCCGCAGGCCAGCTTTCAGCCGGGAACGACGGGCAACCCGGTGGGGACGCGGCAAACTCTGTCTCAGTTCCAGACATCGGTGGAAGCAACGTCACCACCGCCTCAGCATCGTCCTCGATCATACTCTATTAGTGGATCGGTACGCGCCCATTCTGGGCCTCGAATAAAGATGGTGGCACCGCCACGGCCAAAGTCGACTCCATCGCAACCGCGACCTCCCCCTTCGCCAGAGGCAACACGTGCAAGAGGCGGACAGTCAATCACATCACAGACTAGACCATCACATACTCGACCGCCACCGGCAACACTAGCGCAGACGACGCCATTGCAATCGACTCCACCCCTGGGTTCGCCAATGCAAGGGAATTCATTGCAGAGCAAACGACCTCAAACTTCGCCACCACAGGTAACACCCCAATTACAACGACAGGGGGAACCTCAAACCGGCACTAGTATGCGGCCAAGTGTGGACGTGTCCGCTGCAAAGCACCCACTCACTTCGGCTACTGCGGCTGTTCGCTCTCTGCTTAACGCTACCATGCCAACCCAGCTGCATCATACATCCAAAGGCTTGGTACTGGCTGGCATGGCGACAACAAATGCTGGGGGAAACAGCCTGCTGTCACACGCGGTGGAACCAAACGTTGTGGCACCACCAAAAGGCCCTGTAGCGACGAGCAAAGTTACAACTAATGGCCCCATAACCGCGGATGATAGATCCAACGACACGGTGCCGAGCGGTGTAGTATCAAACTGTGCACCATCGCACCCTCCGGTGTCGAATGCTTCTATCACGAACGGCTCTGGTTCTAATACTCCCGTATCGACTGTCGCAATTTCGAATGGTGCAATTTCAAACGCTCCGCTATCAAGCCCTGAGCCATCGGAAAATAAAATATCCAACCCCCCTGTATCGAATTCTCCAGTATCAAGCACTGGTGGGTCGCCTCAACTCCAAAGGGCTGCAGTGTCCAAAACTCCAGGCCAAACTATGTCAAGCGGCTCGATAGCAAACGGCGCAGTTCCTACCAGACTGCCTGGTGGAACGGAGCAGCGAACAACCCCGGCTCAAGACCAGGGTCCAAGCTCAGAGAAAGATGAGGCAGCAGCTACACGTACCAAGGAATATGCTGAGGTGCATACTGAAGCGTTGAGGCGGCTTGAATACTGTCAAGCCTTGCCGCCCTCTATCTTCGACTACATCCTTCAAACCCTTTGCTATATCAGGTAAGACTACACGCCTTTCCTACCAGCCAATTTCTGACCTTTCCAGCGCTTCGCATATCGCACTCCCTACCGTTACTAGCACAACGGGTAATTCAGCACAACCTTCATCTTACGTTCTGCAATGTTTTGGTACCATAATCATTCCATTCTATTTGGACAACAAGTGGACACTTGCCACACTGAACCCCGAAGGAAAAGAAATCACCGTCTACGGCCCCGCCACGGAGCACGAAAGAACAGTGAAGGCAGCCACCAGCTTGGCCACGAGCTGGCTCTACGCCGCCGACGACGCCCACACCTGGAGCAAGACGTACATCCCCATGGGCCCGCCCGCCGTCTACTGGAACCAATCCATCGTCTGCCTCGTCGCGGCCGTCCACATCTTCGCCGGCGTCGCGCCGCCACACCAAGACCCGGACACGATCCTCTGGCGCAGCATCCTCGCCGCCCTCATCCGCGCCTTCGCCGCAGCCGACTCGCTCAAGCCGGCATACTCCCCCCTCGACGACAGCGACCACCTCGACAAAAGCGTCCTCACGCCCGACGCCCTCCTCATCCCCCCACCACACAACAATAACTCCAACTCACCTTCCGCGCCACTCACCGTCCAAGCCTACTTCGCCCACCTCAAAACCACCCTCTCCGCCTTCCACACCCGCCACGCCGAGCGCCTCGCCCTCGCCCGCGCCCGCCGCGAAGCCGCGTCCCACGCACACGCCCTCCTCGCGCAGAAGCTGCTCGCCCCGTCCTTCCTCGCCGCCCAGCGCGACGCGTACGCCGTGCGCCGCGCGGACCTGCGCGAGATGGCCGCCCGCACCGACGCCTTGATCAGCGCCATGAGGCGCGTGCCGACGCCGGCGGCGGCGTGCTCGGACGCGTTGATGAAGGAGCTGTGCGCGTTGAGCGAGGGCGCGGGGATGATTTTGGTGGCGCATGCGCCGCGGGCGGAGGGGTTGGAGCGGTTGATGAGCGGTGGGGGGAGCGGCGGCCGAGCGGGGGAGGTGGGGAGGTTTGTGGGGGGGTTGGCGGAGGGGGCGGAGGGGAGGGTGAGGAGGTTGGTGGAGGGGTGGGAGACGGTTTGGGGAGGGGTGGAGGCGGAGTGGGGGGTGTTGGCGGGGATGTTTGGGAGGGCGGTGGTTGGTGGTGAGGGGGATGGTGTGTCTGGCGAGGTGGTTGGCGGATAAGGGTTGGTGCAGATACTACTAGTCTCCGTGCTGTGAGTGCTGAAAATAGCCAAAGTACCGGTAGTGCCGTTGTGAGCAGAGTGTAATCCTTGGTTCTTTTCCTCTTTTGTCAAAAAGGTCAGGTAATACATGGCCAGATGGTAGACACACAGTTTCAGCCTGCATTTCAAGCTCTGTCTGTATTTCTTTTTTCTAGGTTTTTTTTTTCTGTATTACGCTAACCTCCTTCAGGATGTCGTTTTGTTTTTGTATAGCGGTCTACGACGGCGGTAATAACTTGCATTTATCTATTCAATTCTGCTGGAAAGCTCGAAACTATAAGAGGGGGAAAGGCCTCCCTATCTACTCTTTAAACTTTTGCGAGAATTGACCGTTTTCCTCCCTTTCTTACATATCTCAGACCCAATGAGATCGACAGCTTTCCCGAATTTACAAATTGATAATAATCACAGTGGTCCCTTTTTGTATTAATCAACAGTTGAAGCATAAGAAAGATCATCCACGCATTGTTGCTCGAAAAAATGACTAGGAAATAGCCAAGATGTTTGATTTATCGACAACCCACTGCGAAATCTTTGCTTCCATACCCTAAGTCTCTCAAAGGCTTTACAAACTATAGCGTCCTCATGATTGCACCCTCATTCTGACAGTCTTTAACAAAATCATCCCATTCCATCCCAAACCACTTGGAGATGTTTCGAGGACCAGTACGATCCCTGAGCGGCGTTATCCCAAAGCGCCTATCTGGATTCGCCCCGCGTGTAAGCAAAAGCTTCATGAGCTCTGCTGCTTCTCGCGTGCCGGGCCCGGAAGCAAACCAAAGGGCGGTCAAGTTGGGGCTCTTCCCTGAACGGTGATCATCTACGTTTACACCATTCTCCATGCAGAACATGGCTATAAGTTGTGAACTGCACCGTTGAGCGACAGTGATAAAACAAGAAATCAAAAAATCTGGTTTCAGCGCACTCTTAATGATGCCTAAACATTCAAGAGTATCAGCTTCAATAGTGACGTCCGGCTTCTTTGGAATGAGGTTGTCCAAGAATTCATACACATTTGGTTGTTCGTGTGGCTCGAAAGTCCACTTTGTCGTAAATTCAAGGGATTGGATTGTTGTCAAGAAACGGAACATTTCAGGAGAACGCGTTTTAGCGGCCTCTATAAACATTTTCGGTTGTCTGGATGCGAAGTTGTGCTGGAGCAATAGTTTCAAGTATGCAGGATCTGCGAGTCGAAGAGCAGCGCTGCTCATTTGAGATGTTCCATACACGGGGTCGCATATGCTGAGTAATAATTCTAGCATCGCGGGTGAGGTTGGCTTTTCGAGACACATCGTAAGATAGAAAATTGGAGAACCTAAGACTTGTTCTTTCAAACTGCGAACTAGCTCCTGGTCCTCTAATTTTATCGCGTCGATAAGGATGTGTTCTGCCTCATTGTGCTTCGCGAGTTCGGCTTTGTCGACTGCTGTCATTTCCATACGCGTTTGATGAGATCTGCGCAAATGATTCTGAAGCTGCATGTTGCTCCGGAATCCCAAGATGAAAAAGTCGCAGTTTGTATTGTTGCATTTGAAAGGCCGGTCGTGGACATGAAGGTGCCGATCTCTCTCTGTGCGTGTTTGGAATCCGCTACGGAAGCGAGCACATCCTGGTCTGGAACACCGATAGGGTTTTGGGCCGTACACATCCTGAAGAGCGGAACAGCTGCATTTAGGCTTGTGATTGGCGGTAGAGCAAAGCATCTGTTCGAATGTGGTGCGAATTTGGATTTGGGTGGCTGATGTTGTAAGAGGATCAGCCGCGACCAGTGATTGTTCTGCTCATGCGTCAGCTTAGGATCTAATATAACTCTTCGAGCGGTTCTCATTTACCTTCTTGGAAGCAAAACTCCTTCTTCCGCCTCCGCCAAAAGTCACTCACGGCCATGAGATCTGGATAGAGGTCTGGATGTGCTTTTTGAAAGCGCTCGAGCTCAGGCTCGGAAGGTGATTGCGAGCGACGGTCCACACTAGAAGAAAAGTTTCTTCGAGCGGTGAAGAATGTTTGAATGGTACTAGCAAGCGCTGCAGTAGTTATTTCCTCGCTTCTTTTGATATGGTCGAGCCAGTATAAGCAAGCGTAGTTTTCCAGAACATAGGCCCCGTTGAGGATCCTCTCCTTCATGACATTGGGGTTGGTGTCGAGATCAAAGCAACGCGATCCAAGATAGCGAAGGCATGTAGTTGCGATTCTGGCATGCGCTTCACCTTCTTTCAGATATAGTTTACTCTCGGGGCTGAAAAGGTACCTAAGGGCCATTAGATTTTATGTTGTGAAGAGGGCTTTCAACGTACTCTCGTGCAGTGAAATGTACAAAGTGAACAAATCCATCCACTTCTTCGATGATTGATCCACATCTCTGAAAGATATTCAGGATCAAGTCGCTGCACCCCTCGGAAGGGTCTCCTTCACGGCATTCCAATGCCAGCAGTATCTCGCTATTAGACATTGGGCTGCAACAGCAGCTCACCCACTCAAATATTTCTTTCGCTTGCTCCCGTTCTTGGGGACGAAGATCTTCCTCTATCCGTCTCAAGACCCGATCATATCTGAGGCGAAGTCAGTGCTGATGGAACGAAGCTGAGAAGATAGACGGCTACTAACGCTTCGTATAATCCAGAAGGAAGGTTCGTCACCTCCTTCTCGATTCTTGCCAGGGACCCTTGAGACTCCAGGTTCCCGCAGACTAATCTCGCGTACAGAAACATTCCTACTCTTCAATCAGCATCCACGGCTTAATTAACGAGTCCCGCTTAGCTACCTTGTGCATTTGGTGCGATCTTCTCCATCAGAGCTTTGATTCTGTCCTTCTTGTCTTGATTAAATGGCAAGGTTGACAGCCACTCTTGTGACCTTTTGGCTACGTATTCTTTGATGCTTTCTCCGTTCTCGTCGTGCACACGAATGGAGTCTACTCTTGACTGGAGCATCCTGAGGATATCCTGTTCAGCTCTGCTGCTGATCAACAGTTTAAGGTTATCGTTGGCATCGTGTAACTCAAGAAGCGCCCCAAGTATACGAGGCCTGTTGATATCCGCAATTTCGTCCAAACCATCAACAATGATGTAGGTTGGCCCCAACTGGTGGAGGAGGCTTTGCAGCAGTATCGTTGAGAACTCGACCGAGCTTGAGAAACGATCGAGCTTGTCGTTGTACGCATTGGATACGAGCGGTCTAAGATCCTTGTTGATGATAGCGAGCTGGAATATCATGGTATGGAGTAATTTCAAGAGAGAACCTTCCGAACGTAAGTGGTAACTGAGCATGAGAAATGCTACAGGCTTGTTTTCGTTTCTCAGTTGGGAAATGATGAAGGAGCTCAAACAGGTTTTGCCTTTCAATTGTGAGTATCATTGTTTCCATTCTTACGCTAATATACTCACCTGCTCCTGGTATACCTTGCAACCAAAGTAGTCGCGAGTCGAAATTCGCAGGATCAAACCAAAGTTTGAACTTGTTCAGCCTTCGTATCTGCTTTCCAGAGTCTACAGAGCAACGTTCCGTCGCGTTCTCCAGCTCTTTGTAGTAGAGATTCGGGGATAAAGATTGCTTGGCAGCTTCAAAATCCTGTCGTTGCTGAAACTCATAATCTCGTTCGTACTTTCGGTAGGCATCTATCCTCGCCTGATGAGCTTCAGTGATATCCATCAAGGTCACCGCGCTGTCCATCATGGCTTTGCTTTTCGCAATGTTGCGCAAAATGACCTCCAACCTTCCGTGATACTTTGGCCACAAAGACTCAAGGACAAGCCTCCAACCTGAAATATTAGGTAAGTATGTTTCTTTCAAGGTGGTATTGAACTTACTTTTAATCTTGAAAAACTTGAGCACTGTGGCGTGAAAGTCGAGTATGTCCTTGTAGAATAGAGCAAGCACTTGTTTGATTCGGTCGCTATCGTAAAAGGTTTCGGTATACTTTTCGAAGTCTGGTAGCGCATTACCAAGCTGCTCCATGGCGTCCAGAATCTTGTCGTAGCTTCTAACGTAAGTGCTAGCAATCTGTTGCTCTCGTGGATTAGAAGCATTGCTTGAGAGCAAGAAAGTCTATTACACACCAACAAGATGGCTTTGATGCTCCCCTTGCATTTCATTAGCCAGAACCACGAAATTAATGGGGCACCACATCCATACCCATATCGGCGAGATGAACTCCGGTTTTGTTTGCGCGAAGGTCTCAATTACCGCCGCATAATGGTTTATGCATGTCAAATATGGCTGGATCCTTTGCAGATAGCGCAGTGCCTTTGAATTCGATTGCTCTTGCTGAATTTTGTCCGTTGTATCGTATACATCATGGATTGTTGTGAAACTTGAGAGGTCAATTCCTGCGGCAGGGTCCGATTCGCGGAGGAATTCTTTTCTCGCAGCTTCGAATGCTTCTGCAGAAGGAGAAAAGGACATTGTTCATGGTAAGGTGTCCGGGCCGGTGGGTTCAACGATAAGATGGTGCACTGCGAAATATCAGCGACGGGCAAATCATGGATTCGCCCGACTTTTGAGCTCCATCGGGCGGTGCAAGCGCAGGCGGACGCGGGGCAGAATTGGGCTTGGCCGTATGCAAGTGATCGGCACAGATTTCAGCTGAGGCGGCGTTTTTCGCTTAGATGGGAATAGCTCCAGCTGCACGTCAGTTCTTTTACATCACACTGCGTCCGCGACAGCAAATCATACCCCGGTCGCAGCAAGTCCGCATCGCCACGTATTCGAGTGAAACTACCGACACAGCCTTCAGAAGCACACAGCCCCAATGAGGCTCGACGCACCAAGGGTTTCAGCCTCGTCTCTCTAGACTGAAAACACTTCGCCTCCCACATTTGGGGTGTTCCCAGAACAACATTATGGATTTCTCTCGATCTAGTATCAAGCGCCCCTGGAACGCCCTGGAAGACCAAGAGCAACTTGACCTATCAGGAGCAGAATATCAGCATGGTGGGGTGAAGCGAGCTTGCTCGCCAACTCCATTACCACAGCCCACCATACCGACTCCTCTGGAGCCTCAACTGGACCTTGACCAAATAGGAGCCAGTGAACAGTCCTTGTTTTTATTGCCTGAATTTGATACTGGACATTATTTGTCACCACTCAACTCGACCACCGGCGGCAACTACTTACAAGAAACACCCGTCATTGAGGATCCGCCCCGAATAGTCGTGGCCGATCATGATTTCACGGAAGGAACCGTGGAGACCATGATGTGGAGCGGTGATCATTCAGAGAGGGGATTTGATGGCTCAACTCTGAGCCCCGCAGTGTCTTCCATTGACGACCTCGGTACAGACAACAGTACGGTGATCAAGCGATTTTTCCTAGCTCGAAGGATTGACCAGAATGTTTTCCAGATACCCCAAGCACCCAAACACCCTTTGCCACGGAGGAGGATGATCTTTTACTGGCTTATGACACATGTTTTGGCATGGTAAGATAACCATATTGCTATCGAACACGTAGTAATCTTAAAGCAGGTCCAACTCGATACTCCCACTCTGCGCCTTGATGCGCTCGGGCACACTGACCAAGCTCGTATAAACGTCGACTTACAGGTCAATGGGAGAATCATCATCATACGAAACAAACAAAACTATGTCTATGGCGGGCTTTTATCTGGCGATGAAATACGCGGATTGATCAAGCTCACTGAAAGCTTTCGAGTTACGCTAGTTGCGTATCTTCTCGTATCAAAGGCGGCAAAGAAAGAGATTCCGAGTAGCACAATGCAAATAGTGCTCCATGGGCTGCGTCGAGATGCTCCCAAAGTTGGTGCCATGCTAGGAAACTTGGGCATCTACCTTCAACCTCCCCATGGGTTTCAGACACCGGTTCCTTATTCCAATCCTCAGTATCTTCACCGTCCAGGGACTGATACGTCTATGACTGCTTATCATCAACTTGTAGAGTCAGATGCAGTCTCGTCAACGGTGCTCTCGGATGACGACCCTTTCAAATATCAGGTGCTTGAAGTGTTTGACGCTGCCCAGGGCCCGGAGACATATCGAAATGTCAACCCCAGTCCAAGGTTGAAAACGGCCTTGAAAGAGTGAGTTCACTTATATTTGTTTGTTACATTTCTTCAAGATCACGATTACGAATGCTGAAATCTACAGACATCAGCTCAAGGCCCTTGCGATGATGATTGAAAAGGAAAGTGGTATTACGGAGGATGCCAAATTTGGCTCAATGTGGAGTCAGATCACCGACCCTAACATTTCTTTCCGGTGCGACGAGATGTGAATAAATTCATCGAAGACCAAATCTGATAACGCGAGCCAGATACAAAAACATTATCACCGGCACTTTCCAATTCGAAAAACCACTGCTTTGTCTTGGTGGGCTTCTCGCAGATGTACGTAAACACCCCCACGAGTTCATAACCGATCATCTTTTCTTCATTTCAGAAGCTAACAAATGAAAGGATATGGGGTTGGGTAAGACATTGTCGATGCTGGCCCTGATCACGACTTATCTAGATAACGTTGAACATGTTGTTATCCCCCAACATGATCCGAATCCAAGGAATAGCACCTTGATAGTTACTCCTATGTCTTGTGAGCTTACCTTAATCAACTGTGCCTGATACTGTATGCTAACGTTGTGGCCAGTGCTTCTGACATGGGAGGAACAAATCAAAAGGTAGGCACCGTCAACCGGCTGAATTATCCATAAATACTGACATCTCCTGCTTAGCCATATCCAGGACAGCAGAATTTCATACCACATCTACCATGGCGCAGGGAAGCGAAAGGCGGCTTCTACTCTAAAGAATTTCGATATCGTCCTGACGACTTACGACACTCTTACTGCTCAATGCCGCAAGAGTGACAAACAGATGAGTAAGGACATGGTGAGAGGAATTGATTCGCTGGAATGGGGCCGTGTTGTGCTTGACGAAGGTAATATGAAATACTTTAGGGTGTTAACGACGCTGAAACTGATGATATGTCATTCACACAGCTCATGTAATACGGAATGCGTCTTCGAGACGCCATCAGTGCATGAGTAAGCTCCAAGCAACACATCGATGGTGCTTGACTGGAAGTCCCATGTTCAATCGTGTTGAAGATTTTGGCTCCCTGCTGAGGTTTCTCCGCGTTGCTCCGTTCCGTGATCCTTCCTTCTTCAATGCTCATATATCCAACCCGCTGAAAAAAGAACCAGAGAAAGCGCTTGAAACTCTGAGAAAGCTTGTTCAAGCAACTTCCCTCCGACGTACCAAAGATTCTGTGTTTGGGGAGTTGCACCTTCCACAACGCCACAATCGAACGAACGATATCGTACTGGACGCGGAAGAGCGACATCTTTACGAGATCCTCAAAAACAGCTACGCCATGATATTGGAAGCATCGACGACATCAGAAGCGCAATCAACATCTTGCATATTTCAAACGATCCTCCGTCTCCGACAATTCTGCGATCACGGTATGGACCTTCTCCCGCACTCTGCTTTGACAGTGTTCGAAGACTCTATGGACAACAAATTACTTGCGGAAGAACTTTTGAAAGCGAGTCAAATATGTGCATTGTGCAAGAAAATAATAAAAGACAAAGATGAAAGCATAGAGAAGTTCGAGCTTTTCCTCGATTGCGGTCATCAGCTTTGCAGCCGATGTGAGAAGAAACAACAAGAGGATACCGCTGCAGCGAATGTAGCCTGCAAAATTTGTTCTGAAAGTAGAACGCCTGGCAATCTTTCACCCTTCCCGTACTCCTCCGGCGCCATGGATGTCGACACTCCGTGCAAACCTTCTTCCAAAGTCAAAGCTCTCATCCAAAATTTAGAGGCCGAACGAAACGTTGGCGCATCTCCACCAATAAAAAGGTACCCTTTTCACACTTGCATGTTAAATTCCTTTTTGCCTTCACTTCCCCCCTCACCTTAGTGAAGCATAAATAGGAGCCGTATGCAGCACTAACATTACTCCAGCGTCATCTTTTCCTGCTGGACCAAAATGCTTGACCAAATCGGCAAAGCCCTTTTCGCGAACAACCTCTGCTTCGAACGCATTGATGGCAGCAAATCAGACTCGCAGAGACGGACGGCACTGAACCGCTTCCGGAATGACCCGGACTGCTGCATCCTGCTTGCCTCGATTGGGAGTGCTGGTGTGGGGTGAGTGCACCATGATGTTGATTACCACATATTCCTACCCGTGATTTCATTTCCGTCGCACCCACCCGTGCTGAATTCAGCTGATCTGATACCCGAACAGGCTTGATCTCACAGTAGCATCGTGCGTTCACCTCATGGAGCCGCAGTGGAGCCCGATGGCAGAGGAACAGGCTTTGGACAGAGTGCATCGTATGGGGCAAATGAGAGACGTAGTTGCCACACGCTACGTCGTCAAGAACTCCATCGAGGAAGTGAGTTCCATGGTGCCCAATTTTCTTTCTAATGTGCTGACGTGATACCCCATAGTACGTCATTTCAGTGCAAGAGATGAAATCCAAGGTGATCAAGCAGTCGTTCGACGCTGGTGCGGCTACTGAAGTACTGAATTTGAGGGAGCGGCTCATGAAGGTAAGAGATCCATCTTTAAATTAGCACCGCCATACTGATCATTCGAGAAGTATCTGGAACAACCCTGAGCTGGACGATGTAGGAGAGAAAGGAATCATACTTGTGAAAGTTTCATTCCGTTAACGCAATCCCTGGTCCTGTCTTTATTTTTTAATCAAAAGTCTTCAGTGTTTAAAGAATACGGCGACCATGCGCCCACTCACCCAATGTTCTTTTTTTTTTTTCACTTCTTAAATTTCTCCTTAGAGAGTTGAGCTATATGAGAAAATGTAAACAGGATGAGGCGTCGCCTATGGGTAAATAGATGCCAAAATTCTGTGGTAACGCACGATGAGAAGTTCATTGAATTCAGCTGACTATAAATGATCGCAGAGCGTTTTGAGGTTGCCATCAAAACCGTCTGCCTTCAACTTAGCTGTTTTTGAAACGGCCATGTGAGTATATTACAGCTGTTAAGGTGATTACCCAAGATGTTCAAGATTTGTGCCGCCCACGGGAACTCCATGCCCCGACGCCAGGAACGCAAACCCCGCCACCCATCCCAACGCCAAAAAATCTACCAGAAAACCCCAGAAAAGCAGCTCACTCCTGCCACGAGCCACGCCCCAGCCACCTCGGATTGGCATGCGTCTTCGCATACGCATAGATAGCGCCGTAATCCTTGCACATATGCGTGCTCCCAATGCCAAACGTGCCAAAAGAAAGCGTGTCCTTGCCCTTCGCGATGGTGTACGGGTCGGCGCCCTCGAGGGCGGTGTCGCCGCAACACATGATGGCCTGGCGCAGGTAGTCGAAGCAGTGCATGGCGTGGGCGGTGTCGCCGGCGTGCGAGTGGGACCGGTGGTCGCCGCGGTCGGCGTCGAGGAACATGCGGAGGATGGAGTCCTGCGGCGCGAAGGTGTGTTAGTGTGTGCGGCGATTGGGGGAAGGTGGTGGGGAGGGGGGATGGCACGTACCAGGCAGTGGATCTGGTGGAAGACGGACATGGCGTAGTAGTATGGGGCGGAGGGGTCGTCCTTCTGCAATGGGGGCGGCAATGTGGATTTGGTGGGGTCGTCGACGGGGACGAAGCCTTCGCCCTCTGGATGATTTTGCGTTAGTTCAAAGTTCCATATCTTGAGGTCAGAGTGAAGGAGCTGTGCTTCACTTACCGGGTATCAACTCGGCCCAATTTTCGAGCACCCGCTCGCGGTCTTTCTTGGTGAGCGTGGAGATGTCGACATCTGGTCCATACGAAGAGTCGTTCCACCAGACTCGTGGGACTCTTGGGACTGGAGAAGAAAATGTGAGCCAGAACCTTCAAATTTATGTTTGGTGAAAGTGAGATAAGGTGATGGTACGTACACTCGGGTACCAGACTGTTGATTTCCTCGCCAAGAGGGACCTGTCGGTGAGCCAGGATTCCAGAGAAGATTGCGTAGAGCACCCAAATTGAGACGGCTGTGAGTAGCACGCCGGCAGCGATGGCGACAGGCGCAGATGAGAACTCTGCCAGCTGATCTCGGGAGAAGAGTGAGAAGGGAGAGAAACGCCGCTTGCGACGAGGCAGATGCTCGTCATCTTCAGTGTGAGGGACCGCCGCGTACTCTGCCATTGTTGAAGAGGGTAGGTTGCAAGAGAGGGGAGGAGGGAGAGCGTGTGTGTTCTTTGCTCTCTTTATCACGTGATTAGCTTATTGAAGCACCGATCCGGTGTCTTGATCTACGTCATTGACTGCGCACAATTGGGAGAGCTCTGGAGCCATTTCTCGGCGCGTGAGACTCTAATATAGATGCCTCGAGCAAGAGTGAAGCTACGTGTTGTTGCCAATCGCGCTGAAATAAGATAGCATGGCAGACACAGCGCGTTGCACCAGGTAAGCCACGTCTGGCACGTGTTTCATGCCAAGCTTTGAATAAGCTTCTTGCGTCTCTTGGAAGCTTTTTCCCGTGCTTCTGACGCGCCAAAGTTCTCAGTGCTGTTTCACATATTGCTGAAATTAAGCACGTCACTTCAACCTGGCCAGTCGCAATGTTGATGATCCTGGGTCACGTGTAATGATTTGCTCAGAGCAGGAGAATATGCGCCTGCGTCGCGTGCTAGCTCTCGGCAAGGATCTTCAGGGACAGCTTGTACTGTTTCTAAATGCCTACAGATAGCCGACTGTTTTATGGTGAGATTGCTATTTTCGACATCACCACTTCAGGCCATCGGAACGAGCGGAAACTTCCTACGACTCTCGAACGGGTATCCTGTGACATACATGCCGAAGATGATTCTACATCATCAGTTCCCATGGACGTTAGGCGACATTCGAAGAAGATGGTTCTTTGTTTGGCGCTGGTGGCTTGTGAGCCTGATGGAGCGTCAACGGTCTCGCGGCAGATTACGGGGCGTGCACCTGAGTCAGCAAACTAGTGGTCTAACTGTTTCCGGGCAACGAGCCGATCTTGATCGCGTCAAAGACGCGCCGATCCTTCGCGCTCAGACCTCCATTCCACCAATGCCAACACACAATGCAGCGTCGCGCCCAGCGGGTCGTACCTTAGACGCGTCGCTATGCAATACAACGCGTCGCGTTATGTCCAATCACCGTGCCTGCAAGTATCGAAACCCTGTCTGCCTCTGCCCTTTTCAGCATCAGTCATGCATGCCTCCTCAGCACTGCTGCCTAGTTGCACTTTCAACCGTCTGCACTCACTTACACTATCGTACCGCTCGGCAGCACCCGCTCAGTGCACACAAAGTGGAAAGTTCAAGTAAATCATCAAACCGAACAGCGAAAGTACAGGCTTGCGTACACTTTTGACCCCTCTGTACTGGAATCATGATCAGGCAAACAAGGTCCTCAGTGTCAGAATTGACCGGACAAATAATCTAGCGCAGAATGGGGCGAAATCATTGCGGGACAAGCGAGCCATGGATCCTGCTTTCTTCAGAGACCTTCCAAGCCTTTCTGTGCCAAAGTTTGATCGAATTTTGTCTGCGTTTGCACCATGTATGACGTGGCACGACACCCTCAGCAGGTCTCCGCTTTTTGGGATATATTTGTGCGATCCCCGCCATCATTCTGCTACCTACAAGTTTTCCTGGCTGAAGGACTGATACCGTCATCACCATGAAGTCCAGCCGGAACGCCTTCGAATTTCTCATCAATCATGTCATTTTGCCAGCGAAGTTGCCTCAGCAGGAAGAAAAGACGGACATCGAACGAAGCGGAGAGCATTTACTGTTGCAGTTACTATCGGAGACTCTGGATTTATTTCTCACAAAGTCTTCCCCCGAGGCTCGTG
This sequence comes from Lasiodiplodia sp. KE8368, assembly GCA_023087525.1. Taxonomy (NCBI): domain Eukaryota; kingdom Fungi; phylum Ascomycota; class Dothideomycetes; order Botryosphaeriales; family Botryosphaeriaceae; genus Lasiodiplodia; species Lasiodiplodia sp. KE8368. The sequence goes on from JAJMYN010000021.1 coordinate 522,033, forward strand.
AAAACTGGAAGCCAGTATGCTATGCACTGCGTGGTTTGTGGGGCATGACCAATGGCTCGTTGGACTCGAAAGCCGCCATGGAAAAGAATCTGAAGAACCTCAAGCCTTCTGGTCCGTCAATCTCTAATCATTATTGCAAATTTGAGCTAATCATTAGTAGATTCCATGATCGTTTTCGTTCGAGCACAGAACTCGGGACTTCTCTTCTTCCGTGAAGATGCCGCAAATGTCCTGGTCCATGCCTTCGAGGCTTCAGCTGTATCCGACCATGTGATGCAATCCTCCGATCGCCTGATCTGGAGATTTCCTGGCCAGATCATCAGTTTCGGAAGCCACCTCCTTGAGGATAAATACTTCACCGATGAGTTAGCCACAATGCTACACCAGATGAGCAGCGAACACGTGGAATCCTCCATGCCGACCACCAAGAAGGCAAAGTCCATCGTGCCTGAGGAACGTGAGACCGCCCATCCAAGGCTAGTGACTGAGGCGCTCATTCCCATGCTCTGTGCCTGGGGAGGACCCTGCAAAGGTCCGGAAGTTATCAAGCATGTCCGTGATGACGTCAACTGGGACAGCAGCAGGCTGCCTTGGAGACGCTCTCCACTCTGGCTTGTTCTTCGCGTCAGCATGCAAATCCTCTTGTCGCACGCCTTCGCAGAAGACCAAGGACGATACCAGTACAAGAACTTCATGGCTTTCTTCATGGCCAGAATCTGTACGAACGTTGTTCATAAACATGCCGGAGCCGATGTAAGAATGATCGCTGCTGTGAAGACTGCACGGCGGTTATCCAAACTTGGCGATCAAGCACTGCCCTACGTCGGGGAAGCCGTTCAAAGCGCCGTGGCAGCAATTCGCTCCGGGTTGGACTCTTCCTGGTCAAAGTTTCAGACGCAGCAATTACTGTCAATCCCCAAACTATCTCAGCAAGCAACCGACGATGACTGCACCCTTAGTCTGACAAAGAGCCGTGAGTATCTTCATGCTGTTACGCGTGGCCAGACTGCAAAGTCACGCTTGCCTGAGCTTGACCTGGAAGCCGGACCTCGATTGGAATTCAAGGCAGATGGCTTGCCTCGCCTGCATCAAACAACAGATACTGCTCTTGACCTGGTTCTCCTGACTGACTTCGAAACCTGGGTTATGGAAGATCTCCACTCGTGGACAAAAAGCCGAGAAGGAACCCCAGCAGATTGCGACTCGTTACTTGTCGAGTTCCGCACTTACCTCGACTTTGCTCGTAAAGCGTACGCTCAGAATCCTCGGGCACTTTCCGTTATGATACTGTCCATTTTGGAGATGTGGAGGAATCTGGACACCCTCTGTCTGCAGGTCCATCCTCTGATGCGAAAATTCCCCCCCGAGATTCCAGTGGGGTTTGGAGGCCCGCTTCTACTTCCACACCGGCGCCAGATGGAGATTTTGGACCGCATCGAAACTCATCTTGCTACGCGTTGGCGAGAATCAGACTCAAATAACCCACCTATCCTAGGCCAACTGTCTTCCAAGTCCTTTTGCATTCAGTTTTACGCGCAATCCGAAGCCCACCAGAGTATGCGGAAAACAATTGAAGCAGAGGCTGGAAGAAGGAGAGAGAGCAAGCGGTCGGAATGGACGGAAAGATCGGAAGAGTACCGACGACTCATGCGGGAAGAGTCCAGCATGAGCCACTCGTACTTTACTGGTAGATGGGGAGAGTCTATTCACTCAAACTCCTGCAGGAAATGTCAGACATCGAACCAGGCAACGAACATGCGAATCGACGTGGATGAGTGGCCACTACCCTCTGACGAAACACAAGCGAAATCAGTCATCTTCGAGCTGGATTGCCCCACTGCCTTTTCGGCCTGGCGCGATGCCACATGGCTCGTAATCCAGTACTTGGGACGCTCCGAGCACAAATCCGGTGATGCCATTCGCCAGCTAGTTCTTGCATATGACCCTTTGAGCACCTATGCCTGCCCTCAAGGTCGGATTATTACGTTGGGCTCGTACACGAAGTCTTTTCTCCGATCGCACTACAGAAACCAATGTTTTCCTGTCGAGTTCAAGACGATTTCAGTCAACAATGGCCTAAGATACGAATTGATTGATACAGAAACTAGCTGCTGGGTGAGGAACCAAAGCCATACGCCAAAAGTTGACCGACACTGCATTTCGTTGCTGCCCACCGGACCGTACTCAAGCTTACAGGATTTCGTGGATACCACATCTCGTACGCCAAATGAAGGATTGGCTAGCCAGCACAAATGCACCTCCGAAATAGCTTCTCACGAATTTCTTGCCTTTGCCTCCTTGAGGGCAGGCGAACGGATCCAGTGGCTAAACATCATACGAGAGCTTGGATCGGCGGATCTGTCGTTCAACGCCCCAGCTGTTCATGTGCTTCTTCGACAGGCAGCTCTACAGGCAGGATCACGTGCGGAAAATACCATTCTCAGAGCAGCCCACGTACATTTCGAGGATCTGGACTTCTGTACTCAGCTCATTGACCTCTTGGAAAGCCATCTCTCCAATGTCACTTCGAACTGGAAGGAACAAAGCCGGCTTGCAACAATTGCTTTACTAGGCCTCCGAGCGTTGACTCTCAGCTCACATTCCTCAGTAGCAAGTCGAGTCATTCGGATGCTGCGAGAAGTACGAAGTGTAGCACTCGCTTGGTGCCGAGAGATTTCCGGCGACATTGACCAATGTCCCACCGAAGACGCAACCCAGAGAATGAGGAACTTCATCAACATGTCTGCGCTCACTTGTCGAATGACGTACAATACTGACCATAACAACATGCATCTTGTCTTGGCCGACCAGTGCGACGTTGCAAGTTTTGTGGAATCATCCATTTATCTCAACGATAATTATTCCGCGCACCAACATGTTCCCGTTGAAATTGAACAGGCCATTCTCCTGGATAAGAAGCTCTCACGCAACCTTCAGGCTCGCCTCAGAGAGCTGATCGAGGTTTCAGGAAGTGGTGTCAATACTGGAATCACCAATGCCTATGGACTGGAAGGCCTGAACGCGCGTTGGGAATTTTTGGCTGGCAAAGAAAATAGGTGGCTATGCTCCACGCGTGTGGTCAAGTCGGACAACACCAGTCAGTCTTGTCACTACGACATCTTGTCCGGAACCTTCTTGCTGGATTGGCGACGTATTGGTCGACTCCCCCCGGAGTATATGCGTGCTCCAATTTACGCTAGATTGTTTGGTTCTGTAAGTCTCACCACTCAAGATCCATGCACAGTAACATGCTAATTATTAAACAGCGTATACTCAACGTTACTCACTCCCACCTGAGCCGGATGGAGTATATGTCAGTCAAATTGATCAACGGTCACGAGGTGAGTTATCTTGATGAATGAAAGTCAAGAGCTAACAGCATTTCAGGTGCACCTGACGATGGAGGAAGGAGAACTTCTCGTTGAAGCAAAAATTGGGGATTCCCATCTCCGCCTCATACCTCATACGATCCTGAAGCCTGATCTGCCTGAGAGCCTCAGCGAGAACTTCGTTCATTGGATGGATATCCAACGTCGTGAAATCGACTTCAGGCCGCTTGCCTCTGCTTGGAATCCGCCCAGGAGGCCTTGGAAGCTCCATCTTCACAACAGTGCCAGCCCTTACATGGATATGGACAGTAGACGACTGGTGGATCGGGAAAGCCCTCTGGCTAGATCGATTCTTGACATTCTTCAGACCCTAGAACGGCGTGATCATATCATCATCACCTCCAATGCGGCTGGAGTTGAGATCGAAATCCCTCGAATGCGGTTGACTTTCACCGTGAACCAGGACGGCGGCTTGGAATCGAAACAGCTCGGAGCAATTGTGGATCCCGACCAAAATATCGGATGCTTGATTGGATTGCGGAACAAGCTCGTGCTCCGACACCTTGACCTGCATCCCAGCACTCAGGAAAGGAGTGTTCTTGTACCATACGGCAAGTGCTCCATCAATAAAGATGACGACCACAGCCAGGTCGAGATAGTTCTTGGCCACACGCAGAAACTCTCTTTCATGCACTATCAGTTGGATGCCAGACTAGCACGCCTGCGGAACCAGCAAGGTTTCCTCAGTCAGCTGTATCTGGCCTATTTGCATGCTGTAACAAGCTCAGTGGTGCCGGACCCACTTACTGGCTACACTGGTACTCAAGAGGCCTTGCGGATTCTGCGAGAACAGTCACTCAGGACTTCGACTCCGATCAGCGAGGAGGCTCTTCCGTTACTCAAAAGAATTGCAGCCTTAACTCCTGCGCGACACTTCTATCCGAAGAATTTGCAGAAGATGCAAACGATTGAATGGGATCCGGATCTTGGCGAACTAATGCAACATGAGGACTTCCAAACTCTCGTTGCAGACATTATCCTCCATGCATCTCAGGTCAGCATGCTACAACCAGGTCCGGATACTGCCTCGCTTTTGAAAGATCGAGGAAACTCGGACCTTCTGCGAAGGGCATCGAATCGCAACTCGTCGGTTCGCAACACGGACTTGGGAGTAAGAGAGAAAGATGACAGTGTGTACCATGCAAGAGACGGCAACCTCGATAGCGATGGAGCCCGTCGTGTGTACGAAGCAGCTACCTTGGTTCGACTATGGCCCCAGACACATGACGTGGTTCAAGACCTTGAGTGGAAGGTGAGGAGATGGGGGCGAATTTCTAACTACTCTGAACCGCCGGACTTCTCAACACTGACTTGTAACGATCTCCTGGAGTTTCCAATTGGGGACAAATGGGGCTCACTGTATGAGCTCTGTAGAGGCTGTGACCGACAAGTTGATCAACACAGGCTCATGCGCTTGTTCTCAATGATTGCCTTCGAACAGGATGGCTCACTTCCGGTCGTGCGGACCCTCCTAGCCGTCGCATGCTCCCCGCAATTCAAGGAAATGAGACCTTTGAAACCTTCTTACGACCTCACGTCAGGGGAGAGCCTCAATCGCCGCCAAATTCAAAATACGGTCTCAGCGCACGTAGAAGAGCCCAAGCGACGTCATGGCGAATCGAAAGACTTGTGGGATCTTAGGCTCAAAGAATTCCGTCACGAAAGGAACGAAGAAGTACAGTCGGCCGTCAATCACATCTGTACCCAGTGGCCCTGTGATACTCCTAGCGTATTACAAGCTGGTAATCTCCTGCATGGGAAAGAGTATTTGATTCAAAGGGAATGCGAGATCCTCTTTACAGCGTGGAACGACAATCGAAAGTTCATGATGCACATTTCCGGCTTGCAGTCTGAACTTTCGAAGCTTCACCGCAAACGCGAAGAGATACCACGACTGATACCTGTATCACGGCTACAGCTGGCCCACCACAAGACGTCAATTGCTGTAGCACCCGACTTGACAAGCCTCCTCCATGCGAGGGTTCCTCCAAGCTCGTCGGTCATTCCTGCACCACTTGAAGCAAGACGACCCCATCAATGTGCAAAATCTTTGCCAGGCTTGGAAGAGCTGGAAGCGACCATACACAGCATGAAGAATGACAGTGATGCTACTCGCAGGGCTTATGCTGAAGACTTGCAAGCTAGCCTCAAGTCCCTCAAGGAAGCGGACGTCCCTGAAACACCCCGCACAATTCCATTGTCGAACAACGAGCTTCTTACGCACAAGGCAGCACTGATAAAGCAGTTCGCTGACTCCCTCCGCTCGCTCAACGTAGCATTGAGCCCGAAGAAAGTCTCAGAGCTATCTTTACGCGACGCAGGGCTGTGGCCACGCATCGATGCGGCGTCATTACTTGCATGCCTGTCTGCGCATCGGCGGGCATCAGTGCCTGGTCCTTGGAAAGAATTTCTCGTCTCCTTGGGCGAGCTGCTTTCATCCCTTCAGAGGGTTGAAAGGCTACTGAGTTTCAGTCATCGGAATGACGTTCTGGGCTTCTACAAGGAAGCAGAGGAGCCGGGCCACCAATCATGGAATGCTGCCGACTTCCCCGACTGGCTTCTTATCGAGATTGAAAACAACCTGACCATTCGCGAGATTCAGGCTGAAGTAGCGAACAAGATGATCCAGCCGGACCGTGGAGAAAACGCAGTTCTGCAACTCAACATGGGGGAAGGTAAATCGTCTGTTATTGTCCCGATGGTGATGACGGCCTTATCAGATGGCAAAAGCTTGGGGAGGCTCGTTGTTCTCAAGCCCCTCCTGAAGCAAACGTTGGATTTACTTTCCCAACGCCTCGGTGGTCTAGTGGATCGCCGCATATTCCACGCACCATTCACACGAGAGAACCGCCTCGACGAAACTGAACTTTCTCAGCTCCGCGCACAATTCGAGAAATGCCAGCAGGATCAATGCATTGTCGTCACTCTTCCGGAACACATGATGTCCTTCCGGCTGATGGGCCGCGAACGCCTTCAGACCCAACCCCAATTGGCATGGGAAATGGTAGGCCTGGAAAAGTGGCTCGGTGCGACATGCCGCGACGTCCTTGATGAGAGTGATGCTATCCTTGACCCACGTTTTCAATTGGTGTACTCCATGGGCACTCAGAGGATCATGGACGGCCAACCAGAGAGATGGGTCATCACTCAGAGGGTTCTCGCACTGTTCGCACGTGAGGCCAGTCGCCTGCAAACTGAGGGATCTCAAGATGTCGAAGTGGACCTTCGGGGACGCAGCTTCCCAATCATCACGTTTTTGAACCCGGATATCGGCCCCACGATACTAGACCGGGTCGTCGACGAGATTCAGCGCGGGAACCTCCTTGGCATTTCCCTTTCGCACTGCACAGCCAGTGTGCGCCAGGCTGTCGTGGCGTTCGTTCGAGACCGTTCTATTCCCCAGCCCATGTTGGAACTTGTGGAGCAAGAGTTTGGAAACTTTGCAAATTGGAAAATCCTACTTCTACTTCGCGGGTTGATCGCCAACAACATTCTGTTGTTCGCCTTCCAGCAGAAGCGCTGGCTCGTCAACTACGGCCTCGATCTCTCGCGATGCATGATGGCAGTGCCATATCGAGCCAAAGGGGTTCCGTCAATCAGCGCCGAGTTTGGCCATCCGGACGTTGCCATTGTGCTGACCTGTCTCAGCTACTACTACAGCGGTTTGACTCCAGATCAACTGCGGCAAGCGTTCGACCACCTCTCCCGTGAATCCGACCCTGACAGCGAGTATCAAGTATGGGCACGAGATTGCCCCAACATTTCTGTCCAGAGCCTCCATGGAGTTAACCTCGAGGATGAACGATCATGGGAAGAAAGCATATATCCACAGTTGCGATTCTCGAAGTCTACTGCAGACTACTTCATGACAACCGTAGTCTTCCCGCACGAAGGGAAGGAATTTCCCGCGAAGCTATCGACGTCGGCATGGGACATTCCATCCGAGATGCAAGCAACCACTGGATTCAGCGGTACCAATGACAACAAGTTTCTTTTACCTCTGTCCATTCGCCAGAACGATCTGCCTCGACTGCATCGTACGAACGCAATGGTAGCCAACATGCTTCTCCAACAGGAAAACCGCGAATACGTACAGGCCAAAGACACGTCCGGGAAGAAACTCAGTGTCGAAGGACTGCTCGCACTATTGTGTTCCCAAACCCTTCCGGTTACAGTTCTCATTGACGTTGGAGCCCAGGTTCTCGAGGCGAGCAACGAAGACGTGGCCAGAAAATGGCTGCAACTTTCTCCCAATTCCCCTGCTGCGGTCTTCTTCAACGAGGCAGATGAGTTGCGTGTAGTGGATCGGCACGGATTCGTTGAACAGCTGTCACGCTCTGCATTCCACCGGAACTTGGATAAATGTTTGATCTATCTCGACGAAGTGCACACACGTGGAGTGGACATCAAGATGCCAACACATGCCCGCGCTGCTGTCACTATTGGGCCGAGGACCACGAAAGACCGTCTTGTCCAAGGTATGTTTCCAAGTTCATTTATTTGATTTCCAATTTACTGACTTGACGTAGCCTGCATGAGAATGCGCAAGCTCGGGTGCCACCAGTCCTTGATTTTCTTCGCCCCACCAGAAGTGCATCAAGAAATACTGGCGCTTTCAGGAAAGGAGCCAGGGGCCGCTTTGAATTCACGGGATGTCCTTAGCTGGAGCTTTGATCAGACATGCCGTGCGACGAGCTCCATTAAGCCGCTTTGGATCATGCAGGGACTGGAGCACAGTCATCGAAAACGTCTCTGTGCAGAATACTTGCAAGGGTCTGCTTTGGAGCCGTCCCAGATCACTGAGTTTTGCACCCGCTTAGAAGAACCTGAAGGCCGTACTCTGTATGAGATGTATGGCGAAGGCTCTGGCCAAGCTGCTTTCCGTTCCTGCCTCACTGACGAAAAGGCTCACCAAGACCCAACCGTTCAACATTTGCTGTGGGAATGGGAGCTTTTCAAAGAGGACCACAGCAGGGACTGGTCCCTCCAAGAAGAGCAAGAAAGAGAAATAGCACATGAAGTGGAGCAAGAACGAGAGCTCCAGCGGCCTCCCCCGGCGAAGGCACTTCAACACGAGATTGATCCCGCGCTGAGGAAGTTCATCCAGACTGGACGCCTTGACGATGCTCCCGTACGCCCTTTTCAACGCGCATTCGACAGCTTGTCGCAAACTTCCGCATTTCAGCACTTGGGTGCAGATGCCGTGGCAGATACCCTTCTCGTGACAAGCGACTTCGCTCGCACGGTTGACCTTACACCGTGCTCAACCTCAGATGACTTCGTCCGGCCCGTCAAGTGGATCCTTACAAGTAGATCTCATCATGGCCTGCTTCTTATCATTAGCCCATATGAGGCCAACGCACTCCTACCCGAGATCCGCCAGGCTTCCCAGGTCGGTCTTCATATCTACTCTGCAAAGACGTCCAAGGCGATGCGCCACTTTCACGACCTGAAATTTTACACGGTTTCCGGTTCTCCTCAGTTGCAATACCCGGATGCGGTGGTGTCAGGCCAGCTTGGCTTGTTTTCTGGAAGCCTCTTTTTCGAGGGCTTTTCCGCATACAAGGCTGTGACTGATTTCTTGGCTGTGTTGGTTGATGCTGCAATGAATGAAGAGGGGGTTTCGGTGGGGAGCGACGGTTTTGTTGATGAAAATGCACGATTACGGCTTTCCTGGCCCGTCTCATCGCCTTTCAAAACAAGTCCAATTGTCTTCATCAAGGCTTTGACGGGCATCCGGAGGAAAGGTCATGTCTTCTCGCAGACACATCTCGGTCATCTCCTTAGTGGACGATTTATGACCGAGGACGGATTCCAAAGATCCTGAAATTCCACTCAGGATCGAGTGTAGTTAGTGATCTGAGATTTTTGCATGAATGGTAATGTAGATAGGTATGGAGGGTTATTTTCTTTGGCTTTATGGCGGGCAGGTAGCTGGTTTGATTACATTTAGATCTTGCCCGATATTCGGAAGAGCAGTGCCCAGTCATTCTCCCAGCGCTTCGGCCCTGCCATATCTCGCCGTGAAGTCCGCCCGGGATCAGCTATCAGCTCCAAGAAGCACCTCATTCAGAGAAGTATCAAGTGAATTTGTTTTAGCTCAATATGTGGCACAGGCAGTGGAAGCTATCGTCCGGATGTAAGAGTAGAATCAAAAATTGTTCAATTTCATTCTTGGTTCCCACCAGCCCCGCGGTGGCACAGAAAATGCTACCACTGAGCATGAAATCCGCAAGACCAAACAACTTTGTTACGCTTCTGCCAAAACCAGAGGGTCTTCAGTCCCGTCTCCCGCTTTATAATCAGAAAAGCTCTTACCGCCTTCCATTCATCAATATCACGGCCATGCCTCCAGCAAGATCATCTTACCTTCCTGCCTCATCGCTAATGTTCCAGTGTCGGCTTTCCTTGCAATAAAACAAGTTTTGTTCTCAGAACTTCTATCCCTGCGCCAGCTTCACCCTCTTCTTCCGCAGCCGTCGAATACCACTTCACCACTGCGCTGAACGCCATCCTCACCGCCACATGCCCCATCTGGACCCCCAGGATAATACAAAAGCCGGTCACACCACCTTAGACCTCGCCGCGCTCCACAGCCACTGCACCCTAGCCGCTATCCTGCCCGGCCGCGGAACCGAGCCCGTAAAGGCAGAGGCCGACAGCAGTGTCTCACCACAGATCGTCATGTACGAGTTCAGCCGCACTAACATCGTCAAACTCCTCATCGCCTTCATCGGCGCGGCTCCTGCCTCTCCGCGACGTATGCTAACGGGCAGATGCCGCTCAAAAACGCAACCAGGAACGGGGCTGTCAACGTTGTTAGCGCCCTGCATGAGTCGCCCGCCTACGAAATCAGGGGATCCCGCAGAACTGGGCGCTATCTAGAGTGGCGTCTTGGACGTCATACACGCCACGCGGGTGCGGGTGTGTGTGTGAGCGTGGCGTTTTCCATGAAGCGGCAGGTGGCGGGGGCCGCCGTACTGTGACACGTACCACGGAGTGCTGACGGCGTTGGAGGTCGAAACGAAGCGCTTGAGCCAGGCTTGTGACTCCGAGCGCGACTGCGAGGCTGCGAGGCTGGACGTGTTCGTCGACGGCGTCAGCACGAGCGTGTGGCTGATCGAGTACGATTAGACGCTACTACATTGCGCTACGGCGCAAGCCATGGTCGAGGCCATCACAGCGCTGCTGTATGCCGGTGCAGCTGTCGACGCGCTTATCTGCTCCGAGGAGACCTCACTGCTAGTCCAAGTCACCTCTTAGAGCAAGGATGCTATCACGCTGCTGCATGAAAGGGGACAGAATGTCTCGGGCCTGACGGTCTTGCATGCACTAGTCGTTGGCGGCATATGAGATCGAGGTTGGCACCAGTCAGGATAAGTTGGGGCAGGAACTTTTGACTGGCATGCTCGATGTGGTAGCCAGACGGCCTGGACAGGGTCATGATATTCTGATTGATGCCATCTACCATCTTAGCCTACATACCATATGCTAGGAAAGATTCATCTATGCTATCTCGGATCCCATCGGTGTATCCGGATTGAAGACCATCCTTGCGATCAATTTCAGCTTTCCGTTTGCTGCATTTTCCTTACTCCCATCCCATCCTATGCTTGCCAATTCTGCCTTTCGCATTTGGACGTTTTCCATGTACTATGGTCAAGAATCAGCTATGCGTATTCGTGAATCGTAGAGATATGAGCCTCACATCTTCAACGGTTTTCGCCATGATGTACCTGAAGACGGTGACGCGCTTCTTCTGGCCCATTCGAACGGCACGACCAATGGCCTGGCTCTCAACGGAAGGGTTCCACTGCGGCTCTACGATATGGACATTGCTCGCCGCCGTGAGATTCAAACTAATGATCCGGACATTAGCGCAGAATAAGAAGGAAATGGTGCAGAATGACTCACCCTGCAGAGCCTGTCCCAAATGTCATCAGTAGTACACGGCACGAAGGATCGGACTGGAAGATCTCGAGGGACGCTTTTCTATCTGGAATCGACATTGAACCTTCTACAATACGGTGAGGGATGTTCGTCGCAGTGAAGAGCGACGAAATCACGGTGATTGTGTCTCTCCATGCAGTGAAGATGATGCTTGGAATAAAGGTTAGCGCTAAAATAAAGTGTAGATATTGCACGTAGGCTTTACCCTTTATCTGAATCCTGATATTCGGTAACGTCGCGGTACAAAGAAGCCAGCTTGGTGTTGAAAGCGTTCGCTCCATTGTGAAGAGACGAGAGTCCATCGTGAATACCCGGTTCGGTATAACTGTGATGAGACCATACTCCACAGACTGGGCATCTGAATCCAGCCATGGTGCTTGTCGGTTGAATGCGGTTGATGCATTCAAGGCAGAGCAGATGCGAGCAATCCGCAAAAGTACCAGATCCTGAGTCTTCTGTATCACCACATGAGCTGATTTCTTTCGAGCAATATGCACAGATGGCCTCTCCAGTTTGCTGTAGACAGCCAAAAGCGTCTTCAGCATTAGGCGTCGGCAACTCTGCAAGTGCACGTGTCGAACAGCCTGTGTTGCAAAATCGCCGGAGCTGAAGGATTGCTTGACATAAGCCCAGCTGTGAGCTTCTCTTTTTGTTTTGCTTGCTGACCACTTCATCCATGGCTTTCTTGTGTGCCTGTGCCACATCCTCGTATGCTTCACGTTCAAAGTTAGTGAAATCAAGGCGCCGAAGACAAACCGTTGGCTCAGGTACCGCAAGCAATTCAGCTGTTCTCCTGAGGCAGATACTTTTAAGCAGTGAACGTAGCCTCTTTAAGCCATAGGCTTGATTTTGTTCGATTGGCTTTGAAATTTGATTCTTGAAGCTGAAAGCATTGTCAAGATAGGGGATCTTGAGGAATCGGATGAGCGAAGATAAATCATCGAGGCGGTTCTGAACTGGGGTTCCCGTTAGACACCAACGGTGCTGAGCCTCCAGAGCAGAAACTGCGCAAAATCGTCTTGTTTGCTGTCCGCAGATGTAGTGTGCTGAAGAGGTTGTTAGTGGTACCACATTAATCGAACTGGTCTACTCCGCACCTTCGTCGAGGACAATGCGAAACCAAGCGAGCCGGTACAGAACGCTATCTCCTCTGTCAAAGTCCGCAGACAAAGTCTCGTATGTTGTCAGTACCACATCTTTGCCCAGTATTGCCGCAGTCTCCATTGGGCGGCGAGCACCATGATATTTCAGATACTGGAACGTCCCTGGAGTGCAGTGCCTGGCTCTGTCAGTGATTGAGCAAGATAATCAGACTAATAGATATTACCTTTCTACCTCAGATACCCAGTTCTGTAGGATCACTGGGGCAATTAGATGAGCACGAAAATAAGTGGAAGTTGGAGGAGAGCAACTTAAGATCATTACTCACAAGCTGAAGGGACAATGACGAGTGTAGCTTTTGATCTTGGTTGAGTCAAATCGCCGACGAAACTGCCAGTGAAGCTGTTTGCTTCTTCATTTGTAACAGTTATGGCCGCCAGCATCGACAGCGTTTTCCCCAAACCCATCTCGTCCGCAATGATACCGCCAAAGTTCTCTTTCGGTGGGTACTCTTTCTTGATGTCCAGCACAGCATGTCGGAAACTGAAAACACACGTTATCGTACTGCCCTTATAAAAGGAACGGATGACGAACCAATGCTGCTGTGGGTTATTTTGACATGGCTTCCATAAAGAAAAGGCCGGTGACGTTGCAGCCGCCTCACCCCGAATGATGAAGTCAACTGCCTCCTTTTGGTGTCTTTTCAAAGTTAGATAGGCTTATTTGGTGGATCCAACGGCACGACTTACTCACGAAGCTTCGTTCTGATTAATCGTTCATCCACAGTGATTGATTCTAGGTCTCCGCTCTGGTCGAGACCACCGAAGACATCCTGGATATCAAGCTTCCTTGTACTTGAGGCGACTAGCTCTGGTGCATTTGGTATAGCGGAGTCGAAACTGGCCCCTTGAATCTCTGCAAAATGTATAATGTGTGGATTCTGATAGGTTGCGCCGATGGCAAGGACGGAAGGCCGCTGTAAGAAAAGATGTGCATTTGACAAACTCCGGCCTACTTCTTCGGCTTTGGTAGACGGTCCATGGACATTCATTTCAATATCAACCACCGCAACTCCAGCGGTGTTCTTCGCGGTATTGATGCCCAATTTCCAGTCCTGTGATGCCACGTAAGCCTCGTAACTGATAGATCCCAAGCTATCGAGATTACGCAAGGCGTCCGTCGTTTTCTGGTTCAGGACTGCGAGGTCAAGTCCATTGGAATCTTGCAAAACATAGTTTCTCTTGTGCATAATCTGGAGCTTAATGTAATTGCTCGTAGGAGAGACATAGACTTCCTCGAGTACTGATGGGTCCTTGAGTATCCGAGCCTTGACCTCACAGAGCTGCGTACTGTGTTAGTAAGCTTTACATTACAAACTCAGAAGTATATAGATCATACAGTCCCAAAGCAGAAGTACTGAACGTCTTGTGGTGCGACTGAGGGGCCCGCTGGAATCCCAGATTCGGGAGGGCTTGCGCCATTACAAGAAATCGGTGTGATTGGATAACCTCCGTGGCGAACATCAGCTGCAGAGCGTTAGTCATCTGGCACGTGGCGATCAAAATATAGCTTACGTATGGATGGTGCAGACACGCTCAAATATTCTGAGTGTAGCTGAGGGGCTGAGAACGTGCTGGACTCGTCCTGATCGAAAGCGGATAGCAACCTCGGTCGCTTACATGCCTGTGTGCTGGAAGAATACTCCCGTCTTTTAGCGCCAGACATGTCCGATCACAGCTTTTGCGCAATAAGGCGCCAAAAGGTGGTCACTTCCAGGACGGTACGAGGGGGGGGGACCGATTTCAAATGTTTGCTCTGAATGAAAGTGAGGCGCAGCTCGGGCGCAGCAAGGCTGAATTGCATTGATGACCAGACACAGCCCCCACCTTCAGCTGGACATGGGTCGGGGAACACGGCGCCGTGCGTTTCCTTATTGAATCCTAGAGGTAGAATCCTGTTATGCCATGCCCCAACAGTAAGGCCAAAAACAATGAGAATTAACATCATTATTACTAGAAGGCATCCCGTTATTTCCATGACTTTGTTGCCTCCGTTTCGACGTTTTAATTATTTTTATTTTATGGCTCGATCTTTCGAATTTCAACGCCGTATTTGGACACGTCATACGTGCATTCGTTTCTGTTGTGTACCAATCGTCTGATTGGTGACATTCGTGGGTGTGGAGTGCCGGTGAGCGATCACCGCAGGCAGCAATGGCGAGGCTGCGCCGGTCGGACGCAGTTCCCATCTGAAGCTCGAATGCATGCGCCTTGTCCTCCAGCCTTGAAAAGTCTGACCCTACGCAAAATGACCACTGCAACCACTTTGCACCTCCAAAATTATGGCGACCACACATCTTCCACTAAGCCCTCGCTTTCAGCAGTGCCTGAAGGAGTTCAAGAATGATCTCGGCTCGGACATGACGGAAAGCTTCAAGTTCACCACGCTGGATGAGCTTAAGCGCCTTATTTGCGATATACAAGAAGAACAGATGAAGTCCCGGCGGATGACCAATCTCAAACGGATTGCTCCATTCTTGGAAGCTATGGAGCAGTTCGACAAGGTTGTGCAAATTTTTCTGAATGCTGCAGATCTTCTTGCTTTCGTCTGGGTACGTGGCATTATCTCTATCTATGTTTCACCACGTGCTGCTGATACGTACACGTGACAATACTACTGAGCTGCAATGCACATGTCATAGTTCTTTTATGACAAAACATCGCGCTAGTATTTTCCTGTTTCGGTTCGTCGCTAATTATCGAACAGGGGCCGGTTAACTTCCTCTTATTGGTATGTATTTCAATTTGTTAAATTCAATAATGTATCTCTAATGAGTGGTAATGTCAACAGTCAGCACGAACATACCACGATGCCTTCAGTGCTCTCCTCGACACCTATTTGGACATTGGGGAGAATATTCCCCTCCTTGCGCAGTTTGAGCAGATATTCAACGATAAATCCCAGATGCATGTCGCTCTCGAGTACGTGTACATCGACATTATGGAGTTTCACTCTTCTGCAATCAAATACTTCAAAAGTCCGGGTAAGTAAAGGACCCGAGAATGTCACGTTTAGGATAGACGTCTAATCAGATTTAAGTGTGGAAACAACTTTTCCATGCGACCTGGAAGACATTTCGCACCAAGTTTGAGCCGACACTGAGCAACCTCCGTCGCCATAAGTCGTTGCTTGAGACTCAATCAAACCTTCTGTATCTCCAAGAGTATCAACTAGACAGACAGCGGACACAGATGGAATTTGAGAAAATCGAGCAACAGGCTGAACAGAACCGAAGAATTTCCATCGCCAACTGGTTGTCCGCGGCTGATAGCGACTCCGACTATCGAGCTGCTGCCTCGACACGACACGAGACTCCCAACAGCGGCCAGTGGATGCTTCAAGAAGACCTGATGAAACGATGGCTAGACCCGAAGTATCCACTGCAGCCACTACTTTGGATCAATGGAAAACCAGGCGCGGGCAAGACTATCCTAGCGTCACTCATCATAGACGAATGCCGAAAGACACGGAATGGGAACACCATGTTCTTCTTTCACAAATACGGAGATATAAAGAAGAATTCACTCACAGCAATCCTTCGCGGCATACTTTCCCAGGCAGTGCGTATGAGGCCCATGTTGGTCCCTTATCTGTTTGAAGAAGCCGCGAAAGCTGGATCAAGCTTCTTGGAAGATGTCGAGCTTGCTCAACGCCTGACTGAAGTCGCTCTCGGGGCATTCGATTCCATATCTCTCATCCTGGATGGTCTTGACGAATGTCCAAAAATTGCCAAACGACCTATTACTATGTTCTTCCGCTCTTTGACAGACAGGATGAACGGGTCAGTGCCCGGGAGGCTCCGTTGCTGCTTCTTTAGTCAGCAGGATAATGACATTGGTGATCTTCTGAAAGTCATCCCATCTTTCACGATCGGCAGGGAGCAAAACAGTGCAGACATACATTCTTTTTGTCATGTCCGGGCTCAAAGAATCCAAGAGGAGCTTGAGTATCCAGAAGAAAAAGCGAAACAAATGGCAGACAAAGTAGCGTCTCGAGCAGATGGTAAGAGAATGCCATACTGCACCAGTTGTCGTAAGCTAATAGCACACCAAGGAATGTTCGTATTCGCGGCGTTGGTCATGAGATATCTCGAAGAGCAGACGACTTGGAGATGCCTGGAAGAAGAGATCGAAGCAATGCCCCTTGATCTAGATGAAGTGTTGGTACTCTTACATACCTGTTCAAATTTGCATTTACTAACAGATGAGAATCCAGGTACGAACGGATTATAAGGCGTGTACTCTACGAATCCGGACTGGCAGAGCGATCAGCAGCGCGGATGCTTCTTGGCTGGCTGCTTACAGCTGTTCGCCCCCTGAAATGGCACGAGATCCAAGGAGCGATAGCCTACGATCCGTCAAATCATTCCTTTGACTTGCAGGGTGCCAAACTCCGCAAGGGCCCAAAAAGGCTTTGTGGTTCGCTCGTGGAGCTTTTCGATGACGGGGAGATCCGTCTCGTGCACCTGTCAGCCAAACTGTAGGTCCCCAGTTTTCGTCCCCTTAAGAGAAAGAGAACGGTATACTGATATCACTACCCTTAACAGATACCTTGAGCGCAATGTGATCAATGCTCCAGACGAGGAGCTCAAGCTTCTGTGTCGTTGTCTCGACTATCTCCGCTTACCAGCATTTGACGAGGGTCTCAACGAAGACCCTGCACGAGGATACATTCTGGAAGGCCAATACGCGTTCATGACGTATGCTCTTCCAAGCTGGACAATTCACCTGAACAGAATCTTGCAGGATCGACAGCTCGAGCAAGACCGACCGTTCAAAGAGCTCACCAGTGCTCTTGGAGCCTTTTACCGGGATCATCCCGTGGTAACAGATCAGTCCATGCAAGACAGAACTGTGAAAAAAGCGCTTGAACCTCTCAAAAATGAGAGCTACTTCGAACAACTTGCTCAGACCGTGCGCTTGGTGCAAGACGTCAATTTTGACGAAATGCATGGCGAACCTCTGGCCAATAACACCGGTCATCTTGTCCCTCAAGTATCTCTTTTCAAACGGCTTATTGAAGAATTGGCGGACGACACTGTGATGAAATCACGGGTTCAAGAAATATACGGCTGCAAGCTTTTCCGATGCCCGGTGTTGAGCTGTCAGTACTTCCATGAGGGATATGCCAGTGCACTTGAGCGAGACAGACACGTCAATGAGCACACGAGGCCTTACCGATGTGGTTACTCCGGCTGCGTAGCTGCTCTCATCGGGTATCCGAATGAGATCCGGTTGCGGAAGCATGAGGCCGAAATACACTCTCAAGGAGCAGATGCGTTGACATTTCCGTGGCAAGGAACGCCATCCTCCTCTGAGCTGTGTCAGCAAATTGAAACTGGCAATACTGAAGCCTTTCAATGGTGGATCGAACTGTTCGACGGAGAAATTCCTCTAGATCAGATATGGAAAAAGGATAAAACTTCAGGTCCCCTTCGTACCGCCATCAAGACCGGCAACATCCATGTCCTGAAAGAAATCTTCAGATGCTCTGGAAGTATTCTGCTGTCATCAAGGAAAGGAAAGAATCAGCTAAACAAGCCATGCGTAACAAAGCTGGTAAAGGAGGCTTTGGAATTTCGCAATTCCGATGCTGTGGAGGAAATTTTGTCTCGCGCAGAAGATGTAAGAGATTCCGACACTTACATGTTCTTCCGAGCATCTTTGCAACTAAAGCTCGATTCAATGGCCATTCGGTTTTTGAATCATCCAGCCTGTGAGATGGCGAGCTCCGTACCCAACAGGGGTCGCGCCAACAAGTATTTTTGCACCGCCGTTGAAAATTCGCGATTTACAGTTCTGCAATTTCTCATTTCAAAAAAATGTTTCGGCGAGAGCGGCATATTAGGGCACGGGACCATGCGCCGAGCAATACTTGACAGTACACGGGAAACTGCTCTGTTCCTGCTGCGCACTGGCAATTACCGCAAACAAACCAGGATCGACCTTATCACGAATGCAGCATACTTCTACCAGCATGGGCATCTGGAACTCCTGGAGGTTATGTTTCTGGAAGCTACCACAGAGCCTGAGGAGGGTGATCAAGAGTGGATATTGGCAACAAAATTGCTCAAGGCTTCCCGTGACGGCGACCTTCACACAGTGCAGGCAATTATCAGCAATCACGAAGCGCTAATCAACCCGTTCGACTGGGGACCAACACCGCTGCACCTTGCAATAAACAAAAAACATATGGCAGTGGTAGATTCTCTACTTGAAACAAGAAAGGCCAAGGTCGGACGAAGATTGTGGACTAGCCCTGAAGCGGCAAGAATCGGCTTGCTGTCGAAGAGCGCCATTAGGGAGTCCGTGATGCAAGGTGATGTCGCTCTATTTCATCGGTTACTTGAACATTTACCTTTGAGAGACTACCTCTTTGAAGATTATTGCCACGATTATGAGTTCCAGGTGTTTGTTCATAAAAAAGGGAAACACGGAGATGGTTGAGGCGCTAAATACTAAAATGGCAAGTGCAAGCCGGATTTACGAGGATTAGACACCTCAATCAAACGTCTGTTAAACTCGGTAGATGTGATCTATGAATAAATGAGATGGGCAGACTGTAGTATGCATCTCGGCAGAATCGGGCAATATTTTGTTTTCTTTTGGAATTCCAAATTTTTTAATATATTCCTTTCTATAGTCGTACTCATTCAAACCCAGACGTTTCTAACTACTCCCCCTTCCCATGTATATCCCAAAACATGTCATTGACTACAATATTCATCTTCTCATTAGTACTTATTCTTTACTAATGAGCTTGACTTTAACACCAGCCTCACAGCAGCCTCAAATTCAAGGGTTTCAAGGCAATAAGGCGGTGTACAGGCTGCATGGCCCAATGGCAAGGCGCTTGACTACGAATCAAGAGATTCCAGGTTCGACCCCTGGTGTGGTCACTTCTTTTTGCCTCTATGGAACAGGCCGCTTGTTCAAAGTAGTGTGGAGTGGTCTGAAAAGTTTTTCGTGATAGCGTCGGTGGTGTTCGGCCGCGCGGGTGTCTGTGCTCCATCTCCATTCGGCACACCGTTTTTAAATGCCCTTTGCACGAACTTTCCGATAAATCGTCCTAAATTTTAGATGGTATGCTTCGGAAAAAGAATACAGGGAAAGACTATGTGGTATTCAATTGCGCTGTTTATTATTGAAGGTGGGGTTGAAATTTTGGTTGAAGACGTGGGCGAGGTTAAGGTTGAGAGCGACTGCAGGAATATTCCGCCAAGTAGAGAGGTCCTGCCGCCTACGATTGACAGGGGCTCACAAGCGCCCCAAGAAATTAAAAAAATATATCGGGTATCATTCCCGCAGGAAACATCTATCTCCGGGGGATAGAGGAGATATCTGTAAGCTGCCTATCAGGTCGACTTGACGCGGACCAGCTAGCCAAGCAAGTAGGATGAATTGGAAGCGCACTAGACGGATCGCTTATAGGTTTTCACTGGCCAAGTGCTATTATCAGGGCCAGTAGTTCTCCATCCCGCGGATCTGCCTTGATGCACGTCTTTGGCGAGGCACGGGATTTGTTGGTCATATGCACATCATGAGTCGATCGATGCGAGTATGACTTACGCTATAGGTAACATGGTGCGAGGCACTACGGGAAGCGACGGTGAACCGGGGTGGCCTTGCATCATTTACCGAAAAGGATTATTATCCCGCCCCAAGACATGCAGTTTCTGTCTCTACCTGCAGATACCGTGCAGTTGCCAAGAGCTGTACACGCACCGTCTACTCATTCGCCAATCAAGAATTCGGGGTGCCAATGGGGCCGAAATTTCTGCAATGTACGCGATTCAAAATGTGGCATTAAATCAGTGGACTGGACGGCCAATAGTTCGCGACTGTGATGAAATCGTACGAAAGTTAAAGCTCACATAAAAGTACCCGGCTCCAATGCTTGCATTCAACGAACAATTCGTCATCACATTCAAAAAATACCTCAAACATCCCTATTCATACTCTCTGAAGTTCTGACCTACATGGCGAAAAAGAAAGGCAGGAAGTCCCTGGTTGGAACTTCAACTTCCACGGCATGCCCACTCGAGGACCAAGATCCGCCAGTAACCAACGGAAATACCATATCCGAAGAGCCTCCAAAGTCCGAAGAGCAGCCATGTTCACCACCGGAGGAGGTTTCCGAGCTAGCCTATCCAGCCGACAAAGCAACTGCCAGCCCGGCCGAACACGACAAACCTGTACACTGGTAAGCCACCTCTACAGAACCCAAGCCCAAGGACAGCAATAAATTGACATCGCAGTCCCTACTCTGGCCCGACCGCCGCTCTCATCTGCGGCATTAGTCCCACCGCGGCCGTGAAGGTTCCCCGCGCCCTCCTCCCTCCCTCCATCGAAGCCAAATGCGCCGATCATGACGGCGACACCTTCGCCAAGCTTGATCTCGTTCATAACGACGCTGCACACACCCTTGCGCACTATATCCACACTGGCACATACCAAACGCTGCGCCTCGCGGACGACATCTCTGCCGCTGACCGAGCAGCAAAGGAGCACGAGCGTGCCCTGCACGCCTACGTCGCGGCGACGGAGTACGACCTGCCCGGACTAGCGGACCTGGCAAAACAGGAGGCCGAAGCGTCAGGTGCGGCGGCGCCGCTGGGCAGGGCGCTGCGGAGCGTTGAGAACGCGTGCGAGGACCTGCCGGCGGGGGATGGCTGGGTGCGCGAGCACCTGCGTAAGATCATTTGGAGCGCCGACTTGAGTTGCGTTCCTTGCGATGGGTTCGATTCGCGGTTCGCGTGCGCGTTGATGGCGGTCGTAGCGGGAATTTATGCGAGGGCGGGCTCGGAGGTGGATCGTTGGAAACAGGTGAAACGATCCATAGAGGAAGAGAGACGTGGTCGGCCAGAGTCGGTTGCGCCTGGTGATCAAGTTGCTGGTCCTTTGACTGACGAGGCGTGTGTTGTCTCAGATGCGGGTTCTTGTCATGATCCGGATGAAGTCAACTCGTATCATGATGAAGAAAAAGCAGAATTTGCATACGACGTGCCCGAAGAGGAGCCAGGGGAAACTGCTCATGATGGGTCTTGCACTCGGTCGGCTGAGGAAATAGTCAATGGCGTGTTTTCCGAGGAGAGTGCTGATGCCAAGCCGGGAGAGTCCCATTGGAGCGAGTGTGCAGCCGAGGAGCCACCAATGAACGAAGAGAGTTATTCTCAAGAAGTAATGTACCCGGATGAACCCCCGAGCTACTCTGGATACTTTGAAGAGAAGGAAACTCGGCCTGACGAGGACCACGCTGTACCCGAGGACCCTGCTGTACCTGAAGAGCACCCTACCTCAGCTGATGTTTGTCCTTCTCCGCCCACGGAGTTCTCACCTCCGCCTGAAATGTACCCTGCTCCTTCCATGTCGGAGCTAGAATCAGAAGCACCGGTCGAGCCTGATCCAACGTTTGATGAGAAATTGGCTCAGGAAGAACCTTCGTCGCACAATACAGCTGCACAATGCACTAACGCGGTGGGACATCTAATCGGCGGCGGGTGGAAACATTGTCCCTATTGCTCAGTAACGGCTCTCCATATACAACAGGATGGTCACAAGCTCTAAATTGTTTGAGTCTGGTTGACACTCAGCCATCACTGGCTTATAATTTTCATAATTCTGAATATTTCATCTTTTAGTGTTTCATTCCTTGCCTGAAAATTAATTTTATTTCGCTTTCCCATTTAGACGAACTGTTAAGTAGATTTCTTAAGATAGAAAAATTGAAAATGGAGCAAGAAGGGACATGCCCCGACACAATAAAGTACCACGTTGTTCTTCACAATGTTAGTCATGATTGCAATGTAAAGGGTAGGCAGGAAAGTCTAGGAAATATCCAAACGCAGGTAGTCTATTTCGAATGTTTTCTCTTGGCCTGATCTAGACAAATATTTACAAACCTTTTTGGATTGACCATACGGTTTGTAACCAGGAAGAACGATACTTCGAAAGTATTTAAATACCACCCAGATGGTCGCGATAGCGCTGACGACAATACCTTCGTCTTCTTTACAACAGCAACATACGATGGGCAGGCCTTGCAACAACTTTTTCAGTAATTGTCAGTGCCGTGCTGGCCAAAACTGCTCTTTTTCCCACGACCCAGATGACTTTGCAGTTCTACAAAAAGGGCGAATTACCCCTTGTAGGTTCTGGACAGCAAGTGGAACATGTCGGTACGGTAGCGTTTGTCGATTTCGCCACGACCGTACATTCGCCGATGCCGATGCTCAGGCCGCTAGACACTCCCTATTATTCCGAGACGTGAAGGCGATGGTCGAGACTTTCCACCGCCCTCTACGCAAAGAGCCTCTAGAAGAGAACGAAAATTCCATGATTGAAGTTCGCGATTTCAAGGAGCTATGTAGCTACAACTGGATGTCGTCAAAGCGCCCAACCATTGCTGTTCCCGGTAATTCAAGGCATACAAAGTTGTGAAAATGTGCTAATCAATGCGTAGGGCTACCGCCGATTCTTTCGCTTCCAGACCACGATCTGGATCTGAAACAAGATACAAAGACCTCTGGTTGTAGAGAGGAAGACAAGCCGGAACCTTATCGATACAGCTTTGAGCCGCTCATCCGCTCTCTTCAAATCATGGATCCGATCTTCAATATCAAGACAACTGATATCGTCACCGGGTTGGGAAATATTCGAACACTGTTTGATTTCTGCACCAGGGGGGCTCACATTCCAGATGGACTGAGGATTGATCTTGAGCTTATCGGATCGACTCTCTTCATGAGCCGTTACAGCTACATTGTCGACGGCATTCGTCCGGATTCTCTATTTTCAGGCTTCGGCCGTGGTTTTGAGCGTGAGTGTATCCGTAACTATAGCTGCGTCTTGAAAGATGCCACGAGCTATCATCGCGTTGTCAGCTATGATCTGGGAAATTGTAGGCTTTGTGTACAGCACGAAGCAGATGCGTGCAGACCGGAATTCATCCGAGGATGCAGCTGCGGTGCCACGGTACACGCAAACACCGAAGAGGGAGAGTGTGTTTCGCCACAAAGAGAAGAGGGTTCCGATGGTGACAAGGACCTCCACGTTGTCCAATATGGAACAAAGTTGTCCTGTCAGCATATTTCGGAGATCAAGTCACGCGCGAGTGACGCTCGCACGCCCTACTTTCGTGTCCTACCACAACTGTGGCTATCGGGAATGCGCAATCTTGTCTTCGGTAGGCACAATCTGGGCCTTTTCAAGAGAGACAGTATCATGGAGGAGGATGCAAGCGCCCTGGTGTCTCAGTGGGCACAAGAGAATCAGGATAGCATATCAGAGCTTTCTGGATTGCTGGAGTGCATTTGTCAGAAGGTGAATTGGCACAGCAGGCGTTTGGGCAATAGAAGGTTTGCATTGGTGTTCCGCTCAGGACAGTCGTGAAAGTTGGACATGTACGAGCGGGAAGGAGGACAGGCCATGTTGCCAGATGCATTGATTGAGGAGATTTGGAAGAAAACCCAAAATTGATAGTAGTCAGAGTAGCGTGTTGAACAATTGACTGGTCATTTGCAAATCTGCTGGACGATATTAGTTCGTTGGACCAGTAAAGCCGGCATCGCCTCCAACAAACTATTCGTAATCTTCGAGCTTGATCCCCGCATTACTTCTCGAAGTAACTATCCGAGCTATTATGCTTTCATACTCTTTGAACTCTGTGGGTTTTACTTGGACAGCGTGGAGTTTGGAAAGTAAGACAACCACAGCATATCCTTAGTTCTTAGAAACTCTTCTCAAAGGAATAAATCTTGTACGTCGCGCAAACATGTCCTTGAAAGCTCTACCACAAGCACGACAAAAGCCTTCTACACATAATTGCAGAAATTAAAGCAATCTATGACATGTTCTACTTTGTTTGAAAAAGGAAACTGTTCACGAGATGCGTTATCAAGTGATATCAAGTAGGCAAACATTGACTGCAAACATGTTTGGTATTTGATCAGCTTTGTAAAGGTAAGAGAGCTTTATTCGTCTTTTACGCGCTACTCTTGACAAAGAGTTAGACTTAAAGCTCTAGAATATTGAAATGCCTTCTCGCTTTGCGTTCTGATCAAACGAAGTACTGCTATAAACGGTGTAGGAGTGCGTTCTTAATAGAGCTGCAAGATCTTGAGACCATCAGACTTGTGCTGTCAACCACTTCAAAAACCAGTATTTCCAGCATGAAAATCGATAAATGGGTTGAAGGAAAGATTACTGAAGCACGGAGGACCTCCGAATTGATAAGTAAAAGGGACTTCAAGCGACAACTCATTTCAGAGAGGCCAAATGATGGTAACAGGATTAGGCAGCTAGTAAACCAGTGATTATGGCTATTTCGGTTCCTCATTTTATCGATAGCTAATGATAAGTAGGGCTGAATGGTGGTATCAATCAGCTCAGCAACCGCAAGCGACAAGGCCAAATCCCTCAACGGCAACATCATCCACTCAAGTACCAGCTATACCGCACTCACAGGAATCCTCTACGCTCAACGAAGGATTGAATCAAAGTTCCGGAGCTCCGTCGGAGCAACCAGCAAAGACTGCCCTGACCCAGATGAAGGGCACAAAGTTTGAGGGTAGAGTAACACTTGTACTCGCAAATAAGTCTTTGTTGACAATACATAACAGATTTCTGCAAATCACTGACAAGTGCCTTACCCGAGGTGACGACGGACCATGCTCCCTTGAGCATCCCTCCTCTCTCCATCCAGGAAGCGTTGCTCTTTAGCAGCAAACATGCGCCATCATCCAATTCTACTACGTCCAGTAGACTCGACAATGCGGTGTTGTTCTCTACCGAAGCATATCAACAGGATCAAGCAGGCAACGCTTCTCAGTTCGCACTGTTCGGCAGCCGTGTTCCTGAGCCAGGCACAGATGGACCCATAATCGACAGAAGGGTCTTCATGAACACGAATATTCCGTTTTCTACATTCGTATGCGGTCTTCAAGGGAGCGGTAAATCTCACACCACCTCTTGTATTATTGGTAGGTTTAATCCTATACGAATTTTCGCTTCAAATGATGCTAATCGTAATAGAGAATTGCATGATCAAGGCCGAGAGACTCGGTGTTCTTCAGTCTCCGGCCTCGACTCTCATTCTTCACTACGGAGAATACACCACGTCACAGAGCTTTCGGCCTTGTGATTTTGCCTTCTTATCGAACCTCAACAAAGAACTATCTGGCGACATCAGCAGGCCTTCTGTGACAGTCCTTGTCTCCCCGTCCAACTACCTGAGCATGAAAGTCCAGTACACAGCCATCCCTGATGTGACTGTGCTGCCGTTTCTGATACAGCCGGCAGAGCTGACAGCAAGCATGATGCTCGCGCTCATGGGGGTGTCGAACACAGATTCTCCGCCACTCTACGTCAATCAGATCACGAACATTCTGCGGCAAATGAGTTCGGAAACTTCTGGACCGTTTTGCTACCAGACCTTTCGCAAGCGCCTTGGAGGGACAGAGTTCAGCAACCTCCAATGGCAGTACCTCAGCCAGCGCCTCGAACTGCTTGAATCGTTCATCGATCTCTCAGGAAAATCAACTAAAATCGGGTTTGTTCCGGGCCAAATCACCATCATCGACCTCTCCTGCCCGTTTGTGGATGAGAACACCGCGTGCCTCCTCTTCAATATCGGTATGAATACATTCATGCAGTCGACAGAGTCTCGAGGCATACTTGTGGTTCTTGACGAGGCACATAAGGTACCTTTCCCACGTACGGTGACACCACTTCTTCAAAGGCTGACTAGTTCTACACAGTACATGCACAATACAGCTGGAGCGAAGGAGCTGACTTCACAGCTTCTATCGATGATCCGTCAGCAGAGACATTTCGGCCTCCGGGTCGTGGTTGCGACTCAAGAGCCGTACGTCTCGCCGCAGTTGATTGACCTCTGTTCCATGATCATTGTCCACCGCTTTAGCAGTCCTGCCTGGCTCGAAGTATTGAAGAATCATATAGCGACGGATGCTGAAGACGTCAAAGCCCTGTTCCAAGAGATCTCGGAACTCCAAACGGGTGAGGCGATCGTTTTCGCGCCTACGGCTGTGTTGAGTTATGGTGGTTCACAATTGCAGAAATCTGGAGGAAGAAGGTTCAAGGTTGCAGTACGGAAGAGAATCACATGGGATAGCGGGAGGTCGATACTTAGCGTTTGAGTTGGTGGTGTGGTTTCCACTCATTTCCTACCGCGTATCTCCAGAAAGTCAACCACATTGTGAGGAATGCAAAGCACATACGTCGCAAGGGAATGGAAAAGTAGTCTACTAGCATATCATTTATTGAGGCTCTCGCCGATAGTAGAATCAAAGACTGTTTGCAGTGAAAAGGAATAAAACAAATCATTCGTGACCACATCTCACAGGGGCTGCGCGTGCGTATGACCGCTGATCTAAAACGAAAATGATATCAAGTAGGTAATACGATGCCGATGTTCGGCGAATACCCATACTGTCAGACTCTACTGTTGCTTCGGCTTCTCAATCTTTTCAAGACCTGTGTCAAGCCTCGAAATCCAGTCCTGTAATAGACCATCAACACCAACAGCGAAATAGGCAAAGGAACGGGGCAACTTACAAAGAGGAACGTCGGCATCCACCCACTCAGAAAGCTCACAAGCGTCGCTGACCTTCCGCGGTAGACCTTGCCGTGCGCACCGCCGAGGATGTCGCCGACAAGGGTGCGGGCGTAGTCGTCGACCTTAACCGGGGCCACCTTTTCGGTGTCTTTGCCAGCAGCGCGCTCGGCGATCTCCTTTTGGGCAGGGGTGTAGAATGAGTTCTCGGGCAGTTGGAGTGGGGCTCCGTTCTGAAAGACCTTGCTCTCGACCGCGCCGGAAATGACCGTGATGACCCTGACACCGAACGGCTGCATCTCAAGGCGCAGCGTCTCGCTTATCGAGTTCAGGGCGGCCTTGGAAGCGGCGTAGATACCTAGCAGTAATGACGGTCAGACAAGGGAATGTCGACCATGCGGCTTCATATTTGTTGATGATCCACACTTACCGTAGTATGGCGCGTACATTATCGAGGCAAGGGATGAAATATTAACCACGCACCCCTTCGCGGAGATGAGGAGCGGCGAAAAAGCCTGCGTGACGGAGGCAACGCCCCAGACGTTGACGTCGAACAGGGTCTTGGCTTTCTGCATGTCGAAGTCGAGCACGGGCGTGACGTACAGCGCGCCCGCATTGTTGATAAGGTAATCGAGCGTGCCGCCCGTCTTCGCCGAAATAGCCGCGACCGCCGCACTGATCGACTCCGGCGAGCTGACGTCCAGCGGCAGCAGCGTCACGTTGGGCACGTCCCGCAGCGCCTCCATCTTCGCGGGGTTCCGCGCCGTCGCGAAGACGTGGCAGCCGCGCGACTGGAACTCTTTGGCCAGTGCGGGGCCAATGCCGCCGTCGCTGCAGCCGGTGATGAGGACGGTCTTTGGAGAAGACATGATGCAAAGATGTTGGAGTTGAGTGCTGACGGTGTTGATGGTATTTATAGAGTACCAAGAGAAGGATCAAGGCCGCATATACCTCTCACTCGCAAGCTTTACCTGGATAGGAAAGGCTTATCGGGTATCCCCGAGTGTGATACCAGCTTCCATCAATGAAGTCCATTGGTAAAAGTCCAGAACAAACGAGAAGATCAATATGGCGACAAAGATTGATCGACCCCTGATTATTGACCAACATCTATGACCCCCAAAACCGTTGCCAAGGACCGGACAATTTAGCGTGAGAATCAAAGTCACATGAAAGTCACGTGCAATATCCTTGACTTACATGCTCAGGTCAGTCGTTACAGCCTACAAGATGTAAGGCCTTGTTTCGCTGCTACAATCAGCGATAGACGCATTTTAATATCGAATGAGAGCACTTCCGTTTTTCAGCCTTTGCATTGCTTCGCCGCTATGCGTAGCACGGGAGGATTTAAGGCCAAGGCGGCCTTGGAAATGCTGGGCAATGACGGCATTTCTTCGGGAAGCTTCAGGACGCCAGTGCGCGCTTACTAAGCCTACTGCGTCGTGGGCTGATGCGAGTGGCATGACCCCCTTTTGCTTATAGGCATCACCCCAGCATGCAGTAGGCCGCCCTCGCCTAGGTCTTCTCCACCTTATCTTTTATCTCCAAACTCCGATTACTGGCGAACTCAACAGCATCTGGATATTTCGTCCACGGAATTATTTCCGATCTTCCGGTCATCCCTCATCTTCACCATGATCGTCTTCACAGACATCCAAAAGGAGGCATTCAAGGCCGCTGGAGAGGGCGACTTTGAGCGTGTGAAAGAAATGCTCGCCGGACCCGACCTTATCAAGGATAAAGACAAACTCGCCGCTCAGCTCCGCGACACGCAGTCCTGGTCTGACATGGATCCGCATGACCACAAATCCGTCGAGTTTCTATACATGAACGCTGCCCGTGGAGCCCCTATGGGTACCCTTTTGCCCGTCAATACATCCCGTGAGGGGCATGTGGCAATTCTCGAATACATGTTTGAGCATTATCCCTACCCGAAATCTCACCTCCTCGACGCTATTGGTGACGCCATTCTCCACGGTTCTATCGACACTGTGCGTTTCTTTCTCGAACGCTGGCCTGAAATCGTCCATATCCACCAATGCGGTTCCCACGGCGGCACTCCCCTATCTCTTGCGCTGCTAGTGGAGCGCCGTGCAGCTGCCCATTCCATGACAGAGCTCTTGCTTCAATATGGAGCCGATCCGAACAAGGAGTCCAAAGGCCTTCCCATGGAGTACGCCATTACATCTTCCTGGCCCGATCTCGTCCCGCTGCTCGAAAAGTAAGAACTCTCTAGCGTCTCTGATTTCTCAGCTAATTTCTGGACCCAGATACGGCGCCGAGCCATTTTCTTGGGAGAAGGAGCTTCAGCTGCTCCCACGCGCAGCAAGCAACGGAAAGTTTGAAGCCGTTACTCGGCTCATCGAAAAGGGCGCTCACCCAGACACTGACACTCTCGAACCTCCGTTTAGTGGCACGCCTTTGTGGAACGCAGTTCGCAGAGGCGACTACAAGATGGTTGAGTATCTGATCTGCGCGGGCGCTGACCCAAACCGGCGAACTTCTGCCGGAGAATCCATGCTACAGGTGGCAGAGACCCTTTCCGCAAACAAGGACGAGACGATGGTATCCTTGCGGGCTTTTGGTGCCAAGTAATGGCGTGGGACATTGTATGATAAGTTGTTTGAGTAATGTTTTATGGGGAAATTAGGTAATTTCCCCATGTTTTATTCTTCATAATGCAATATTATTCGCTTCGTGTACCCCATCCACCTCCGCCAGGTGTGTTGATCTGCATAATCTCCCCAGCGTTCAAGATCAAGGCTGCTTTCCCGCCGACATTGATTTTGTCCAGTGCCGTATGGTCCTCGTTCCACTTGAACGCAAAATTCCTACCAACACTCCCAGGCCCACCGCCATTGAGACCATACGGCCTGTAAACACGTCGGTCGCTCAGAATACTAAACTTGAGCGTCGTCCTTGCCTCAATTTCCCTCACACAGCCATCGCCCCCGTTGAAGCGCCCACGTCCCCCCGTGCCGTGATTGATGGCGTATCTCCGCACGACGACGGGCGTGCGCTTCTCGATGACCTCGGGATCGGTGTTCTTGGTGTTCGTAGAATGGCACTGCGCGACGTGCTCGCCGTGCCACGCGGGCCCCGCCCCGGTGCCGCCTCCCAGACTCTCACCGTAATTCCAACCCGGCGCGATGCTACCGTCGACGGGATCGCGGCCGCCCATGCCCCACCCGAAGCTGTTGGCGCAGCCCTGGAACGCCGCGACGCGGCCGTACGCGCGCAGGATGACGTCGATGATGCGCTGGCTGGCGGGCGTGCTGCCGCAGATGGCGGCGTTGGGGCCGGGGCGCAGGATCGAGCCCTTGGGGATCCTGATGTCGACGGGCTTCAGGCAGCCTTCGTTTAGCGGGATGTCCAGGTCGATCAGGCACCGCAGCGTGTAGATGACGGCAGAGTGGGTGATGGAGACGGGGCAGTTGTAGTTGCCCCAGACCTGCGGCCCCGTGCCGGCGAAGTCGTAGACGGCGTCGCCCGTCTTCTCGTCGATCGTGATGGTCACCGCGACGGGGGTGCCGTCGTCGAACCAGTCCACGGCCTTGAGCCCGTCCGGGTGCTCCCGCGCGACCTGGATCAGGAAGGCTCGCACGGCTGCCTCGGCGTTGGCCTGGATGCCGGCCATGTACGTGTGGACTACCGGGAGCGTGAACTCGTCGCAGAGCTTCCGCAGGAGAACGATGCCTCGCTGGTTGGACGATATCATCGCCTTCAGATCTGATATATTGTCTTGTATTCGCCGGGTGGGACTGCATCCAGGAAAGGAACCGGCGCGCTCAAAGGCACTGCGGACATCGTTTTCGAGGAACTCGCCATTACTCACAATTTTCATGGACTTGACGTTGAGGCCCTCTTCCCAGAGCTCTCTCGAATCCGGCATCATCGAAGTAATGCCCTTGCCCCCGATGTCCGTATGGTGGCCGCGAGAAGCAACATAGAATGCGAGCTGACCATCGCTGGTGAATACAGGCGTGACAACCGTAAGATCCGGGAGATGCGTGCCCCCGGCTTCGGGGTGGTTCGTCAAAAGTACGTCGCCGGATTCCAGCTTTCCATGCCACAAACGGTGCTGGTACTTGATGGCAAACTGCATGCTGCCCAGGTGGATTGGTATGTGTGGTGCATTTGCAACAAGGTCGCCTTCAGGAGAAAAGATGGCACAGGAGAAGTCCAATCGTTCCCTGATACTGGTAGAGATGGAGGTTCTCTGTAGTGTGTTGCCCATTTGCTCGGCTATCGACATGAAGCGATGAGAGAACACTGATAGATGAATGGGATCGACTTGATCCAAGGATAAGGTCTGTGCCTCCGGATCGAAATTCTCCTTCTCCAGAACGACGTAGTTCGACAGAAAATAAGCACGGTATTTCGATTCCACGAAGATCGTCTGAGTATCGTCAATCACGAGTGCTGGGCCCTGTGGCGTACGTCAGCATTGTTAGTCCCTATTTAGCTGCTGTTATATCTACCTCTGCTATGCCGCCTTGAAGATGATCAGTCAACCGATGAACGGGGGCATTGACCCAAGAACCGTCGATAAACACTTTTTGCATGGTTGCCGCTTTGAGTTGGACTCCATGTCGCTTCGCACGACCGAGTTCGGTAAAAGGGGTCTCCCGGCGTGATGCATCTCCCGAGCTGCCGATCCCTCGCACCGTAATCGCCTCGACAACGATTTCGCGTGATAGCTGAAAGGCAAATTCTCGAAGGTGGGCAGTTTCAAAAGCTTTGACATAGTTTGCATCATCTGGTTCGGGAATCGAGATGTTGGTATCCGTGCCGAAATATCGCATACTCAAAGATTTGTCAAACGTGATTGAAGATTCCAAAGCTCCCTGCGATAGCAGCTCTTCTCGGACTTTTACCTTTAGCGCTTCAAACTTAGCGTCAATAGGAATGTGAAGCGATTCTTTGAAGCTGCCAACGAAAGGCTCGACAATCTCGTACTGTAGTTGAGCATGCGCGATTCCATAAGCAGAAAGCAACGATGAGTGCTTGTGAATGAGGACTCGCTTGATTCCCAGGTTCTCCGAGATTGCACATGCATGCTCTGTTCCGTTGGTAGCTCTTCAATACACGAAGTCACGAAGCAAACTTACGGCCACCAGCTCCACCGAAGCTGCAGAGATTGTGTCGATCAGGTGCAAATCCACGGGCCTCTTGAAGATGTCAGTTCCTGACTGTAAATAGCGCGCTCTGAGGGAAATAAATATGCCGCTTACCAGTAATGTTTCGGATCGGTCGGCTCATGGTCGTATTAGCAACTCGAAGAAAGCCCAGTGCAACCTCTTCGGCAGTATATTGCTTCGAGGACTGCTTATTGAGGGATATGGTGAGATCTTGAAACTTTTCCTTCACAATATCAGCATCCAGAGGTTGGTCGGCTCCCTTTCCAAATATTGCAGGAAAGGAGGAGGGAACAAGACGGCCCAGAAATAAGTTTGCGTCGGTGACGGTTAACGGGCCCCCCTTTCTGTAGCAAGCTGGCCCTGGGTTGGCACCAGCACTCTAGAGATTATCAGCACTAGATCAAAGAAAAGGGTGTGAAGCTTGCCTCTGGTCCCACAGTCAGCAAGCCATTGCGAGCATGGAGAATGGAGCCACCCCCAGCAGCTACGGTTGCGATGTTCAACATCGGAGCTCGAATAACTCTCCCTGCTATATTGGCCTCAGAGACGTGGTCGTACTTGCCGTCGTAGCGAGAGACGTCTGTACTAGTACCGCCCTGGCTCACATTAGTTTAGTGATAGAATGGAGGTTGTATGCGATTACCATGTCGAAGCCAATCACCGGAGTCCCCTCGGTAAAATCAAAGCAGGTATGAGCAGCGCCGACAACACCACCAGCCGGGCCACTGAGGAGAGCCTCGTTGCCTTTGTATTTGTCTGCTTGCTTCAAGCCTCCGTCGGAGCACATGAAATCTACGCGCAGAGGAGGGACCTTGAATCCGGCCTGGAAGTCCTGTACGTAATTGCGGACGATTGGGTAAAGGTATGCCTCTGAGCACACCGAAGTACTTCGGTGTAGATATTTGATGGTGGGATAGGTTTCGAACGAAGTGGTGACGTATCTGAAACCTTCTTCCCGCGCCAACGCAGCGACAATCTTCTCGTGATGGGGAAAGAGGTAAGAGTGCATGAGAGAAATGGCAAGCGACGTGTAGCCCTTTTCTCTCAAGGCGCGGAGCTGCGTCCGGACCCGGTCCTCATCGATGCGCTTGAGGATGCGGACTATCTCGCCACTCTCGGTACGAACCAAGTCCGGGTCGACGAGCTCGACATCTTTATCCATGGGGAGCGGATTCAGATCATAATCCTCAACGGTCACTCTCTCGTCTATCTCAACAACGTCATGATGCAGAGCTTCTGCTTTTTTGACATTTAATGCGAAAAGCTTCGGACGGGTCTGATCTCCAATGACGCAAATATCGCGGAAACCTTCCATCAGTCAGCCAAAGCGTAGGAAGGGGACATGGTTCAAACCTTTGGTAGTCGCCAGAGCGAACCTCTCGCCCTTTTGTTCCAGAAGAGCATTTGTTGCAACGGTGGTGCCGATCCGACAAGAAGCTGGACTATCAGCACGGCAGTGCCGAACGACGAGGACCTGAAAACATACCGATGCGAGAGCCATCCAAGAGTTCTCCACGTGGGATGGTGCAGCCCTCAAAGGTTTCCAAGACTCGGCGAATGGCTTCAGTGGGAGCGTCTCGATAGTTCTGCGGATCCACCGAGAGCAGCTTGAAGATCAAGCTATTTCGGCCATCGCTCGAGGCAATGACATCGCAGAATGTACCACCGCGGTCTGTAAATAGTCTCAGTAACTTGGTCGGACAAAGAATGCTGAAAATACCTATGGCAATATTGATGTCTGGCTTCATTGTTGTCAGTGAGACTTACAACCAGCGGCAGAAAGACAGTGTTTCCGGCACTGATATAGTGAGGCACGCTTGCCGAACGAGGAAATTCCTGTCGGAGATGCCCCGACTCTGCGAGGGATGGCGTCATTGTGGCCATCTGCGATAGGAAAGTGGGGCCCGACAATCGCGATGGGGTCGCGCGATGTCGCCATCCCCACCTTTGAGTGCAGCTGCGCAGTGCATCCAACTACCATCATCGCCGACATGTCGATGCACCGATTCCGGGTGGGCAAGCTTGGGTCAACGGTCAGCAGCACACAGCCGGTTGAAAAGACGGTGCCCACATGCATGCGATGCCGGCAGCTGAAGAAAAGGTGTAGCAGAACGCGACCGCAGTGCGAGTTGTGCGCAAGGGCCGGCACAGATTGCTCGTTATCCGTCGACGTTACTTCCCCACTCCAGGATAGGATTCGCTGGTTGCACGCTTATATCGCCCAAGAAGTGCCCGAGATTCAGTCTTTGCCAACCGGCTCTGAAATCTCCAATCACAGCCATATCACACCCGCGCCGGAAACTGGCCAATCTGATCGTGTTGGAGATGAAAACGATGATGAAGCCAATGAACCACCGGGCAATGAGCAAAGATTACCTGATCTGGAATCAAGCATGGTCGACCTTGTCGACGCCTATTTCCACCACGTCAACCGAGCATATCCCTTCATCGACCGGACACGACTTATGGCCGATCGTGCCTCCACGACGCTGTATTTGGTAATGGCCATCGGCTGCACCACCCTGGAGCGCGCCGGTCGGCTCCCCAAGCATTCCATGACAAGTTTCGACGTGTCCTACGCTGTCATCGTTGAAAACTGTCTGGCGAATGAATCTTTCGACTCGTTGCAGACTCTCATGCTGCTCGCCTTGTATTCCTTGTTCGATCCCAATGCTCCGGCCACCTGCTCCCTTCTCGCCGTTATTGCACGCCAAGCACACTTCCTCGGACTCTCTCGCAGAAACAAACCCCTCGAGAAAGCGTCTCCTGTTGCTGCAGAATTACGCCACCGCCTCTACTGGAGTGTATATACCCTTGACCGCATCGTGGCTGTATCAGTCGGACGACCCTGCTTCCTGGATACAAGGCATGCAAACATACCTCTCCCTAGCTTGACCGTTGATGAGTTCGCATCTTGCGATCGCACAACGTTCGCCTTGAGCCTGCAGGTTAACCGTCACGTTGTCCAACTTCGCCAAATTGAGTATGACATTCTGTCTACTATCCACCAACCACCGTCTAGCAACACACACGCTCTGCCCCCACTTGACAGAAAGGCACTATCATCGCGGTTGCGTTTGCAGGTGGAAAATTGGTACAGTGCTGGCTGTTTGATCTGCCCGCCCGACCCGGATAATGTACCAATTCACGACTCTCTTTGTTGGCTGAATGCGCGCTATTACCACCTCCTTATTCTGATTTATTACCCTTGCGCGTCCAATATGAGCTCTGATCACGCCGAGCTTCTTTGCTTCACCCAGAAGTTCCTGCAATGCAATTCCGTGTTGCTACAACAAGCGCAACTCCCTTTGAACCGCATCACTCTCTGCCGTATGCTCCCTATCTGTGTCGTATTCATTGAGTGCTACACCAGAGCTGGAGAATCATCTTCGTTTCCAGCCTGGAAGGAGATCACCCTCTGTATCGAGATTCTCTCTGCTTTTGATGAGCAATGGCGCCAAGCGCACCGCGCCGCCGAGATTATGCGCCGCTTCATGGATGCTGCATGCTCCTTTGCTTCCATCAGCGGCTCGAATCGAGACGAACATACAGTTGATATTGTGAAGGATCAACTAACAAGGTTGATAAAGGACACTATGGGTGACATGTGCTACTATCTTTCCGTGGAAGGCTGGGACGAAGACGCTACTGGCAGCTTAGACATTGGACTTGCGCAGTTGGCTTCAGCAAACCAAGTCACGCATCCAAGTGATGATGACAATGTTTGGGAAATTAGTGGAGCTCATTGGATGGAATTCTTATGAACGGCTTTCTCACAGTCAGGATACTTTTCAGCCCAGATTCTGCGGTCTAAACTGACAGGCTCAAGGGTAATTGCAAGCATTTCTATAGTAAAAGAAATTAGAGACGCATTTTTCTTCCCTCACTTTGATAGGCACGTCGATATTTTAGTGCTTAGTTCTAAGCTTCGCAATCCCACTTCCTTCCATGCCCTTCATAGTTGGTTCAAGCGTCGTCGGAATGATCTTCGCCAATAGCTTCCTTTCTTTTCTCAAAGAAACCCTGGACAAAATCAATCCCGAACCCGCACGCGAGCGTCAACAAAACAACGAAGACCAGCCCCGACGTCCACGCGTGCGTGCCAGCAAACTGAGGCGCCTTCGAGCTCGGAAAGACGTACTGCTGGTACGGTATGACGAGCCCGTTGCCGAAGCTGTTCATGAAGCCGAGAAGGAACGCTCGCAACTGCTGGTCGCCGCCGCACACGCTGTTGGCCCAGCCGGCGAGCAGCGGGGAGAAGCACCCATAGCACCCCGACAGGATGAAGGCGGCCATCTTCAGCTTGGACGGGACGTGCCAGACGACGAAAACGGCGTAGCACAGTGCGAGCAGCGTGCCCACGGCCAACGCGACCGGGCCGCGGCGGCCGAGCTTGTCGGAGACGATGCCGGTCGAGATCATGAAGAAGAAGTTGACGGCGCCGAGGGCGGTCGGGATGTTGTTGATCTGTGTGACGGGGTAGTGTTCTGCTTTCAGCCAGAGCTGGAAGAATTGGATGATGTAGGAGCCCGCTGTGAAAGACCACAGGAACCAGCTGGATGGCAGGTTAGTGTCGTCGTTTTGTTTGTGGCATACGGCTGGAAATTTACGCTAGAGAGAAGGTGTAGAGCTGCCAGGACATGAAGATTCTTCGGAAGACCGTGTAATCGAATTTTCCCACTGGCGACCTGCCTTCGGAGTTGATGCGCTCGATAGACTTTTTCTTTTCCCACTCGGTGAGATAGAAGGCTTGGGTGGTTTGGGGTGTGTCAGGGAAGAAAATCTGGAAAAGCGCCGTCAGCAACGTGTGGAAGAGAGGTTGAAGCTTACTCACAAGCCCATAAATAACGACCGGAATGCTAAGCAAGAAGTCGAAGATGAAGAGCCAACGCCATGCAGAGAGACCGCCTTTTCCTTGCATCCCCTTGTAGAGTGCGGACTGCAGGTACCCTGAAAACATCTGACCGAGTACACCGGACATGACGAATAGAGAACTGCGCCGGGCCAGCTCCGATTTCTTGTACCATGATCCGAGCACGTACTGGATTCCTGGCCACGCGGCAGACTCAAAGAGACCAATGCAGAACCTTAAGGCATAAAACTGTTTTGCCGTGTTGCATTTGTAAAGAAACAGGACGAAAAGCGACCAGATCAGGAGGCAGGAGGTGAGCCAGTATCGAGGACGGACAACGGATATGACCAGGTTGACCCAAGGGCCGCCGACAATTTGGCCAATGTTGAAAAAGGTGTTCATCCAGCTCAGCTCATTGCCTGGACCAAATCCAAGCTCGTCCTTCATGCCGGAAACGTAGGCATTGGAGACGTTGTTCCCATCCAGCTGCTTAATGAAGAAACAAAGGCATCCGAAGCTCAGTAGGAACCAATCGAGTTTGAAAATGAGCCTTTTTTAAGCTTTGGAAGTACCAGGGTCGTGCCAGTGCAGCCAGCCACGAAGCTCGGGGGCTTGCCTGCTGGTTTGTGTATCTGGTTCATCTCCACTGGTAGTTGTATTGGATGGGTCCACACGTACGTTGAACGATTTTGTTTGCGTGGCTGCCATGTTTCAATTGGGGAAAATTGTTGGATGAATATCGAGGACTCTGAAAGAGCCGACTAATACAAGTCGCTTCAGCGAGGGCGAAAGAAAATCAGACAGTGTGAGCCGCACGGGGTCTTAGACGGAGATATGTATGTGCATATGGAAAGATCGTTATTCCTCGCCACTCGCAGTTGAGCTGGGATGTGCTCGCTTTTCTTACCCGTATAGGTAATTTTGAGCGGAAAGACTCCGCCATCTGTGATGCCGCTAACTTTTAGACTATTGCATCATTCGTGACCACCCCGCGCCGGAATATTGGGTGGGGGAAGAAACTTCATTGGAAGCTTGTTCAAATTATCACAAAATCCTGGCTCACTGGGCGCTTCTCGATATTCTACTTGTTACTGATGTTGTGTGCAAAAACGGCGTGATAAGTTTATCATTCCTGACGTGACCCAGATTGTAAATGTTTTTCATAACAGTGCAGGTTCTCTCTACCTTTGAATCCAGAGTAGTGAAAGCAGTGAAATTATTTATTTCTGTACCATTAGATCTGTCGTGGGCCCAAGCGTACGCTATCACCACTTTCTGTGATTCCCATACTTCCTCTAGAACCTTGCGTTTAATTTCACTCATAGGTAGCTACGCCCAGAGATCTCCATGCGCCTCGCAGTCCCATCTATTCCAGCACATAATTACAGATCATGCACCCACCGAACCACCACCCTCATTCCTCTTGCCGACCAAGTCCCGCTCCCCCACTGCCCCCAAAGCCCTCTCCCGCCAAGCCGCGAACGACACAGGCCTCATCCACGGCTCCACAGACGCCTCATCATCCGACGTCAAGGCGCAAAACCTCACTTCACCGTCGCCGCCGCCCCGATCAGCAGCACCTTCTTCCACAACGCCCCAACTCAGCGGCAACGCCGAGATGTCCTCTTCAGGGCATTCCGTCGCACTACCAGGCAACCCCTTACATGAAGGCGACGCAGACGAAACTGTAACCACCTCCTCCCGCCTTGGGTGCGGCCGACACGCCGCCGCGATAGCCGCGCTGCACGACCCGACGACAGGCATGCCCGTCTTGAAGCGCGGCAAGGCGGCGGCGAGGAGGCAGGCGAGCAGGGCCAGCAACGCGACGAGCAGGAGCGCCATGGCCAGCGGGGAGAAGCCGCAGCCGAAGAAGCGGTCTGATTCCAGTTCTGCCACTGTTTCTTTTCCGCCATCGTCTCTGGCTCCGGCTTCCCCCGCATCCCCGCCGTCCACCAGGCTGACGGTAAACACGCTCTGCGACGCGAGCCAGTGCAGCAGCGTCGACGCGGCCGACAGCGGCACGCCGTAGCGCCAGGGCAGCTGCAGGAAGTGCGAGGCGCGCTGCGCGCCGCGCGGCACGCTGGAGATGCGGAGGCCCTTTTTGCCGCCTGCTGCTCCTGCTCCTCCTCCGCCGTAACCGTCCCACTCCGCTCCCAGATACAACGCGGTGAACAGCGCGTTGTAGGCGCAATGCAGCAGCGACAGCAGCGGCTGCCCGGCGTTGGCGAGCAGCGTGGCGCGCCAGATGGTCGCGGACGGGCCGACGGTGGTGCTGCTGGCGATGGGCATCAGCGTGTCGATGTTGACGCTGGCGCCGATGCCGGTCGCGAACGGGTTGCGCGAGGGATCGCGGCGCTGGACACGCGTGATGCCGAGGGCGAGGCCGGCCGTCGTCAGGCCGAGGATGGCGGTTAGGAGGAAGGCGAAAGCGAGGCGGCGGGAAGGGGTGGTGGCGCTGAGTTTGCGGTGGCGGGGAGGTGGTGCTGGCGGGGTGGGATCGTGATGGGTCCATGGACGGTGGTGGTTTTGGAGGGCGTCGAGGAGGTGGGAGAAGGGGATCGTGCGGGTGGATGGGTCGGGCCGCTGGAGGAAGGAGCTGATGGCGTCGCCGAGGGAGAGGAGCGGCGCGATGCTGAGGTGATAGAGGGATAGGAAGAGGAAGACGAAGTGGAGGAGGGTGACGACGAGGACCATGGCGGCGAGCTGCGAGGCCATTTCGACTTTGCAGTACTCTTCTTCTTTTTGGCTGTAGCAGCCTGACACGTTCCACGAGTCTGCGAACGGCGTCCACGAGTCTTGTTTCTTGAGGCGAGAGATGTCGCATTCAGAGCTGCAGAACTCTGCGTTCGAGGTGCTGCATGTCCATGACCGGGCGTCGTAGTGGCAATCTCCATCGCATTGACTCTCGCAAGTTGCTCTGGACTGCTCCGCGCATATCCACGGATCCGGACCTGAAGTGCAGTTGGACCCGCTTGAACTGGAAGATATCGGCGCCATGGCATCCGCGTGCAGGTTGTGATACGGCGTATCCGGCAGATCCGCACGTTCGTCCAGTTCCAGGATCACAAAACGACGGTCGGTTACGAAAGCTTGTGCAAAGAGGTCGATGCACTCTTCTCGGTTCTGGTAAGTCAATGTGGTATTTTTCCAAGTTGTTTTCTTTGAAGTTTTCCCGGCTCCCAAGATCACGTCGTCGTAGTAGGGAAAATTCAGCGCCCACGAGTCCGGCTCGATAAACGCTGAGACATTTGTTCCAGAACGTACAAAAGTTCCGGGTTGCACTGTGTAGACGTCATATGAGTGGGTGCCAATTGTCAAAAACACAGTAGCGTTGAGTCTGTTTGTCGTGTAAGTGCGAGTTCAAACATGATACTTCTTGACTTACAGCAAGTGGTGTACCAGTGAGGTGGCAGCAAGGCAGGTCCAGAGTACA
This sequence comes from Lasiodiplodia sp. KE8368, assembly GCA_023087525.1. Taxonomy (NCBI): domain Eukaryota; kingdom Fungi; phylum Ascomycota; class Dothideomycetes; order Botryosphaeriales; family Botryosphaeriaceae; genus Lasiodiplodia; species Lasiodiplodia sp. KE8368. The sequence continues at coordinate 562,530 of JAJMYN010000021.1, forward strand.
ATGTTCCGCTTTCGGATGTAAGGTACATTGCGGAAGCTTGGGACTCCAATATCCAGCCAAACATGTTTCTTGTGAGCTTTGTCAACGTCGCTTCTCGTCGGAGCTGACAAACACTGCATGGCGTAGTTGGCTGCCGAAAGGAGCATCGTACTCGCAATGTTCATGTAAAGATGTACCGTGATGTTGGTCCACCGAACTTTTGAGCATGCCCCTTCTCGAAGAATAGCAGTGCCTTGGTCGAAGCGTCCCGGCATGGTGAATCCGGGGATGGTTGCTGCAAGGTTGATGAGAAACACTGCCGCCGAAACAATGGCACCCGCCCTCAAGCTGAATTTCCACCCAACCCAGCCGCGCTTCACTCTCCACTTGTGGAACTCCTGGAGTTTCGAACGAGGCTTCGTTTTCCCTTTCAGTGGTAATATGCTGCTCACTTCTGTTGAACTCCATGTCCATGATCTCTTCGAAAAGCGCGTCTTCAAAGAAGGGTTTTCCTCGTCGACTTCACTGCTAAACGAGGACTGTGATTCCATTGCTGGTGATGGCAAAGCTTGTTCGGCTGGTGAAATTCGTGTTACGGAAGGAATCTGGGCTGTTGAATATGCTGACCGAAGGAATGCTTACTATTTGTGATGAAACGCCAAGGATCGGGTCCCCAAGTCCCTAAGCTAGCCCCCACCCCGAACGCCACATCCGAGACCTATCCTCAAATGATATCCCTTATCCTCACCAAAACGGTTGCTGACGAGATCGCTAACGTGAGGAATAAAGGATAAACCGGCTGTCTATCTTGCATTTGCCCCTTTCGTCCTCCCTTACACAGCTGAGGCTGATGGGAAGCTGCTCAAAGCGTTGTTGATTGGATCCACATGGTACGCTAAGTACTCTTGCATGATCTAGTAGTGCAGTCTATGCGCTTACCGAGCAGGCTGCCAGCAATGGCGATAATCACTTCTTGAAAGTCTTGCCAAAATGCTAGGCGCTTCAGGCCCGCTATCCAGTTATAGCCTCTCTGCAGTGTGTCGCTTGTATGACGTCAATGTACTTTGTACAAGTGTGCGCACTTCCCGGATTTGATACCGTTGACCACAGCCCCCTCAGCTTCTCTACCTCTGACCCTTGTCTTCTGAGGTTAAGCCTTCACAGCGGCGTCTATACATGCAACACAGTAGCATTATCAAAAAAAAAAAAAAAAAACGGGTTCATGGAAGCTGAATGCGGTGTTGGAGATGTAGAGTGGGAGTGAACAGGGTCGGAGGTGGAGAGGTGAGGAGCCGTTACTGGCTTGTGGTATTCTTGAAGTCCGCCATATCCAAGCGATGTTGTTGACGTCCAGCAGAAGCAGGACTGGTAAGTGTGACATGCCCAAATCGGATCCCCGCTGACAATTGCCAAGGTCGGCCAGAGTTCTCCCATTTGTGTGGCAATCGCCACTGCGTTTCACCGTTCCATACAACGACTGAACTATACAATGACAACTGCGATCGCGAGAGTTGCTTCAACCGGGCGCCCACATCAGTCGTTGCCTGCAACAAGCATAGCGCACGTTGCAACATCAAGGCCAAGCGGAACTACAAGGACCTGATTGTCAAACAAGCCCGGTACATGCGTTCCAGCAAGCATACGATTGTTCCGCTCCGCCAATTCAAAGTTTTCATGACGGTCCTACCTTGCCCCAAGCAGATGTACAAGGCAGGCGTTCTCGGTGGCTGCGAGCCACCGTTCAAGGACAAATGGTATAAAAAAAGCCAGGGGGTGCATTGAAGTTGCATGCGGTGTTGGGGGCGTAGGGTAGGAGTGAACAGGGTCGAGGGTGGAAAGGTGGGAAGCTGAGAGGAATACGGAGGGGAGTTTGAAGCTGCATTACAGCGGCTGGTGGTAGGCTTGTGATCAGAGGACAGACTGGCGATGGAGTTGGTGTTGTGCGTAGGAGAGATACGTGTATATAAAATGAGGTTCGTACAGTCATGGCCGTGAAATTGCACTTGCCTTGATTTGGTATTCAAGTTACGTGTGCTTTAGTCATCTCTTTCTACTATGGTATACCGCGCCCGATGGCACAGATTCCGCAATCTGCGCAGTATTACCGAGTAATTACGGCGTCTGGAGTCTCAGTATCAATTGGCTGTGTAATTGGCCGTCTGGAATTGCCAGTCGACAGCCAGCCGACTGCCTGTCCGCTGGGATACTTAAAGGTCAATTGCAACACCGACCACCACGTACGACCATAGGTCGCAGAATGCAGGGCTTCCCGTCCGCTCAGCCGTACTTAAGCTGCGAACCGGCCGATTAGTACTCAAGTGGGTGACCATTGGGGAATCCCGGCTGTTGTACGTTTTGTTTTGTTTTGGTTTTGCAGGTCGGTGCGTCTTTTCGCGAGTGCCGCGAATCCCGCGCGATAAGCGAGACCAGTCGACGGGCTGGCCGGCTTCGAGTCGGCAGTGAATCTTAGTTTGATGGGCTGACTCAAGTGGATTCCCCAATCAAGCAAGATTAGGCTTGTTTTTTGTTATGATCGCCGTTCTGGAGTTGCAGAAACTTTAAAAGTCCCCACCAAAACTCCTTCCGGCAGGAGCAGAGGCGCAGAGATGAATCCGAGGTTCACGCTGATCATCGCCGTACATCGCTTGTGCGAATCCTTGCAACACGTGTGAAACTCGCCAGTCGAGAACGTTGCGCTCGGAAACGCTTTCCCCTCTTATGCGCACCATTTTCGAGAGACCAACGTACCACTGGCATCCGTGCGTTGTCAGCGACACCTCGGCTGGAAAGACCGGGAATCTCCTGAATTACCAAGTTGTGCACTGATAATAACAACACCTCTTATTATTGAGATGCAGGTGAGATTTCATTTCCTGTCGAGAGTTGGTGGCGAGCAGCCAAAAGCAGAATGGTGTTGGGAGATGCGTTCCTTTTCTTATAGTTTATTGTTTAGTTCATTTAGTAGATAAAGCCTATAGTTAACCAGCTGTTTCAGCTGCACTGGCAAATGCTGTGCCGCTTTCCTGGAAAACGCTGTGGCAGAAGAAGAAACGAGCAAGTTTACAATCACCAGATGTGGCGGAACATGGCCTATGAAAAGGCTGGAGAGGCGAGGGCAGAGGATTGTAGCGACGTCACGCAAGTGAGGTTTGCAACGCCGGCAGTTCGGGAGCTGCACCGGCGCGTTTCAACACTCGTTCCACCGCGCAGAACGCCAACGTCACCAACGCGCCTCATGCCCATCCGACCAATCAGTCCAAGAGGAGTCCATTCTAGTACCGACTCGAGCCCCAGAAAAGTGCCACCACCTACAGGGCTTTTTCTGCGCCAACGGTCTATCGACCAGCCATGGCGCTTCAACCGCCCCCACCCGGCTGTATCTCCGCTGCACGATTCAACACCAGACGTGCAGTTTTTGTCGGTTCTGGGCGGATGATCTCCACTCCGTTGCACACAGCTCCACTGGCAATCAAAGCATGACAAGCCACTGCGCTATACCAGTCTCAAGTCACAAGAGAAGCACTCAACGTCGGTCCAGGCCATCAGCCACTCCGCTGCCTGTCCGCGCCGCCATGGCCGCGTTCAGGGCCGACGGCTCGTCACGCCGGGGAAGGACGCAATCTTCCTAATGGCACCGCGCACTACAAAACCGCTTGATCCCTCCACGAGAAGATGCTCAGTCACTGCCACTGCACTGCCTTCTCTATCCACTCATTTCTTTGCCAGCCGGCTGGCTTTACAGTTTCTCCCAAAACTCAAAAAACCACATTTATCTCTCCCTGAATCATCATGAAGTTCAACACCCCCACCATTGGCGCTCTCGCCGCCACCCTCCTCAGCAACACCGTCCTCGCCAACCCCATCCCCGGCACTTCGCCCAACCCGCTCGCCCGCCGCTCCAACAGCGGCGAGGCCACCTTCTACGGCGGCAACCTGAACGGCGGCATGTGCTCCTTCAGCGGCTACACCCTCCCGTCCGGCATCTACGGCACCGCCCTGTCCGACTCCAACTGGGCGACGGCAGGCAACTGCGGCGCGTGCGTGAAGGTCACGCGCGGCAGCACCAGCATCACGGCCATGGTGGTTGACCAGTGCCCGGGCTGCGGCACGAACCACCTGGATCTGTTCGAGGACGCATTCATGAAGCTGGGCACCGCGAGCGAGGGCATCATCGATGTGAGCTGGGACTTCGTCAAGTGCGGCATCACGACGCCGATCACGCTCAAGAACAAGGAGGGCACGAGCGCGTACTGGTTCAGCATGCAGGTCATGAATGCGAACGAGAGGGTCAAGAGCCTGCAGGTCAGCACGGATGGCGGCAGCACGTGGAAGGATACCACGAGGACTGAGTACAACTTCTTTGAGAACTCGTCGGGCTTTGGCACCGATACGGTGGCCATCAAGGTGACGGGCGTCAGTGGCGCGACCATCATCACCAAGGATGTCAAGGTCAGCGGAGGTGTGACGAAGCAGGCTGCATCCAACTTTTCATGAGGAACGGCGGGGGGTGGTTGAGGCACCGAGGAGTTTCTTGGTGGTGTTTCAAGGCGGTCAAGGTTGGTGCTGCGCACGGTGATGTGCCTTACTTTCACGTATATGCTCCGCTTCTACTTGCCAATCACACATTTCGATGGCTTGAGCTGTCTTCTGGAACCTTGTGCTCATGACTGTTGAGGTCTGAGATGGGGAAGATTAGCGTGAATCATCATCAGATTAAGATTAACAAATTATATCCTAATCCTCACCAATCACCACTCTTGCATTCGTGACACCGACAACTCTATGCCCTATAACGCCTGCATTATTATTTTCTCATCCGCTTTCGCCCTTCCCCGCGCGCTCTTCGCTCCGAATTCCCGTCTTCGTCTCGACGTGCTCGTCACTCAACACGCTCCTCTCCACAAACATCGTCGCCACAACCGCCACCCCCGCCACGCACGCATATAAAACCCACACATTCCTCAACGCGCCCGCATACGCCTCCCGCACAACCCCTTGCAACCTCGCTTCCCCCCGCAACAACTCCCCCACCCTCTCCACATTCGCGGCCGCCGCCTCCGCACCCGCCAGCTCCCTCGCCGCGCCTGCATCCACCCCGGCCCGCACCAGCGCGCCCTCCCGCCCCGCCATGCCGTTCGCAAACGCCGCGCCGCCGCCGACCACGCTCAGCGCCGTCGCGACGTTGCGCACGAAGCCCAGCGCCGCCATCGCCGCCGCGACGGCGTCCTGCGGCACGCGCGCCTGCACCGCCAGTTCCGGCGGCTGCAGGCAGGCGCCGACGCCGGCGCCGACGAGGACCTGCAGCCCGACGAATGTCGCTGTCGACGTGGTGTTGTTGAGGAGGATGAGCAGCCCCGCGCCCAAAGTCATGACGCAGGCGCCGCCGCGGAGGAGGAGCGAGAGGTACGCGCCGCCCGTGCGGTGGATGAGCACGCCGCCGGCGACGGCGGTCAGGGCGTTGGCGAGGACGAGGGGGAGGGTCAGGAGGCCGGAATGGGCGGGCGGCAGGGCGCGCGCGGATTGCAGGTACAAGGGTATGTAGTATTCCAGGCCGAGCAGGACGATGCCGTGGGCGAAGACGGTGGTGTAGGCGGCGGCGTTGGAGCGGGCGGAGGGACCGCTGAAGAGGGTGTGGAGGGGGATGATGGGGTGTTTGGCGTACTTGTGCTCGGTGAGGATGAAGAGGGCGAGGAAGAGGGGGCTCAAGGCTAGGAGGCAGATGATGGTGGGAGAGGACCAGGGGTACGTGACGCCGCCGAGGTTGAGGCCCAGGAGGAGGAGCAGCGTGAAACCCAGGATGGAAAGGATGCCGAGCCAGTCGATGGCGAGGAGGCCGACGACGAGGGGGGTGCGCGGGTTGTGCACATCGAGAAAGAAAATGGCCAGGAGGAAGGCGACGCCGGTTATCGGGAGGTTGAGCCAGAAGATCCAGCGCCAGGAGGAGGCGAGAAGGCCTCCCAGGACCGGCCCGATGCCACCTGCGAGGGCCCACATCACTTCGACAAGCGCGAGGTAGAGACTACGCTGGCGGAGGCTGAATATGTCCGTGATGATGATTATGATCAGTTGTTGGAGCCCCCCGCCGCCGATGCCTTGAATGGCCCGGCCGAGGATCAGGATCGTCATTGTGTTGGCGACGGCGCAGACGATACTACTGACAAAAAACAACAAAAGACTGGCCAGCATGATCGGTTTCCGTCCCCAGATATCAGATAACTTGGCCCAGATGGGCATCACCGCTGCCTTGGAGAGTAGGTAGGCTCCGCCGATCCATGTATAACCAGAGGCTGAATGCAGTTGGGATGTAATTGTCGGTATGGCGGTAGACATGATAGTTTGATCCAGAGCAGTGACAAACATGGACAGCTGGGAAGTATAAGTAGGTTTCGCAGAGTTCAGGAGCAGTGTGTTACTTACGTATAGGGCTATCAAGATCAGAAAGATCCTAGCTTTACTGCGAGAAGGCGTTGGCCCTTCATGGGTGAGAGCCCCAAGTTCTTTTGTCTCTCTATTTGCCTCATGTGGTGATTGGCATTCGAGTGACAAAGAAAGTCCACCATTTTCTTCGTGGCCCATCCTGAAGATTAATATGCCAATGGAGCAACTACCCAGAGGCAGGATTGAACAAATGCAACATGGAACAGATACAGACGAGGTAGCGGTAAGGGTTTTGCCTCTAATCACTTTTAAATTCGTGAACACTGAACCCCTCGCATCAAAAGTGGAGGTATTTCGCATGGCATGCGCAAAAACTACAGGCGCTATAGCCAGTTGCGTAAGGCCGTCGAAGTCCGTCGGAATACGTCGGAGTCCGGCGGTATTCCGCCCTTAGCGGGAAATTCTTGCCACATCCACCCCTCAAGTCTTCACCGCACCCCGACGGCTGCCGACGGACGCATCTATTGACTATGAACAGCAACAAGGACGCAAGCTCACATCCGAATCTCGGCTCCTCGAGCCCCTCGGAGTCGTTAGCACGTAAGCGCCACAGCCCTGCCCACACGGCAGACAATGGGAACGTCAGAACGAAGCGCCGACGAAGAGTATTTTCCTGCGATTCGTGTCAGAGGCTGAAGTGCAGATGCGAATACGATGTCAACGCAAAAAGCTGTCGTCGTTGCCAGACATTGAGGTTTGTTGAGCTCGCACTGGTTTCACATACCTTTCTGCTTTTGAGGCAACTCGTATGCAACTGACCTGCTGTAGGATATTCTGTTCCAATAGTGATGGTCAGCAATGTTCTGATCAAGCTACAAGCAATAAGGATACTCAATCCATTGATGACAGGTCATTTTCCGTCAACAATTACAAGGAGGTGTACACTAACGAAATGTTGGTGATAGACTTCGGGCCAATGAGGAAGCTGTGACAGAATTGAGAACCATAGTGGAAACAATCTCACAGGAGATCCGTCGCATTAGTAATCGCGAAGAGGCTTACCCAACTATGCAGACCTCCGAGGCCACTTCACTCACTCCCGTAGTGGATGGATCCACACAGGGTCATGTATCAGATCCTGCTGACCATGCTGTTCACTCAGCTCCTATCGTTGTCCTACGTGAAATCGGCTTCCGCAGCGTTGGTGGTTCTAGACGGATCCCTAACGTCGTGGGCACCGACATTAATGGGATGGGTCTGCTCGATCAGATAACCCCAGAGGAATTCAAGCACATGTAAACCAGTCTATTTACCCTGGGTACACACATACTAAAAAGGAATGCAGTTTTGAACAATCTCCATTTTTGGCACGAGAAACAAAAGACCTGGCATTCAGAAACGAACTTCAGACCAAGGCCCCTTTTCTCTACGACGTTTGCTGCCTTCGCACAATTCCATATAGGAGCACCCTTGTAGGTACTTCGCTGCATGAAGAAATGTATGAAAGAGCACGAAGATACCTTGGGGAAATATTGCTGTCCAACATGTCCACTTCGGAAGACATTCAAGCTATCCTTTTAATGAACGAAGGGTTGTTCAACCCAGTCAGAGTAAGATCAACAGCCGAGCCAAGCCAATTATAACTAACAATGCATGGCTTAGAGTGGGATAGAGTACATCGACGGTTGGATGCTGACCGGTTATGCCGCCCAAAAAGCGATGCTGAGCATCAGTTTCTCTCAGGTTGTGACTAATATCAAGAACGGCGAACCCAAAGTGGAGGACACAGCAGCAGTCCGTTTATGGTCACACATTTGCCTTTATCATCTCCAGTAATATTCCTTTCAGTGTCCACAGAATTGCACTAACTCGAGTACAGCTGGGCAGCCACTACCGGACGGCCTTCAACGATTCCAACTTCTTACCTCAAACATTGCAATATCATTCTCAACTTCTACAACGGGACCCTCGAAGACAGCATAATTCTAGCAGAGATAGCGCTGTACGAAAGTGTGTTGCAGAAAATGAACGAACGACCCTCTTTACACTTGGAAGATGAGGAATTCACAGAATGGAAGCAGAAGTGGAATTATCTTTTGTGTGAGCGAGAGCTTTCCCGAAACCTTCACGTGCAACACGAGCTCACTTTTCCACCAGCACTCCCAACATCATCCTTTCTCAAGATAGGCTACTCCTCTGCGTGCCTCATTCTGACCACCAAATGGCTCGAGGACCTGGGAGAGGATCTACGATCGGCAGCGTTCCTGTCAAATAGCCCGCTCGGCAACGACGCCCCCGCGCCTTCGCGAATCCGGCATTCCGACAAGACCAACACGAAGGCAGCGCTTCTCAGCCTCAGAGCCCGTAGTCTGACGCACGCGCGCTCAATCCTCGAAACATTCCTCAAAATGCCGCACTTCCTGAAAAACGCCATTATGTCCAACAGGTGTCTCTGCCTCGGCTACAGCGCGCTTATCCTCGCTCATTACGGAGAGCTGCATTCGGAGCTGCCGGACAAGCACAGCTTGCATCTCGTTTCGCGGCTTGAAGACTGGCTCAGCAAAGCGCCCGGAAAGTCGGCGGTTGTCAAATTCGCGACCATGGCGAAACAGCGGCTGATGGCGAGGCTGAGCAGTGGTCCTGCCAACGACGAAGCTCTGGGCCTGACGACCAAGGAGACGTCTACCAAAGAGAACAATGAGAGTGTTTCTCTGCATCTGGCTTCGGATAGTTCTACCGCTGTCGATACTGGTGGGAATACCGTAGCCGGTGGAGATTCCATACATTTCTGGCCCGATGGCACCTCAGCGGGCTACGAAGCCCATGGTGATGCTACTTTTCCCAACATGGAAGAGTTTTTCAGTGGAGGGTTTCTAGGCTTCCAGTTCGAGTAGCAGGGAAGCATACTGCGGAATACTCTTAGGCTATTCTGCTCAATTTGTGCTTGTATTGAATTTCTGGTATCTGATGCTGGTCAATAAGCGAAGCCACTGGTTCCTTCTTATTGGAATTATTCGAAGAAGAGCATCACCATAAGACATGAAGCCGCTCTGAAAATAAACACAAGCGCGATCCTTTGAATTGATGATTTTCGAGCTACTATAGTTTCTGAGAAAGAATAAATACCTTCCTTTGCGCCAAACTGCTTCGAATTGTTTTGTATGGTCCTGAATCCTATTGCAGATTTATGGTCAATGCAGAAATTACTCGTGGCAGCTTTGCACTTCTACCTACGGATTTTGAGTCGAATAAAAAATAGTCTGCGCTTGCTTATGATAGCTTTCAATTGAATTTCCTGAACTCGATAAGCTCTTGAGCTTGGTGAGCAGTGAAGAGTCTAAGAATCAGAGCCACATTGGACCCGACAGGGGTTGAAGTGGGCTGCCGATCAGCCGCAAATACCGCCGAACCTCGATCCAAAACATGCCACGTCATTCATCCTACTACCATCGCGAAGAGAAACGTGGAAGAAATTTCAGACCGGTCGTCTTGGATATGTGTGGAACTTCAGTGGCGGCGCAGCAGGCCAGTGACTTGTCTGACCGCTGCTGGCGTTGAATGCGGCTTGCACCGAACGGATTTGTGGCCAGACCGAATGGCCCAGTGGGGCAAAGTGTGGCTGACGACGTGTCAGTGGGTTCCAGACAGCATTACTTGCGGGGTAGCGCAATGCTGGTTTCAAGGTCTAGAATCTGATAAACTGAGGATCAGAAGCAGGAACGACGATTCGAATTCCGTAGCTCTGAGTTGCTTAAATGCCTTCAACTTGAGAAAATTTAGATGTCTCGGGGCTCATTTCTAAGGGTGCCTGCTGATAATCATGCGACTATTGCTACGCTTCGTGGCAATTGTGCCACTATTTCGCCCGAAATATGCACCACCGTGGAGACCGACAGGGGGTGTTGACAACGTGTTCGGGGAACCATGCACTGCATTGTAGCAGCTTTGAGCAAGGCGGCTGCATCTTTAAGGGGAGCAGCAGGCGGCTTCCTGGAGCAACCTTCTCTTCATTGTTTTCTTTTAAGCTTTCACGCTGACCCTGAATCCCACACTACCTCATCTTCTCGACATATCATCCACCCCATCAAATACCCGCATTACTGCAAACGATATGTCTTCAATCTCATTTCCGCCACAGTTGGCTCCCCCCTTGGGGACGATTCTCAACCTAGTCCGAGGATTGAAATATGGCGACGAACTCAGATGCCACGCCATTGAAGACAACGCCGATCACCGGTGCCAAGAGCTCTACAAAATTCGGATGCGCTACCTCAAGACGCTTCTGGAAACTGTTCGCCAAACGGATCCACCATTCAGCCAAGATGATGCCACCCAGCTGGCTGCAGTGCTTCTCTGCACGAAGCACAGGAAGGCAAAGGAGCAAATGGGTCCTCTGGTCCACGCATTCACAGCTACACCAAGCCAAACCTCGGGCGCAAAGGACCAGACTGGGCCGCGTAGAGATTCTATGCGTCCCCTCGACTCTCTGGTTCAGTATGATGATGCGAAGAAACAGCTATCGGATTCCCAGCATGGATTCCGGTGCATTGCACATGATGTGGCGACAGGGAGGTGTAGCAGCGAAGTGAGCAAAGACAAGGTGAACACTGCTCGCAGTATCATCGGCATTGATCTCGAAATGGATTACGGTGAAGAGATGGAATCAACAGATGGTGAGGATGATGAAGGCTTCGTAGATGAAGACGAAAGCTTCGATGAGGATGACGACTATAGCGAAGAGGACGAAGGGTCTCCACTGCAGGGCAAGATTCGGCCCCTCATCCATCTTCTGCTTTGCAAAGACCACTCGCACTGGTTCTGGCTTGATCTTTACCACAGTTTGTGGCAAAAGCACATCGCTCCCGAGTCTGTGGATGACGAGGAGGAGCTGGGGCAATGGTCACAACAAGACTACGAGGCCACAGAGGATGGAGAATCAGATGGGTATTCGGATTCCCAATCTGACGTCTCGGAACTTACTGTGGGGCGATCGGACAACGACGAAACAGAGGAAGCATCAGAATCCCTCAACACCTCTCCAGAAACTCCCTCCAAGCCTCCAAACGCTCGCAAAGCGAACTCTTCCAACTCTGCCGCCGAAACTCTTCCATCAAACGAATCTCCCAGCTCTGATCCTCCGATACCACCTCAGAATCAGAAGTCTTCTGCCCGTAAAAGCAAGCAACGATCGACGCCAGGAGATGAGGCCACCCCGTCGATTCAGATTTCCGACGCACCTTCATCAGAGTCGCCCCCTCCAAGCAACCGCAAGAAGCCTGCGCGCAGCCCTCGCAACAGCCTACGCCGGTCATCTGCGAATGCAGTGCAAAACAGCCCTGGATCAGGTTCAACCGATGAAGACCTAGCGGCAAACCTCGACTCTATGAACATCGGTACGAGCCCAGCAAAGCAGCCTCAAGATGCTGAAGATGGCTACATCGGCCCCACTGAGTTGGTCTTTGACGCCAATTCCCCCGTGATTCCCGACGAAGCGGCGCGCCAGGTCGAGGAAAGCCTGTGCAATTTGCTGCTGCAGCCGGTGGGACCGCAGAAGAAGAAGTCAACGGCCAACATCTACGTGCTGAGGTCGACCGACCGCCCTGGTCTGGTCAAGATCGGCATCACGGCGGATCTGCCGATCAACCGTTGCAAACAGATCAAGGCGCAAAGCGGGTTGAACGACCTGGTAATTATCCACGCGGTCAGAGACCTGGAGAACGCGGATCGCGTCGAGAGGATTATCCATTGCCATCTCGCACCCTTCAACGAAGATCCGCTGTGCAAGAACCGCAACTACAGAGAATGGTTCCGGTTCGATGCGAGACTTGCGGTCGAGATTGTCAATGCTTGGGCAGTGTGGATGCAGCGGAAGCCGTATAGGTATCGATCGCTGGGAGACGGGTGGAGCGCCAAGCTCGAGGAACTGCAGTTGGATGGGATGCGACAGAATCAGGAAACAGTTCAACAGCTTTATGAGAGGCACGTCAGATGGACGAGGCAGGTCTGATCGGGATTGATGAGACTCTGATGCCATGGCTCAGATGGCTATACGATCATTCAACTGGCGTTGATATTTTTTATACTTGGAAACGAACCGCAAAGATATAGAAAAGGACGTAAACAATGGATTGGAGGTGACGCAATGTTCAGAAGATGGGTTGTATTTAGTTAGGTCATAGAAAGGCAACCATGTGAAATTAGTACTTGCAAAGTCCAGATGATGTTTGACACACGGCAGATGATCCTTCTTGTCCATTTACGACGTTTACTAAGTACTATGTCATTAGCTCTCACGAATTGTTTATTCAGATTAAACAAGAACGTCACCATCGTCGTTATTAATAATGCTGAATGACTCTAACTTAGTTGTGAATACTTAATGGCGGTTTGAAGCGGATGCGGTGAACAAGCTAAACCCTTTTTGGATAATGAATGCGCTCGGGTTAAAAAGACATGTTGATCTTGATCCCGAGGTCGGAAGCATAGTATCAGCTGATACTCTTTTTACAAGTGGTTCGATCCAGTTATTCTTTTTTTCCGACATCGCCGGTTTGAATCATCCAAGGGATTGTGCTGTGCTGCGCGACTAGTATACTACTTTGACTTACTAAAAACTGTGTACTGTATTACTGGTAGACGTAGGTAATTTTGCTCTGTAGATTCTTCGGTTGTCCATCGATCTTAACTATATTGGAGTATAGCCTAGGTGTTTAGTATATCTATTGCATGTCTAAGATGATGCCTAGAATGTCGTTCGCCTTCTCGTTCGCAAAATGATTTGGCGGTGCCAATCATGCTCATTTGACTTCCAACCCCACTCGTGCCATTGGTTGCGAGCGGGCTGCGATTGTGGGGCAGATCTTCAAAGTCCCTGCCAAGTCTCCCCGCCGACGGGAAAGCGGAATCTGTATTCCTCTTTTGAACCAACCTCCAGGATCCCGAAATTTCTTCACTATTTGTCTGCCGCATGACACGACAATTCGTATCCTCAGAGCTATTATCCCCAACGCACCCGAAGTCTGGCGTGTCCAGGAGATCGGAAGGATCTGATGATGTAAAGAGTTGGAGTATATGTCTCAATTCGACCCTCGAACGGTCCGTCGATACGATCAAGTATCTTATCTCCGAGATCCGATCATTCACTGCGACTATTTTCTCCGCACCAACGGTTAGTGTCGGCCTCCGCGATCGGACCTACCCAGAACCATTCGCACTACCAGTTTCAGGCAGCCTGCTAAAAATGGTTATATTCATAATGCCACAATAGAATCAACTCCCCCTCTGTGTATTTGTCACACAAGCCAATTGATATTTACCAACACCTCGGAGATTGCAAAAGTAGTAGTACCATTGGCGAACTTTCCCAACTGTTTTATACTACTGTCTTCTCAGACTCGTAAAAGCCGAGAACGCAAGGCATGAACAAAATGACACCCGATGTCGGAATAGTTGGCGGTGGAGTTGTTGGTTTGGCGTGCGCATTGTTACTTGTGGAGGCGGGATACACGGTGACGGTCGTGGCCAGAGAGCTACCGGGAGACATGTCCACGAATTGGTCAAGCCCATGGTTTGTTCACCCTAGATCCTACCATCAACGGGTTTACTCCCGTAAATGATGGCATGACTGTTGTTCGCGGTGGCTGACTTTCGTATCAGGGCAGGTGCGTTGCTCGCGCCGCATCCAGACAGCGATGAGAAGCTACAGCGCGACTCCCTTGGCTACTATGAGAAAATCTCTCGGCAGGATCCCGCAGCGGGCATCAAGGTGAAAATCCAACAGTGTCCGCCATGCAGACGCTCCAACTGACCAATCCCAATCCAAGCCCACCCCCATAACGGAGTACTACGACGACCGCGCCAACAACGCTCACATCTGGTACCGCAACCTCTATCCCGACTTTGAATTCCTCCCTATGTCCTCCCTACCCGCCACCGCCAAGGTCGGTTTCCGCTACACCGGCTTCACCGTCAACCCGAACGACTTTCTGCCCTGGCTCGTAGCCCGTCTGCGGTCCAAGGGGGTCAACTTCATCCAGGCCACTGTCTCCTCGCTGGACGAGCTGCGCGCGCTGACCCGGGCCCGTATCCTCGTCAACGCGTCCGGCTTGGGCGCCCGAGAGCTGGCGAAGGACGACGATGTCATGGGCGTTCGCGGTCAAACGATGTTTGTTAAATGCGACTACAAGCAAGTGGCCATCCTACAGGGTTCTGAGTACACATACGCCATCCCGCGCATCTCTGCTGGTGGCGTCATCCTGGGCGGTGTGAGCCAGGTCTCGAACGACACGACGGTTGACCAAGGGCTGAAGAAAGACATTCTGCGGCGAGTGAACCGCATTACGGGGAACGCCTTTGGCTGGGTGGATGTCGAGCGTGATGTGCAGGATATCGTCGGATTCCGACCTGGCCGCCGTGGTGGCATCAGGGTGGAGAGGGATGGAGACGTGGTGCATGCGTATGGAGGTGGTTCGCTGGGTTACGTGTACGCGTTCGGCATGGCGAGCCGTGTCAGGGACCTGATTGCTGGAGGAGGTAGTGGCCGGCCTAAGCTCTGAAGTCGCCAGGAGACAATCGAATTCCCATTTTTCTTCCACAAGTATCTTCCTTTGCTCTCCACTCTCAGAATCCGTCCACGGTAACCCCCTTTCCCAATTGCCCCGCCAACTCCAGCAGCTTGTCCCCCACAATCAAATCCATTAGCCCGAATCCCACGCACTTGAATAGCGTCAGTCCCTCCTCCTCCACCCTCGCATCGGCACCCTGCAAAAACAGCTCCCCCACCTCCGTCAGCTCCTCCTCCTTCGTCCCCGCCCTAATCAGTTCGCCCGACTCAATCAAGCACTCCTCCTTCGAATCGACCCAGATCTTCGCCGCAGCCCGCAGCGTTTCCGTATCGATCTCCTGCATCTCAGGCTTGTAGGAACCAATAAGCGACATGAACCTCGGCCTCTCGCCGCCACCCAACAGATCCTTCGCCTCGAACAGCGGCACCGTCGACGGCGTGCAGCCAAACACCGCATCCGCCTCACCCAGCCTGCCCCGCATCGTGGACCCGTACGCCTCCTCTCCCGCCGCCTCCAGCGCCGTCGTCTCGAACACGACGTTCGGAAACGCCTTGCGCAGCTCCGCCAGCACGCCCGCCTCCAGCTCGCGCAGCCGCGCCGCGCCGCGGTTGAAAATCGACACGCGCCGCACGCCACCTCCACCAAACTTCAGCGCCAGCCGCACGTGCCACTCGACCTGCTTCCCGGCGCCGAACACAACAAGGTTGCGCACCTCGCGCTTGCTGCTGCCGGGGCGCTGCCAGCGCGTCAGCAGCGTCATGGTCGCCAGCGCCGTGCGGAACGCCGTCACCTCGGCCGCGTTCAGCACGCCCTTGAGCGCGCCGTCCGGCGCGAAGATGGATATGGAGCCCTTGACCGGCCCGGAGCTGGGCAGCGTGACGACCTTGACGGAGGTGGCGGTGGTGGTGTTGGAGACGGGCATGATGAGCGTCGTGTCGCGCGCCGGGAGGGTCGTGATGGCCGTGCGCTGGGGCTGGTGGATCAGCGGCGGGTGGCTGCTGCCATCTTGTTGTTGCTTTTCCTTGGTGAAGGCGGCGAGGGCAGTGGAGAGGGCGGAGAGGAGGAGGGTGGCGTGCTCCGGGGTTAGGTTGCGGAGGATGGAGGAGACGTCGGATTCGGTGAGGATTAGCATGGTTTTTTTTTGGATTGTTTTCTTTTTTCTCGTGTTTGGGTTTGGTTTGGTAGATTGTGGCCTGTGACGTGCAGGGTGTACAAATATAACATGTGAGAAGACTATAGATGACGTGCGGGGTACTTATCTATGTTAGTTTCATAATGCCGGGTTTAACCGCCGAGATCGGTGGGCCATGCTCTCCGATCATCGGCGATACCATTTACAGATCGTTTTGAGCAAAATCCGGCGGTGCAGTTCAGTACTACCGTACTGATTCATGTCAGTACCCTTACGTAGTATAATGGCAGCATCAGTGGTTGCCTTGACACATTTTGGGTCCATTGTCCCTGAAACATCTTTGTGTGCATTGAAAGGCCGCCTCAGTGGCAACGGCAAGTGAAGCATATGCTTCTCCAAGTATACACCATGACCAGCATATCAAGATGGGCGTCAAGAGCAGCCCAGCGTCCTTACTTGCCTCATCTTTAGTTTCCGGAGCCTTCTACGTCCCAAAAATATTCGGACTCGCCATTACCTCAACTGAAGCAACGCACTACAGGATTGCTTGTTAGTGGGTCTTCGTTTTGACGTAGATTGATTTATGAGCACAAGATACGTGGCTAATAGACCAGTCTGAAGTTTGATGAAGCGTCATGTATTGGTTCCAAGGGAAAACGTACCAACCATTTCCAAGTTTCCGATCAGGCTCTCGCCTAGCTTCAGTCATAAATACGTAAGACCTCTGCTATCCATTATTTTTCCCTTTTATTCTGCATTCCAACGTTACAGACTTCCAAACTCCAGAACATCTCACAAGTTCTTGAGACAAAATGCGCGCAAACACCCTTTTCAAAGCCCTCCAGGCCACTCTGCTGTTTGCTTCAACTCTTGCAGCACCCATACACAACGAGCTCCTTGACACCTCGCTTTTGGCCGCAGAAAGCAATGGCCTGGCATCCGAAGAATCGCTTTGGTGCCACAAAATCGGCCACAAGACCGACCGCGCGGACCTTATCAGCGCAGTAGATATATTCTGCTCCATCTACAATGGCGCGCAGGCCGACAAGCAACACCCATTGGAGAATAAAATAGAAATCCAGAAAAGCAAAATTGTGGTGGATCTGATGATAAAGGTTCATACCGACGGGGCTATAGGGATCCTTGGCCCAGATTGCGGGAAACTGTTTCGCCGTGTCATCGACGGTTGTCATAGGGGTGGTAGCTTCTTCACACAAGGGGTTGAGCTCTGGGTCAACCCGAGGAGGCTTCGACATTTGGAGTGAAACAGCCTCGAGAGGAACGGGTGGGCGGGCTTGAAGCTTGAAAAATGCTGTTTGAGGCTTTTCTGAGAAGAGTTTTGTACGGTAACCACATCTCGGAATTAGTAAAATGACTAGCCGAAGCTGAAGTAGTAAATCTGCCTTTTGATTCTCCATTGAAGGTGACTAGTATAAGCAGCAGCAGTCGGGGAGAAATTATGGATGGGCTATGTTCCACCAGTGACAGTTCATCGCTACCCTTGATTGCATGTGACACCCTGGCGTGAAGCCGGCCCCGTACTCATAAGGCCAAGGCCTTTGTGCAGCTGGCTCCACCTTTCAGGAACGTTGGGGGCATCCGTGATCAGTACAGCCCAGGCCACCGGGGTACAACCGCTTGAACACGAAAGCCTTTCGCTCACTGAAATGTTCCGTCCGTTCAGTTTGTAGGGTGCAGAAACTTTCAGCAAAGTTTTAGGGCTTCATGAAATGCTTTGAGAATTGTTTGAATGATATTAAACGCTTCGTGCCAAGGGCATAGTACATCTTCATTTGTAGATGGAATTTCATGGATTGCTGTTTGATTCATGTGCCACGTATCCGCAACTTAATGCCCTGCGTTGCAATTCTTATGTGTACTCTAAATTGCACATGCTTATGAAAGTACTCTTATCTTTCTTCATACACGCGCGTAAGTCAAAGGTGATTCATCAAGCACATAAGTTGGCGGGCAGTAAGTACGGACCAGGGGTTAATGAAAATGAAAACGCCAACCACATGCTATGGGCATGCAGATGCGACAGAGAGAGCTTTTTACTGTTCACAATGAACGCATTTAAGCAGATGTGAAGGGTGGTTCCTCATTTTGGCCCACAATGGTGTAATCACCGGCAGGCGTCTTTAGATAGGGGTATCGTATGACAAAGCGGAATTCTTATTGTGGTCACTACTTCTCAATGGCCAAAATTCCCACTCGTGTATGACCGGAACAAATTTCCATTCATGTGCAAACATCTCGGGCCAAAACTTCCATTGTGTGTTCGGGAAGCTCGGGTTCTATCCGAGAGACCAAGATCTTCACCATGATTTGCCTTGGAAAACAAGCTTCGGCTCCACAATCAAGTGCCCGCGCCACAAATCGAACATATACTAAGCATAAGCCTTCTAGTTCGCAGGCGCAATTGGTGTTTATTGGCTGCAGGCTGTTGGAGCCTCAAAGACACCACAGCTGCGGGTCCTTGTCTGGCCACACTACCAACGAATGGCAGAATGTTATTGGTTATTGAAATCACGACACACTTCATATACGAGGTAAGTGGGTCCCTAAAGACATTTGAGTGCGGCTGGCAGTGAGGAACCCTGTTGTGGGAAGCCTCTACCTGATCATCAGTGAGGAATTAGAGAGCTTGTGATGAATAATGAACACGGTATAGGTTCTTTAAGAGGGTCACAGCCCATCAGCCCTATGCTACCTCGAGGATCGTATTTTCAGCCCTATAGATGAGATCAGCAGCTGTGCGAAAGGCACAGGCGGCGGAAAGACCAGGATTTCGGCTTGACCGGTGCTATTTGTGTGAGCCAAGCCAGGTCATGAGCGTTCATGATTGGCAGAATTGTACCGCTGTTTCTACTCTGATCCCCCCGTGGTGGAAGCTCTCTGACAAGGCTGTGAGGCAGCCCACAAAAGTTCGTACCTCTCGACATCAACGATGCCGATCGCCCAACAATCACGGCGACCTCATCACCCAGAGCCCACCGACATAGACCCGACGGGTAACGGAGCTGTCTATCGCTCGTATCCTACACATGAACCACACCATGTTGCAAAGGAGCTTCTGTGCGAGTTGAAGAAAGGGGAATTGGATAGCGGCTATATAAGTGTGTCGAACGACGTTCCTCTGAGTCTCATCATCACACCAGCTTCCATCATCACAAACACAACACTACTTTCAAACCAGCCGCCAAAATGAAGCTCTTCGTTGCCGCTGCCTTCCTGGCCTCCTCCGTTTCTGCCATCAGGACCATTGTGGTCACTGACACGGTAAGTCTAATTCCTTATTGCCCTTCGTCTCTTTCCTACTGACTTTCTCCGCAGACCATTCGTGACAACGAGGGCATTCAGTCCGTCAGTTTCACCGCTCTTGGTGTCAAGTGCTCTGCCTCTGGCGCTGCTCTCGGCTCTCGCCAGATTGCTTGCCCTGGCCTCGACTACGCCTGGCACGCATCCGGCTCCAACTCGGAGTACACTCTGACCTTCTTCGACGGTGTCAACACGTATGTTTAACCGCAAATGTTTCGAGAAATCTATACAATATTGACAATTCGACTAGCGATGCTGCCCAGGCCTCGGGCAAGGTCCCCGTCAACTGCCGTGCTGGTGGCAATGGTGTCAACGACAAGGTTTGCACGCAGACCGACCAGTTTTCTGTCGCTCTCTAAATGGCGAGACGTCATTCGCCCCTGTACATATGTTTATAGAACCGAGTAGCATCCTGTACCGACTGTAATCCTAATGCTTCTCTCCCAATCATGTTGTTCGAGCCCCGGACACACGATTTGAACTTCCCATCTGCACCACTCAGGGGCTGAACGTGACTTTCGCGATCTCATAGTTGTAGCCTGAGGATATAATAGCATTGCCACGGTCTCGGAAAATAGACTTGTTAATCTCGAGAGATGTGTTTAACTCAGCCTTCCGCAATTCCTTGGGCCTGGGCACCGCAGGAATTGACTCCTTCCAAGAGGATTGTTATTTTAAACTAAAGACGACTCCATTACCGCCCACTTAGATAGCTAGCGCAGCGATCACTTACTGATGTATAAGTACACTACGTGGATGGCGGGAGGTGCAGAGGCAATTGGATTCTACCCTATCACCGGTTTCCAACGATTAGAGCCCTCTATACTACTATTATGGAATAAACAGCGGCAATAGCACCACTAGAAGTAATAAAGCTGATCTGCAACCCGGCAGACAAAAGATTTCCGCATTGTTGGAGGCACTCTCTTACCAAGCCTCTACTCGTCTATTGGTTAAAAGAAAAACAATATTAACAACAGTTACAGCACTCGGTGGCAGCTTCAAAATGGTAACTCTCTTTAAAAAGAGTAAGTAAAATAACGAAAGTTCAAAAAGTCAAGGGCCTCTCACCGCTAGCAATTGCTGGCGGTGGAAATCCTACCCTCTACAAAACCCCTTTTCAGGAATTTTCCCCCTCTACCCCAGCGAGGAAGGTGGTGGAGTGCAATTGCACTCCGTACCATAGGCCCGAAGGCCCTTAGGTGGAAGATCGAGTTCGCCAGTAGACTTTATAAGCTAGTTTAAAATCAAACGCTCTACGTATCTTGCCATTCTATCATTAGCAGCCTACTTGAGTAGATAGAGTCAATCCTTCTAAGGCGGACGAAGGGATGCAGTTCAAGATGCAATCGATGAGGGGAAACGGCCACATGGCAGGGCACCCGATGGGGTCACATAGGCGGCGATGAAAGCGGAGGCAAGGCAGTGGCATGCCAAGATTCCGGTGTACGTCAGGAATCGCAGTGTACGAATAAGTGGGTGCAACACGTTGTGAGATAATAGGGGACCAAGCGTGAAGTAAGCAGAATTGGAGCTAAGAGACGCAAGGCTGAGACAATGGCGCATACGTTTGGCCAACACTGTGTGCTAACTATGCAAATACGAATTACCCCGCAGCTGAAATACCAGCAGCCACATAGGTTAAGGGCAATCATGCACTTTGACAAATCGGAAGAAAACATTATCAGATGATTTTATTTCTCTCGTGCTGACACGTTCGTAGCATCAAGGCAACTACGTACGCCACATCCAACCTGTGCCGGTCCAACCGTCCTCCAATTGCTCGAATACAGCACTGACCTCAGCTTTTGTTTAGCAAAGTGGCAATTTTCAGATGCGCGATTATCCATGGGATAAGTCGGAATGAATATATAAGCTGCGCAGCCCGACAGCAACAATAGCAATCACACCATCTTCCATCTTCAAACTCCCTCAAGTCACTCTTACACTGTTTACTATCTCAAGTGCCTTTTCAAGCGACTACCATGCACTTCAACCTCCCCCTTCTCACCACGGCCCTCGGCCTGGCGTCCTCAGCGTCCTTCGCCATGGCGGCCGACTGCTATAAGAACGGTGGCTGCGGGCAGTGCGAGAGCAAAGACCAGATGTGGAGAGCGCGTGAGGAACTGTGCAACACGGACAAATGGAAGAACAGCAATGTCTTCAATTGGGGCTGGGCCACCGTCAACCTAAACGGCCGCTTCCACACCCAGCAGTCGTGCTGGGACGGTTTCGAGAACATCATCAACCAGTGCTACGGGAAGAAAGACGGTGGACTGGTAAGTAGGCTTCATTTACTGTTCTGTATGGCTGTCTATCTCGACGATGGGTAAAGACTGATGTATTCTTTCCATTAGTATGACTGGAACTACGACGGAGACAGTGCCCACTTGGATGTCAGCTTCTGTAACTGCAGGTAGACGAATGAGCAGCAAGAGGGTTGCTACTGCATCGTCAGTGAAGGCCTGAGGATAAAGAAGCTCTTGAGGTGGGCTACATTGTTTGGGACAGTATACACATGTGGTGGTTTTCGCACAGGACGCACTCGCTTATTTTCTTTTGCCTTCCAGTTAAAAATCCGATGTGCCGGGCAGCAAACAGGAACATGTGCAATCTTCGTCTTCTTAGTTTCATGAAATGCAAAGGATGTTTCAGAGTTCGTGTCGAGGATTAGCCTTGTCGCCAATTGAGGGTCTCCATGCGTCAGATCTCGAAGCTCCGCAAGCCGCTCGTCGGCCGCTAATCACGAAAGGCTCACATATAGTATGAGTTGGTGGCTGTCCAATAAGCACCCTCGCCACCATGCTGGCTCCTCAAGAAGTGTTGGGGTGCCACGCCACATCAGACCACACCAGCGAATCTGCCTGCACTTGCCGAATTTTGTACAAATGAGTACCTCTTTGGTGACATGAAATATATCTACAGGGTACGAAATGTCTATTCTATATGTACATTTACTCGTCAAATCTTGATCTATCGAAATGCCCAGCAGTACTCTGCCTCGAAGCACGCTTGTCACTAGCCTCGATATCCACCACCGCCATATTCGTCACAGCCACATGGCTCTCCTTGAGTATATACTTCTGGCTCTCAGAATCGCTCAGCTCAAGCCAGGTGCGCTCTCCAGCCTCGCACGTCGTCGTTCTTGCGGCTGCAGGTCCGACATGCAGCTCATCGACCTTGTGGCGGCTGCGGCGGAAGGTCAAGGCGCCCGACAACGCCTTAGCGCCAGCGGACCTAGTGCGGTCGCTAGAGCCGGCGCCACTCTCGCTGCCGAGGAAAGGCACGTATTTGAGCAGTGGGCGCAGCGCGGGGAGTGAACCGGCGATCAGGCCAATGCCGGACTCGACGATGGACCAGATGGCGATGTAAGCGATGTTGTAGAGGTAGTCGGTCGGGTCGTTGTAGCTGAAGAGGTAGCGGAGGCGTACGAGCGTGGCTGTACTGGCGCTGTTTTTGGGCGTTTTCGTTAGCTTGTTTTTCTGGTGTGAATTGCCCTTTTCTTGCTCTTTGTCAGGCTGACAAATGGGCGTGGGTCGGACTTACACAACACCGAGTGCCAGGATGATGGCCACTGAGGCTTTGATGCGCAAGCGGAGCTGTACGCTTTGAAGAATGAAACCTGGCAGAATGGCGCAGGAGAAATCCGTTATGATCGAGATGGTGGAGATGAAGTAGGAGACGTTCGTGATTACACTGGGATCGGCGCAGGTGCCCGTCCGCTTATCCCAGGTGGCCGAAATGGGCTTACACCAGGCTAGCACGGCGATGTCGGTGGTAAGGGCGGCGATCAAGCTAAGGAACATGATGGCGTAGAGAGACCAGATGTATCTCTTACGGATTGTAATGCGCAGCAACGCAACGCAGATAGAACATTTGATGGGTACGGTGCTGGCGACGTAGAACAACTGGAAAAACATAAACCACTATAGTGCACATTAGCGGGATTGGTCTCGCGGGAAATAAGGAATGTCGGGTTACCTTGCGGCCTTGTCGTTCATAGTAGTCATTCAAATGCTCAGCGGATGTACCAACACCGTTGTATGCGGCGGAAATAGTTGCCGCACATGCCAGGGTGTACAGAATCTGCATCTCCCGTCAGTACGTGGGCTATAAAGCAGGTGCAGTGGACTGTGGAAAGGCCTACCAGCCCGGCAACCATGAACCAGTCATCTGTTCCAACTCCTTTGATTGTTCGTCTCACAACCAGACGCGCGAGAACGGTTACCCATGAGAAAACAAGGAGAATTATTGATACAAGGGCCAAAGTAAGACCAGGGCCTGTGAGGGTGAGGCTCATATTCGAGCAGTTGAGAGCGCCCTGGCGCGGAATGACTTCTCAGCAGAAACACCCCCATCGCACATGGAACATAAATATCTGGTGTAGATCACGTCCAGAGCCATGCAGGGGCTGAAGGCACCTGATGTCGGCATATGCTCAACCGAATTCGAGCTGACGGGTGCCTAGTCCAAATGGACTTGGCTGCCAGCACGCATCTGCCGAAGGATGTGTAGACTTTCCCGCTAGCTGTCCGAAATGTCCGATTGGACTCTTCATGCGCTAGTGGAAACTTGGACCGTAGCAGAAGTACCCTCTGCAGGGCTGGAGCCTCATGTGGATGCAAGTAAAGACACTGACAGCGGGAGTTCCGCGTGCTAAGAAGATTATCTTTCCTATTCAAGCTAGCTCCGGCCCTTAGTGAAAGGTACGACGCGGCGCTAAGAGTTTGTGCTAGTTCGAATTGAAGAGTTCGCGTCGATGCAGGTACTGTTCCTTTTTCCAAAACGGGTATAGCAAATCTGGAATGTTATCTCTGTGGCTGGTTATTCCGCTCGCCTCGGACGCATACCTGGAATTGTTGTGCTTGTTGGTTAGAGTAAGCGCTAAATTTTCCGAGCCTTTGGCGGATGATCAGCGCGTAGGCGAGTGCGAGCCCTTTCGGGTCCGTATTCGGATCATGAAGCACCCTCTCTTTACATTTGCCACCTCCGCGTGGATCTCTTGGTTTTCAGTCCGAAGGGTAATGTGTGGTTGGTGTCCCCAAATGGCGAAAACAAAGCCTCATTCGCTCATGACGATGTACTTGAGCGCAATCGAAACACTCCAAAGCTGACGAAAAAGCACCATTTCTCTATCGCTGTGAGTCAAGCAGGCGGTTCTCGAGCGGTATGTGCCCTGATTGGCTCACATCCTAGCCTTGTCGGCAGTTTTTTCTAAACTGCCGTGTTAGTCAGGGGAAACGGGTTCTCATGCGGGTTTGAGGCTACTAACAGAATCTAGAGAAAGCTTGGCCCCGTGGCGCCAGCCACACTACACCGCAATGACGCCCCTAAAAGCGAGCTATATAAAGAACGTTCACCTGCCTGGGTCTCAAGCGGGCTTGCAAATGTTGTTATTACTATCAGTCCACTCATGCGCATCCGTCAAATGCAGACGACTCTGCATGACATGAGAAGAAGACGTACTCCATTGACGAGCTTTCCATCCAAGGTTGGTGGAGTGCATGTTATTTTCTCCGCGTCTGCTAGCGTCAGACTATGGCTGAGACGGGACGGGAAGGCTTCTGCAGGAGCCACAATGAGGCCAGCGCGAAAGGGCCAGGCCTATGCTTCTGTGGGGAAAGGAATCTTGGTAATCCAGCTGGGCTTGCATCATTAGCTTCTCGACGTAAATCCGATGCGCAATACGATGTCCTCCGTCTCTAACTGTGACAACAACAGTATTAGCTTTGAGATCAGTAACGAAGTCAGACCAACTAATTACGGTTAAAGACTACCGAACCGTGGGAAGATGAAAGGATTTTTTTATGTGCCGCCTCGAGTTGATCTATGGCAGTAAAGGAGAGCGGCGATGCTGATGCGATCGTGGCCGCGCCGCGCCGCGCCGTGCCGAGAACGTAGTCCCTGAAGATCTTGATTTTTTGGAATCTGAGGTTGGGGGCGAGGCTCTCGTGATCAACTCTTGGTCCCAACGAGACGTATGTCGGAGCATTTCGTCTCTGTATTTCCTCTAAATCCGAAATGACTCTCCACTAGTCCTGGTCAGACCGGCTAATCGGGTAAATGCTCAGCTGTGTCTATCAGTGTTTTTCGAGAAGCTTCAGAAGTTTGATGATGAATAATGGCCATTTCTATTCGTTCCCTGTCCAGTCTAATTTTCCATTTTGTTCGCCTATCCGATCCCGTCGATACCAGCTTCACTGTCTTCCGATCGAAGGAAGTTACGTAGCGTATGATGCAATATAGATAAGCAGCAAGCAAATTGAGCAGGGCGTCCTACACAATCGGGGTTTGCAAGGCGCTTCTGGAGGGGTCTGCATCGGATGAGACACTCAAAGCTCAGCCTTAGAGTGAATGGATTCGTGAAATGTTGAATCCTGACAATGATGTACCCGAAACTCTCCTATTTTGCCACCCTACAGATAGTAGGTAGCAGCAGAATCATTGAAAATACTGGTTCGAATGGGTTGCTAGAAGCGGCAGTCACCTACAGGATTAGCCTTTGTAGGGCACTGTCAATTTGTAAATGCTAGAGAATGTGGATCTTGCTCTTGCAGAGCTCCTTTAATGTGCCAGACATGAGCCTCAGACGTTCCATCCGGTAGAGCCTTGACCAACCAGTGCAGGCTGGAAAAGTAGAAAAAGGCTTCTCCCGTTGACAAAGCCAGAGTGGACCCACTGCAAATTCTCAACAGAACGAACGAGGAAGACTAGATCCAGCCGTTGAACGCATTGACGCAGGCTGACCAACTTTCCGCCCGTCCGAGAGCGTGTGACTGGCTGCATGAATTTGCCTCAATCACGCGTGCGACTGCAATCGAATGGACAATTTGCCGATCTGTTTGGCAGCAGAAGTTACCGCACCAATGGAACAACATCTTCGACCTCGTACATGAGCACATGGCCGTGGGAGATCTTTGGAAGTGCCTGATCTGCTCCGTCTGTCAAAGCTTCCAGAGAACCCCAACTTCGGCAGAAGTTTAACTGCAAAAATAATCAAATGTGCTGAGTAGATATACTACAAAGTTTGGTCCATATCTAAGTGGTATTGACAAGCAGTCCGCCGGGCATGCTTTACCATGAGGCCAACGACTTGCCGATTGCTCGTTTTATCTGCTTTGGTTTGCTCCCTTGTTGCCATCACGGCATTGTTATTTCCCGATTAGGTTTAGCTAGAATCTTTCATCAGTAGTATGCCATCACCACTCACTGCATCTATTAATTGTTACTTTCGTATGGGGTAATTACTAAAAGCATCTGGAGTCAAATTACCAAGTAGGACCTCTTCTTACCCAGGCAAAGCCTTGGACAAACAAGGCCATAAATTTGCTCCACGATGTAAGAGGTGCTGTTTCGACCCAGAGATGCTGTTTGGTAATCACACCTTTTCGTATTTATCTGGTATGTTCGGTGGCGCAATTATATTGCAAGTGATACTTTTTATCAAGATTCTTTTAAGCTCGATGAACAGTATGATACCTGACCTGGTGCTGTTGCAAAGCCTGATGTCTTTATTAGGGAAGTGAGGGGTGTTTCGTAGGGTGTGTTTACACAGATAAGAGCTCCTGTGGCGTGCGGCGAAAATATTCTTTCTATCTCTCTATACCGATCATGATGCCAGATTTTGTACAATTCCAGGATGTCCACATGTATATTCAGTACGTATTGTCTCACCACACCCATCATCCCTTTTACAAGAACTTCGGATCCACCCAAAGCGTGTAGTTCGCCCCCAACACCTCCTCAATCTTCACCGGCGCGCTCAGCTGCTCCGAAAACTCCGCCCTGGTCGCATCATTCCACGCACCAGGACCCGTGTTCCCATACTCGGCAAAGGTGACGTTCTCCGTGTTGTTCTGGCTCTTCGACCAGATGGCCCAGCCGGCCGGGTTGATGACTTCACTGAGGTAGACGCCCTGGAAGACGGCGCGCGCGAAGCTGCGCCACGGCCGCCCCAGGTAGTACACGCCGGCGGTAACGTTGGCGCCGTCAACACCCGCCACGCTGCCCCCGTTGATCACGTACCACCCGTCGTCGGCCAGCTGCCGCCCGCTTGCCGTAACCCAGCCCGTGCCGCCGATGGGTTCGGGGACGCGCAGCGCGCAGTTCTCAAACCAGGCGGCGGAGCGCATGCCGAAGATGAAGTCGGTGGCGCCTGGGTGTTGTGTGTCAGCCACAGTTTCTTTTTTAAGGGAGCAGGTGGAGCATGGGATGGATTAGTAGACTTACCCTCGATGTATGTGTTGGCGAAGTAGTGTTTGCCGACGTGCGTCAGCAGCGTGTCTTGGTAGCCAGTGAGCTTGCAGCCGTAGTAGCCCTGGTTTGTGGCCTGTGCCGAGACTGCCACGGCCTGGCTGCCCTCGCCGTACGTGTTGGCAATGTTGAGGTTGTAGACGTTGAAGTTAGGCGAGTGCGCACGCAGCGTCGCCGTCAGGTCGTTGCTCAGGTTGAAGGCTTGGCTGAGGCCCGACGTGAGGGTCACAGTGTTGGCCTCGTAGGAGCTGTCGTTCTCCGAGTAGCCGTAGATGTTGATCGGCCCAGCGTGCTTGGACACGAAGACCTGTTCCGGGTAGACGCCGGACCAGACGAAGATGTCTTGCGGGGAGGTCGAGTTGGCCAGGGAGTCGACAGCCTCCTGGATGGTCTTGAATTGGCTATCAGAGCCGCCTACAGTGATGGCTCCTTCCGGCGGTGCCGTCAAAGCAAGCGCTGAGCCGAGAAGGCCGGGAAGTATGAACGAGTGACGCATGTTTCAAAAAATGAATGTGGATAGTTGCCCCTTCAAACCAGCAACAGCTGGGACTTAAGTACAAATTCAAAATGGGCACCTCATGCAGGGGCATCTGGCCTGAGATCTTCCAGATCAATGCCAAGATTGAATGCGTGATCATCGTTACACCCCAACGGAAAAGAATGCCGAACACTTCCTGGTTTTGGCTGTGCCATGACTGAAGGTTAACCCGCCGATTTAGTCCCTACCAATCGAAATGGCAGAATGCCCGGGGCGCGGAACCGAGGATCCCCGGAACCGTTTGGCCAAGCCGCGAACGCCTCGCTTGAAACATTCATGACTTGCATCTTGTATAGCTTAAAGTTTTCTAAGTTCGTAAACACTCAACGATGTGGGGTTTTATTCGTTCGCTTAGCTACTGTCCGTATGCACGGATCAATTTCAAGCTATAATGACTCGAATGCGGCCACGAGTTGATCTTGTAATGCTGCCATAAGTTGTATCGTTCAGAGCTCGCAATGGCTTTTCAATGGCTTTTACCCTAATGCAGGGCCAGACTGCCGCTCTAGAAAGGCCTGATGACAGATTCACTTCTCAAACACGCCGAAACCTTGCACACTTGAATACCAAAGTCCTTCGCCGTAGGAGATTGGGCTTGTTGACACCCTTGGGCTACCGCAGCTGCCGTTCCTACTGGAAGTGGATGTCAAAATTGGAGTTCATTGAAATTGCTGCCGAAAAGATTCCTCTCGACGAACAGGAAATAAAGCAGTCGACGCTTTCAGTCGCCATTTGCTTTGTCTCTTCGCCGTGTGCGAAGGCATTTGACTAGACTTTGGGGCAATTACCAAACAGAACTCCTTTTTCATAGGACACCCCAAACCCAACCATGGCTAGCTAAGCCTAACTCTTAGACCGTATGAGTCAGCTCTCTCTTATAAACAATATCTATAGGCTTAGCTACTGCTGTAGCAACGAGGAAAAAAAAACCTAAATATAATTGAGGTTTTTGTGTAGTTGAAAGATGGTGGATTTTGGTGGAAAGTTGGGTTTGGCCGACAATGGTTGGATTTTGCCGATGATGGTTGGGTTTGGTAATTGCCCCCTAGATTTTTGACCCGGGTATGCCGGAACACTGCGGAGATGTCTTGATTATCTGGCCCGGAAGGGCTCGAACGTGTTCTAAAGCCGGGTCCCGTGCACACAAGCTTAAAGGCTAATTGGCACGTTCCGCCGCCTATCTATTTCTCACACAGTACTTCCTGAAATAATCCCCCGGTTTTCGGCCCGGCCCGGCGCAAGCCAGCGTACCGCCCGATCGTCTACCCTCCCAATGTTTGATTCACAAGCATTGATCTGATCGGCCATCTGATCGGCCGAGAAATCGCATATCCGTTTGACTGCGTTACTGCCGTACAATCTGGCCCTATTTGCTCAAATTTCTAACTACCCGACAGGTTGAAGGCGTAGAAGGCCTTGCGATTGGAAACAGACAGCTCTTGTGAACTTCATAGCTTCCCTAGTAGTTGTATTAGCTACTGGAGGGTACCCGCGAAGACGATCTGGACTAAGGAGACCGCTTCATCAAACCACCAGCAACAGAGTATTGAATATACTCCTGACGCAATGCCTGTTACACCTGCCAACACTGGAAGTGTGCGGGGATGGAGCAAGTTCTTCTACTTTGGACCGATGCTGTTCGACCAAGCCATTTGTTGTGCTATCATGAGATTGTCTGCTCTTAACTGTGTTAAAAAATAAGCCCTTAGCTATACGTATCCTAAGCCCTAATCCCAGTTTTCTTGAAAGACGTAAGACCTCTTAGATAATCGTCTAAGCTATCATCGAGCCCTACAGAGCGGATACTGGCCGAGATGTCTCATTTGAAGACGGTTAGTGCATTTCTATTCGGGCTATGAGTAACAATTGGAGATTATGATTAAATAGTGTCACAGTCGTGTGCAGTGCAGCATCCAAGTTTGCCAGTCCGACGAATGGTTTTGTGTGCACTCAGTGGTGCCGGATCACTTCCCGCTTGTGGGTCAGCGCCGACTCATGTAAGAAACACTACTTATTGCTTCCGTGCGGAAAGCCATGCAGTAAACGGCTTAGTTACTCGGTCATGAATCGAGTCCAATAAGCGGTGTGCCGGTTAGGCGAATCGCCGTCCTCCACCGCGACAATTACAAACCGATTTCGAGCAACGTTTTATTCAGGATCCTGAAATCTATATTGTCAACCTGACTAACTGTTCTTCCTGTAATATGAAGACTATCCAACCGGTTATTCTAAATGGACAATGCCACAGTAAACGTGATTCCTTCCAAAAAATCCCCTTCATCTGGAGCTGGAAGATGTCCCCGCCGCACGTGGGGCGCGCGCGCCCGGTCCACTTCACTTGGCTACCCGACGAGTTCTCGATGTGGCAGGTCATGGACTGCGGGCGCGTGGTGAAGGCGTTCGAGACGCCGTGGCGCGCCGCGGACACCGCTTGCGCTATGTAGTGCACGGAGATCCGTATATCACGAATACATTTGTCACGCGCGCCGGTGAGCCGGAGCTTTGGGCTTCCAGCGCCCGAATGATGGGTCCATAATACACGATGTGGGCATATTTCCTCGTGAGGGCGTGGACGATTGAGGACCGTCGTGCGCATGAGCGAGGGCTTGTGGCGAACTATATCTAGGCCTTGCATGCGGCTGGCGGCGTACACTTTACGGTTGAGGGTGTATGGAGAGATTGTTGCTGGCATTATCTACACCATTTGTATGGTCGCTCTCAGAAGGAATGATGCAACCGACGGAGAGGGTGCATGCTATGTCGCTATGACACTGTGTGGAAATTGAAAATTAGAAAAGTCTGGGACTGCTGGGCTATTGAGGCGTTTAATACGAAGCGGGCAAAGAGTGGGATGTCCGATGTATAGTGAGTTCTAGTCTTGTCAATGAGAAGCGTTGAATGTGCATAGTAAGGAATTCTGGAGAGATGAATTGGCAATCGTATTCCACCAGGGTCTCTTCTCAAAATCAAATGCACTTGCTCAATTACAGGTTCTAAAGTAGTACTACTAATGCACGCTCTGAATATGAAAATACAGTCCAAATAGTTGAACGGTCAGTAGAATAAAACTATCTTAGATCCAGAAATATTAAACTTTGATTAAGTTGAAGCTCTACTCGGATCCTTCCAGACACCATTTCCCATGCCCAGTCTGTCTAAATAGCTTCAACTTATACTGAATACTACATGGCGCACTAGGAAAACGAGCCTTTATCTCCCGCACATAGCCCCTGAATAACAACATCGAGAGCGCTGAGCTCCGAATTGCGCATGGTCTTACCTTCGACACCTATTATAACTGCGGGATCATCATTGAAGGAATTTTGCTGTGGAGCATACAGACATGAAAGCGTTGTACATATGGTACACTATCCAGTGGCAAACAAGTGGCTGAAGGGTATAATTGTGGGTCATCGTTGTCGGACATGATAATATTTTCTTACACCCAACAAACAACCGCCATAGAGGCTCTTTCATGTCACCATACGAAGTCCTTGTCGGAAAGCTATCAGTGAGCCAGCTGAAAATACTAAAGGAAACAAAACGAAACGATAAGACGAGATATCATCACTACAGCTGCTCCGCCCCAATTTTATCCTGCTCACCACCCAGCCGCTCCAACTCCACCTTCCCGAAAGACCTGGTCGGTGTGCGTGCCTCAAACAACTGATCCAACTGCTCAAGCTCCAGCCCCTTCATCTCCGGCACAAACAGCCACGCCAACGCCGCCATCAGCAGCGCCAATGCTCCATAGACGAACCCGACCCGCGCGCCCAATCCCGCATAGCCGTCATTGACCAGATACGGCACGGTGAATGACACGACAAACGCAGTCACAACGGACAGCGAGATGGCCAGCATGTTCGTCTTCTCCACAACGCGGCGCGCGGCGGCCTCGGCAAGGATGACGTACGACAGCGACGCCCACGACAGCCCGTACGACACGCCAAAGAGCATCAGCGACGCGACGAGCGTGTGCTTCTGCGCCGGGGTGGGATCGGCGATCGTGCCCATGCCGCCGAGCAGGAAGAGCCAGAAGGCTTGCGAGAGGCCGCCGCCGATCAGGAGCGGGCGCCGCCCGAGGCCGTCGACAAAAAAGCCGCTGATGAGGACGCCGACGAAGGATACGGCGGTGGAGATGAGGGAGAGGGCGAAGGCGTTGGTGAAGCCTTGCTGGGTGTAGAAGATGGTGCTGTATTGGGAGGCGAAGGATTGGCCGGTGATTTGTTGGCCGATCATGGCGATGGTGACAATGAAGGTGCGGCGCTGGGATGGACGTGTGAGTATGGTGGGGGCTCGGAGAGGTGTTTGTGGACTCGGAGGGCTGTGGCGTGGTAGGCGATTGAACTTACCCTGTTTGTGCCTTGGAAGACTTCTCGCCAGGTTCCTTTCTCTTCGTTTTCCTTGAAACTGGAAAGCATGTCTATCTCGAGTTGAAGGGACTCGACTGACATACCCTTCTTCCGTAGCTTCTGGAGTGCTTGCATAGCGTGCTCCTGTCTCCCTCGAGAGATGAGCCTGTCATTGTCAGAGTTGTGCCGCTTCTGACTTGATTGGGGATACTTACCAACGTGGTGATTCCACCAAGATCGGGAGCAATGTAAGCAGAAAGACAGGCATGACGAATTGTATCACTACAAAGTTAACAGAACGGTTCATATCGTGAATGGGAGCAGCGAAACCTACGGACTGGGATGCGCCAGCTGTTATTATTTGGTATGTTGGCTGTGCCGTAGTTGATGCCACTGGCAACTAGTTGCGAGAAGACGATTTGAATCTGCAGTTGCGAGGAGATTAGGCCACGAAGGCTAGGCGGCGCAATCTCAGCCATGTATGCTGGGATCGAGATGACACAGATACCCGTCATGCCAAATGCCAGGATGCGGCCAACAGTAAATTGGGCGGCAGTTGTGGCTGAAATCTGCAGAGACACTGCGCTATCTTTCTGTCAGTCATGCGGCTGTCATGTTGAGGGTTACATCTTACACGAGAGAAACAAGCGCAATAATGAGCATGGCCTTCTTCCTGCCTAGTCTCTCCGCGATCGGCACACCCAACCAGCATCCCTCCCACGTGTCAGCTGCTCAAGCCCATTCCTGTTAAAGTAGGTTTGCAGGATGCAAATCATACTTACACTGAGCTTTCCAAGGAACGGAGTTGAGTTCATGATGGATGATAAGTAGGAAGGCAGTGCGCATTTCCCCTGTAGAGTGCAGGTACCAAACCTCTTCTCGAATGCTGTCTTACTGATGAGACTGGTAGCTACGATGTGGTGAAGAAAACATACGTTCCATGGCTTGAAGACCACTGAAAACACCAACCTGATATTGGTAAGCTGGGGTTGAGTATATCAACGTTGGGTTGAACTCACATCGTATCCATAGTTGAACATGGCGATACTCGTATAGCTGCCCGCATGAGTTAGTAGGGAACTAAAGGCAGATGACAGGAGAGACCAACAAAGTTCCAAAGGCCACCAAGGGAGTGAACTCCTTCATTCTGCCCCAAAGCTGGTTCTTTGCAGTGTTTGCGTCGCCCATGATTGTATTTAAAGTCCAATGAACGAGTAGATAAGTGATGGCCCTGAGGATGCAGCAGCTTGAGACAGCGGGCGTCCTCTTTATGTGTGGTTTGCAATTTGATTTGGGTGAGGGGTTGGTCACTTCCTCAGTGCGTCGAGATTGATCCCCACCGCAACCACCAGCCGAGCGAAGCAAAGCCACGGCGTAGGCGCCTTGCCCGAAGCACACTCTCCCACGGTTATCTTCCACAGAGCAAGGTCGGATTGGTTTCCTTCACCCGTGTGGGTCATCAAAAGTCATCCTATCACTGGCCCGCTCAAGTCAGTGTTTCACACAGATGGCCGACGTTCTGCCACATCCAAGAGTAGTGCTCCGCTTGCTGATGCACAGAATTAGAGTGGGACTGCCTTACGGGGGAAAGCCACGTCGCTTGAACCCCGGGTATCGAAACTACCCCGCTATCATCGGCTCTAAAGATCGCTTCCCCGCATTCTGTCCGGCACATTTCCTCTCACGAAGGCTTATGTTCGGAAGAAGAATGCTTTGTGTATCGGGTGTCGTCGCAAAGTTCCGTATGCGTGATGAAGATTTTGTGGAGTATAAAATGTAGGTAGCGAATTGGGTCCATTGCGTGATTGACAAGGGTGTTCGCGTGACGCAGCTCGACCGACCATCACTCCCTCCGTAACGGCTCTTTACCGGCTCTCAACATCGGACAGAACTTACCTCATCCGATGCGACTCCGGTACTTATTGTGCGGCCAAGCCTCGCGATCTCTAGATGTGACACCAGTGCTCTTCTACTCAGTTTCACACAGCATTCCTGACCATGGCTTCCTCAAGCTCTACGAAGAGGCCGAACTTTCTGGTCATTGTTGCTGATGACCTCGGGTACAGTGACATCTCACCATTCGGCGGCGAGATCAAAACGCCAACTCTCGAGAAGCTGGCAAAAGATGGCATCCGCCTGAGCAACTTTCACACTGCTTCTGCTTGTTCGCCAACCAGGTCAATGTTGTTCTCGGGGACGGACAACCACATTGCCGGGCTTGGTCAGATGATGGAGCACATGGCAGCATTTCCTGACGTCTTCAAAGGTGTGCCTGGCTACGAGGGCTATTTAAACTGGCGTGTTGCAGCGCTTTCAGAAATTCTGGAAGATGCTGGATACTTGACCATCATGTCGGGAAAATGGTGGGTGTTTTGACCAGACATTGACAATGAAGATGCTCTTACTGACCAGTAGTCCAGGCACTTGGGCTTGACGAAAGAACTTGCACCCTGCTCTCGTGGCTTCAAGAAAAGCTTCAGCTTCCTGCCGGGCTCGGGTAACCACTACGGCTACGAGCCTCAGCTCGACGCCAATGAAATCAAGATTCCGTGTCTCAATACTGATG
The DNA here is from genome assembly GCA_023087525.1 of Lasiodiplodia sp. KE8368. Lineage (NCBI taxonomy): Eukaryota > Fungi > Ascomycota > Dothideomycetes > Botryosphaeriales > Botryosphaeriaceae > Lasiodiplodia > Lasiodiplodia sp. KE8368. Next base: position 597,613 of record JAJMYN010000021.1, read on the forward strand.
AGCACTGGATGGACGGCGACAAGTTCATCGACAGACAAAAGGACCTGCCGTCCGACTTTTACTCCACCAAGTACTTCACGGATAGGCTGCTCGACTTCTTCGAGAAGCGTACCCCTGATGAGAAGGACCAGTCATTCTTCGCTTACCTGCCTTTCACAGCGCCGCACTGGCCTCTCCAAGCCCCCAAAGATGTGATTGATCAGTACGGTAAGTTTCCTCGATTCCTGCTTTCCAGATGCATCACAGCTCACAGTGTACGCAGCCGGGATGTATGACAATGGTCCCGATGAGCTCGCGAAGCAACGGCTTGAACGACTAATCTCTCTCGGCCTTGTTCGCCCAGAGGTGGAGCCAGCACCGCCCTCTGGCAACATCGGCAAACCATGGACTGAGCTCACTGACCAAGAGCGCAAAGAGTCTGCGAGAAAGATGGAGACCTTCGCCGCCATGGTCCAACTGATCGACGAGCATATCGGGCGTGTCGTTGACTACTTGGAATCAACTGGGGAGCTCGACAATACTTTCGTTCTCTTCATGTCTGACAATGGTGCGGAAGGGGTTGCCCTTGAGGCTCTACCGGTGCGTCACGGAATTTCCAACTATTGAAAAACTCGCTAACAGAAGGAAGCTCATGGGTGGTCCGCGAACCATGGCCGGAGTAATTGACCGTTACTACAATAACAACTATGAGAACATCGGCGATAAGACTTCGTTCGTCTGGTACGGTAAGTCAAACCACCCCATCCCATAAATCAGCCTGCAATGCTAACACAGAGACGTGCAGGACCGCGTTGGGCATGCGCCGCAACAGCGCCCGCGCGGGGCTTCAAATGCTGGATCACTGAAGGCGGCATAAACTGCCCCTGCCTGATCCGCTATCCGAAGTTCGCTGCCGGTGCTGCGGACCAAGAAGGCAAGATCTCGCACTCCTTCACGACGGTCATGGACATCCTGCCCACGATCCTCGACCTCGCCGGCGTGAAACACCCGGGCGACACCTTCCGCGGACGCAAGGTGCACCCGCCGCGCGGCAAGTCGTGGGTGCAGCACCTCAACTCAGGCGACCTACAGGGCACGTCGGTGCACGGCGAGGACGTGCATGTGCATGGGTGGGAGCTGTTTGGGCAGCGGGCTATTCGCGAGGGGAAGTGGAAGGCTATCTGGATGAATGCGCCGCGAGGTAAAGATGACTGGGAGTTGTATGACGTTGAGGCGGATCCGGGAGAGCTGCATGATAGGAGCGGAGCGGAGCCAGAGGTGGTGGAGCGGCTTGTCAAGCATTGGGAGAAGTATTTTGCTGAAACGGGAATGATTCAGACTCCTGTTTTCGCTGTGACGAAGGCATGATGGAATATGTAACGCCTCATGAGCTGCTTCGCGTTGAATACATCTATAATTTAATGATTTCGGCACATCGTTTGGTTCTCATGATTGAGATGGAATGCACTCGGACCTTGAACACCACCCAATGGTGATGAATCGTTATGTTCTGCTGAAGCTGAACAAATCAGATACTGACAATAGATAAAATAACGGACTAAACCGAGTTTTATCTAGCATTTTCTAATGGCTTCTTTGTTAGGAAAGAAGGATGACACAGAAACTGCGCTCTTTCCGTATCTCCAGGCCATAAGGAGACGCATAGGAGGCATGTTGTAAAGGGAGACAGCTTCTGCTACCTGTAGTCGCGTGTCTTGACTGAAGCCCTTGTTCTGGATGGCATCCGCCGTTTTAGTTAAGAGTTTCCTCGAATACGGCCCTGCATCAGACTCTGTTGGTAGGTATGGCTCATTGGTTATGTTCCAAGCCGTCTTTTAGCCTCAATCTGCAGCTAAGACAGGGACGGACTGGCTGAGCCGCCGGACGGGGGCCAGACCGTACCTCTACTTTTGCTATCACGCGGCATGGCTTATCTTCCGAGTCATCATCGCAAAGCATTTATTGAAAGCTGAATTTTACCAAGAAAATTGCTATAGGTATAATCTCCCATCCAGACACTCTCTAATTACCGTTCTTCAAGATGGCGGTCCACAGCCGTATTTGTGTAACATACCCTGCTGGCCAGACTCGTCCTTACCAGCCACGAAGCCACGTGCCGACATGGCTGAACAAAAACAAATCCTCGGGATATCTAAAATTACAGTCTGTCAACAGCTTTGCCACAGCGCAGCCTTGCGTCTGTAAGCCTCCCTGGTCAGACCGGTCTCAGCCCAGCGTTTTGTGGTGGCTTTCGTGTTACTGTAATTAGGCTTGCTCATACTCATCTTAGTCTTTGGTGCCCTCCAGTGATTCTCTGTGCTGGATTCCGCCGGCCTAAGAGTCTAGAATCATCTCAATACCAATACCTTTTGCTTTTTGAGGCGATTCTATGATTTTATCAAATTGCACGTTCACGCATTACTCGACGGATCATCATGCAAGTTTGCCATAACCGTGGAGATACCAGCCATTAAAAATGTGTATCTTCGAGTTCATGCACAGGCTCTAAATCTCATTCACGTCGCAAAGACGCAACTGTTATGAGCGGGACAGCTCGGTTACGAAGCAGGTGTTGCCGAATAATCCTCGCAGTTTCGCAATGGTGGTGAGCGCATTGGCCGAATCGTCAATGTTGAATGAGAAGGTCATCCCTACCGGTTCTGAGTGGCGCATGGACAAAGAACTCAAGTGATTGGGTTTATCTGCCAAGGACCATAAATTCAGCATCAGATGGTGGAGCAGTGGCAACGACGAATCGGAGAGGAACGGAGAGAACTCCAGGTTTGGCATTGACATTGGCCCTGCGGAGTCGTATGACGTACATGAGGTAAATCCGCGTGCTCCTGAGACATGGCACAAAGCTATCCTTCTTGAATGTCAAACGTCTTTGACTGCGGATCAATTTTTTGGAGTGCAATTGCTAGACTTGAACCTCACTTTTAGCCGAAAAGCCGAAACCCTAACTTTGATGGCTGAATCTGCCCCTTCAATAAAATCAATGGGTTTGCAAGCGCCGTAGAACTCCAACAAAACTAAAATCTAGATCTCTGCAATATATTTTGGTGGAGGGTTGGGTTTAGCCGGGAGAGGGTGGGTTGCCGCTTTTCAACTAGAATTAGGGCTGGGATCACTGAAATGGAGGGATGCAAGACTACTCAGCGCGTGCGCAGCCGCTCTCATGTTCCCAGAAAGTAGACAAAAGATGGGGTAAAATGCTTTGCTTTCCGAAAGTGGCTAGCTGCATGGCGCCATAGACGGATTTGCCAGCTGCTTGAGCTGAACTGATCAATTGATTCGTATTCCCATCCCACCGGCGTCCTTGTGGCTCAGCTGAGCCAGCCAGCCTTTGCGAAGCGAAGCGACGCGGGAAGAACGGTTACGTGGCCTGTCTACACAAAATCGCGACCAATGGCAAACTTGGCTGAAAATTCAAATAGTGGTGGAAGGATTTGGAGTGCTGAAGTGATGGGTGCCGCTTAAGGCTGGGCGGGCGTCTTGGCGTTATCGAAGCCGTCTGTTGTAGGCATCTCTGTAGCAACACACTTATGCTTATGTGGTGGCTGACAGCTAGTGCTGATCACGGCACGTAGCTTCAGACTAGCGCCGGCTACGATCCGTACTAGTTTCGGCTGAGGCTCCATCGTGTTCGCTCATGTACTCTGGGTTCCGAAAATCACTGCCCCACCCGTCCCTGTCATTTCCGTCTGGACCATGGGAGATGTGCGAGGCGTGCGAGGGGCTGCTTCCGGTCCCGGAATGGCATTCGGGTGTGAGTTTGATGTTCCCTGTCGAAGCGCTCTTCCTCCGCCAGGGGCATCTCTCAACTCGCACCGGCAAGAAACAGGAGGGCTACATCATTCTACCGGTGAGTTTTCGAGTGCAACACTACGTTGATAAGCATGCCGTTGTAGCGTGGGGAACGCGGGGGTACGGCCAATGAGTGGGAGACGATTCGACCGAAGCAAGCTGTCGCAAACTTTAAAATGGCTCGGGCCCCGGCAGGCAGTGTTACCAGAAAACCGCTGGTGGTGGCTGGGTGCCGCCGCATACATGCAGGTGGTACGGCGGGTTGTGGAGCGCGCGTTTAGGTCCCGGTGCTACAGTGGGAAAGCGTGGCGAGCCTCCCGTCTTGAGGCTGGCTGAGCTGTAGCCAAAATGGAATCATTCATATTGTGGTGGCCGAAAAAGGAACTTCAACGCAGAGCCTTTCAGCTGCGGCTGCAGAGGGGGTCCAGGGTGTTTACAGAGACGGAGAGCATCATCCACTGCCCTCGTGCGCGTGAGTTGGAATGAATTTGTCTGGGAAGATCTTTCACCGATCCCTAAAGAAACCTTGCATGCATGCCATGTGGGGGACTACGATGAGACTAGCTCACCGGAATCCGGCAGTGTGTTGTGCAGTCCCCGCATTCAGGTATGCATGCAATCAATCGCGCACTGGGGTAAGAATCAAATTACCTACTGACCAGTAGATGACGTGGCGAGAGAGCCACGGCGCTGACGGTAAACGTTCTCCTCGTGCGATGTGATGTATTCGTGTTACACGACGTATCTCCTATATCGGAAGTAGCACCACTTGGAACGGGTGGCTCTGTTGATTATTACCGGTCAATGGCGGTTGGGCAGCATTCAATGGCTACAGGGAGATTTGAAAGACTACCTATCGCGTACGTGATGAGGTTTGACGGCCTGAAGAAGAGCTTAGAATTCCACGGCGAATCACCGCATACCTACCGAGGTCAGAAACGACAACCCGGTGTAGGACAAAGCACCAGCCGAGGTAAGTGAAGGGTCCACTGAACGAAGCATGCGCTCTCCCAAATACTTAGGACCCTGTTAGCCTATCCCGGAAGCGCCGGGTGGTGTGAGTTACGCATCTGATCGACGTTCCACGCGTTTTAGGTGGCGCTCGTGTACCACCAGAACAGCGACCCTGAAAAAATAGGCTGCATCCAATCGCAGGGAATCTGCATGCTACAATCGGTGGTCCCTACTGCACACCTGAGCATTAAAGCCTCACGCATGCAAGGCAATCAACACGATCCATCGCGCGCCCCAAAGAAAAGAAAGGGTGCAGTACCTGTCGAGATGAGAATCGGACATGGGTCCGCAAACTCCCCTGCATTCCCGAATTACAGCGTGTTGAGAATGGATGGCCCGCTCCAAAATGGTAAATGGCAGCAAGGGGTGGCGGAGGCGGAATCCACCCCGAGAATCTGGTTCCGATCAAGAGACGAGGAAATCTCAACGAGGCGTAACTTCTTCATCGTGTCGTAGCTTCAGCATATCCGTGCCAGCGACGGCTCGTCTGATCGCATTCACGATTAAAATCATCTTGACTTTGAGAACTCTGTCATCACCAGGGACTTGGAGTGGCTGGTGTAGATGCGGGGTAGCGAAGCGTAGCGTGCCAAAGTTGCTTAGATAAGTTGTTTGCATCCAAACATGGCTTCCGCATACAGGAAATGGTACCTATGATCGACAATTAGCACGGGTTACACTAGCCCCTGCGGCAGCGAGTCGGAGATAAGCGTTGCTGGAATCGGTTTCGCCGCAATACGTAGTACAGGTGCGTCATTTGCTGAGACCCCACTATAGCGAAGAAGTTGCGGGCTTCAGCCAAGCCCCTGCTTTTGACCAGGCACGTCGCGTAGCTGCAGCATCCCTTCACACCCTGGCCCGTGGCTGTCGCGTAACATGCGCCATCGGGCATTCCCACGGATGCGCCGTTTCTCGCAATGGCCATCGATCCATTTTCCCTTCTCGTCGGTTGCATGCACTGAAAGACATGCCAACGCCGGGAGCTGAAAAATGTAGTTTGCCGCTACTCGCCATACTTAATTGCCCTTCCTTCCAGCTTCGACGAGGGCATGGGTAAGATAAAGAAGTGGTTTAAGAAATCAGCCTCCTGCTGCTCCTCCGACCCTGCCCGTAGCTTGCACCCTGAACCTCCGCTCCAACCCCGGACTGTGGAGACGAAGGAGACCGTTGCGTAAGTTAGCTGTCACCCCTTTCAACACGTGAAACCGAACCAAACACTCAATTTATACTCAGAAGCTCCACAAAAGCAACCGCAGTCACCTCAAACCAATCGCTCCCCTCTACCACGTCTCTTCCCCCAACGAACGTCGACATGGCCGCACCGGAAGTACAGTCGACCCGGTCGAGCTCTGCTTCCACCTCCAAAATACAGACTGCCGAGAAGCGAGACAGCTTCACCAGTAGCAATGGCTACCATGAGTCCAATGGCGCCAATGGATACAATGGGGTGGGCCGCTCTAATGGATATGGATCGTCCAGTCCAGTCCTTCATTCCCCCACTTCAAGTACGACGAAGACGAGCATCCTCCGGGAGAGGACTATCCGGATGACTCAATCAATGAGGGTATTGCCGCTCCCATCTACAGGTCGGAGCAATGCTAACCTTGCCATGCCAGGTACGGTTTGGAGGATCCTCTGACATGTTCCTTGACAACATCAGCAGTTTCGAAGATTTCCTCGATGCCGTAGCTGATCAACGTCTCCGATTCATGCCGCACAGCGGCAGCAAGTGGGACAAGGTGCTCCGCTGGGCCGAAGGCTTCTGCACCTACGTCTACGGCTTCCATCACATCGTGCACACTTTCATGCTCCACAGCGAAGATGCGTCCAGGATGATCTGGAACAGCGTCCTGGCGCTGTTGGAGATGGGACCTCGGCACATCAAGGTCCTCACGAAAGTCTTCAGCGTCCTCAACCGTCTGGGGATGTCGATCACGCTCTTGCTTCGCCAAGAACTGCTCTTGACGGCCACTGCCGAGATTCGCCGTGGGCTGGCCCACGCGTATTCCGACCTCATGGAGCTGACTTGCGCCATCAGCATGCACTACGTTGGCAAGAGCCAAGGTAATTTGTCACTCGCTATTTGCTTACCTTGACTGCTCACGTATTTGACAGGCGATCAGCGGATTGACATGGAAGATTTCAATGATCAATTCAATGTATACATCAACGCGTATTACCAGCATCGGGATCACGTGGCTGATGCTTTGTGGTCAGTCCATATGAAGAGCATCTCGGAAGGTAATTGATCAATCCCCGCCTGTGTCTCGTGATTACTGACAACGATCAGCGGAGATGGACAACTTCCACGACATTCGTAGCTTCCTCGAACCTGCCGACAGATCAGTCCAGAAGCTCATGATGGGTAGGCATTCTCTCGGCAGCGAGAGGGCAGAATTCACTTGTGAATGGTTCAACTACCACCTGAACGATTTCGTAATCAGGAACAACAAAATGCTGCTGATCACTGGACCCAGCGGCTGCGGAAAGACGATGCTTTCCGACTGGATTGTTGAGTCTCTGCGTGGCTCAATGGAGTCGGATCAGTACGATGTCGTCTTCTACCGCGTCTGGACTGACATCCCCGAGACGACTTCTTCGCTGAGCCTGGTGAAGGACCTCTTCATGCAGACGCTCAACAGAAACATCGGCGATGAAGTTCTCATTTCCAGCGCTCGGCGAGCAATGGACATGGCGTCCAACGGCAGCCCTGCTGCTGCGGTTGAAAAAGCCCTCTGGGAGGGCCTTGCCCACGTGGCTTCGCACTCCAAGCTGATGATTGTTGTCGACGGCCTGGATCAAATCACAGGTGATCAACATGGCGTGTTGGATCATCTCCACTCTGTCGCCGCTGTGGACAGGCATTCCAAGGTCATTGTCCTCAGCCGACCTCTCCAGAAGCCCGCGCCGTCGAAGACGCAGCACCTCTCCATCAGCGAGAAGAACATCCTCCACGACATCCAGCTGCTCATCGAGTCCCGCATGGACGAGAACGACCGCATGTCGGGCATGAACATCACCGACAAGAAGGAGATCGCGCAGAAGATTGCCGAAAAATCTCACGGCTCCTTCCTCTGGGCCGACTGCGCCTTCCAATGCCTCAAGCACGAGCGCACACCCTCCGGCTTCATGCAGTGGCTCGCGCGCGCGCCCAAGAGCATCGAGCACTTCGTCGACCACCACGTCAACGAGCTGCAGCTGGCCGACGTTGAGACGCGGGCGATCCTGTCGTGGATCCTCGCGGCGCACCGGCCGCTGGCCGTCACGGAGATCAAGCAGCTGCTGGAAATCGACACCAAGAACCACACCATCAGCGTGCGCTACGACGACGTGACCGAGACGATCCGGCACGCCGTGGGGCCCTTGGTCGACATCGTCGAGGGCCACGTCTGCCTCAAGCACCCCAGCTTCCGGCCGCACCTGGTCGAGTTCCGGACGGACAAGTTCACGTTCGACGTCAAGAAGGCGCAGTCGTCGCTGACGCTGCGGCTGCTGGCGTACGTCAAGCACTACGTCCACGAGGACACGGACGTCGCCTGGCGCCCTGCCCGGCCGTACGAGGCGCGCACCTACTTCGACAGCCACGCGCTGCTCGAGTACGCGACGCGCTACTGGGTCGACCACTTCCGCGTCTCGCGCTTCTACAGCACCGAAAAGAAGACGGAGATCGACGTTCGTCTCCGCAAGTGCTGGCCCAGCTCGACGCTGCTGGCGGTGCTCGAGGGCGCGTGCTTCGGCTGGGGCAGCGTCAGCGTCGAGCGCGAGACGAACCAGCGGATCGCCTTCGAGATGCGCAAGACGATCCTGGGCGTGCACGCCACGGCGACGCTGCAGAGCATGGTCTTCCTGATCCAGCACTACACGCAGACGCGGCGCACCGAGGTCACGTCGCTCGCGTACGAGGCGTGGCAGATCAGCCGGACCATCTCGTCGTCGGACACGACCGTGGCGCTCGAGTGCGCCCACGCCTTTGTGATGGCCACCGAGACGCTGACGGTCAAGAAGCGCACCGAGGTTGTGACGCGGAAGGAGGAGATGCTGCAGTATCTGATCGCGACGCACAAGCGCACCGGCGGCGTGTCGCACGAGCGCACCATCCGCTACACCAAGACGCTGGCCGAGCTGTACGTGTCCATCTCCGAGACGGACAGAGCAGTGTCGTTGTACCGCGATCTGTACAACGTCAGCATCGAGCGCTACGGCTACTTCCATGAGGAGACGACGGCCGTGTACAACACGCTCGTGCAGCATCTGAAGGCGACCAATCGCCACGACACGGTGCTCGAGATCGTCCGGGACTACCATGCCTACGTGTGCAAGACGCTGTCGGTCAACGACGAGCGGCGCGTCAAGTCGACGATGAACCTGGTGGCCATGTACGAGGAGCGCAAGGAGGTGGCCAAGGCCGAGGAGGTGCTGGTCAGCTACTGGAAGAGCGTCATGGCCACGACCAAGTCGACGTCGATCGAGACCAAGGTCGACGTCGCCGTCGAGTACTCGCGCTTCCTGCGCCGCCACCAGCGCACCGAGGAGGCCGAGGCCGTCATGCGCGGCGTCTACTCCGAGGTCGTCAACACCACCGACGAGTCGCGCCAGGAGAGCTCGTCCGTCTTCAAGCGCGTCAAGGCCATTGCCCAGGAGTTCAAGTCGCTCAAGTCGTTCAGCATGGCCCGCTCCATCTACTCGCGCCTGTGGGAGCAGACCAAGTCGTCGTCGACCGAGTCCTCGTCCATGTCGGAAGAGGTGGCCACGGAGCTCGCCGAGACGGTCAGCGAGGAGATCACGACCAAGACGGAGACGACGACCTCGTCGACGTCGAACTTCTCGACGCTGACGACCGAGGACGAGTCGACGCTGCGCGAGGTGTTCCAGTCGTCGCTGTCCATGTCGTCGTCAAACAAGTCCATGTCATCGTCAGTCATCAAGACGGGCATGGCGCTGTCGTCCAGCTACTACAAGAAGGAGCAGTACCACGAGGCGGCCACGACCTACTCGCAGATCCTCAGCAAGACGTGGGCCTCGATCGAGACGCGCGAGTCCAGCGTGCAGGAGCACTCGGAGGAGATGATCGAGGTGGCCATGAGCCTGGCCGAGTGCTGCTTCCAGCAGCTGCAGATCGAGCGGTCCGAGACCATCTACCGCAACGTCTTCCGCACGCTGCTGCTGCGCTCGTCCAAGACCAGCAGCCACCACGAGTGGGTGGTGCGCAAGGCCCGCGCCGTCATCGAGTACCACAAGCGCATCTACCGCTTCGACGCCGCCGTGACCTACTACCACGACCTGTGCCTGCACCTGCATCAGCGCCTCGGCAAGGCACATTCGACGACGATCGAGATGTTCATCGAATACGGCACGCTGGCCCGCAAGCTCGGCCGCCGCAAGGACGCGGTCGAGGCGTTCCGGCACATCCACCTCGCCTTCAAGCACGACGAGGGCTGCATCCTGCGCAAGGGCGTCGAGCCCAGCCTCACGCTGTGCGAGCTGTACGAGCAGGACCACGCGTGGGCCGACGCGCGCAGCGTCTACGCCGCGCTGTGGCTCACCGTCACCACGCACGCCAAGGACTTCGACCTGCGCGAGTGGGTCGAGGTCGTGTACGAGCGGTACCGCTTCGTGCTCGAGAAGCTGTCGTCCGGCAAGAAGGAGGAGTACGAGGCCCTGCGCCAGGTCGCCGTCGAGTACACGGCCACGTGCAAGACGTTGTACGGCGAGAAGCACGAGCGGACGGTCCGCGCCACGCTGCAGCTGGCTGAGCTGTGCGAGCGCAGCGAGACTCACCGCGAGGAGGCGGTTCGTCTGTACGAGGAGGCGCTCAAGCAGAGCAGCAAGACTAGCATGACGACGACCAGGTCCAACAGCTCGCAGTCCACCAGCCAGACCTCCACCTCCACCTCCAGGACGACGACGACCACGACTACTGTCTCCTCCCTCGCCCGCCAGAAGCTCGCCAAGATGTACTCGTCCAAGGAGACGTCCTCCTCGCGTGCCATCTCCCTCCACGAAGAGCAACTCTCCTCAACCCGCGCCGAGCACGGCGTCTCCTCGTCGGAGAGCCTGACCGCTACCCGCGAGCTGGTGAGCAGCTACAAGCGGCAGAACACTTCCGAGAGCACCTCCAAGGCCGTGTCCACCCTGCGCTCCTCCGTCCTCGAGATCTTCAAGAGCGAGCGCAGCTCGGAGCGCGTGTTCGAGGCGGCGCGCAGCCTGGCGCAGACGTACGTCGCGCACGGCTTCAAGGCCGAGGCGGCGTCGGTCTCCAAGGAGCTGCGCGCCTCCATCTTCCAGCAGCTGCGCGAGACGAAGCGCTCCGAGAGCAGCCTGGCAGTCTTCTTGGCCGCGTTCGAAGAGACGGCGGTCGGGAAGCGTTCGTTCTCCGCTGCAATGGCGGATATCCGCTCCGAGATCTTCCTGTACTCGGCCTACTTCGAGGCGCTGTCGTCGTCGAGCACCAGCAAGTCGTCGTCGACGACGTCGATGCACATCACCACCATCCTCGCCCGCGGCGTGCGGCTGCGGACCTTTCTGCTCGAGTCCGAGCGCACCGAAGAAGCCAAGCGCGTCGAGGAGGAGCTGTTCGCCAAGTTCGCCGAGCACATGTCGGTCGAGTCGACCACCACCGTCGTCGACAAGCAGACGCACCGCACCACCCTCGAAGCCTTCTTCTCCATCTTCCTCTCCAACATGTCCGACTCGGACTCCGAGGACTCCGAAGACGACTCCAACACGACCCAAATCTCCATCACCATCATCGAGCACGCCGTCAACACCGTCCGCGAATACGCCAACGCCGCGCGCCCCGCCAACGCGCTCTCCCTCGCCGCCCTCATCCAGCGCTACGTCGCGCTGGTCGGCGGCTTCGCGTCGGGCGCCGTCGTGCACGCCGTCGCGCGCCTCTGCCTGTACCTGGCGGGCCGCGGCACGGACAAGAACAGCGTCAAGCAGGCGGCGGACGCGGCCATCTACGCGCGCTGCCTGGATCTTAGCCGCGCGCTGCTGCGGCACGCGCTGGAGGCCTGCGCCGCGCTCGGCATCTCGCTGACCGACATGGCCGTCACCGAGCTCAACGAGATCGTCGTCGTGCTGGGCGACGAGCAGCGCAGCTACGACGTGCTCGAGCACGTGTTGGCCGCGTTGTGGCACGACCGCACGGTGCATCGTACGTGGTCGACGCAGTTGGTGTTGGCGATTGGGTTGCGGTTGACGGAGACGAGGGCCGCGCAGGGGAGGGTGGATGATGCGATTCATCTGGCCGAGGATATCAGGTACAACCTTCATCGGGTCTATGGGCCGTTGGATGTCGCGACGCTGCAGTTCACGATGCTGTTGTCCAGTCTGTATACCACGCGGGGCAGGCATTCGGAGGCCATGCAGCTGCATGAGCATGCGCTGACGCGGTTGGCGAATGGTGTTGGTGCGAAGGAGGATGGCGAGGATGGGGTGGGTGGCAGCGCGGATGAGAGCGCCAAGGCGGCCCTCGCGCAGTTGGAGGGCGCTCAGCGGTGCATCGCTGCTGCTGGTGGGTGGAACGGCGCTGGTGTGGATGCGGGCCGCTTCCGCGAGCTGTTTGGGGAGTTGTCGCAGAAGTACGGCAGCCAGCGCGCGTGGGGTGAGAGGAAGATGGCGCCCGTGGAGAAGTGGCCCATGAAGGCGGATGCCAAGACGGGCGCTGGGTGGAAGGCGCCGGAGACGTTTTCGTTGACGGCGGTGGGGTATGATGGCGCCAAGGAAGGTGGTGTGGGCCTGTTTGATGGGGCCGTGGCCGGTAGGGCGAAGAGGGCGAGTGCGTTGAGGAAGGTGAGTAACCATGTTGCCATGCATGGTTCGAGGGCTTCGAGCTATGGAAGTCAGATGAGTCAACTACCCGTCAGAGCAGTGTAAGGGGATACGGTTCGCTGCTCTCTCAATCTCTCTTTTCTTGTTTTTCCTTTTTCCCTTTAATACTGTCACTCAGCAGACATTGGTTCTGTGTCTCATTACTGTTGTTCTTTGCTTGTTGAAAAAGTTGCTTCAGGCAACCGCCATCATTTCCACTCTCATTGTAACAAATAATGTCTATAAACTCCGCATAGGAATTCCATTTTCACGGTCATTGGCGTCATCACTTGTTCTTCTACTATATTTGGACTTTCTCGGTTCTCCAGTCACGATTAAAAGTCAGTCACTTCAATGAGATAGCATCTGCCTTGATAGTCATCCTTCGTCACTGCTAGCTTCGTGATATACCGATCGCTTCAGCTTTGAAATGTACTTTCAAATCTTACGAGCTTGACATGCGGCCCAGAAAAAGGCTGGTAATAAATCTGATCTGCCATCTTCGTCCTTGACTCTGCTTTTAACTTAAGGCGATGCAGGCAGTCTTTCGGCCTAATTTCCAGAGTACAGAATCTGCCAGTGAGTTATGTGAAACATGACTGATTAATTGAACTTACTCACTGGCATAAACCATGATCATACAACCGTACAAAAATCCCTTCACCGCTATATATATTTGAATGATAAACCTTAAATTGGAAAGGGATCACATTCAGAAGGTAGACCCGACACTATTGTTCCTCTCATCCATGTCGTCATCGTCTAATACCTCTGATCCCTCCATCGGCACCAAGCTCTCTAATGCCCGATTGACGCCCTCCTCGATGTATTCGGCAATTTTATCCTGTACACTGGGATCCTCCTCCTCTGGTTTCGCCGATTCTGGCGGTCCTCCATCTTCATCATCACCAGTATCGGGGTAAATACTGCGGCTGGAATCCGTTCTGCCCGAGGATTCAGAGGGAGGTCTCAGGAAGGAGAGCTTGGTGGTGTTTTGCGCGGCGAGGTCTGCAGCTCGCGCTTCAGCATGGTACTTTTGGGCGCCGATGCCGCGGAGTTGCGTCTTCAGTTTCTTGACTTCGCTTTCGAGTGCGTGAGCCCTCCTCCTTAGTATGATTTCCACCCTTGGTCCCTTAATATCTGCTTCCTCCAAGTTGTCCGTCATCAACACGAACTCGAGGGCTTTCGCGAGTTCAGTGATCTCTCCCGCCTGGGTGCTGATGGTTTCCTCGCTTTGTGCATGGGCTCTTTGTAAGTGTTCGTTTCGGCGCTTGTATTCTTCAATGAAGTCTTGCTTGCGGCCAAAGATGTTCTCGCACGTCTCAGAAATATCCTCTACTCTCTCTGCTAGACTTCGAACCGACGCGACCAAATCATCGAAGCTGGCTTCCATGTTGTTTAACCCTGTGCATCCAGTGATTTCGTTGTCTTGTTCTGGAAGTCTCGCTATCTCAGGGTAAACTTTGTAGGTGTCAATCTTGTTCAATGATTTCTTGCGCTGTGAGAAAGTGGAACAAGGCCGGGCTCACCGTCACGTACAGAACGACACATCTCTACTCACTGATTTATACGAAAACAATGGATCTCAAAAGTGTGTCATGTCATGAGTTCAGCCCCATTGCACTTCAAATTAATCCCGCTTTCTTGGCTACATGAACAAAAAAGACTTGAGTACGAAGAACAAAGAGAGTCATGAGATGTCATTCTTTCCAAGTGCGTCCAAATTTCCTTTTCTCATAGCCGCCTTTGTCATTCTCTTTGTTGCTCCAAAATGCTACCCAACTCTGCGCATTGCTTTCCGCCATGTAGGCTTATTCGGCTGATGTTGCCAGTTACAGCTATGCGTGAATAGATGTCTGGGAAACTTGTAGTTCAATGGCAGCAGGACGCACTACTGTGCGATGCAAAGCGTTGAGTATGATAGCTGGTTGGGTTGCGAGAAATGGATTGTTCGTGAAGTAGAAGTCACTCGGCCGAAGCCTTGGAACTAGTGCTTGAGAAATCACACCAGTCTGCGGAGCAATAATCGAATAATACTAGGTTGTCTCCCTGGGCGGTTCAATCATGAAATGTTATCTCTTGCAGCCCGGAAGATATCGGATAACTCACGTTCCAGATGTTGCCGCATCCTTTGCAAGGCTGTGTGCGATTTCGTTACCAGCGATTCCCTTGTGACCTGGAATCCAGTGAAATTGAACTCCAAGCCCAGCCTGGTGCGCCTCGTGCATGGCCATTTTGACAGCAGTCGGGAAATGGCATTTTCTGTTCAGTTTTCTGCCCTGAAGGACTTCGAGTGCGGACTGCGAGTCACTGAAAATTGCGGTTTGCGGGGCTTTGATTTTCTTAGCCATATCAATGGCCATTCCGATTCCCATGAGCTCAGCCGTTTGTATTTTGGAGCGTTGGTCCGGGTCGAGGTGTACTTGCGAGTATTTGCCCTCAGTAGGTGCAATCGCGGCTGCACCGAGGCCTCGAATGGTGTCGCTCCCATCCGCATAAATTGCAAGCGGAGGTTTTTGCCGACTGGTAATGCGATTGTGATCTTCGGCAGCTGAAGTTTTAGTGCCGGCGATAGTGACAGGTAGAGGAGGGAGATCGTTGGGCCGTCCGCATTCGAGTTCCTTTGTTGGTGGACTGATGGCTCCATTTCCAAAATGTCTCTGTTTGGACAGCCCAAAACGCGTGGTGAAGCCCCATCTTGCAACAGCTGGCTTGACTCCCAACGCCAGATAGTTGAATCTATTGGGTAGTTGCAACATTGATTGAATTGAGAAGGCACGGCCTCAAGTTCTTTTGATGAAATTAACTGAACTGAAAATCGTGAGGCAAGAAAGAAGTGGCTAGTCACTGTGAAGTTGAGATGTTTTGATGCCGAATTGACCGCTTATATACACCGCCGAATGCCCATGACTGTGCCTCCTGGAGTACCCTCTGCCTTTGCAATCTCTGGGGAGGCTGGTTGGCATAATGCTAATGTGAAGGAGTCCATAGGATGAGAGACTCTAGGTTACTCACCAGGAATGTTTCGTCGAGTTATAAAGTGTTCTGACATGACTATGATATGCAAAAAGTGGTGTTCATGCCATGTCTCACGCAATATCACGCAAGTGGCAACACTGGGCTCAGCTCACTTTATTCTGAATCGGAACGACCTACAACTGCTTGGTCCTTTACGCACAAAAGTACAGTCAGAGCTGTGCAAGGAAAATCCAATCTTATCATTAGCATTCGAGGAGAAGAAACTCGCACATCAAGCATCTCTTTAGCATTCTTCGAAGGCCTTGCTTAAGGCGATGAGTAGTGCAGTTCATTAAAGGCACGGAGATGATGGGATGGCCGGTCTTGCCACGCAGTGGTAAGAGGAGCATAATGGCGTATCCCATGGATCTCGAGATAGTTTGTTGCACTGTGTTCCCGCCACCACCCATAATCCTGTCATTCTTTGAATGTTTTTCTCCGCCACAATCCAAAACGCCAGCCAGCATAGGACTCACTTGAACAGTCCATTCCTGTAAATATTTAGGACCCCAGGCATATTTCAGCCTTGAAAGGATTGTTCAACTCCTTTTCCGAGGCAAATATCGTTCGGGGATAGTGGTATTCCCTTCCTTCTATGAGCCTTCTGTTTTAAGTAGAGAGGGCAAGTATGGAGAGACAAATAAAATACATCGTGGATTTTGCATCAGCAGAATTTTTGGTAAGCTAAGACTTGGGATGATTGTATCCCTTTTGTACTGCTTCAAGGGCCATGCGAGGACGGGTAACATTCTTGGCCCGCGCACATTCCGAAAGATAGTGGCTTCATCATATCGATTACGCTTATCCTTATCTACCACCAATAGCAGTCCTACTTCCCATCGCAAGGTAGGATTTGTGAGCGAGATATATAGTGATTTGCTTCGCACAAAAGTATCAATGTAAAGCATCAATGATCTCTTTCATCCATATTATGATCGTGTGAAATTTAGTCTTAATAGTGTTTCTATCTCATGTCATCCGTTTTGTTCTCCTCGAAACCCGCCTTCACAATATTCCATCAACATGTTTGCTAGATACAAAAGAAACCCGGTGAGTTGGGCGTTCCCGCTTTGTACTCGTCTAGGAATGGCGACTGATGGAGTTTTCCTAAACACACCAGCAGCCCGCAACTCGACAATATCTACCCGGCCCGTTTGGGGAAATTAGAACCACACGTCCGACTCCACTCTCGAGGACGAACAGGCCACCGGGTGCCGGTTCATCATCAGCTCTGAGCAGGCTCGGTGTTTGTTACAATGAAGCACGGAACGCGAGGAGACTTCCATGCCAAATTCTCTCAAAGTTTCTATCTTGCAAGAAAACAGTCAATCAATATCCAGGCAAGGAAGCCAGTCGACAGTCAAGAACGAAATCTACTTCTGGCATGCCTTATTATTTCCCCGCAACGCAGATGCCGTTCCTCATGGCTGGATTTTGCTGCTGCTTCTTCACTTGACAAAGGCCTCCGAAAACCGTCTAAGCAATCCTCTTACGGACACGTATCTCAGATGAGCCATCATGTACTGTAGCTTGGTGTAACGTTTGCTGCATCTCCCGAGGGACCAATGGATGCGCGCTATCTATCTCGGTTGCAGCAGGGCTCCCGGCACTGTGGTTGGCGGAGATATGCGAGACGAGAATGAAAGGCTGTGTCCAATGTTCCTGCAGCAGATCGCGCATCAACGCGGCGTTTTGGCCGAGACGGATGTAAGTCGCAGATGAACGGGGGAAAAAGAGAAAGACAAGGAATACCTCCCCCTTGTTGTTGAGACTCTATGACCTGTCACAAACAGTGCTTCCGCCTAAAGAGGAAATTGATACAATATACGCGCAGGATGGCAGGAACGAAGGCCGACAGCGTATTTGGAGAAAGGGGTCCGCATCGAGGTGTTCTTGGTGCAGCCGCCTCTCGGAGGAAATACTCTAGTACGTCGGAAGGAGGAACCGACGCTGCAACGGTCTTGCATCCGCGCAAGGAACGCTGCAAGGTTGGTCAGACAGCCGCCAACCATCTGTGGTACAGGACACGCAGAAGATGACAACGCTAGCGACTTTCCGCATTCAGCTGTTGCTACTACGAGCCCTTTCCCGCAGTTCTGTCCCAAGTCCCCCTTTCTCTCGCGCCAGCACCACCAGACATGTTACGCAATGAGACGTCCGGCGCATGAGGGGATCAGCAATGACATCAGCGGCGTTTCGCAATCGCCGCTCTCTCTCACGCAAAGCGCACCATCTTCCGTCCAGCAGCAGATGGCGCCTTGCCTCTTTCATCGTCCCGTCTCCGCTTCTCCGTCTTCGCCGCCGCCGGGGGAGTAGTAGAAGCGACGTTTCCGCCGCGTTCCACCGTCACTGCCGGCGGCCGGTCCGACCCGACGTGCGGCATCAAGACCTTCGCCTCGATGGCCTCGCCGGCGAGCTCGCCGCGCAGGTGGTCAGGCGGACCGGGGCCGCCGGGCTTCTCTTGCATAAGCCGCAGGAGGAACATGCCCGTGAAGCCGTCCAGGCGAAAGGTTGTTGTCGTCATGGTGTTCGGCGGAGACGCTTCCGCTGGATGATGATGGTGATCGGGAGCAGACCCGGGGGTCGGGATAGGCTACCGTATAGTTAGCGAGGAAGAGAGCGGAAAGTATAGTATAGTGTATCATCCACAACCCTGCCGGCGATCATGACGGGATTATGCTTTTTTCTTTTTTGTTCCGTTCGGTTACATGCGGCTCAACGGAGATACCGGGGGCAGGGTGGGAGGAAAAGTGAGACGTACTGGGACGAAGGGCCGGTGTGACGTGGTGCTTTGGGAGGACTGAGGCCCAAAATTCGACCGGGGTAGGTTGGCGGGGAGGTGGTGCTGTGCTTGCTCGTAGCGGCGCTGGGCTGTGGTTTCGCGGGCTGGATTTGGAATGCGGAGGCTCCGCGGAGGCTCGATGGGGGCCTGACGGTCCATCGGGCTGGGAAAAGAAAAGGATGGATGGGGGGGCTGTGGGAAAAGGTTTTTTTCACCCTGCCCGGCACGCGGGTGGTGGCGGCAGGCATGTAGGCGACGGGAAGCTGCAGCTGAGCGGTCACGTCGCGGCCGGGAGACCACCGGTGAGACGGCCTGGGCGTCACCGGTAGAGCCATGGCGCGGAGATGCCGATGGAATCGAGAGCGTTGAGGTCGAATGAAATCATGGTGCTCGCCGGTGAGGTGGGGAGAAGGTATGTGGAGACGCATTCCTCGTGTCGACCGGTCGCTAGGTACGGCCCGGCCCGGCTGGTGGGCTCCACTGCGCGCGGCTTTTTTCTACGTCATGTCATAGCCCTCAGCTGTGAGGTAGAATGGAAAAAGGCCTGGGCGTCTTCCTCCTCCTCACATTTGCCTTCGCTGGCCTCGCAGAAGTAGTGAGATGCGGATCATTGCTCCAGATCACACAGTCACGTGTGTGGCTGGCGAGCGGGCGGGCTAGACAGCGGGACGGAGCGGGAACAGCGTGCTTATCAAGCTGCCTCACTCAGCCCGAGATTATCGCGATCACTTCGACTCTGTCACATTTCACCGGGAATAACTGATGGCTATAGCTTTTCGACTGTTGACCGGATGCAATAAACAAAATTCTCCGCATGGCGGCGACGATCGTAAACAGATAGCAGGGATGTTCGCAGCTGTGGCAACACAGTTGCCGATGAGGGCATGTATCCGACGCGCTCACACCCAACCAGATGTTTGCCCTGAGACGGGCCAGCTGTTTCGCCGCCCCGCCCATCGCTCTGCCCGCTATCGTTTTTGAAGCCCCGCTGATGCTCACTTGCTACTTACTCCAGCCTTGCTGATTTGTCCCCATCCATCGCCACCCATAACAGAATTATCGCCTAGTCTGACAAGCTTCGTCATCCTGGAGAGGTTCGCGACCGCAACAGTTCGCGCGCCTGCCGCTTACTCGCCACCCATGCAAACTTCGCTAATATTGCCAAGGAAACGTGCTCCATTCTGTCGTATTTACATGCACAATTCCTATCTTGCGTTAGTCGACATCCTGAAAGCCCTTTCCAATACCCGGCCGCCTTGACAAGGGCCAGATCTCGGAAAGTATTGCGGAGACTGCCCCCATGTCGCCCGCGCGCAGACCGCTTCGAGTTGTGCCATGCTATGTACGAGGATGTGATCGCTCAAGTGGGGATTTCGCTTAATCCTTCTGCTACAAGATCAGCTGGCTCCTATCGTCATTTTAACAATGTGCACTGGGTCCACGGGACAAAAGTCCGGACCTATAAGCTCCGGGCGATTTTGCTCTCTGGGTATGGTAGCAGCTTCCACAACCAATTTGACCGTCTTTACGTAGTAAAGCTTCATCAGATATTACCATTTACACGAAAAACTGCATTTGGCTAGGGAACAGGAAAATACACGAGCGCTTTCTTTCGTGGTATACATGGACTTAATCTTGAACTAATGCTTCTAACTTTGTGTCTGGGTCTGGGGAGGGAAGCTGGCTCCCCCGGCCAACTAGCCGGAATATCGGCCACTTTCCTCAGTATTGGGGAGCTTAGATCCCTTCCTCCGCTGTCTGCGCTAATGCATGCCTCCTTGATTGAGTGGCCCTCCTGTCACCCGGCATCTTGCGTGCTTCAGCCTCGCAGCTCCTCTGCTTATTCGCTCTCACATCACAGGCCGGTCGAGATTGCTATATATATAGTCCAGACAAGGACTTCTGTCGGCATCGCTAGCTCAGTTAACAGAGCGGCTCCTCACGGCTCGAATAAATCCTGGATCGCTGGAAATCTGCACGGTTGGTGTACGATCAGGTGGAGGTCCTGGATTCATGCTCTTTGCTACTGCGTCACCTTCTCCCCTCCCTTTTATTCGTCTACTCCCACTTCCAGACCGGGAGTAATTGCAGTCAACAACACCTATCCTATGCGCCTGCATCCCCTCCTTCATGATGACTCTGTATCCAGACAAGGAAGCACTCCCTACAAATTCCTGCGTGGTCAACATGTACAACTAACTCTCCCTCTTAATCAACAGTCACTCAAATCTATCTAGTCGCATATGCGCCGAGACCTAAATTTAACCTCAGAAATACTAGACCTACAGTAGTATATAGTCGGCTCTTTCGTACGCCAGTGCCTTTTCTTTCTAATCTCGAGATACCCTTTTCTTTCTAAACATTTCAGCCACAACTATATCAAGCCATGTACCGACAAATACCGTATTAGTGGGTGAAAGAATCGTCCATTCGGACATAAATTCACATGGCTCCGAGCAGACTCATGGTAGCAAAGGTCTCAACTCCCGCCTTTCCTAAAACACTAAGCAGAGAGACTATATCTGGTCTCAAAGTCAGAGATAAGTACTCATGCTTTAAACCAAGTATCTCCCAATCTCACGTTGTTCCACCGTCGCCGGGCAGTGCCAAGGGCGCACAATCATCACGGGCAGCCTTGGCGCGGCGTAAAACCAAAACACCCCTCCCTCTGCTCTCCTTTCTCCTTTCCCCAAATGGAAACAGCAGAGCACGGAATTGCTTGCACTCAGCCCTCCGAAATTGCCTCCCAGCAGGCCCTACATACTCAGCTCCGCATCCTGCCATGCCATTCGACGCTGATGCCTCCATCACCAACATCACGGCGATCCGCAAAGACCTCGATCCGCTGCACGCCGGGTCTCCGCATCCGCGGCAGACACAAAACGAGATCGGAGCGAGGATTCAAGACGCGCTCAGAGATATCGCCACAAACTGCCATTCCACCTACAGTCCCGCCGAGCGCCACGAATACTGCGAGAGACTCGGCACCGTGGTGACGGAGCTACAGGGCGCTAGTGTGTGAGTGGTGTTGTCGCATTTCTGATACCCAAGACCTTTCACATCAATGCGCTCACACAGGGGCCATAGGGAAGATCAGATCCGCCGCTGCGCTTTGAAGTGCAGGTACATTTTGGGATGCCTGCTCGGATATCTGGAATCAGCGAGACAAAGAGATCTTGGAACAAAGCCGGACAAGACGATGATGATACAAAATGGGAATGAATAATGGGAAAACGTTTGCGGAGATTCATAGAGCGTATGAATCTGGGATTGGGGAAGGTTGCGCTGCTGTCGTGTTGCTGCTGCTGGGGCGCATTTTGGATCTTTGCTTGACTCAATCCGCTCAGTGAATCGATTATCAGTAATCTCACATCACATAGTCCTTAGCGTAAGCCTCAAGTTGTTGCTTTTAGCTGGCATTGGAAAGGTCGAGAATGATGACTAGAAAAGGGGCAAACATTTCCACTACTACAATGATATTTGGTCTACTATTACAGTACTAAACCTCCTGGGGCTTCCTAGATCTGTCATGCTGACTTGTTGAACTGGGTGAGAACAATAACAGCCTCATCAAGAGCCTCAGTATTCTTTAGTCCGAAGCGCCCGTACTGCTTCTCGGCCTGGCTGATAACGGCCTGTATATCTCGCGCTGCTCGTAACGATCTGACTGTGACGCCCATGGCTGATGTTTGAAGCTTTTCAATTTTTTCCAGCAACTGTGCGAGTTGCATCGGGAGAAGCACCTGTGCCGGGAGCACCCAGCTGCCCACTACCTGGAGCACCCTATTGACCACCGCTGGAAACGGCATAGCGTGCTGCCAATTATCGTTACTCTCCTTTGTTCTCAGCTCTGTGACAGCTTTACACTGCTTCTGCAACACACCGAGGTCCTTTTCCAGAGTTTGCAAGAAAGCAATCAGATCAGGCGTTTCTGACAAAATGTTCTTGATAAAGAGGCGAATCTCTTGCTTGGCTGCTTCCCGTTCTGCAGAGGTGAGAGAACTATCCGGGGAGAGCCCTTTGTCTGTTGTGTTCTGCCGCATGTAAGCCCATTTTTGGAGGCTTGGTTTGTTCGACAAATTGACACTGGTGACTAGTTTCTGTACAATGTCAAAAGACTTCTTGAGCGATCTGAAAGAGAAGAAAGAACGGGTTAGCTTAGTTGCTACATTTCATATTGAATCATGAGGCCTTACTCGCTTATAGGGTCGAAAGTTTCATCAACTTTTTGAAGAGACAGGTAGATGTCTTCCTTGTCTGTTAAGTTGCTCTTCCTGACCAACGTAGAGACCTCGCTAATGCCCAATTTTCTGTCATGGACGTAATCCCTTAGTTCATTCGCATTGGCTGCTTGATCGTAAAGATAGGCAAGGTAATTGTGAAATTTGCCCAACGGGGTAGAAGCAAGAGAGGTAGATAGCTGAGACCGACCGGAGGTCTTGGGTGACGGTGGGACATTCGAGATCGTAAGATCGGAAGTCAGTTTAGTGATTGGGTGCTCGTTATCATTGGGTTGGGACTGTATGATGTGGACCTCTTCCTTAGGGCTCTGCTCTGGCAGGCAATAACCCAAAACCTGCAGAGGAGTAGTCAAGACGTTTGAGCCGCAGATACGGGTGTCTCTCTGTGGGACGTCATCAATGACGAGAGTCGACAAGATATAGCCAGCGAGAGAGATAGCAATTGCCCATCTCAGAGCTCGCCAGAGCACGGTGGATATGATCTCTAAACCCTCAAAAGTATCGTTGCGGTCTCTCTTTTCGCGCTTTCTCTCCTTGGCTCTATGATC
This sequence comes from Lasiodiplodia sp. KE8368, assembly GCA_023087525.1. Lineage (NCBI taxonomy): Eukaryota > Fungi > Ascomycota > Dothideomycetes > Botryosphaeriales > Botryosphaeriaceae > Lasiodiplodia > Lasiodiplodia sp. KE8368. Next base: position 620,814 of record JAJMYN010000021.1, read on the forward strand.
GATATTGTGCATTCTCCCTAATAGCTGTCAATATCAACCGCTTTTGAGGGTATGATGTGTTTAACTCACCACGGGGGTTGTATAAGTATGAGTAGTGCGGAACACGCTTATATGAAGACTCATGCGGAATTACGAAATCGTCGTCGGGTCCAGGCCGTGTGAGTTCGGGACACAGGGCTGTTGCACCATGGCTTATATTGTTCGAGTACCAAGTGTAAGAGTTTGACCATCTGCCTTTGCGGGCCCTTCCTGCTCTTTGCCGTTGTATATCGTGCAGAAATTCCACAGGGCGATCCGGCGTCAGGTTATTTCGCGATGCCATGACGTTCATTGAGCATCAATAAAAATTTGGCATTATTTGATTTAGGATATTGGGATGATGTTCGCCCTTTTCATGCTGCATTAAATTCAAACGCGATCAAAGAAGTTTGTTTCATTGGCCGGGGAGAGCCAAGAATCCGGATTCGGCGTAACTTCTGAACAATGAACACTTGGGCTTGTCCATGTCAAAGGACCAGTATTGTGAGCATGCCGTCGTTCATGATGAACTCTGTTTTTTCACAGTGCGCAAGATGAGACTGCTGATCCTGTGTTGCTACAATGCAGCATGTAGCTTCAACCAGAGCTCTGTTTGTCCGCATGCCATAATACGGGCTCATCGAATTCTTCGTGACACTGATCTTCTGAACAATGCCAAGTATTCTTTGTCAATCAAATGTTCCCTACCTCCGCCGAAAAGCCAAGGCCTCACCACCAGTTCTGGCATGACACTCGATGAATGCAACCACAACGTGGAATAGACACATGGAGGAGCTCTCTAGTCTTCTCAGAGACCTTCATTTGAAAGCAGCAATTATTAAAGCTAAAGCTATTCGCCTCCCCATATGCATGCAGTAGCAAATTCGAATCTGCAAACCACCAGAAGTCAGCAAAATCAATGCTAGTGATGTTCACAGTCAGATATTTGAACGACTATGTGTAGATTATCCTTGAGTCATTATCATCTGAGTTCATAACCGCTCTTTGTTGTGTAATATTGCGGGCTCTGCCTGAGACCGTTGATTCCTGGAAACCATGCTCGTACAGCAGCTCACTGCCGTATATGAGGCTATCCATCGGCAGATTAACTCTAAGGTATGTCAGCAGGGCGTTCAACCTTTCAAATATTACTCTTGTCATGGCGAGGGGAACGTACTTAACATCCTCTGAGACATTCAACATTAGAGCGAAAGCTACAGCATTGAAGCATACATCCAGAGATATATTGCAATAGACAGGGTTTACCTGATTGGTGCACCGCGTCTCATATGAGTTCTATTCACGTATAGTAAATATGATTCTCTCCTGGTAAGTTGTGTTTTAGGGCTTCTTATTCTCTTTCATCAATATCTACAGCAATATCTGTTCTATTAAGTCTCTCGAAATAGAGGCCACTCATGCCTTAGGGTGCTCGGCAACCTGGTAAATCTCGAGATTGTCACCAAGCATGAAGTCCATGAGGGCTTCGACGCGGGCGAGAATGCGATCGAGGTGGATAGCGTCGTCGTACATGAAGATCATGGTCCGAAGCTTCACGACCTTACTCTTGCTACCAATCAAGCCCATGGCATTCGCAAACCAGTAGTCCCCCAAGGACTGATATCTCCGGCGATCGTAGCGGAGGGTGACACCCGGCACATCGATGATTGGGAGGCCAAAGGGCCATTCCGCAGACCGGTAAAGGGTGTGGATGCGATAAAAAGAGTTTAAGACGTCCATGCGGTCGTCCACCCTCCATCGCAACTGTCTTTCCTCCTGGCTTATCCTGCTCGGCTCAGACAACGTGAACATCTCGGTGCGACAGCAAGGGCATGTGCGATGGAACTCCATGCGTTGGTCACACCAGGTGCCGAGCCATTCCATCATGCAACTCCAATGAAAGAAATGCTTGTCGTTCGACTCGGGACAGATGCGTGCCACAAGATCTGTCGGCTCGATATCCTCACTGCAGATTGGACATTGTTTGTGCCGCGCTGGCACGTCCAACCCGAGGGGCAACGCTGGTGTCCAGTCGTATTGTCCTCCAAGGTCCTCGAGCTTGTCCGCCTCGACAGCATCTCCAGCGCGCCTCAAGATGTCCTTGATGAACTCGGAGCGGTGAGTGTAGGCTTGGATCGTGTTGCTCATGTTGATCGTTGGGGGTTTCAGAGAGTCGTAGGTATCGGTTTGCGAGTCTTTTTCTACGTTCCATAGCCTTGCGAACCGCAGCTAATATAGACTGTCAAGTTGACATTGTAGAGCAACACTGATCTTCGAAAGGCTACTCCTGTTTGTTAGAGCGGAGAATGAGTATAGTTGTTTTCCGTTTTGTTATATGTTGTATGCAGACAATGCGGGGATAAACCTGAACAGTCTGCCGTATATAAAGTTTCTGGTGTAATCTCAGTAGATGAAAATATACTGTCCGCTCCAGCAACTAGTGAAGGATTGTTGGCCCGTAGCGGTGGGCGATAGGTGCTGCTACGTGCGATATCAGCCGGGGTTTTCGTTGCTAGGAATCAAGCGGGACTCACAAACAAAGGCCGGTGCATACTTTCTAGATCGCAATGAAACAGACATTATTTACGATGATGTTGGCCATTTCAAGGCTCTTGGTCAGTTTGCACAATACTCTCGGTAGCCATCCGGCTATCATCATCGTCCGTCTCAGGACCAGCTCATATAGCTTGACCAACAGACGCAGCGATGTGGTTCAACTGCTCTTGTAGGCGGGCTATCATCTGGGTTTGTCCCTGTGTCTGCCCTTGCAAGCGGGCAATTTGCAACTCGTACTGGTCCTGCATGTGTGCGATCTCTCTACGCAACTGACGTATCTCCTCATCCTGCTCGCATAGCTGCGTGCGTATGGATGCTACTGCGGAACCGATATCCTCCATTGAAGTGTCCATATACCGCTTGCCATCGGTGGGCTCTTTGTAAAATTGCTCTATAGTGACCAAAGCACGGTTTCCGCGTGCACTAGTGTTGACGTTCGAATAGGGGGTGGAAGTGGATGGTTCATCTTCGTAATTAAAGGGGATCCGGATGGATCTGTTGGGAGGAATCTCGTACCCGTCGTCAGGAGTATTGTGTAGGGGAACTTCGGCCTGAATTTGCTGGACACTGTGTGAAAGACCCGTCAGTAACGACCCATGAGTCTTTGCAAGTGCGCCGATCGTACCTTTGGACCCACTCTGCAATACTGTGCCGACGCGCCCCTCCTCCACACAAATCGTAGCGCATATGTAAATCAGTATGCCTCCCGCGACGGCGGAGCTGTGGCGAATCATCATATGCCTTTCTCCCAGCGGTATCATGGTGTAGATCCTCGTCAGTGAGCCATTGCTCCCCGGCTGCCTTCCACCAGTCTTTCGTAGGTTCAGGCTCAGAGCGCCTACGGCTATGGATCATGCCAACGCGCATGTTGCATCCGCTCGTTGCCTGGGGAGCCCATGTGTGATTATCCCCTTGGAAAGGAGGAGTCAGTGGCGCTGGCGCAGGTGCCTGGCCGCCAACCCTGCGCTTGCCCAAACGGAGTCTCATACCGGCATGATTGTCTTCGATGTTTGAGTCCCTGTGGCTGAAGGCGTTTTGTATAGGTGTGCTGTCAGTGATGTGGTCGTTTCTCCCACCGTCTCTGTGAATATTCAAAGCTACCCTGGATGGAGAATTGGTTGAAGTCGAAGAGGAGTGCAAATCAGGGAGCAGGTATGAGGGTTCAGGGTTGTAGGGCTTTTGAGAGACGAAACGGACAGTCTTGTGATGGCCAAAAAAGTGGGTCTCAGTTGAAGAAGCATGGATTGGAGCTTCCGCTTTAGCTTCATCATATGTTCCATCATAAGGGTTGCTCGCAGGAGAACTACAGCGGGTGGCATAGGAGATGGTATTGGCCGTCATAGGAAAGATGACTAGAAGTTCTGCTCTGACGCAATTGGCGAAGGTCGAGAAAGTATGGTATCAGAGAGAGATGTCGGTGATGGAGGAACGATGGTAAGACAGAGGGACTTTGCCGTGAAAGTTGCCCATGAGGAGATCGTGCCAGCCAAACTCGTCAAAATTTCTAGGTCGTCCAAGGTCTGTTCATGTCGAGGTCAATGTAGGAACGCAGAATGTGCAAGGTAAGATGGAAAGCATAGATATAAGTAGTAAAGAGAGAACAAACGCCGGAGCGTTTTGGTTCAGTTTGGCGAGACCAGGAGATTATTGTCGCAGGCAGCCGTGTCGCATGGCATGGCAACACCCGCATCACACAAAGCAATATCGACGCCTGAGACATGATTATAACAAAGAAATACCGCAAAGTTGCAGATCAATCAAAACACCAGGCGGCCAGGGGATCATGTTTTGCAAATATTCATACTCGTCGCGGCTTTTCTTTTTCTTGTCGATCCTATCGGAAATTGTAGTCAAGCATGGTCATTCTCACGGTAGTTGGAGTCGTAATACCCTAGGCACTATTAGTAGCGCTGCTTCCATTATCGATTGACTGGTTCCCAAAGCAGAGACCGTTCACATCATCTATGCATCTCTAGTCGCCCCCGCCACAGCATACTCCGGACCTCAGTGGACGGAGATTATGTCGACATGCAGCATGGCTTGGTCGGCACTGGTAGGTTTTTCTGGCCCTAAATGGTTGACGTGGCCACAGAACATGCACTTTGTGCGAGTGTCCTGGCATTGGTCACAGTCACAAATGAAAGCGTTTAACTCCTCCAACCCAACGACAAAAGCGCGGTGGATGTGTTTCTGAGAGAAGTGGCTATGATGCGGATTGACCTGAAGTGTATAATTCTGCCATTGAAGCCTCGTTGGTTGAGAGACTTAGAACAGCTCAGTGTGGTTTCGATATCTTCAGCAGTGTAGCCGAGAGTGAGTGAGAAACAGTGAGTGGAGGTCTTGATGGGACGTCTTTCAGAGTGATAGGCAGCTGCGTTGAACAGGCAGCACTGTGAAAAGGCGCGGTGTGACATGGATTTAAAAACAACTTTTCAGACGGAGATCAGTTGGAGTTGATCCTTGTTCTAACACACTCATCCCAGTAACACCTGTGCGTTGTGCGTGGACAGTGATTGAGTCGCGCCCTACATAACTGACGCTAATCTTTGCTCTTCTCCGTTGCCTCCACGCCAACCTTTCACAATCCACCAGTCACATACTCAGAAGAACTTTCCTCAACCAAGCGAAAATGCCTCCACGAATGGTTTGGCCTCCACGCCAGTGCGAGGCCACATTCCCAGACGGAACGCAATGCACAGTCCCGAGCATCAGCCCCAGCGGATGCTGTGGTTTACACTTGCCTCCCGGAGAGCCAATTGTTCACCCCGTTCCAGCCAGCTCCGGAGCCTATCTTCCCCTCGGCGTTGATCCAGAGGAGATCAGGGTTCTCCGTGCTCAAATCAACACCTTACTCTGGCAGCAGGTCGAGAGGGACGTGATCATCGACTACCAACAGCGACAGCTCATTGATGTCCGAGCACAGAACGCCATCAATGCCTCCAGCGCCTGGGAGTACCAGCTCCAGGCGATCACCTTGCGCAACCAGGCGGCGGTGCAAGCGACTACGATCCACGAACACGAGAACACGATGCACAAGCTGAGAGATACACTTGCAGGCCGCGACGCAGAGATTTCCGCAGCCAAGGCTACGCAGGACACGATGCAGAAGGAAATTCGCACCTGGACTGAGGGATATCATCGCCAGACCAGAAACCTCACGGCAGCGCGCGAGAAAGCTCTTGCTTCGGACGCCGAGAAGGATAGCCTGCAAGTGCAGCTGGACAACGCTCTCGAGAAGATGGCGAGCGATCGTCACGCCGTGCACGATAGGATCACCACGTTCGAAGGTCAACTGGACAATGCAGAGGATAGGGCCCAAAAGGCCGAGTGCCACACGACAGAGATCGAAGCCGAGCTCGACACAACCCGTGGCACGATCAGCAAGCTCGAAGGTCACTTGGATGCCGCGAACCGCAGAGCGGAGGATGCCGAGCGAAAGTTGGCGGGGATGGTGTCCACAATCACAGCCATGGGTACTCCAGACCACATTCAGGCGGCTGGATCAGCGGATGACCGGACTAGCAAGATGGATGATGAGGATGACGGCGAAGCCGAGATGGAGTGTCACAAGGATGAGAGGAGCGATCTGAGCGTTCGCAGCCAGAACGAGAGTGGAGCTGTTAGTAGCGCAGATGCCCAGCCATATGACCCCTTCTCTCTGGGCTGGTGGCTTGTGCTGACTGCTCTACTTCTCCCATTCCTGCTGCTTGAGTTGCCCATAGTCTGATATGATTCCTTCATCCAAGCACTAGAACAGCGTTGCGCTCTTCACACAGCGATGTGCTGCTCAACGAGTAGGTTGAATTGGGAGCTTTGGACATTGGGATTTGATTGTTCAAGACGCAAAGCGCGATCTTAATGTAGCTGTCCGAAGATGGTCATGAAATAGAAGTTTAGATTGATACAAACCTCCGCAGCCTTGAAAGTGTTACCGGTCCAGTGTCAAGTTGAAAATTAGACATTCGCGGCCCAGTGAGGATTTTCACGTCTACCATGCATTTTCCATGCTCAAAGCCATGGAGTCTCGCTGATATTTGATATTATGCATCATTAATTCTCAAGACCCAAAACCAGTGTCTGCTTGCAGCAGAGCGTATAGATATAGGTCTTTGATAGGATATTTGTGCCCCGTCACCAATGAAGAAGAGGACAGCAGCCAAATAATTCTTTACGATTACAACATAAATTCAAGTGCGGGTGGAGGTAACGTCGAGTAAATTCATCCCCACGTTATTTCAGCCCTTCTGGTGTCGTCTTATCACCTTCCTCGGCGCTTATAGGGGCTTATCTTACGGTGGGCTAATCGAAATGATAAATTAATTGATGATTTCTGCCAGCGATTTATGTTAAGAAAGCCATAAGCTCAGAAGAAGTGACTCAAGGGGGCGGAGCAGGAGGACCCGCCAGTACGAGCGTGCTGGGATCTATTAGGCACGAGTGACGCCCTCTCGCCCAGTTCTGCCGAGCTTATCCTGGGTGTCAGTAAGATTCGAATATTACCTTGTAGCATGGACTAGATCTCTTATTGATAGATTATCTGGTGGCTTCTATTATATCTGCATCCCTTCAATTGTTATTTGCTGTTTGTTAGCTGCGGCGCGTATATATTCTACGCTGCCCCACAGATAGTTTACGGTCTATTCTGCGCGTTCTTTACTATATATATTCAATACAAAAGTATGGATTATTTGAACTTGTGTTATGAATTCCCAATCACAAGATAAGCGATGGCTGGTAACACCAAAGCTGCTAGTTTTGGGGACGAACAAAATGAAGCTCGACACAATCATTCACTAAACTTAGGCTCTATGTCTGTGGAGCCATTTCAGCTCGTATGGCATTCTTCCCTCTACATCTATCAACTACCTCGGTGCCACAGAAAATTTACGGTGGCCAACCTCGTCCAGAAGAACATCGACCCAGAAGTTCCCGATCATCCATCATGTCCCACTTCAGACTCTCAATTGACATGACCATGGGCAACGGATCCGCACGCCAGTGTCGAGCCATCAGCAGCGACGGACGCCGATGCTCCAACTCCCGCCCGAGCGGCGCCGACCTATGCTCCACCCATGAGAGGCAGCGGATCGACGTTAACAGAAGCCGCGACCAGGCCCGCCGTCCTCCTCCCACCAGTTCCTCACCGAGCTACCACCACCGCACCGCCAGCGCCACGTCTGCCTACTCATCCTACAAGCAATCCAGGATCGAGGCCATGGACCGTGAAATCGACGCGTTGCGCAGCCAGCGCGCCTCCAGCCGCTCCCTCCAGATGCAAGAGCTCGATGCGGAGATCGCCGCTATAAGCGCCAACAACAACCGCCGACAGGAAAACGAACTTCACGCCTCTCGCTTGAGGGCCAACGGCCTTGCTGATGAGCTCTCGGCCGCCAATGCCCAGCTCGCCGCCGAGCGAGCCAGGAGCGGCGAGGCAGCTGGACTGAGGAGCGACCTTGCCAACAGGGATGCCGAGATCACCGCCTTGCGTGCCCGCGAGATTGAGGCGAATCGTCGCATGCTGGCGACCGATGGGGATGTCAAGTACTGGCAGGGACAGGCTCTTGACTACGAAGCGCAGGGAAAGGGTCTTTTGGACCAGTTGGAAGATGCACAGGTTTTGATCGATGATGCTGAGCGTGAAGCTTCCGAGGCGAAGCGGAGGGCAGGGGACGATCAGGGCTTGTACTTCAGAGACGTTTGAGCTCATCTTCGCCTTGTAGCTATACATGAAAGTGAAGCGAGTGATATTACGAAAGAGATAAATAAAATTGCATTGAACTCATATCACCAGACCTATTTGATCAAGGGCGTGGTGGCCATGTAACATTTCATCAATTAATCGAGTGTCTACAAAGCCTTTCTTTGCCAATGTAAACAACTTTCCTAGTGTAGAGCCCATCCGTCCTTTCTTTCTGCATATCTACGATTAAAATATGATCTCGAATACAAGTAGAGCCCATGGTTGTCCAGGAAGCGATGTCAAGAACCGACTATCAGGCGGTGATGACACGCCACTACCTATCGCCTTCCCTTTCTGAGTCGCCGTCTTCGCTCTCTTCTTCATAATCGTCTTCATCAATATGCTCCACCCGCATGTCACACCATTCATACCACAACCGGGTCCTCGTTGATCCTTCTGGGCTTACAGTAAAAATCCACGATCGAAATGGCCCCAAGCCTATGTTGTTCTCCAGAACGCGCCTGGGCACACCCATGCACCAGAAGTCCGAAACCGCAGACAGAATGCATTGTGCGAAGCGCGCGAGGAGATACTGAGGAGCTACTGCGTGTGGCTCCAAAAGTGGAACGTTGTGGTACTGAGACACGAGCTCCTCGTCTGGGGTAAGTAGGTGGACGACCATCCGGCCGGCCTTGGGGACGAATGCGAAGTTCCGATCTGGAAAGCTCGTACGGAGGTCAGCATGGAGATGCAGCAAGTTGGCCGGATCGTCGCAGTTGTAGTACTCAAGGTAAGGGTCGTTGTTGAAGCTGTATTGTTCCCTGTTGTTCGACGGGAACCAGTCCCAATAGTCGCTTAGACGACACACATGGGCGATCTTGCAATCATCGGTGGATCCGCTCATACGGCAGCTGCCGTTGCGGAGGTAGGCTGTGTCGGAGAAGTCGGACGCGGTGGTGGGTTCGTAATCGACTTTTGGGGCGCAGCAGGCTAACCAAGTGGGCGGAACCTTATGATGCGGGAAGCACCATTCACGAAAGTTCTGTACGACAGGGTAATTGTATGGCTGGGAGCCGTCGTGATCATCAGGACCAGGGACGCAAAAGAAATAGTCGGAACCAGTCAGGATCGTGTCCGGCGAGGAGACAATTGGCGGGCCGTCGGGGGAGGTAGCGAGATAGCCATCGAACCTGTTGCCAGCAATGATTGCGCAGGCGGTGTGTGCAGTGCCGTGGTGGATGCCGCCATCGGGATGATCGAGCGCCGGCAAAGTGATGAGGCGGTTCGTCGAGGCGGGAAACGCAGGATGACGGAAGTTCGTCTCGTGCAGCGGATTCGTAGAGATGGTTTCTATGCCGGTTGCTTGCTCTGAATCGCGGTTCCGGGCGCGTACGTGAATCTGTGGTTCAGCCATGATTGTGGCGAGAGGCTGAGGTGAGGACATGATGAGGACGGCGAAGAAGCATTGGAGTTGTTTCAGCTGAGAAGAGCCAGGGAAGCGGAAGACATTGAGGCTCCATTGCGGTCTCAAACTCTCATCTTACGTCACCGTCACCAGCCCGCGGACTTATCAGGCAGTCAACCATTCTGAAAAGCACCAATCACTTCCCATTTCCAGCCTTGTCTCACCGGAGAAATCACGCTACTGGTTCAAGTGTGACTGAACCTTCTCAATCCATAACAACATCCTGTACCAAAATACTTGTAGAGCAACAGGTGGAGTTAACAATTACAAAAACCATACATAGCGTCACCATACCCCCACCGCATCGCGCTTCAGTCAGAAGCCACGCAATAATTCTCAAACTATGTCTAGCAGGCCCAAGATTGTTTCAGATAGTGGACTACCCACGTATGCTGGCTTTTCTCAAAAAAAAAAAGGACAAGAAAAAATATAATGTATCGTGGGTAATTGTACATTTGCGTCCGGACGATAGCTTCAACTACCCACATAAGTCGAATAATCTCGCACACCATATTGCGAAAGTCATATTCCTTGACTGGCATATTCTTCAGCAGAGCAAGTCTCATGAAATGGTCTCACTTCATTGTCAACGTGCCTCACACTCTGCACCTAGTCCTTCACTGTCACTTTGGAGTTGGGGTGACCGATGTAGAAGAGAAGGTAAATTGGTATATAGGAATAGACGACTAAAGCGATTTGTGGCTTTGCTCAAGACAAATAAAAAAAAACTCTTCATTTAGAAATGATATCTTCTACTAAAGCAACTCTAACCGAATGTGTTCCATGCGCGCAAGCTCAATGGTTTTCATTTCACGATAGCCGTCCGTCCATGAGTCCTCTTTTCAAATAAATTTGCATTCAATAAAGGAGATCCCCTTCAGACGTGGTGCGAGAGTCCGAAACCTCCGAAACGTCCGAAACATCGTACTCTTTTGAAATTCGATTCCGATAAGTTCCAACCTTTCAAGCTCTAGCCATTGCATGTCGAGTGGGATCTGATTCAGAATATCGACCCAAGAGCATGAGGCGCGGACCCTGAGATGAACTAAGTGTGTCGCTGCACTGATAACTGATCCCAAGCCACGGAAGTTCTCGCCAATCACGATGTCGAACTCAGTGATTTGCGAGAAAGTCAATTTCGTTGTTTGCATGTCCATCTTAGTATCACGCAAGTAGGGTGGGCCTTGCGTCCCAGGTGGAGGCATCCAAGGCAGAATAAGATGGTTCAAGCCCCAGTGACCATACAGGCTCAGTGTAAGCCTCGTCAACTTCTTTTCGCATGACATGTTGCGGAGTGCAAGAGCTCGAAGGACGAAGGACAAAGGTGCTGCTCCGTGCCGTAATGGACATTCTGTTCCGTGTGGAAGTTCCCATGGTACCTTGAACTGCTAGTTCCTCCACCGGAACGAGTCGCCCTCCGTGAAATCAGCGAGCGTTGCTTCAAATGATGCGAGATTCCGAAATGCCGGAAGTACATGCTCAAAGGATACGCAGGCCTCTTGTAAACGTACGCGGTCACGGCTCTCTAATTGAAATCTGCCCATGTTAAAAAGACCTGGAGGGCTCGAGACATGGCGAGGTGTTTGAATGACATCGTAGAGAGAAGGCTCCATCCTCTGGGCGTTATATTCCGAGTACAGCCTCTGTCGGTTAATGTAGAAATCCAATTGCTCTTGTGTATATCCCTCGTCGATTTCGGGCACGACATGCATCAGTTCTTATTCAGCTATTTTCGATCTCAGCTTAGGCTCCGTCACAAGGGTTACTGTCTGGAGAGCAACAAATGCCGCCAGCTAAACTTATACCAGACAATACGACCAGCTCTGTACCAGTCCACGTACTCAAGCTCTCTGAGCCTTGGGGCCTGATAAAGACACAGGGTCCTCACGTGAGGAGCAAGTCGGTCCGATTGTGCGATCTTACAGACTCGCTCAATGTCAGTGGAGTGCATCCGTACAGTGATGCGGTAGAAGACCCGCTTGTCAGCTTCACGCGCGAGCCATGTCGAACACAGTCGGAGATTCTTCCATGTCTCTTTGTCGTTTACCTCTCTGAGGATTTTGTTGATCAGCCCCAGCGGGAGGTTGCTTTGAGGGTTGGAGCTGGAGTCTGGAGGCATCCTAAGGGGATGATAGGAATGGCGTCAGTGTTTGTGTGAGAGATAGAAATCTTTTGGACCAAGTTCGAAAAGGGGAGGAAGGGGAGCGGGTAGTAGGGTTGAACAGTGAGATGCAACCGCCATCCGCTTGCGATATATCTCGCTCGATGAACAATAGAAATAGATGAGAGCACTTTGGGGCTGCAGCTATCCATCTGGTTGCCCCTGTTCCCTTTAAGGTTCGCAATTAAGCTCCTATTCTACTTCCCATACGCTTGCGATCAAGCGGAGGTATTTACCTCGTTTGCAAGCAAAAGGGCTTGAGCTTGAAAGGCAATCAAGCCGCTTGTTTGATTAATTGGTAGTTCGTTTGCGCTTTTTGCGCCAGCGTGGATTCTTATCCGACGATTCCCGAGCTTTTCCCGAATTGGAAATTGGCCGACAAAAAATTTTCGCATTCGACGCACATATTTCAGATCCTCTTGTAAATGCTCCAGGGCCTTCAAGAGCGTCCTCTCGCGATATTGGGGTGCCTCGCAAATGTGTACACTATATCATAGGGTCAGAAATTTGAAGTGTCATCAACCACCTCAAGAACATCTTCACTTCTTGATTCAGCCGCCCGGCTAGCTCAATCGGTAGAGCGTGAGACTCTTAAACACTCTCTAGAGTGCTATCTCAAGGCTGCGGGTTCGACCCCCGCGTTGGGCTCAATTCCCACATCTTTTTGTCTTGTTGAAGTCTGGGGATGGTGGTGGCTGCGGAGGGGGCCTGAGAACTTTTTTTTTTGCCGCACGGCGTTCCTTCGGTGCCCGATGCCACCGCCTCATGCTTACAGAGGGATACTACAGCCGAAGACTAACGTAAATTTGGTTTTACTCATACCATGGGTAACTGAAGCTATCTATCATCCGGACGTAGATGTATAATTATTAATTCCACATTTACATCCGGATAATAGCTCCAACTCCCCCTCAGTAATACTTCCTCCCGGCCAACCTCCCCCGGTACAATAGCTTTAGCGGTTATAGAAGCAATAGCGGAAGTAGCCTTTTTTTTTTCCCCCTTATTCAATTCTAAGCGCCGACTAAGCTGTAAGTTAAGGAGTGAGAAACAAAATACCGAAGCTATTTCGGTAAAAACTGGCAAAAAAAGAAACGGTAGATACAGCTCATTCATTTCAATCGTCTTATGCGACAGAATAGAACGAGCAGCCGTAAAAGAAATTTGTAAACGACCTCTTTCGCCTAGATTATTCAGTCAGTGAAGTTTCTGACCATGCCTCATGCTACCATGTTGCCGATTTAGATGCGATGTGCGTATATTTGTGGTAGCGGAACTTAGTTTATAATAATATTCGAAGAAGATCTATGTACTCCGTTCTTCTCCCGTGGCATACTAAAACACCCATTTTGTAGCGAGCAAAGCACATGGACTATCGACAGCCCCTTCATAAGCTTTAGGGCCGGCACAAGTCGAGGTCTTTCTTAACACTTAGTAGACTGTAGAGACTCAACAATGAGTTTCGAAAATACCCAAATACTAAAATTAATCTTAGGATTCTATTTCGTGTGAAAGCCATCGGCAAAGAAACAAGATCATTGTACTCATCCTATGACTGGCTTGTCACTTTCTATTGCGGAGAAGCTTTGCACGCTGGTTAAATGGGTTCTTCCGCCGCTAACGGTGATGACCAGACCGAAACCATGCAGTAACCTGGTGAATACTAATTTTCATTCTTACATACTTGTCTCGGTCTAAAGCTTCCTGGATGATAGAGATTTCGCTGAAACTAGCCCGCCACTCACTCGCCGCCTCCCAACCCTCACTCACACCCGGTCACTATCCAGCCACATCAATAGGACCAGCTTCTTTCTCGGCTATACCTGTCGGTCAAAAAAGAACAGAAGCGTGCGGACTGGTGGGCTCAACGCACGGTCCACGCCCGGACCGTCCAGCGCCCTGACCAAAACGCCTCCAAAAAAATTATCAACACCATGCCCGAGCTATCTATACAGACGACAGCGGAGCAAAATAAGAGTCTCTCCGACGGGGAATCGAACCCCGGTCTCCCGCGCTTGCTAGAGCAGCTGCTTTGACAAGCGGAAATCATCACCACTAGACCATCGAAGATTTTGAGCTCCTTGGAGGAGCTGATGGGGGGTTGGTGAATCTCGCCCAGATTGTTGGACTTCTATACTGTACAAACAATGAGGAGCGAGTAACTGAGGAGTTGGTAATGCCAGTTGAAGGGCAGAGGACAGTTGTGGGTGTTGATGGAAAGCTGTTGCAAGAACGGCACGGCTGGCTGGGGTGCGTCAGGAACGGTGAAAACAAAACCCGAACAACAGGTAGAAAGTGTCAATGAGACGCAGTGCCATGGAAGACTGCAGCCTCAGCGACGGCGGTAGGAGGGGTGCCTTTTTTTGACGTGAGAACACCCGGGGGCCCAATCTGTACATTTCGGAGCAGAAAAGTGTCTCCGCCGGGCTGTTATACCATAGATCGAAGCTGTCCGAACAGATGCATGCAATTCAGAGGAAGCGTGGTTAGTAGACTGATCAGTACAGATAGGCATCAGAGGGGAATAATTGAATCTCTTAGACTCTCTTTGAAGATGTTCGTCATGTCAGCCAGAACTACTCATATGGGAGTGGCAAGACATGTCGCCTTGATGCAATGGTCCTGATTAGCACGTGTCTTTTGCAGGGAAACTAGGAATGACGGCATCATATTGAAAGTAAGAGAAAGTATTGTCAATTTTTTGCACTACTCACCCTGTGCTTACAGCGCACTAATGGAACTTTAATGACATCACCATGGTAAACATTTCCCAAGTCAGACGTCACAATTATCCCAGTGGTACGTCTACTCCGAGGTACTCGAGGCACCCTTCAAGGCTTCCTCAAGCAGCGCACGGATCGAAGTGCGCTGATTGTCGTTGTTGTTGATCATGTCCACCACCGTAACAACGTGACCGGAGACAGTAGGGATGGTCTGGATTTCGCTCTGGTCGGCTAGGCGGCTAAGTGTGTGTTAGCGGGAGTAACCAATTGCTAAAGGCGTGGGGGCAGCATAGGGAAGTGCTTACAGAACAGCCTCCATGCCGAAGCGCTGGTAACATTCCCTGATCAAGGCTGTCAAATGGGCTCTGCCCTTCTCGAGTTCCTTCTCATCCGCACAGATCTCTTCGTTGAGCTCTTCAATATCCTTCGCCAGCTTGGCCATTCTGGCGAGGAAACGGCGGTCGGCGCGCGAGGTCGGGGTGGTCGTGTTGTTGGCAGGCATGATGAGTAGTTTATGGTGTTCTGGATTGAAGGCGTGGGAGGCGAAGCTTTAATCGGGTTGGGTTCAGACGTCGATGAAACAATCGAACGGAATCGCGAGGGTTTCGGCGGTGGATGAAGAAGTTGCGGATAGGATCGCCGTTCGGAGGAGACTAAATACCTCCCTCTCTGACGTAATCGATCGCGCCTGGCCAACTGATAAGCCGGGTGCTCTGAGAGTCATAACACAACCGGCCGCTTCACCGGCCGCTTCACCGGCCGCACTAACTCCAGCTATAATCGACGCACCGAAATTTGACACAGGCTTGCATGTCACGGGCGCGGACTGTCTCTTAATCCTCCGTTAATAGACGACCGTCACCGAGCCAGCAGAGCTGTGAGACATCTTGATGGCCGAAGACATCGCGGAACAGCAGGGCCTGCCATCAGTAGTCGGTTTCTTCATCGCGTATCTCCATCTATCTCAAAGCTCTGTGTGAAATTATGTTTTATATAACGCGCGATGAGTATAAGTACTTCTCCTCTTAATAAATATGGTTCCGAGGCGGCCTTTAATAGGAACTCCGGTTGGCAAGCGCCTGCGAACAAGCAACCCCATTCTCCGATTGCTAAGCGGTGCAAGCCGATTGATTCATTGCATGTCAAATTCTCTACGCTTGTGGCGCGTCATGAGCCCTCCTCACCGAACAGTGCAGAGGTGCATGGCCACCTGCGAAACGCTCGTAGCAGGAGCCAATGTCAGCATACATCCCAGTACCATTAAACGATTGCGAGTGTGGTTATAAACATGTCTTGTTGCAGGGAGTGTGGTGAATTCGAGTAATTATTTTGAGGCGCCGCAGAAAGAGGTACTACTCGTGCACGGCGATGCTGTCAGGAACATACAAAATAAAAGTGGTATTATGACGGGGTGCAAGTCATTCAGGAAGCTACCTATGCCGCTCACTAGTCAGCTAGTCATAGAAGCCTTTCCACAGCTTCCTTGAGCCGTTTCAGCTCCCCACAAACTCTTTCCCCACCAGCTTCATCTTTTCGCCACCACAACCTTCCGGCCTCTTGTGTAACACGAGGAACATGTGCTGTCTCGTACGCATGGTCATTGCCGGTCTCTTGTTTCGGTCAATTTTCCAACACCCACATCGATATGCGCGCTTTCTTCGTCGGCAGCCGTTCCAGGTAAAACCCGACAGTCATCTATTAAGCCAATGAAGCTAGGGAAAATGACTAAGTATTTTCGGAGAGAAACTTCCCCGTGAATCAGCAAGTTGGTCATGGCAGGGCCGGGCTGTTAGGATGCCTCGCTGAAACGCGTGATGGAAAACTGCTCCGCCGGCATAATCCTCTACAATAAGTCGTCATCTCCATATCTGTCGCAGTGTCTGCATAGTTGACCTCACGCGGTGGCCAATATTGAATACTAGATCTCAAAGGGAGGTACCGCAGAGAGTTGTGCCGTCTACCCGACTTGCCATTGCATTGGCCTGATAAACGGCAAATCCCGGAAGGACTATGACGACTGCCAGCATTGTAACTTTCGCCCTGATTGCGTGCCACTAAGCGTAATCAAACTACACCATTCTTATCTTTTCCATCCATTCCGCTAATGACAGCAGGTTTCCTGCCATTACGACCGCCTCTCCCATGCTCTGCATAAGATCGCCTCGTCTGCTGTACCTCTTGTATCATCCTGGTGACATTTTAAGGGCAGCGATCGGCTCTAAGTGTAGTAGACATAAGTGTGTGTACGCAACAGCTTATTTCCGGTTTCGTGGGGATTGGATTCGTAAAGGTGGTGTTTCTCAGACGCTAGAAGCAATAGATCGCGGTTGTAAAAATAAGCATTTCTTCCATTTTACCATCAATCGACGGCGATATAGGTTCGTGACTTATCTGATCGTCAAGAGGCAATTTGCATGCATGGCTGAGAGCTGAGTGGCTGCGCGGTAGCTCATGGATTACAACTGGCATGAACGGCTATCTAATTGCATTTGACCGCAAGGTTGATCTTTTAGTAAATTGTGACGCAATCCAGCCCAGTTCATACCTTTTCTGGAAAGGCTTCGCACAATAATTCCTCTAAGATACTACTCAGCCTCAGCATAATTGCCACAGATTTGCGTGGCAAAGCACTGCGCGACTTGATTGATACACCGCCTCTTCCCACCATTTGCCCCTTCAGCCCTGGCTGAAATGGAAGCAGCTCTGATTGGAAAATTGCGTTCTGTTGCATATGCAGCTTCTACTCTCCCGCAGAAGCGGTGTCACCTCTCAAAATGACGTGCACCACAACGGATCCGGCTGGCTGCATGGGAAACCCCGCACAAAAGACACACACTTGGCCAGCTTTAGGATAATCTAAGAGTCGTACAACCGCCAGATTCCGCGTTTCCAGGTCTACGCTGCCAAGCTTATGCGCTCGCTCGACAGACCTCCAGATAGACGTTCGCCTCCATCCACCACCACGCTGTGAATCCATAGAACCCTATCGATGATCGATCTTGAGCTGCTTTTAAAGCTGTCATGACTTAAAGAAACGCAGGGCTAATTCTTTCTCCATATTAACCACAAGGCTACAAACCCGAGCAACCCAGCGATCATGAATTCGTCTTTTCCAAAATCTTCTTGCAAACACTGTTTCACAAAGCCTACAGAGAAGAATGTCATTCAAGACCTATCTCTACTTCGGCAGGCCCAGAACAACCTCATTGGTCAGCACGACACAAGCAGCGGCACCGATGCACCACCCAAAACTCGACTGAAGCCTCTCACCCTCGACTCGGACAAGTATATCCCAAAGCTAACTCTTCCAGATGCTGCATACGGTATGGCACTCGCTTCTCCAATTTCTGTCGCGTCTGACTTTCGTGCGTAGAAACGAAGTAGACTACTGGCAATCCCGCTGTCACACGATCTTTACAGTCACTTCATGCTTGACCCCGTCACTTGGTTGAAGCAGAGACCAGCGTTGCCCGTGGTCTGGCAATCGTTTTTCTGATACGTCACTTCACAAAAGCAGACAGAGCGCGGTGCGCTAACACGGGATGTGGGAAGAATGCCGCTGGGTTCATATGTACTGTTGGAAGGTTGGCAATGAATGTTTTATTTAAAGATATGGGTGCCAAAGTGGCGAAAGATGAGCAGTTATAGGCTTTTAATTTTCATAGGTATTGCATCATACTATCTATAATTAAATATTCAATCTAAGCAGCTGCCACGAGATATAAACAATCATGCCACCCGAGGCGGCCTATGTTTAAAGAAATGGAAATGGTAAAACAAGGAATGCAGGGTTATAATGTAATGAAATATATATACCCTCTCGCTTGTGGACAGGAGTAGGAAGTTAGGAACCGTGGGTTGAAAGTCTAATCCAGTATAGGTATAGGCTGTAAGATAGCATAGTGCCTCCGTATAGATCTATCTCCTTATACTAGCCTTAAAACTTACTAGTAGTCTCACCGATGCTAGTAGAGGTGGTATTATTTTTCTAGTGGGTCCACTCTAGAATATGCCAACTAAGGAGCATGATTCTCACAGTATTTGTGAGGAATAATTTGACTTATGTGGGTACTTGAAGCTACTATCCGGACGGAAGTGTATAATTAACAATTATACATTTTCGTCCGGACAATAGCTTTAGCTACCCATGAAATGAGTAAAAGGAAATTTACGCTAGCCTTCGGCTGCGATACCCCTCTGTGTGTATGGGTCAAAGGAACGCCGTGCGGCGAAGAAAAAGTTGACAGGCCCCCTCCGCAGCCACCACCATCCCCAGACTTCAACAAGACAAAAAGATGTGGGAATTGAGCCCAAAGGTCGCTTGAGGAAATATATCAGTGCACACAACTTATCAATACAAAGAAATGGAGCGGACAGGAAGCAAGTTTTGGAAGAAATTTTCGCAGAACGACATGTTGGTGGCATGCCTACCAAAAGGCAGGGTGTCACACAATCTCAGGGCACTCTTAAATGCGTGTAGCGGATGCTCTGCTGTGGGGGTGAATATATTGTAGCATACCTTTTGAGTACGTCCGATTATTTCCTCCAGCTTTCCAGGAAGAGAGGCTCTAGGCCTTTCTAGAACAGTTTTAGTTCTCAGGCTCAGTGAATCCTGGACAGGTGGTTCGTTGAAGCTTTGGGAAGCAACTATGGAACCAAGTCAACTCCTCCCATCTGCATCCTCATCCAGGACGCCGCCATAGCTCCGATAACTCGCGACTCTTCCCTCTCTCACCGTTGCAATGGAGATCGATCCTCCGCCTGGCGCTAACAAGCTTTCCACCGAAGTTGGAGGCCAGCACGACAAGCTCCCGGATATCACTGCCGTGGTTGATGTCACTACCGACGTTGCAGGTTGCTTCGAGGAAGGCACCGCACTTATCGCCAAGGCCTGCACCGAGCTCATCGAGAACGCTTCCTTCAACGCCCAAGCTGCCACCAACCTCACCACCGCTATGGATCTAGCCAGCCAAGATAACGATGTAATCGAAGCCACCGCTGAGCTAAGCAAGGAGCAGGATCGAAATCTTAGGCTCTCAACTTGCCTATACTCAGGATTTTATCAAAAGATCATGAATACAATGGGAGAACGGGTGCGCCAGCAGAAAGTCCGGTAAGGTGCTCTCATAAATCTTTTCTTTGATTTATGACCACCACACCCGGCTTCAGAAACCGCGATGACAAACTGGAAAACACCTGAACTGGCAAACAGTCACTCTGTTAGCAATCAACTTTAGGGATTACATTCATTTGAATCTCAAAAATTGACTTCCAACTTTCTGAAGGGCATGGGGGCGATTAACACTTCGTGCGCTTCTTATTGAAATGAACTGTTCCGCCCTCTCGAGATTACTCCTCTCCGAACGTTGGGACGGAAGTGGTAAATGTTCGGGAAGGTCATTGATGTCGACTGAGAGCTGAATGCGGCTACTTGAGGGCACGCTCTCATTCTCTTTGTGCTTTCAACTCATGTGCTGATTTGCGTGCAGCTTGAAAATGTGAAGAGCATGCAGTTGACCATACAGGTCGCTTGTAGAGATCCGCCACACTCTCAAAGAATCCCTTCTCTTCGTGATAATAGGTCTAAAGCATACACTATTGATGATTTCCTCCCACATTGATATCCGTGCAGTGTGTTGATTGGACCCGGTCTGCACATGGAGCTTCTCACGGCGGTTGAGTAAATGTGCGATGCTTTGGAGCGCTGGTGCGATGTGTGTGTGTCATGGTCGGACTCTTGTTCTATACTATGTTGTTATTTGTGGCAATGTACAATGCGCGCGGCGTTCCCGCAGCCGGACTTCTAAGCCTTCAGGGTTCTTGTCGCGACGTCGTCTAGTCCTCAAACAGCCACAGGGTCTTGGCTGATCTTCTGCGCATCGATAGCTTCGCTCCCCGTGCCGGACTCTCAGCCGTTGAGCCGTGTATGAAGGTGAAATATCGCCAGCCGACTATGCTGGTGCTTGGAGTCTGCCTTCACATATTTCTTGGTTTGGGCCTCAACCTGCCTGCCTCTTCGCACAACCGAGTGGGGCAGAAGGAAGAGTGAGTACAACACGGGCAGGTGCCATCAACACCCATCTAGCCACTTTGGGACTAGCGCGCCCGCTCTTCCCTTCTGCTCCAGGCATAACATCACCATAACTCCACACCCGATCGTCCTTGCGTACCCTCACCACCACCATGACGACAGGCACGCGTGACAGCGCCGGCCCACCCAGGCCTGACCGACGCAGATTCTTCCAAAGCTGCAGTTTCAGGATCCCAAACATACCCTGCCACATCTTTCCCGGCGCACGCGGTCCAGCCGCTATTGTCCATCTCCAGCGCCACTTGGACGGACTCGAAAGATTTTCCATTAGGGCCCGCATTATTCGCGAGGAAACGGATGCCGGCTTCGTCAGTTCACCGCCATTCATTCCAACCAACAAGGCCCGCGAGAGTTCCGCCTACCGGATTGTCGTGTAGGTCCGCCGCAATCCGCTTCATATTTTCCTGCTAACCAGCACGCTCAGATGCCACAACAACAGAGCCCGCTCACTGAACGGCAAGCTCGCTGATGCACCACCCTACACCAAAGTCACCGCCCTGTACTCGCTCCAGACCTACAAGGCCATACCCGACTTTCCGCGCACTTTGGCTGAGATCGACGAGCTTGTCGCTGCACAGCTGACTTACATGCTCCACCAACTTGGCAAAGAGGCTCCAAAGGGGCTGACCCCGAAGCGGAAGGCATTCAAGAAGGTGATCGGACTTCCTGACGTCACCTTTGTCGAACAGTAGGACGCCTCCTCTTCCGCCCTTCAGACGAGTATCCACGGGTGTTGCTGGACATGGACAATTGGTACAGCCAGAAAGCCGGCAGTACGCGAGACTAGGCCCCGAAAAAGCTAGCTTTCAAGTATGGATAGCTCTCAAAGCCGACCTGCATGCCTACTTTGACGGTCTGCTGTGACCAAACAAAAAGCGTTGATGGCACCCCTGCCCACATTCCCTGCACACCCCCGTTTACGGATACGATCGGCAATTTCAAACGGAGGAAGTACTGCGGCACGGCCCGCCCCGCAACAGCCAGTCGTTACACAACAGCTTGCCGAATTGGCGTGCAATGCCAAGCATGCCAAATGTGGGGAATTGTGTTGAACTATTCTTTCAAGGCTGGAAGCCACCATGCGCTTCGGTCAATATGATTGCTCTCATGATATGGGCTTGTCATATTACTGCATAAACAGCTGGCATGCTGTGACAAACACTCGGCTGTGCGGTTGTGGCAATCTCTGCGCTCTGACGCTTTCTTCTCCTTTATTTCTTATTATATCGGCATGGTGGCTCATAGACGTCTGACAATTCTATACTCATATTACACTAGACAAGTATACTTTGTAAGAAGTATGGAACAATATCATCAAAAAGCTTAAATTCTAAGCACTACAATGCTAAAATCATCCTCATTTCACCAGGCCGTGCAGCTCAATCACCGTAACCTGCGGAATATACAAATACTGGGACAGAGCCATCTGACACCGCACTAAACCAAACCGTGTGCCTACAAACACGCCATGAATTAAATGATCTTCCTCCATTCCGCCAGGTGCCTCAGCACTGACCTACGACTACCCGTCCACCACCAAGCAGACTCAAGCGGTCATGACCCAAGCACACGCTGCTTCCAAGTCATACGCTTGCAACTGCATCTTCTTCAGAAGCGTGTCCGCCGTCTCCACGGCTTTCCTCACACGCCGCCGCGTCCCCAAGACATAATACACTTCGCCGCTGTCACGCAGCACCATCGGGACCAGCAAGGCGTCTTCCATCTCAGCCAACGCTCTCAGACCCTCGCGGGTCTTCTTCTCGAACCTATCGTTCCGCAGGTCGACGTGCACCTCGCGGAAGGCGAACGCGCGGCTGTCGGGCTTCGCGTTTCCGCAGAGGAGGTCGTCGGGCTGCATCACGGTGTTGTGCATCCAGTTGATTTCGGTCGTGATGCGGTGGAGATCGGCTTCGAGCTTGGGAGTGTCAAGGTACTCGAGGTCTGTGTACTCGTAGTAGAAGTAGGAGGGGATGTCGAAGATCTGGGAGAGGATGGTGAGGAAGATCACCGAGAGAGCGAGGGTGCGAGCGATGAAGTGCCAGTTCATGGTTGAGTTTGGTGGAGGGTGAAAAGTGGTTTTCGAGGTTGTGTGGATGTGGAGGTTTCGTGTGGGGGGGATGGATGCTGGTGAGGGATGCGAGAAGTATAACGAAGCTAATGGAGGGATTAATATCGAAGGCTTTATCAGCTGTTCGTTGACAAAAGGATTGTTTTTCACAAAGGGTGGTGGTTTTATTTCAACATGAAACATAGAGCATGAATTGTTTGTGGGTGTCGCCATTGTCTGGTAACAGAAGATTCGAGATTCACTTCCTTGCGAATAATTGCGTACGTGAAAAAAATACCCGCTCCCATAGTTTGCTGGTGTTTCGGAAATGCGAACCAAGCGTCGAGTGACGGCCGTCTCTAAAGTTTCTCTCTGACCGGTCTTCATCTGGGAAATGGGAAGAGCGAGAAGCTGACCCTGGTGATATCCCACTGCAGATTCCGTATCACCAGAAAACAGACAATCTCTGAACAGTCGGTTTATTATCGGACATCGCCCTCATTTGCTTACAAGACTTGATAAGACCATTTCATCTCTGTAGCTAAATATAGCTAGATTAAGCTAACAACATGTACACTCTTCTAGATACTAGAATCTTAGCATATTACTGTCTTACCTCCGCTTGACCGCTTCCCCTCATTCATTCATTGCATTGTGACCAGAATCTTTTGTCAGCCTTGGAAGATGTCACGCTATCTATTTGAGTAGTCGTCCGGAGATCAAACGATAGACTCAGCGTCTGCTACACGGCTGCATCTACCAATAGCTATTCTGCAATGTGATGCTGTGGCTTTTCTCGCGATGTGTCGAGGCGACGTTAGCTGCATATGACTGATTTCTCGTCGAAGATGATTTCAAGAAGACGAGGCAGATCTCATCTGCCTTGAAAGAGTGGAAAATTTCCTGCCATATCATCCATTCCTTCACACTTTGCTAGTATACAATTAATTCCCCTTTTCACCAAGCAACATCCCTATATCAATACAGTAAGGAGCTCCACAAAAAGCCCCGCTCAATACTTTTTTTAAACCTGCAACACGACCCTTGAGACACCAGTTCTCCCTAACACCCGCTAATGACCCCAGAGTCGATAAACCCAAGAACCAGATACCAAATCCAACTTTTGTCGTCCATTATTAGTACAATTCCTTTTTCCGTCATTCCGATTAAAATTATAGTTTCTTCCGCAAATCTTTATCGCAAAGCCAGCGTCCAAGAAAAAGCAGACCGCCGCCAACAATAAGCGTCACACCCTATGGATAATCGTTAGCAGAGTCACTATTTAAGGGCGCTAAGAAGCTTACCGTAAAGAGTATCATGTTCGTGTAACCATCAGGTGAGCTCTCATCGAGAAGACATCCGGCAATGGGCGAACCCATGAGGGTCGCCAACGCCGTAAGTGTAAAGAACGCGCCAATCCTGGCACCGATCTTATCATCCGGCAGAATCTGGGCAACGGCAGGAGGAGTGACGCTGATAAAAACGCCCGAAGTAAATCCGTAAAGGCAAGCAAACACCATGATCATGGCAATACCCTGATCGGGCAGCCACAGTGCGAAACTCAATACTCCAGACAGGATCGTCATCGGGTAGAGGAGGTTCAGACGGCCGGTCTGGTCGGCAGCCCAGCCACCAAGGATCCGTCCGAAGAAGCTCGAGCCGTTAAGTGCCGGAAGGAGGTAACTGTGAATAGAAGCAGAGGGGTAACGAAGTAATGCGTAAGATCCTATCATGGCCATTTAGCGATATGCTTGGAAGAAGACAACTGGAGACCTACCAATGTAGTAGTTCGGAACGTAAAGACCGAGGGTAGCCACGAAGTTTCCAATAGCCAGCACAAGATAGCGCGGGTCTTTGTATCCGTTGAAGTCGAGAAGACTGGACACGATAGATGTTGTCGGCGGCTTGGGGGCTTCTTTCGTGCGTGAAACGGCCATGGCAACGAGGTAACAGACGAGCAGTAGAAGGGCGACTACACGCACGGCCCAGCCGAAGCCAATCTTGGGAACGAGGTACGACAGGATGATAGGTAGCAAAGAGCCGCTGATGCTGCTGGCGCCTGACACGATGCCCATGGTGAGCGCCCGGCGCTGTTTGAAATGCTGGCCTACCACTGCCAAGGCGGGTTGGGTGTTGAACGCCACGGCGATACCGAACAAAACGCCCTGAATCCATTAGAGGTGTTTCGATTGGGAGAATGCAGAGTAGTTGCACATACCTGGAACACAAACGGTTGCCATAAGACTCCGGGCTGGGAGAAAGATAGTCCGATGAGTGAGCCGCAACAACCCAAGGCGGCGGCAGGGTAGATCCACTGGGACGGTTAGCACAAGGAACCCATGCGTAGATCATTGATGATGTAATATACCTTCAGACCAAAAATGTCGGATAGAGCACCAGCAATTGGTGCTATCACGTACATCAGTGATATCTGCAGGGTCCCGATAAAGGCGATAGTGGAGGGTGGGTACTCGGGTAGGTAGTGCGTCTGGTAGTAGTCCTGGAAGAAGCCGAAGCTGTTCGTAACGCCGAAAGAGGCAAAGTAGACAAGAGACGAGCCGAGAACGGTTAGCCAAGCTCGGACGTTGTCCTCGCCCAATGGTGTGTCTTCAGGGTCCACCACATCGCTGGATACTGTCACTTCGACACCTTTTTCCACCTCTTTCATCGTTGGGATTTCTTCGAATGAGTCCGACATTTCCGCAAAGCGGCTTGACGTAGGAATGACGGATAGTGAGGAGCAGGCTGGCGATGGATGCAATCATTTTGCGATGGCATGGAAAAATAAAAGGTCGACTTGCTCACATCCAAGTTGCTATCACGTAACAGTTCCAAATTACAGCCCAACAGAGTCTGCATTGAGGCTGCTCACGCCCAGCGCCCGTATGACCGCTGCGTAAGCGCCGTGAGAGTGCCGGTATTGAGAGTAACTCAACATGGGCATCGTTTCCAGCCGCCGTGATTCAAGCCAAGATCTAGACTGGACCACAGGAAGTTTTGTCCGCTTTAGGCTACCACGATCGCGGACAATGCTTAAAGGGACGACGAAATTGCGGTTTAGGAGTCTCTGGGGTCGGAATTTGGCCGAGGCGGGCCGGTCCGTGGGTCTGTCGGACCCTTCTCGATTTCCTCGCTAAGTAATTTTTAGCTCGTCTCCTTACTAGCCGAACCATTCTCTCGGACCGCCACCGGCCGCAGTAGATCTCGCATGGGCTCACGTGGCGTGCTCAGGGTCTAATTTATATTTGCACTTGTTCGTTCTGAGTTTTCATCACGTACAAGTAACTGATGGAGCCCAACTAGAAATGCCACACAGCTTCGAGACCGACCTGGATCTCCTGTCTTAGAAATGAGCTTGTCGTGCTCGACTGCCAACGGGACCTCGCGATGGTGTGGGCTCTCCTGACTCTACGCGTCGGTCACGATCCACTCGTATACACCAGCTCTTACCTCCGAACTATCCACGGCCAATCACGCAAGAGCGTGCTGATCATCCGCAGCTATCCGGGTAGCTATGTTCGCGCGCACATACCATGCTCCTTCTTGAGTTGGTCCTTGCGCCAACAGGGATGATGGTTACCGAAAGTGCGAGAAACATCCTCAGATAAATCTGATTCATTCTTCCCCCTCGTTTCACGTCGGGGAGAATATCAAGCTCTGGTATTGCCGCGGGCATGGAAATTTTTCTCGCGACAACTGACCTTTCGCCCCACACTTTCGCAACCCCGCAGGAGCTTCTTCCTGCAACGGGACAACATTTCCAACCGAAAAAGTTTGATGTGCATAATTACAGGGGATTAATACGTCGCAGGAAGCGGAAGGATGTGCAAAAAAGACTCGGAGGCTCCGAATGAACAGAGGTATGTCGAAGCGTCCTAAGATTTTGCTGGCCAAATACGCGTCTCTGCACTCGTAATGACCCTGTCGCGTAGCAATGCAAGATGAAACGCTTCAAACTTCCTGATGTCTGATTCAAGATGAAGCCGTCGTTATTTTTGCCAGTCACATGGTATTCCCCAATCAAGTCATGAGCTCCGATTTCGCTGTTGAACAACCAACGAACAGTGAGGGAGGCTGCTCCACCTCGTAAAGTTAAAACAAATGATTCTCTTCCATGAAGAATGGCGCAATTCCAGGATCATAATTGGTCATGGCAGCTAATTTTGCAGGTCACGGAACTCACATGGCCCATTGTCATCACTCTTCACCTCCAGAGTAATACTCGAGAAGCTGTTTCATTGGTAGGACAGTCTTTTCCTTCTATGATCCACTCGATGGACGTTGAGCACAATCTAAAGGTGTCTTCCCGCGGTTGTTGAGCTTTCTGAGTGATGCCCCATGGTCTAACAAGCTCTTCGCAATTGCAACGTGGCTTCTTCCAGCTGCGTAACGAAGTGGCGTTTCTCATACCTGTCCGGTAACGATGGGTCGCCATTTCTTTGCAAAAGCATCTTCTGTGCTTGCAGTTGGCCACGCTCGGCGGCCACGTGAAGTGCAGACTTTTCATGGCCCCCACTCGCCGCGTTGACGTTGGCACATTTGTCAAGAAGGAACCGAACAACCTTATCGCTATTGCCAAATGAAGCAGCTTGTAGAGCACTCCCGAAGCTTCTGCAGCTGGCGTTCATATCGGCACCATTGCTAAGGAGTGTCAGAACAACCCTCTCGTGTCCTCTGAATGAAGCAGCTCGGAGAGCACTGTCGAAGTAACCGGTGGCGTTCACCTGAGCACCATTCCTGAGGAGGGACCCGACGGAAATTTCCAGACCACCAAGCGATGCGTGATACAGAGGCGAGGCCATGGCTTTCGCCTTTTCAGATGATTTGTCGCCTAAATTGTCGCCAGTGTACAGCAAGTACCAGCCCTCGTATGAGTGCTCCGTTGAGCAAAACTAATATGAGTGCACGGAGACGCTCGTCACTCTTCTCGGCCAGAGCAGCAAAGCTCACCTAGTGATCAGCGTAGAACTGTGCCAGTGGAGATGATTGCCGGATCCTGTCTGGAGGGATGTCAGTATTCAACGCCAGCAAATACGATATACAGACGCGTGCAATGGCCGCACTGGAATTGACGCTCGAAAACAGTCCCAATATATTATCTCTCTGAGCAAGGTATTCCTTCACAGTGAAAGGTGCAAGTCGTATTTCAATTGTTGTTTCGTCCTCCACGGGATCTTTCTTTCTTCAGCTTCGACTCGGTTTGTGGGAATCCGTCTCAGGTCTCTGGCGTAGGCTGCTGCTGTCATTGCTGCGTAAACTTGCTAATCCTTGTTCTTGTGCGAGTCAACATAGTCTCAAATGCCACGAACTACCAAACAAGGAAAGTAATTCATCAAGCCAGCGGCTTCCATCTCGAAGCAAAGTACGCCTTCTGTCTTGGCGAGTGCATCGCGTACAATGGCGTCCTTCACGAGCTGGTTTGCCGATGCGATCAAGCCATAGTGAACGGTTGGATCATCATCTCCTTCAGTTCTTTCAGGTCGTTAAACTATAGTCGACGTGTCATTGCCACAGGTGGTAATGAAGACTTCGTGGCTATTGAATGGGTGGGTGACATGTGATTTGGACAGCCGGTCAGCTTGGTCCGGCCGCTTGTATTTGCTCGTCTTAAGTGACCTTTACTCTCGTGCTCCGTTCTGAGGCCACTCACGTGTGTGGGCAACAACGTTGGTGGCTGATTTGGCAGGCCCGTACGTTCGAGCTCCTGGTTCTGCACCGCCTTGCCATAGTCGTATTAGAAGACACCACCCGCGCCCATCTTCCCGCCCGGCGAGTTCACCACTACATCTCCCAGTCTGATTTCATGGTCTGCACTTTGTGCACCGCCACGTATGCCAACCATAAGTCCGATTCTCACGTTCGGAAAGCTGTGCAACATGTCTCTCTCGACACTTGCCGCCGAGGCTGTGCCGTATTCCCCGTTAGGCAAAACGGCGATGACGAGGTGGTATTTTCCCATTCTGCCCAGCGTGTAGCCATTCAGAGACACGTACTCCGGTGGATCGTGCCTGTCGTCGAGAAATTGACACGCTGCGGTGTATTCCGTTGCTATCGCACAGATTCATCTGACGACTTAGGTTTCGGGGGCAGGCATGACGAAGGGGCCGAGGCATTTGACTGGACAGGACGAGGGATTAGTGTCAATAAGAGGGTATTTTCAAGCAGCTCTGATTTACCAGATACTCAAGAAAAGAAGCTCGAGCGGCTTAGAGATACACACAAAAATTGAGACAGGAGCTACTTATGAGATATGCGTATCGGTTGTCCGGTCGGAGCTGCAACTAGCCCAGTACTGTGGCACAGCTTCATGAAACAGGTCAGCGAGCAACGCATCTATGTATGGTATTCGTATGTGGAGGCTGTGTGGCTAAGCTTATTCGACGAGAAATGCGTGCCGAGTTGCCGTGCGAGCAACCATGATTGGAGCATGCACTCGCAAGGGCTAGGCACAACCTCATAGGTCTGCATAACAATGGGCAGGCCAAGACTAATTGTTACAACGACATAGCTACACTCCCCTCTCACAGCTAATGGCTAGCGTGTTTTTTTTTTTTGGCTCACGTCATGGGTAGCTGAAGCTATCATCCGGACAAGAATGTGGAATTAAAAATTCTACATAAACGTCCGGACGATAGCTTCAGCTACCCATATATGTTGATTTCTTGAGGAAAATGTTGAGGAATAATTCGTTTTCTCTATGTACATAACTCCTCCATACTTCTCCACGTGTACATAGAGTTCAGGATGTTGAATCCTTACCAGTAATCAGCATTATATGACAATGGTAATTACTTGAGCTCGTAACGCGGCTTCTCAATCTTGCCATTCAGCAGATCCCCCAGAAATTCCCTGAATGTGATGGGATGAAAGTCTGGGAAGAGTTCCTGAGCGTTGAGATAACCGAGATACTTGGCGTACTCAACCTGATTGTCTCCTCGCACATACTTGCTGTATTGATAGTCCCGGAACTGCCGCATTCCAAAATTGACATTTGTCGGCTCGCGCTCATAGTTCTCTCTGGCCTCTTGACAGAGAGCCTCCAACTCACTGTAGGAAAGCTGATACAACTACGTCAGCTCGAAATATTGCCCTTGGGATCTGCTGTTTGGTACCTTCTGCCTTTCAAGCTTCTCTCCAGTCACCTCCTCCACGATAGAGAAGATTTCATTGTCGCTGAGGCTGTCACTCCACGCCAGAACGTATTTGTTCAACGTGCGCTCGTCGTCCAGGATGCGCGCAGTCCAACGCCCAATATCGCGCAAGTCTCCAATGACAGTGCTGCGTTCTCCGTCTCCATGGACAAGATTCATTGGCACCAGTGCCGCGTACGCGAACCTACCTGAAGGCAGTACCCCTGGGAAGGAGACTTGGTGCCAGGTTCCAACATCAATCACCGTGAATGGAAGATGGAGCCTCTTGATGTGGTTGTACACATCCTCTTTCTGATTCAATAATCAGCTGGATTGACTTTTTGACATTACTTCACATCGGGGTGAACGCATCCACTCACATGATCGCGTGTCACCATGACGCCTCCAGCCGGTGCCACAGTGATCCAGGCACATGGTACGAAACGTTTCACGCCCGCCTGTTTCGCAGCGGTGGCGAGATTCTTCTGTGCATGAAGCGAATGGGCATCGATTGCGCTGATAGTCACATCGACACCCCTCTGGATGTCGACGAGGTCCTGCACCGGACCGTTGATATCGGCAACGACAATCTTTACGCCCCGCTCGGCGAGCTTCTTCACTTCGGGCTTGTCCACCGACGATTGTCGAACGAGCGCTTGGACTTCCTGGATGACCCGATGTTACTCTCTATTCCAATCCGTGTTCTTTCTTTGTACCGCCTTCCTCTTCACTTCAATGTACTCACATATTTTCCGTACTCAAGCAGTCCTTCAAGAATGGATTGGCCTGTGTGGCCCGTGGCTCCAAGAAGGAGGATTCGTTGCTTCTGGTTTTCCATGGATCGACTGGCTTAACCTCAGATGATTGAGATGATTGAGATGATTGAAAGACATCCCTCGGACGTTGACGTTAGTCAAATATAAAAACATCCAACCTTCTCAATCATCACGATATCCTACGGTTGTGAGTGATTTACAACAATTGTTTGTACATTCCGCGCTTGTTAAGCGTCGAACGGCTTCGGGGTTGCTGTATTCCGAGAAGACCAATGAAAAAGGCAAAGGATCATTAAGATTCTCACTGAAAGACACAAGCGACCATGAAAATCATGCGACAACGTTGCGGTTTGATTCCGATGCTTACGTACCCTACGTTCGGAGGAACTCCGTCCGAAGGACCGAGGCGGACGAAAAGACGGACAAGCCGCAACCACCCATTGCTCACCTTTTATCTTATCACGCAATTGCAAAGCTTGTCGATTTGCCAATGGGAAGAGAGCCAGTCCAAATTCTCATAGCACAAATTTTCATGTACCAATCCATGCTGGTCATACATGGTGAAAGCAATATGCAGAAGCGGCCAATCCGGGAAGCCTACGTCAAAGCTACTTGAGCTAACGGTGATCAGCCCCACATCATTGTAGCCGTATCTTCAGTCAAATTATCTTATGCCTATTCTCTCTACGAAAAACTCTATCAATTGCCCCTAGAGGCCACAAGCTCCTCGCTGATCTCCCACAGTTTCTCCTCCGTCTCATAATCACCAATGGACCAAGGTGCATAACCAACAGTCCTCACCCTTTGGCCGTCAACCACAGCCGCCGACTCAGCCTCACCACAATCCTCACAATACAGCCCGCCCTTCCCCTCCAGCCCCTTCGCCGTCGCACACCAAACCGTCGTAGCAGCGCCTTGCTCAGGCGATTTGAAGATGAACCAGTACGGCTCGAACATAGCCTTAGTCGCCTCCGTCGCGCTGTCGAGAAGCTTCGTCATGATGCCGCCCGGATTGGTGCTGAATCCGCGGACCGGATGCTCTGGATCAGAACCGTACAGGCGGTCCAGGTGGTTCGCGTGCAGGGTGCAGGCCAGCTTGGACGAGGCGTACGACTGCTCGGTGTCGAAGCCGCGCCTGGAGAAGTCCAGGTCCGTCAGGTCGATCTGGGCGTCGAGGTGCAGGTTCGTCGTGCCGGACGTCAGGTTGACGACGCGGCTGGCTCGGCCTGGGGATGCGGCTGCAAGCAGGGCTGGGAGCAGCAGCGAGGTGAGCAGGAAGTGGCCGAGGTAGTTGGTGCCAAAGTGCGCTTCGAAGCCGTCGACGGTCTTCTCGGGAGACAGCGTCGTCATGCCTGCGTTGTTGATCAAGAGGTCGAGCCGTTGCGACTGGGCGAGGAACGCGGCGGCTGCCTTCCGCACCGATGCCAGGCTGTCGAGGGACAGTTCCAAGATCTTGATTGGTCCACGACCCACGGAGTTGGCCTCGATGGACGCTTTGGCCGCCTCGCCCTTGCTGATGGAGCGCACTGCGAGGTAGATTGTCGCCCCGGTGGCATGCAGCGCACGCGCTGTCTCGAGGCCAATGCCGGCAGACGCGCCGGTGATGAGCACAATCCGGTCGGCCCAGGCGTTGATTAAACCTTCGTCCTGGATGATCTGGAGAGCAGTCGGCCTGGCATCACCCGGCCCGGCAGGGTTGGCATGAAGGTGGGCATACGGCGCAAGACGCTTGGTCGGCTGGGACATGATGCGAGATTGAATGTCGATGAGATTGACTTGGGAAAGAGGATGATGAAGCAGGATATCACTGTCTACACGCCGATTTATATGGACCTCGATTGTTCCGTACGGTGTCCGTCCGGCGTTAAGACAGCGTAGTTCCGAGTTCATGTTCATGTCCCTGACTCGAAATACGGAAAATATCTGTTTTGGTGTTTAGGGCGCCAAAGCTGGCCGAAGTCAAGATTCGAATAAAACAGTCTATTTCTGACATGTAACAAGTCATGACCTTATCCCCGGGTAGCATGTCAGGCGCATCGTGTTGGCTGACTCGATCGTTGAGTCTAGCAACAACTGCTGTTCCCGTCTCTATCGGATAATTTCGTCCGTCACACCTCGGAAAATGCAACACTTATTGAATGAAGTGAGTGTCGGAAACTTATGACGGTAAACAGTCATATTGTCGGCTCAGTCTTTCCAACTAATCTAAGAGCCGAAAATACTATTCATCCGAGGTAGAAGGTTCATTCGGCTATAGTCCACCTCCGAGTGTACATAGTCTACCAGTCGCATGGCCCTTCGAGGGTCAATCCATTCTGACTTCAATAAACGATAGGGTGAGGGCTTCTCAATGATCGTACCATCGTCACAAGCTTCGATGTCATCCATTCCACCAGCTTTTGCTCAACAATCAGCATAACTGAGAGATCAGCTTGCCCCGGCTTCCTCCTTCGAAGAGTTTCATCCAAGTCTTTGGTATGTCCTGGGATATGGTAAGCACGTGCAAACACGAAGGGAACTGTAACAGAATGGACGGATTGACGTCAAACATACCTCGAACGCCGTCTCAAGAACCATCTCATTCTCATCACCCAACACAATCTTCCCCTCCTGAGCCGCCCGCACCAACTCCGCAATCGTCTCCGGCGCCTTGTGCAGCCAGTCCAGGACCACGAACCCCGTCAACTGCAGACGCATCGCAACGACCTCGAACCAGTTCCGCAGGCGCGTCCCGTCCTCATACGCATTATACGTCGCCATGCTCCCGCACACGGCAACGCGGCCGCACATCTTCATCCGCGCCAGCATCAAATCCAGCACCTCGCCGCCCACATTGTCAAAATACACGTCAACAAAATCCGGCGTGGCGGCGGCCAGATCGTCCGCGAAACTCGCCGCCTTGTAGTCCACGCACTCGTCCGCCCCCAGCGTCGCCTTCACCCACGCGCACTTGGCCGGCCCGCCGGCGATACCGACGACGCGCGCGCACCCGAGCAGCTTCTTCGCGATCTGCACGACCATCGACCCCGTCGCACCCGCCGCGCCCGACACCACCACCGTGTCCGCCGGCTTGGCCGCGGCGACGATGGCGGTGCCGTAGTATGCGGCCAGGCCGGTCAGGCCCAGCGCGCCGAGGAAGTGCGTCGGCGCGATGCCGTCTGCTGCTGCGGGCGCGGCGTTGCAGACGGCTGCGTCGAGGATGACGTGCTCGCTCCATTCGCCCAGCGCGGAGGTGATGAGCGTGTGTGGGGGGAAGGCGGTGGAACGGGACGAGACGACTTCGCCAAGCAGGCTGCACTTCATCGGCGCGCCGAGTGAGAGGGGCGGGAGGTAGAAGCGCTCGGGCGCTACGGTCGTGCTGATCCATTGCCGTTGGGCGGGGTCATTGGAGATGTATTTGACGCGGATGAGGAGTTGGTTGGGTTGGAGGGGAGGGAGGGTGGTTGTTGTCAGGGAGAAGGTGGCGTCAGGTCCGTCGAGGATGGGTGCGCCGGTGGGACGGCTGTTCAGGAGCCACTGACGAGTGGTTGTGGGTATCATGACTGGCTATTTGGTTGCAGGCTGGGAGCTCTGGGTTCGCAGGTAACGGTATGGAGCCGTGTGCACTTTATATTTATAGACAATGAGGTGGACAGTAGAGATTCAAAGTGGCCGAAACTTCCCTGGTCATCAGACTACTGATTCTGCCATTCACGACATTTCTGTTCCGCTTTAGGTTCAACGATAATGCATGTCAGCTTTCTTCCCGTGTTATGCTCTGCTGTCTCCTGCACAGTTTACTCTTGGCTGGGCCTATAACAGGGGTTTGCGGCTTATCAAGTGCCAAGCATGCAGCTTCTAAGCCGGCTTAATAATCCTAAATTGATGACAAGCCTGATTATCAGCCCTCGTGGGGGTGTTAATTGAGCTGAAGATGGGTAGCGTCGCTTGCGCCCTGGTAATCTGGACTTAGCAAATGCACCTTACTATGAGCTTGGTAAGCTAGACCACTGCTCAAGAGTATACTTAGCCCAAAGGACTTTGCGGTGTCCATCTTGCTAGATATTCTTTTCCATCTATCGCATAGAATGATGAATTTTACTTTGATGAGGCGTGTAGCAAAAGCAAGAAAGCGACAGCAGTGCGGTTGGTAGTGCTCTGGAAGGAATCTTTCATTGAGGTGGCATGTGAACAGCAGGCGAGAAATACTTCAGCAGTGTATTGAAGGAGGAGCTATTGATATCCATTGTTGAAATCTTGTGAGCGAAGTACTCTTACAGTAAAACATGCACGTTCCATTTGTTACCTGACGGCCGTTGCTCGTGTCCCGAGGTATGACGCATGCCCAGCCATCCAAAAAAAGGTAATGATACGGCATAGAGAAATTGGTATGATCCGGCAGCAAGGCAAATACTCGTGGCTTTTAATGGGCGCCTTAGCTAAGTTCTTAGCACTAAATCCAAGGGATAAGAGGCTGAAGCGGTACGAGCGCCCTGAAATAAATAAAAAGTGCTTCTGAAGCGTGCTCATTGAGCGAATCATTTCTTTACCGGATCTAAAGACGTGTCCGATGCTAGTGAGCTGTGCATCATCGTCTTTGCCGTAACGGAGAGTCAGGATTGAAGCACCTGCCGTTGAATGGCTGGCCATGACTATTCTTATATTGGTTGGTGCTAGGGCAATTAGCGAATACAGTCTCTCCAGGCTTGTCAACTATTTAGTCTACCGGGGATAGTATAGCGCTAATTCACCTTACCACAACAGGTATGAGCTACCTATTTTTACGTAGGGCCTAGGTCTCTTCTACCAAAAGGATATATGGGACGGACACGTCATTCGATTTTATGCATCCCTTTCATAGCCACTTATTCAGTCCCTTGTCAAAAGCTCTCCAGCGATGAATATTGAGATTTATGGCTTTGTGAGCTTTCTCAGGTCTCAACTACCAGTAATAACTTCCACAAAAAAGATCGTAAGGCAAGCGGAGGCTAGGGGACTTTAATACACCACGCGAGAACTGCTGAAACCGGAAAGATCCAGATCGTCCGATGGTGTGATGGACGATTCTTTGGTTGGTTCGCGTACCTTTCTTCACATCATAGCCCAAGCCTCTTTTCTACTAGCTTTCCTCTCTTAGTCCGTCATATGATTACTGCGTGCTGTTCTGGGTCGGGCCATTCCGCGACGACAGCACGTTAAATCAAGCCGCCGCTGACTTACTCTTCAATCATTCGGCTACTTTCCTTTCACAATTATTGTTCCTGCATCGCCATTTTCCGAGGCTCCATTGCCTTTGGTTGACCGCACCGATCCTGAAAGTCTCGCGGCCTTGTCTGCAATTCGAAATATGCCGTACAGTACAGGCGTGGAACATCACAGTCAGGGTGATCCTGAGAAACGCCACGGAGGAGAGCCGAAACGTCAAGCCGAATACAACCAACATCCCCCATCAAACTGCTCATCTCCCCAGCCAGGCACACTCGGCCAAGATGGCTTAGCATCGCATTCGAACTCAGCGCCCAGGAAAAGACACAAAAGCACTCGACATTCATGGGGCCTCTTCGCCACAGGTACTTTTGGTCTCCTCTGGTTGGCGCCCATGCTGGCCCTGATGTATCTCAATTTCACCGAAACAGCAATTGGCGGTTCGGCTTGGTGTATGAGAGAGCCGTGCGGCGTTATGAGCTACTACCAGGGGGATTCTGCCAATACCAATACCAACTCATTGATTGGCAAGTACAATATGGCAAACCGTAATTTACTTGGTGGTCTTCAATTTGTTGCGAAAGCCCTCGAGGTGTGGTATGTTTTCATTGCAGGAAGCTTACTTTACATCGTGGCCTCTTCGATTGCCAAGAAAAAAGGAGGTCCGTAGCCCCAGCAAGTAGTTATAGGTCGGTGTGTAATACTAATATCTATCAGGACTCCCCACTGGTTATTTTCTGGCACACTTACAGTTTCGAGATCTTCGCTTCCTCTTGGATCCAGGCTTATATGCAGCTCCCCGAGACGCACGCGGACACAGCAACGCAGGAAGCCGCTCCCATGCACTATATCTCTACCTCTTCATGGCACTGGCTATTTCAATATGCGCAATTGCAAATCTCATGGGCCCATCGGTCGCCGTCCTTCTTCTACCTGAGCTCCATTGGCTAGAAACCCCAGAAATTCCGGACATTCAGTTCAACGAGCTCATGTCCGGTAGCCCACCAGTAGGGAACCTCATTCCAAACTGCACGTCAGAGGAGCTCAGCGTGCAGAACTACACCTGCTTCCAAGATCATCACCGGTATGACATCGATGCGCTGATAATTAACAATGCCGTTCAGATCAACAAAATGGTCGACGAGCGCCCCGAGGATGATCTCTTTGACTTGATACCGGACTCACCAGTTTTATATGAAGGAGTAATGCCCTTTATATTTAACGTAACTTTCAGTCCAAAAGCCTTGTCGTTCGTTACATGGTCCCTCAATCGACAAGTTCTGCGCCTACTCTCCAAGGACTTTGAAGGACTCTTCAACGTTGTTCGAGGCAACACCACGGCAAACCCCATCTATACCGAGCGGTATGCGCCTTACAACAGTTCCCGTTCTCTCGTTTTACAGCGCATGGGCCCGGTCGTAGCGGTCGGGGCTTCTGGGTTTTCCGGCAACCTGACTACAACCACAGTCGGCAACGACCGTGATATCCTTTGCTATGACTCTATGGACATCGCAGATCAGCGTTTTTCAAAATGCTTTCGATCCGGGAGCGGATGGAATAAAACCAACACGGTCGCCTCCTTCATAATCAACGCCACAAACGAAGACTCTCAGCCAATAAAGGTGCGGTCGTACTGGTCAGACAGGTCGGTGAATCGAAGCATCGACTCATCTGGAGCGTGTTTTGTAAATGGCACCGCTCCTGAAGGGGATCAGTGCGATTACGACAAGCTGTTTGCTCCCGGACATCCACCACTTTTCGACGGAGATCAGACCCAGGATGTCCTCGTAATGGAGTTCTCGCGGCCCACATCCGACAACCCCAACGGTGTATGGTGGGCCCAATTTATGCTGTCGTATAGCTTTACCAAATACGCGTTCGATGCCACAACAATCATTCCCAACCTCGAGAACGTCCAGATCCCCGACCCCCCCGACCCAGACACCGACAGGACGTTCCCCATGGTCTTCGATCCGAACTGGATCCTAGCCATGTGGGGCCTCAGCCCCGGCGCCCAACTCACCACCGATTCCACCGCCGTTCGCATGCTGCAGAAATCGGCAAACAAAGTGGTCGATCCCAGGTTCCCCGATTCCCCAGCTCCCTCGTTGGCTTTCTACGGAGCAGTGCAGTACATGATGCTCCAGGCCGCCTCCATCGTCCCCTTCTCGAGCGACCATGCCAACACTTTGGAACCGCCGAGTGCCACGGATGAGAAACCAGTGCTCTGGATCAATGTCCGCCGCGAGGCATGGGGCTGGAGCATCAGAGGCCGCACGTCCGTCTTGGGCGTCGTCGTTACTATAATGGGTATCGTGACCGTGCTTGTACGCACGGTGCTGCTGATTGTAACGCGCGAGGATGAAAAGGGTGGCTCGGAGTTGGCAGCGGCAGCGTTGCAGCATGAGTATGATGGGGCGTTTGCCGATGCCATCAAGGAATCGGACCTTTCTCGTGTGAGATACAGAATCAGGGAGGATCAGACGACGGGCAAATTGCGTTTTTCCGCAGTATGGTGATGTGTTGTTTGATCTATTTTCGACAAGGCAATGCGCCCACATATTCTCACATTTGGCTTTCGAAGCTGATATTTTTACATTGATCTCAAATCGATGGTATCTTTCAAAATGCACGTATTATTATATTTTATGAATATAATTAGTATACTACTATTACTACCCTCCATATAGCGTTTAAAGGTTGGCCGACTTGGTGTATGTAAATTATGTTAACTATGAAATCGTGAATCTTCATCCCCAGCATCACTTCTACCTTGTTCATTTAGATGCCAAGCAACGCCATAAAAGCAATCTATCTCGCATCATATGTCGCTTTCATGCCGCTGTACCAAAGTTTTCAAAACTCGACCAAGCTCAGGTGCACCCTCTAACAACTCTTTCAACGCACCTTTCCGCATATTAAGAATCCGTATGCGCTCAAAAAGCTTATGTCGCAGAAATTCCCAAAACCGTCTTTTAGCTCCAAAGTTTCTCTTTTTGAACCCCCCCTAGCCTGCTCTTCAACCGCAATAAGTAGCCCAGTGATCGACGATATGCTTCGCGTCTTCCCAATAGACACGGAACCACTCCCTGCTTTCCATTTCTTCATCACTATATGGTGGCGTGTAGTGTAGATGATCCCGTATCTCATCTAGGTGCTCGTGGACCGATGACTCAACACGGCGGGGATGAGCTACTTCTTTCGAAACGTGCATAACTTTCAGCGTCGGCATGGAAAATTCCACCTTCAGTTGCTCGACGCGGACGTCGGGGTTGTTCGAACAGCCGATCTTGACGTAGAATGGGTTCTTAGGCTCGCAGAAGACGTACACGTGCCCGGGTTTGCTTTTCTTGGGATTGCGGTTAGGGTTGTCGAGGTACATGGTCAATGAGAGCATCTCGGCCTTGGGGAGGATCTTTCGAGTTTGCTGTCGACGTGGCTTCTTTGTCACCAGACAAGACATGCGCTTGGTAGTGAGGCTTGCTGGTTTCTTCACCGCCATAGTGTGCGTTTGCGACGGCTTTGTCCTTGTCCAGCCTAAGATGCCCTGGCAAGCTTTGCTGCTATTTCATTGACTGGTTGGGATGGATGCGGAGGATGTATAGTTCTCTTTCAAAGTGCTTAGCTGCGTTCGCAAAGCTTTGACTGGAAGAGCTGGAGGGTGAAGTCGTAATTGTCTCCTTGGTTGCGGGCGGTGGTGAAAATCCTTTCGGGCTGGATTGCGAGAGTAACTGACTGAAGGTGAGAGGCACCGATGATTACTTTGAGGGAAAAGTTGCGCCTAGATTCCTTTTCAGGCAGCGGCGAGCGCGTGAGGCGCTTCGACAGAGAAATAAGGATGATTTCTTCCGAGCAGCGGGGTGCGGTGATGGGTCCAAGGTGGCGGCAGGTGAACCGTCTTCAGGGCAGTAGGGGAGAGCTCTTCGTGGTGGAAGGTAACGGTAGAAGCATCAAAATAGACGGCGGGCTCGAGTCGCTCGAGTCGGCAGACGAGCGTGGCGACTTGATGACTGCGTGGCAAGATTGGAAGTGATGACCTCAAGGTGAAGGGAGAGGGAAGTGACTTCAAGGTGGAAAGCGAGCGGGCTGCGTTCAGGATGTGATTCTGGGGCAATGCCCTCGGAGCAAGATTGCCGGCAAGCGCCCGGTGAGCAGATCTCAGCAACGATGATACGGACAACGTCTGTGGAAGAGATAGAGGAGGTTTGGAGGATCGGGCAGCTGTTGTAGTTGGTTGTGAGACTTTAGGCTCGGGCGGTCGAGGCGTTGAGTTTCACGTTGTTGCCGCAGGCTGTGGGGGGAAGCTGCGGAGGTGAACGGGTGATGTATTGAGCTACCCGAAAGAAAGCACTAAATACCCTCTTGACCGCCGCACCTGCCAACAGCGTACTGAGGATACTTTGGACCCTGGAATTGAAAGGCAGAGTGAGCTAAGACGGAAGGTACCTTGGCGTCTGGAGAGTCTTGCTTCGTGCCTGCCAAATCTAAGTTAAGTGGATTGATTCAGAATATGGTTCTGGTAAATTTTATCATGTACTTTTATTCTATTCGTTCATTCTGACGCCAAGTAACCCCATAAAGGCACTCTATCTAGCGCCATATGCCCCTTCCACGCAATCTTCCCAATTTTTAATTGCTCAAGTATGATTATTCGCATCCAATTGCCCTTACCACCACCTTTCACGAGCCACGACCAGCCGTCACAAACCCTGCTCCATCCACTCCTTGTGCCTCGCAAAAACCTCCGCAAACGTCACGCCCTCCTTCTCCGAGCTCCCCTTCAACTCCTCAAGCCTGTCCTTCCACTGCGGCCTCAGAATCTTACCCTTATACGGACCCCTCTTCATTCACGCCGCCCAGGCATCAACCACACGCTTGGCCATCTCAACGCTGCACCGAAACCACTCCTTGTGCACCTGGGTCGGCCCGCCACCATGATCGCACCTAATCTCCTGCATGAACGGCGCCAGCTGGCGGTGCGCGAGCGCCTCGACGCGGTCCGGACGGTCGAGCTTGACCGACTTGTGCGCGACGACGAGGTCGCGCAGATTGCAGTCCTTGCGCAGCTGCCGCGCGCGCCGAGCCGGGCTCGTGGCCATGCCGATCTTGACGAGGCCCGGGCGTGATGGCGAGTGGAGGACGTAGACGCGTCCCGGGATGCGTTTGCCTCGGAGCCATTCTCGCAGCTTGGTGCAGAGACCGAGCTCGAGACGGCGGACTTGGTTGGGTGATAGGGTTGGCTCTTGTTCTTCGGGGTCCGGGTTCGTCTGGTTGCTGTTGTTTGCGTTGGTAGTGGCGGCAGCCTGGTGGACTTGGGGATCCTGCTGCTGCACTTCCGCCAGCGGGCTGGGACTGATGCGGATGTTGAGTGATTGAGTTTCTGGATGCTCTGCTGCGTTAGTAAGGGCTGGGGTGGAGTATGTGGTGGATGAAGTTGAAGTCGATACCTGTGTAGTGGTTGACGATGTTGATTCCTGAGAGCTGGGTTGCAATGAAAATTCGTTCGGCGTGAGTGGCGATGATGTTTCGCTCAAGATGGGAGGTGAGAGTGATTCCCTTTGTGTGAGAAGTGAGGAGAAGTCCATGATTCTTTCAAGGGCATTGATGCTGGCAATGCTTGAAAGGCCGAAGGTGTTTTTTTTTTTTCGAG
This sequence comes from Lasiodiplodia sp. KE8368, assembly GCA_023087525.1. Lineage (NCBI taxonomy): Eukaryota > Fungi > Ascomycota > Dothideomycetes > Botryosphaeriales > Botryosphaeriaceae > Lasiodiplodia > Lasiodiplodia sp. KE8368. Next base: position 662,295 of record JAJMYN010000021.1, read on the forward strand.
GTGGCAGGTGAGGGTGATTCTTTCGAGAAAGAAGGTGAGCGTGATTCTACAAGATCGTGGTGATACTGATGTCTTGTTTGATGTATGTGATGTCGGCTACTTCAAACGAATAAAGTGACAGCTCCGAAACGCATGGAGATGGTGATTTGAGGTGAGGTATAACTGTTATCGTTGCATGGTGAAGGGCCAAAGTGATATCCACGGGGTGAGGGTGGTTGCGGTAGTTCCAAGAGGCTAGGCAAGCGGAATGCCTTTACGATGTGAGGGCAATGGTTTTGAAGCAAGATCACGGTGCGCCTGCTGCACAGAGATTAGAGACTCCAAAACGGATGTTGTCTGTGGATGAGACGGAGCAGGGCGAAATGTTTGGGCGGCTTTCTCGATCAGCTTTGAGGTGTGGGTTTGGGGAGACGTTGAAGAGGTCGAGTGTTGGATTTCAAGTGCTGATGGCTGCACTGGACGAGCGTTGTTATGGCGAGGGAGACGTCGTGGGCGGTTTCGGGCTCGGCGATGCAGTAGGGTGTGAGGTGGG